>CM076977.1:23505444-24135444 GCA_039105355.1 Benthosema pterotum
CTGATGAAGCGGCCGGCCAGAGGAGGAGGAGGGGAGAAGGGGTGGGAGTGGGGGTGGGCCACCTCAGACCTCCAGGACCCCCAGGGCTGTGACGCCGAGGAGGTCCCCGCTGTAAGTCACTGTACGCTGCAGGTAGACCAAGTCTCCCTGATGTTAACCAAGTGTTTAATTGTCGTGACTTTGATTTATATTTTAAGCCCTAGTTCATTATTATAGATGTGCATACTATTTATAGTGATGAATGCATCAATTCTTATTGGGCTTATTTTTGGCTTGTTTTTCGAGGGGAGCTATTTTGTAGAGTCCATCTGGGTCCATGTTTTACACTAAACTTCACATTAACGTTGGCCTCTCATTCAGGGATGTTGGCAGGTATTAGTTTAGTTGTTCACCGTACTATTCTCAGCTAGAATTTAACCCTGGGTGCATCCATTTTTAACTCAACATTCCTGTTTATAGGTTCTGTATGCTATTATACAAGATCTTGAGCATACTAGCATAGTTCCATGTTCCCCTCTCCCACATACCTTCTGCAAAACATTCCTAGGTTTGTCCCATATATAGCTAAAGGGGGGTGGGGTCTACCTTAACCATGACACGGGTTTGATAACCCGTGTTTAGGTCGATGTTGGTGCTGTCATGCATAGCACAACATTTGCGGGAAGCAGTTAGAGGGGAACTCCACCCATTTTCAACATTTTTTCTGAGAGTGTACAAATGCAACCAAGTGAACCCTAACGGGTTCATTTGGTTCCTTTTCTACGCTCTCAGAAAAAAGAAGCGTTTAAAGAAATCCATTAACATGGTGAAAATACATCTTGATGATGTCATCAAGATGTTTCACCATGTTAGTGGCTTTCTTCAGACCTCCATTTCTTGGAAACGCAGAAGGGGGAGTTCCCCTTAAGAAGGTTCTTCATGATGAGTTTATTTATGAGTCACACACTTTAAAGCCATTATTAGTCCACTTGTGTTTTAGCCATTACTGTAATTTGCATATTCTTCACCATTGGCTGATGATCGGTGTAATGTGGCTGTTGCAATTGTTTGCGAAAAAGCTGTACTTTTCCCTAAGAACAGTTATTTGACTGAAACTTTCTGTTTCAACCTGAATGGAAAGAACTGTGTTGGCAGCCATTGTTTCCTGAGGATTCAGAAAGCATCTGGTACAGACATGAAGAGCTCCCACTTTGGAGGCCTGGGGGCAATTCCAGGTTCTTTCTAAGAAATGTGGACTTTGAAACCAAGCTATTTTTGGGACATGGTGATGGCGCTGTCAGTAGGGCTGTCGCTTGCAGCTATAGGTCCTGGGTTCGATTTCCGCTGGGGATGCTGTGGGCCCTGGAAGCCTGTCCTTCCCTCTGCGTCATCAGTGTCCACACCCTGGCGAAAGGGCATTTCTGTGTGGAGTTTGCATGTTCCCCCTGTGTCCCTTAGGGTAGATACCTCACAAAATCATGCTGGAATCCTGAGCAACATGAGATGATTGACACTGGGTGAGGAAAAAAAATGGTACAAAACCGGTGGATAACGAATAGCAAAAAATATAATTTGGGATGTGCTGACTCTTGACAAATGAGACATTGTCAGAAAATATGCCGGCGTCACTATATGAATACTGCTATATAAGTTGAGAATGTTCTTATTATGAGCACTACTAGCACCGCAGCATGTCAGCAGAATGACATAAAGCAGAACCATTGTTTTGGGCATTGTGCCTCACATTCTGTAGCACTCTCTTATTAACACAGACCATGTACTCAATACTCATGCATGCCACATGTCATATTACAACATGCATTTGCTTTTGGCAGTGCTTGTCAAAATCCCCCACGGTCCTGGCTGGGTATCGATGACAATGTTGATTTGTAAACTATCCCCCAAAAGACAATCCTGATGGGACTCGTGGGTGGTTTTAACATGGCTGTTTTAATTGCATTTGGGTCCAAACAACTAATGCGAGTGAGCATGAGACATGAGCGTAAAGTGTGGATGGTTGAGATTAAGTTGGATTAATTTCGCCATTCTTTCTCTCTTCTTTCTCTCTTCTTTCTCTCTCTCGCTCTCCCTCTATTCGTCTCTCTCTCTCTCTCTTTCTCTCTCTCTCTCTAGGTGCTGAGTCCTACATATAAGCAGCGTAATGAGGACTTTAGGAAGCTCTTCAAACAGCTCCCTGACACAGAGAGACTCATTGTGGGTGAGTGGAGTGCTGTTCTTTTAAACATATTTGTTTTTGGGGAGGGAGAGAGGGAGAGAGTGTTCACTCAGCAAAAAGGTTGTCACGATTGGGATTCGATCCTGCATCACACTGTCAGAATTACATGCAAAGTCAATGCAATGATGACAAGTTAAACAAACTAGTGTGTGTGTGTGTGTGTGTGTGTGTGTGTGTGTGTGTGTGTGTGTGTGTGTGTGTGTGTGTGTGTGTGTGTGTGTGTGTGTGTGTGTGTGTGTGTGTGTGTGTGTGTGTGTGTGGTCAGACTACTCATGTGCCCTGCAAAGGGACATCCTCCTACAGGGACGCCTCTACCTCTCAGAGAACTGGATCTGTTTCTACAGCAACATTTTCCGCTGGGAGACTCTGGTATGAAGGACTTTTTTTTAACGGCTGTACCTGTTATCATGTCTCTATGAATGGCAGAATGTAATATGCTGTTGTATCGAAAACCGCTGCCAGTATTTATGTGTGTGTGTGTGTGTGTGTGGGTGTGTGTGTGTGTGTGTGTGTGTGTGTGTGTGTGTGTGTGTGTGTGTGTGTGTGTGTGTGTGTGTGTGTGTGCGTGTGCGTGTGTGCCTGTAGCTAACGGTGCGGTTAAAGGACATCTGCTCCATGACTAAAGAAAAGACAGCTCGCCTCATCCCCAACGCCATGCAGGTCTGCACAGACACAGAGAAGGTGAGTCTGGACTGATGTTGATGATTGTTTTTGTTATACATTTTTTAATTAAAAAACAAGTACAATAAAGTAAAGAAACATTTGGCAGAAAATTTGTAATGGTTACAGCATTCTATATTTGTTGCTTTATCGTAGATTCACTGCCTGTCTTTGGGCATTGCACATATACAGTCGGACTAAGAGACTCATTGTTGTGGCCTATTCAGCACAACTCATTGTTGTGCCTGGAAATTGGGCCTGGAAATTGGGTTAAATATTTTTTGGGGCAAGGTTCTGGGAACGTTTTAGTTTTATTTACTAATTAATAAAGTATGTGAGGGGAACGCTCTTGTTATCTCAATATTATGGCAGACATGTGAACATTACTATGTGCTTATATTCTTTACAGCACTTTTTCACCTCATTTGGAGCCAGGGACAGAACGTACATGATGATGTTCAGACTGTGGCAAAATGCTCTGATGGACAAGGTGAGTGATGTTTTAAATAGACAGGTGAACATCAGAACATTACACCGTTGATGTTCTAAATCAGGGGTTTTCAACAGGTGGTCTGGGGACCACCAGTGGTCCTTGAGAGGGTTCCAGGTGGTCCCCAGCTAAGTTGTTTAACCAGATGTAACTCTTGAGAACGTAAAAATGAAACCAAATGGACCCTGGCGGGTCCATTTGGTTTCATTTTTACACTCTCAAGAGTTAAAATATTCATCATGTGAATCAGTCCTAATCTACACAACTAGAAGATGAATGGTCATGGACAGAAGCAAAGGAAATCTTTAGTTTGGTGGTCCGTGGCTCAAATGCTGAATAAATGGTGGGCCCTGGGATGAAAAAGGTTGAAAACCCCTGTTCTAAATTATAAAAAGAGTTAAAAAAAAAACAAAAAAAAAACACACAGTTCTAGAGTAACCTTGACACAGTGCATCTCTCATTGATTCCTCCCTGCTTCAGCCTTTGTGCCCCAAAGAGCTGTGGCACTTTGTCCATCAGTGTTATGGCAGTGAGCTGGGCCTGACCAGCGACGACGAGGACTATGTTCCCCCCGACGACGACTTCAACACCATGGGGTGAGTCTGATTGTTCTGGTGACTAACTGTAAACTGACTTCAACACCACGGCGGGAGTCTGTTTATCTGTAAACTGTCATAGTTTGTTCCGGTTCTGTTTTATCTTTGTTTTTGTTTTTGTTTTTGTTTGTTTTTTTTATTATTTTTATTTTTTCACCCTTCCATGTCTCTCGTTGCCACTCAAGTAACTACTGGCCAATCCGGGATTTAATTTTAAGCATGCGAACGCTCGACCCTATTCCGCTCGTGCTTCCGCTGTGCTTCACAATGAAGCAATCTCGGCAAATATTATGCCTGCAATTTCGACCTTTTTAGAACAACCCTGTCCTCTGTTGTTTTATCTGCAGCTTCTGTGAAGAAATCCCCAACGAGGAGAACGAGCTCAACAACGAGTCCTTCAAGAGCAGCGCTGAAGCCAAGCCAGAGGGGAGCCCTCCTCTAGTCCACAACAACACCCCCCACAGCCCTGCCATGGGAACTCCCATTACAGTAAGACACATGCATGCACGCACGCACGCACACACACACACACACACACACACACACACACACACACACACACACACACACACACACACACACTCACTCACTCACTCACTCACTCACTCACTCACTCACTCACTCACTCACTCACTCACTCACTCACTCACCCACCCACCCACCCTCATGCAGGGGGCAGGAGAAAATGGTAGGGGGGCGGCTTCATCGCCCGTGTCGCTTCGCGCCACGGGCGATGAAGGCACCCCCCTACCATTTTCGGTTACAGGACTTTTATTAATCGAGTAATCATGAATAATAACTGGAGTTGTTGTTGAAGTTGCAACAGACACGCAGCATGCATAAAGCTAAAGGTCTGACTCAGAGAGTTTTCTGTTTTCAATGATGAAATGCTGTTGGTTTAGTGGTACCACAGCTGTAGTTCGTTAGTAGCAGTAGTAGTGTTTTAAATCATTTTAAATATAAGCACTTTAATTTGCAATATCTTGTGTTGTTTTGCATGGCATCGTGTTTGGTATTTAAGGGGGGCATTGCCCCCCCATGCCTATGCCTAGATCGGCCCCTGACATGCAGTGAGTGGCAGAGGTTCAAAGCAGAGGTGAAATGCACTGCTTGCACAGTAGCCTTCTGAAGGTCTGTAGAATTGGTCCATCAATCCCTGACATAGCGTAAATTGCCTCAGAGAGAGAGAGAGAGAGAGAGAGAGAGAGAGAGACAGAGAGAGAGAGAGAGAGAGAGAGAGAGAGTGAGAGAGAGAGGTCTCTGTGAAATAAACACTAGTGGGCTTGCATCCTTTGATGCTGTCGTCTTGACACAGTGATGCTGTCATCCAAGTTGCGTTCCGTACTGCCTTCTGTGTGGTTCAGGGAATACTTTCACAATTAACCTCTGCTCTGCTGTTGTGCTCCGGCGTGTGTGTGTGTGTGTATTAACAAATATTGTGTGTGTGTGTGTGTGTGTGTGTGTGTGTGTGTGTGTGTGTGTGTGTGTGTGTGTGTGTGTGTGTGTGTGTGTGTGTGTGTGTGTGTGTGTGTGTGTGTGTGTGTGTGGAGGTGTGTGTGTGTGTGTGTGTGTGTGTGTGTGTGTGTGTGTGTGTGTGTGTGTGGGGGTGTGTGTGTGTGTGTGTGTGTGTGTGTGTGTGTGTGTGTGTGTGTGTGTGTGTGTGTGTGTGTGTGTGTGTGTGTGCGCGCGTTTGTGTGCGTGTGTGTGTGTGCTGCGCGTGCGTGGTTGTTGGACCATCTAATTTCTGGGTTTTTAATTATTAAATTAACTGAAAATCCAACATGATTTCAGTAAAAGATAAATCTAAGGAATTACATGAATTAACAAATATTAATTACTTAAAGAAGTATTGAAAATAGCCGATCTAAAGCTCTCAACGAGTCGCTTTGTGAGCTTATGGATCTGCTATTTTCACTGCTAGTTTTTCTCTTCCTCTGACATTGTCAGTAGTACATAGCCATAGTGGCATGTGGCCTGAAGTCACATGAACTTCACACAAATCAGTTCCACTTCCAAGTCACGGCGTCTACTATCGGAGATCAGAGACCTCCCTTTGTTGGTCAGGCATGCAGAGCCGTCACGATTGTTACACAAGCACCAAAACAATATACAAGCTTACGACACGTTGCATTGCGGTGCATTGTTGTAAGCCATAGATTGCCTATTTCCGCTATCTTTTGTTATTAAGCTTAATTGTTTTGTACTTTTTATTTATTTATTTTGTTATTTATCTTGTCTGGCCCGCAAAATGTTAGGATTTCATTATTTGATAAATGAAATGATCCATTAGGGCTTGACGTTGTTAACATCAAACATATTACTGTAACCTGCATGCATGATAACCACCGTTGTACCAGTACAAGCAGACTGCAGACAGCCTCAGGAGTGCATGCAAGCATGCGTGTGTGGGCACATGTACAGAAAATCTCATTACACAATGAATTGCATGTTTTGATTATGAGATGTACTGTAATAATGCTGACGGCTGCAGAACCAGTAACCTCTTCACAGCTTTCTGCAGAGCACTAAACATCCTCTCTCCTCTGCATCTCACAAATAGTAGACCTAGGGAATTGTTTGATTTGGTATTTGAAGCCATGCCAACAACAGCACACCATAGTTTAAAAAAGAAATAAAACATCGGAGTGCGGTATTAACTGCTGTTATTGATATTCGTCTGTCTGCAACGTTGCCACCGGGAGCGATAGATAAGGGCAGAAAATGAGTTGTTCCATAACGGTAAATCTGATTTGTTTTTGTTTTTTGCTACGATGAAGCTCTGTCATATTTGCCCAGCCCGCTGGCTGAATCAAATCAGCCTGAGAAACAACTCATATTTATCCTGCTGGATTTTCGACCACACATACTGCCTCAACACCGCATAGCGTGAAGTTAATCAATTCTCCCAGTCTTCCAAATGTAATAAACTGTCCCTGTGCTCACTCCACTACTCACGAACTCGACTTTACTCATATAAACACTGATATGAACATGGCAGAGCTCTGGTATTGCCTTCATATACCACACATGTGGTCAGGGGCGGATGTAACATTTCCCAATTGGGGGGGGGGGTGTGGGGAATGGTATGGGGATGGCTTCATCGCCCGTGTCGCTTCGCGTCACGGGCGATGAAGCCATACCATTTATTGGTTACAGGCCTTTTATTGGGCAATTAAGCATCAATAATAACATCAGTTGTTGTTGATGTTGCAACAGACACGCAGCACACATAACGCTAAAGGTCTGACTCAGAGAGTTTTCCGTTTTGATGAAATTGTGTTGGTTTATTGGTGCCACAGCTGTAGTTAGTTAGTAGCAGTAGTAGTGTTTCATTTCCTTTTAAATATAAGCACTTTAATTTGAAATATCTTTGAAATTTGGGTTGTTTGCATGCCATCATGTTTGGTGGGGCAGACTAGGCATATGGCCCTATGCCCATGCCTAGATCCGCCCCTGCACACATGTGGTATCAGGATGCAACAAACTACCCTTGCAGTGTGATAGGCAAGGTCTTGAACAATAGACCTCTCTCTCTGTCTCTCTCTCAGTTTGACCTGCCCGAGGAGTTTGCAGATTGCCTCCCGGACGGGGAGCTTCTGTCCTTGCCCCCCCTGGTGGTGGACGAGGGCATCAACGTGGCGGGGGTCCTGGGCGTTCCCGTCACCTCACCCTCGCTGGACTTCAACGACAACGAGGACATCCCCACTGAGCTCAGCGACTCCTCCGAGACACACGACGAGGGTAACCACTCCTATAGTGCAGGGTTTTTTCCAACGATTTTCACATCAAGACCCATTATTTCTTTGTCATGTAAGGCATGGACAATTTCATGGCGTCTAGCCTCTCAGACTCAAAACAACAATTCCATGCTGTATTGATGTCGGTGTCATAGAAGAGACAACAGGCAAACTAAAGGTCTCAACGGGGCTGACAATTAAGGCCCGGCCCTAACTGGGCCCTAACAGTTCAGGCCCGAGGCCCGGCCCGGCCCGACTAAATGGAATAGATTTTAGGCCCTACCCGACAGATAAAAAATGGAAGGGCAATCAGCACCATCTTCATAATGGGTGAATAATACAGAAAAAACTATTATTTTTACTATAATAAAATAATTCAATATATAATTATTTTTTCATGGGGCGCTAGGCCCTATCCGGCCCTACTGGTTAGCATAGATTTTAGGCCCGACCCGGCCCTACAGTAAATGTCTGGTCGGGCCTGTTTGGGTTCGGTTATAGTCAGGTTCGGGTAGAGTTTGAGAACTCTAAGGCAAACCGCTCTAACTGCATGCATGCGTCGCTCCCTACAGGCGAGGTGCAGGCGTTCCACGACGACCTGGGCGGCAGGCAGTACATCAACGAGGTGTACAACTTCAGCGTTGACAAGATGTACGACATCCTCTTCACTCAGTCACAGTTCATGAGCCACTTCATGGAGCAGCGCCGCTTCTCAGGTCAGTCTGCACACATAGACAACATTCCTGAACTTGTTTAGAATACTCTTTCAACATTCTAATATGTCATTAGTATACCCAAGAGTTGCTGGGTGGACATGATCAAGTTCCCCCATTCTGTGTTTCCTAGAAATGGAGGTCTGAAGAAAACCACTAACATGGTGAAAATCTTGATGACATGATAAAGATGTTTTTTTCTCCATGTTAATGGATTTCTTTAGACTCTTCTTTTTTTCTGAGAGCAAAGTGGAGAGCAAAGTGGAATACATGTAAATTTGGAGCTGAAGACTGAAGAAGAGGAGGAATTATACAAAGTGCATTGATGACATCATTATGAGGCCAGAATAAAACACGCTGTTCCTGAGAGCAATTTCCATTAAAGCACCGATATGATATGAAAGCCTGATTGTTCAAATGTGGTTGTTTGTGGGCATAGAAAACACACTTCACACACACCATCTGTAAAACAGCTGCTCTCTTACCAGACCACAAATGCAACTTTTACTATTATGGTGAAAGCAATGCAAATGCCACTCCTTTCCCTGGCAGCATTGAGGAGCATTCATTGCTCCTGGAGCCTGATAACAGTGTTTGGCACTGAATACATTTATTTAGAAATCCATGTCATAAAATGCAGCTACATGTACATGTTCCAGGGTGTCATTTTTGTGTCTAGCTTGTAGGGTAGATCAGTGGTTTTCAACAGGTGGTCCCTGAGAAGCTTCCAGCTGGTCCGCAGGCTAAATGATGGAAAGTTGGTTAACCAGATGTAACTCTTGAGAATGTAAAAATGAAACCAAATGGACCCTTGCAGGTACATTTGGTTTCATTTTCACACTCTCAAGAGTTAAAATATTCTTAATCTGAACTAGCACCACTTAATTAAGAAGTCTACACTGTTTTGCTTCCCAGATACAGTCAGGAGTTGTGGTCAAAACCAAAAGAATTCCTTAGTTTTAGGTCTTTAGGGTGAAAATGTAATCAAATGGTGGTCCGTGGCTCAAATGCTGAATAAGTGATGGTCCCTGGTGTCAAAAAGGTTGAAAACCCCTGGGCTAGATCAACTACTTCTCGCTGTTTTTGTCCAAAATTGGCCTCTTATGGGATTTCAGCCACTGGTCAAAAAATGGGTTACTAAATTGAGGCGTACCATGGTGTACGTTTATTCCTAGGCAAATTTCAAAGCAGAATACACAGCATTCCATTGATTAAGCCATTGATTGTTTGTTCATTGCTGTTCCACTGTGCGTGTTTAGATGTGGTGTACCACCCATGGAAGAAAGAGGATGCTGGCAACCAGACCAGAGACATCCTGTACACCATCTCTCTGTCCAACCCTCTGGCCCCCAAGACAGCTGCAGTCACAGAGACACAGGTCAGTACAGTGCAGTGCTGCTGTGTGGTGGACTGCATTTGATGTACTATTCCTGAAAAGAGTATTTATGTTAAATAAAGTTAAGTGTATGTGTACGGTCCATTGTGTAGTCTAATTAAATGTCTCGGGATAAGGGGTCATCATCAGACCCGGAACCTAGCATTGGACTGACTATAATGATGAGCAGCGGGTCAGACTGGAGACTATACTCTGTCCTCTGTCTTTGTCATGTGAAACCAGCATGATTTCATTGCCCTATGAAAAAGTAAAGGAGTTATATTATATATACTGTCCTCTCTGTGCCTCTCTGCTCATCAGACGCTGTACAAGGCCAGCCACGAGAGCGAGTGCTACATTGTGGATGCAGAGGTCACCACCCACGACGTGCCATATCACGACTACTTCTACACGCTGAACCGCTACATGCTCACCAGGGTGGCCAAGAACAAGTGTCGCTTAAGGTGAGAAAAGTCGTGTGGTATATAGGACTTTTACTTCTAGTGATTTTTACTTGTTGAGTAGTTAGTTAGAGTAGTACCTAGTATGTACATGTGTACACAGTTGTAACTACAGTCTAGCTGATGAGGCTTGTGGCTGTTTCTTTCTTAGCCTTAAAATAACACACAGTAATCTGGTCTCTAAAGACTGCCTCCCGCTGTCCAGCCTGGGCGCATGATGGAGGGGACAGGAACCGGTTGGAATAACGTGGTTCTTCCACGCACTACGTCCAACCGGGGAAATAAACCAACCAAGGTGTAAAGCCCATTTCACACCAGTGGGTCACCTTGCAACGCCTTGGGTCCAAACAGTTAATGCTAAGGCGTTCTTGACCCTTTAGTGTGACTTACATGCGCCTCTCTCTCTCTTTCTCAGGGTATCAACTGAGCTGCGGTACAGGAAGCAGCCATGGGGTCTGGTGAAAGGCTTCATTGAGAAGAACTTTTGGAGCGGGCTGGATGAGAACTTCCGTCTTCTTGGTAAGTTTTTTTTGGTGGCACAGATAGCTACAAGGGGTTCAATTCCCGCTGGGGGACGCTGTGGGTGCTGGGGGAGGGTGTGTTCTCTCCTCCACTTCATCAGTGCCAATACTCTGTTTACCCCACAGAAAATAGTATGCACATGGGGAATATAAGGAGGAGGAAGACAAATGACTTACAGAAGGAGGAATCCAGCAGCAGATCATAATTAATCATTTGTCTGCTTTTCCAAGACAGCATAGATGTATTTACGTTGTATTTATGATCCAGAGCGACTTATCATGGTGAAAATTTTACAATTTAATCAGGATTTACAATAAATTTTACAATATACAATGAAGCACTAAAAACATTGTAATACATTAGGCAACCTATAAAAGTCAGCAAGTACTGTGGGTTGGTGTTTTACGAAGATTGGTTGCACATTTTGTGATCCTTAGGCCACTTGTTCAATTTCGGCTTGAAGGAGTCAGGACCACAATACTGTATGTGGGCCACGCGGTGAGCCGAGAAAAATCCCAGGCCCAAGACTGCCAGACCAGCCTGGGTCAGAGACTTTTGCTCAGATTGGAGCCCCATCCCTTGGAGCTTGGCACCTCACGGCCGGCTCACCCAGTGGCCCACATATCGTGGCTACAGCTATATTTACGAATAGCCTCCTGATGTTTTTAACCCTACATTTGAAAACCAGCCAAACCTTTTATGGAACGGAAATATGACTTAAATTCTAGTCAGAAATAGGAATTAGGAATGTGCAGTATAAAGTTTGCCTCTCCTTCTCAAGCCCCCCACCGATAATGGCTGACTAACGCTGAAGCCCCAAACTGTATTGGCCAAAGCTGAAGGAAATGCAAGGTGTGCATGTAGCAATAGTAACCCCTGCGCAGCTGGGGTTTAACGCTTCCACATTTTGACGGTCGTTGGTCAAACCCACCTCAAAAAATGCAGAAGTAGAGTGTTCTTCCGGGTCCTTCAAACGCCATTTGAGCAACTTCCATTGAAATAAACAGTTGGGGGCGGGGCTGGCCGCTTCCTATAGATTGTACAGTATATAACGTCCTCTCCCCGTCATGTCAGAGATGGAGCTGTCCAAGGTAGAGGACATCATCATCGAGTCGCGCCACCCGTCGCCCAAGGCTAAGGTGGTGAAGAGCTCGCTGCGGAGGAGGAAGCGGTCGACGCTGCCCCACCTGCTGGGCGCACACCTGGACGAGGCCCTGAACCCCGACAGCACCCCTACGGACGCCGAGGTCATCCAGCGGATCAAGCAGGTGGCGGCGGGCTCCACGCAGACCGGCCGACACCAGAGTCCAGAACACCACCACCACCACCCACTGCCCGGAGGCCTGGCTCTCTACAGTGTCTCCAAACTGCTGCTCGTCATCAGCTTTGTGTGAGTCGTGTTTGTCCTTTTCCACGCACGTTCTTTTAAATGTCCCCATCTCGTCAATCCCCTACTTTTGTAAGCATTGTTTATGTTGTGTGTGTGTGTGTGTGTTTGTGTGTATTGTGTAACGCCCCTCTCTCTCTATCTCTCTGTCTCTCTTTGTCTCTCTCTCTCTTTTCATTGCCCTCCATAGGATCTGTCTAAGGTACATGCATTCACTGATCAACTATCCTCTCTCAGAACACTACTAAATGAGTACATAACTCCCAGTACTTCTGAGGCTTCGACTAAACCAGACACATTGTGGCCTCGTTCATGTAACCATTGCTGGCTGACGATCATAGTTGATCTTGAAGTGCTTCTTGCGCATGCATTTCCATGAGTCTGACGATTCATTGTTCTGCTTCGTTTTCTTCTTAGCTTAACAAAACTCATGCCTTATTCAAGCAAACACAATTACAGTAGTGCCAAACCTCCTTGATATTAGTTAAACAAACCAAAAACAAAAAAGAAGGTCTGAAGAAGTAACCTGACTTTGCCAGATTGGAGCAGTTCCCTCCCCCTGCCTGCATCTGGTCTCTCTCAAGAAGAAACAATGAACCACAGCGGAACCAGAATCATTTTGAGTTGTGTTTACATTTGTGCTGCTTTGGCACGGCTACAATACATCACCATTCTTTTGATGGTGCCACATATCTTTCCAGTAAGATTTGGTTCAGAATGCATCGTCTCTGCCCAAGAGAGACCAGATGGGAGCAGGAGAAGGAAGTCACTGCTGCTGCCTCTGGCCCAGTCAGGTTACTGAACAGTTGAAACGTTACCACTTGTCTCATCTTCCTCTTTTTGCGTTGTGTTTTCTATCCTTCCAGTCTGGTGTTGCTGGTGTTTCTCAACATGATGCTGTTCTACAAGCTGTGGATGCTGGAGTATTCTGCTCAGTCACTCACCACCTGGAAGAGTCTGAGGCTTCATGAAAGGTAAAACACTGATACTAGATCTTCAGGTGGAATGGCCAAAAAGCTTTTTCTTTTTCTTCTGACGTGAGCTTGTAAATTGGCTATTTCCACCACGTTTGTTTAGGGCCCATTAAAAAACATACTTTAATAAATTAAAAATAAACACCCATAATTACTGAGGTTACAAGAGACCCAGTTTGCAACTGAAACTCTGGCACACCTGTAAAAACTCTGGCACACCTGTTTCCGTATAATTGAAAACAAACTGAGACAGATTCTAATCATGAGGCAAGCTCTCTCTATCCAATCTTTAGGTATGGATAGTAAGTCATTATGTAATTGGCTTGTAAGCATAGAAGAACAATTTAGCAATGTGGTGTTCAGTGACCCAACTCACAGCAGAAAATATGGATTATACTATAGCATCCCCTGCATTGACAGACTGGCTGCGTGTGGGCATGTTGAATAATGGAGATTCATGGTGGAGGAAATGATGGAGAATTGGTAACCGAATGGACCCTTAAAGGGGAACTCCACCCATTTTCAACATTTTAATATGTCATTAATATAGATATATTGTGTGATGATGATAAAAAAGTTCCCCCAATTCTGTATTTCCTAAAAATGGAGGTCTGAAAAAATCATTAACATGGTGAAATACATCTGATGACATCATCAAGATGTATTTCACCATGTTAATGATTTTTCTTTCAGAGCCCTTTTTCCTGAGAGGGTACAAATGGTACACATTTGTATCCTCTCAGGAATTTTTTGAAAATGGGTGGAATTCCCCTTTGACACTTCCAGTAGGCCCTGAAAATGTGTGTGTGTGTGTGTGTGTGTGTGTGTGTGTGTGTGTGTGTGTGTGTGTGTGTGTGTGTGTGTGTGTGTGTGTGTGTGTGTGTGTGCGTGCGTGCGTGCGTGCGTGGGTGTGTGTCCAGTAAACTGCCACAGACACAGATGGAGTGGGCCCAGCTGCTAGAGTCCCAGCAGCGCTACCATGACGCTGAGCTGCAGAAGTGGAGAGAGGTCATCAAGTCTTCGGTGGTTTTACTGGACCAGGTACAGAGTAACAAGTTGTTGTATGATACAGTCAGGGGTGGACAGACAGTATGGCATACAGGGCATTTTCCCGGTGGGCCGACCCCCCCGGGGGCCGTTAATGTCGTGTTTTAATAAAAAAAAAAAAAAGAATCAAAAATAATAATAATAATAATAAATTCACACAAAACCGGCCCACGAATCAGTGCTGGCGGCCCTCTGTCCTCTTCAAATGAGACTGCCTATTGCAGGGTTTTTATAGTTAACTAAAACTAACTAACTAATTTTAGTTATCGTTTTTTTCGTTAGTTTTAGTTAACTATAAAAACCCTGCGATACACCAGTATACTTGTGTTATGTATTTTAAAGTTTAAAAAAATATATATATCCATTAACTGAAACTAAATAAAAACTAAATAACTAAATGTAAGCACAACACAGCCCTAGCTTAAATTTACACACTATACCCTACAGGTAAACAAAAGACTGATTAGCATTGATGGCCCTGTTGCCTATAGGTGACGTCAATGCACAATAGGCAAGTCTCCACCCCCGAAACCTAGGCCCCGATGTGTGAACAGGCGCAGAGAATCTGGGGTGGGGGTTGGGGGGCGGGGGACTCGGGGAGCCCGAGCCCCAGAGCCCCTTATGTCTTAAATTCTCATGGGGGCTCAGGGCCCCGGAGCCCCCACAAAGATTGCACGCCTGATTGCTACGCTAATTATAAGGGTCTTCAGAGGGCCGCTCTGAGACAAAATTGCCCGGTACGTTTTGAGCTCCCAGTCCAGGCCTGGATACAGTTGTTGTATTGTTGCATGAAGACTACAGTTCCCAGTTGAGCACGACAAATTGACAAATATGTTGTAGTTTAAAGCAGTGGTTTTCAACCTTTTTGATAACAGGCCCCACTATTCATTCAGAATTTGAGCCATCGACCCACAATGGTCCATTTGGTTTCACCAACTTTCCATCACTTAGCCTGGAGACCACCTGGAACTCTCTCAAGGACCACTGGTGGTCACCGGACCACTGGTTGAAAGCCACTGGTATAAAGCATTACTATAGATTTATCAATTGGATTGGCATGACACCCAATGCAGACAGTAATAATTAGGTTACTTTGCCTATTAAATAGCTTTTTATTTTAGACAAATATTATATATTTTTATTCAAATGTATAATGTGAATGTTGGATTACTGTACCTAGACAGAACTGAATCCAGAGGCTCCCTTGAAAATCTAAAAAAAAAAACACAGGAAATGTGTCAATGTTATTGAGCATTGAATGTGTAGTCATTAGTCAAACAGGTAAAATAGAGATGTTCACGCCAAGACCACCAGAATCTGCCAGGATCTAGTGATCTGAGCAGTAAAAGGCTCTGGAACTGAATCAGCAGCACCTATATTCCTTTCCCTGTTCATTCCACATCTTAAGTAGTACTGTATATGCTTTTGATTGACATTAATTTGATAAATAAAATATATGAAAAATGGGGTTCAATGTTGGCATTATGAGGAATAATGGAATGGTATTATTTTTTGTTCTGTACGTTCTATTAGATGAAGGACTCTTTGCTGAACCTGCAGCGGGGCATCGGGTTACGGGACTACAGCACCGAGGCCGAGGAGAAACGAAGTCGGTACCACTGACACGAAGCCCGCTAGGCCGCGAGGGGCACGCCGTGCAATATAGGACCTGTTGTGTTCGTGTATACCTGTATGCAGACAACAGCCGGAGAGGAGAGGAGAACGGGAGCGAGCAGAGAGGGGGACGGATGATGAGTCCAGCTGTGAGCTAGCTGGTCCAGTACGAAAAAAACGAGCTCCACAAAGCGGGCAGGGACCGTGGCGAAGCACCCCCACACCCCTTCCCTTTTACCTCCACAGGGTCACAGAGGATGCAACCCAGCCAGCCTGGAGGGGGGTTAACCGTGGACAGGAATAGCCCCCCCTTATTACAGACTAAGAAGTGAGTTGTGTGTGAGAGTGTGTGTCGTCGTGCCCCCCCTCCCCAGCGGCACTGGTGCATTGTGGGAAGTAACTCGGCTGATGCACCTTGACCCCCAAACACACACACACACACTCACATCGTGCACACACTCGCACCCTTGCACCGACAATGGGATTCCTTCTTTCTGTAGTCCGTTGGATGTTTTGTATTTTGTTTCCTCTCTCACCCGCACCAGAGACAACACTTTGTTGTAACCACGATGTCTTCATTACGAGTTAGCGCCCCGCGTTTTCAGTCCTCGTCTGTGTGGTGTCAAAGAAGAAGAAAAAAAGAAGAGGAGCAGAACAAGAGGCTAGATAGTCAAAGAAAAGCAAAAGGGGGTTCCTTTTCTGTCCCGTGGGATTTTGACACTCTTCGACTGTTCCAAACCGATCGTCTCCCCCTAGAGGTCTTCACTGCAGTGTCCCTTTTTTTGAACTGTAATGTGTCGTATGTGACTGCTATAAGTCTCTGCTGCCTTGTTGTAAACCGTAGTCCGTGTATGGTCTGTCTCAGGGCTGGTCCCTATGCAGAGCCTTATGTGGACAAGGAGATATGATGTGTTAAATGTTATTTATAATCAGGGCGCGCTCCGGTCCAGACGGTATCTCACCTGGTAGAGCGCTGTATTATTATCAGGCTGAGTTCTTCCTGTAGCCAGCCTGGCATGGCCCGGCCTGGCAAGGTTCAAATACGACCCAAAGCCCTGTCTGTGCTGCATGTCACCCCCTCTTTCTCTCCCTTTCTCTCCTGCCATTCATTCCTGTCTCTCTACTCGGTGTCACTGTCAGATATGAAGCAGAAGAGTCTTTGTGAAATATTTATTTTAGTATTTTTCCTAGACCACTGTTTCCCAAACACCCATTCGGGGGTCATCGTGGACACATTTTTATGGATCCTTATATATTTTTTGTAGTTATTGTTTCAAGATATTTACAAAAGATGCATTATAAACAAAATTCAGAAGTACCGCGAAGAAATCAATGAAAAAACTAAGAAATTCCATAAATTAGAAAAACAAATGATGAAGTAGTAGAGAAAATAGCAGGTTTACAAGCTCCCAACACTGCGCCAAGTGACGTGCTGTGAGCTTGCGGATCTGCTATGATACTAGTTTGGATCCCAGGCAAACATCTAATCTCTCATTTGTGTCACAGGCCAAAACGTTTGGGGACCACTGGCCTAGACTGTGCTCTGATGGTAGGTGTAGTAGAATCTTAGGATATTATAGGGGCGTATTGTATTGAGAGCCACTGCAGACTCACAGTAAGCTGTCTGAACAGTACACCTATTGGGCACGTTAGGAGGAGGCACATCCAATTCACAGGGATTCTGTTTCGCCATCACCGTGTAAACGGCAATTCGCAGGTATCAATTCTACAGTAATTGCTGGTATTTCTGCATTAATTTCCTTTCTTTTACACTCTTTCACACTAGTGTTAAATTGCACATTTTCTGTACCTGAAACCCTTTCCAAGTTATGAGAATGTATTTTGGCTGGGAAAGCAAAAATCCCTAGTGATACTGTAATGATAAAGGGGTACCGCAACTGGACGAGTACAGGAGACCCATGTTCTTACGTGTTTTATTACTAAACTGTGACTGTATCTCTTCAAAAAGCTAGAATGAAATCTATGAATATATTTGAAATATATATAAATATATATATAATTGCATATTTCATTATTTAAAATATATTTCCAAATATATGAACTTATATTTATTCTTAATTTATGTATATATGAAAAGTTATCAGAGCTCAGACTGGTTAAAGAATTTCTAACAAAAAGTCTTTTAAACCTGTGAAACGCATGACAGATATGTCTGTGACATGTCTTGTGTGCATGAATGAGTGTGTTTTGCGCGAGTGTATTCGCGCATGTGCATGCGTGTATGTGTGCGACAGTGTGTGTGTGTGTGTGTGTGTGTGTGTGTGTGTGTGTGTGTGCGCGCGCGCGTGTGCGAGTGCTTTCATGTGTGAAGTGGGAAGTTTTTAGCATTCCACAATTGCTCAATATTTAATTTCTGGCACTTGTAGCCAATCTGCCTTTGTTTTTAAGCCCCAGCATTTGGATGCAGCCTTGTGTTGGACCCAACAGGCTAGTTTACAATCGGAAGAGTTTCATATCCTAAATGAGCTATCTGCCATTTGAATAAATTCAGAGCGGTTCTTGAATACATGAACCTAATTAAATGATGGTACTTTTTTGGAAGGATAATACTTTACCCATGTCCTCAGCTAATGAATGATTAATAATGGGACCCAATGCACCAGAGTATTTTTTTTCTTCTTCTCAGATGGATGTAGCATTTTTAGATGAACTCTTCCCGCCATCCCAACCACTTTACTCATAAAAACTGTGATCATTCCCAAATGCTACTCTTTCTTTCCCCTTTCTGGTAAAGTGTATGTTGTATGCAACAGAAGCATGAGTATCAACTGTACACATAATCTAAAATGTAACCAAAACAGAGGGAATAGACCTGTTCCTTCTCAAGATTTTATAGTAGATTTTAAATAAAGTATTTGTCACAGATGTGAGATGACTACTGAATGAAGTGCCGGAGCAGCATCTCTTTAGAATTATCAGCCAACATGATGCTGAGGCACATGAAAGCACTTACAACGAGAGAGAGAGAGAGGAGGGGACTTGGTGTTGTGAGAGTAAGGCACTTTATGGACGATTCATACAGAATTTGAAATGAAAGAATTGGCAACACTACAGTCTGGAGGTCTATGAAGAAAAAAAAACATTTTCTGAACTTCTTTTAGCGTAATATTGTCACTTAATCGGCTTCTTCAAAGGATTTGGAAATTGCTGTGACATATTTGACGGTTGTTGTATTGAGGTTTTCCGAATCGAAAACTATGAAATTCCACCTGTAACTCTTGCAGTGAAAGTTTCATTGTGCAAATGTTACCTGGCATTCCAGCATATTATCATGTTTGCATTTCTCGAATATTCACAGCTCGGACTAGTGGCTTCAGACTGAAAACAGAATGACTGTTGCTCTCTGTAATATACAGTATTTCAGGTTAAGACAGGAGGGAGTTGTTTGAGTGAGGGCAGTAGCTGTTTGCACAAAAGTGTGTGTGTGTGTGTGTGTGGGGGGGGGGGGGGGGGGGGGGGGTGAGAGAGAGAGAGAGAGAGAGAGAGAGAGAGAGAGAGTGTGTGTATGAGAGAGAGAGTGTGTGTGAGTGTGAGAGAGAGAGGGAGTGTGTGTGAGAGTGTGAGAGAGAGAGTGTGTGTGTGTGTGTGAGAGTGTGAGAGAGAGTGTGTGTGTGCGTGCGTGCGTGTGTGTGCGCGTGCGTGTGTGCGCGTGCGTGCGTGCGTGTGTGTGTTCTGGAGTTGAAGTGCTTGCAAAATGTTTCTGTTTTATAATCACAATCAGGCTAGGCAACACTGAAATGATGCTTCGTATACTGTATATGGGATTGTATTCCATATAGTATATAAAATGTGATTGAAATGCTTTAAGAGTTTTTGTTTTTTGAAATCGTATGTTTGTTTGCTGTTTGGAACGGAGATTGCTTTGATTGCTATGGATTTTTAACGAAGGCAATAGGACCATTCTCACTTTGAAAAGCGATCAACTCAGTTGGTGAATCATTTGCGGGAAATCATGGACGTTCATTCCAATTGGTTGTATCACCTTCTTAGAACCAGCCCCTTCTTAATTCTTTGGTTTATTGTAATTCCGAAGCCAATTTCTATCTATTTATCCATCATGTCATCATAAAGCCTATGCATACATTTGTAAGCGCCACCGAATGTTATTATGGGGCCAAGCTAACAGCTCATTTTGAACGGCATTAATGGCCTCCTTCACTGGTAGACCAACTCATCTCTGCAGTGATATGCAGTAACATATCACACTTAAGTTCACAATCACATCATTTCCTTCGAATCACATGTAGGCCTACTGCTTTTCTGGTGATCCCAAAATGTACATTTGGATTTGTTTTGCATTGTTTTTGTTTTATTCCCTCTTAAATCTTCCATTTCTAGAGTGCACTCACACAGATATTGGTGTTATGCGTATTATTGTACGATTTCTATTCTTTTCAACGCATGATATCTGAACCCGATAGGCCAATGTTGTCAAAATCGTGCTCTCCACTGATCACATGAATTGGCAAAGGGTTGGTTTGCTGCCTGTCACAGATGAAGTGATGTGACAATGTATGCATGTACAATTCACTACTAACCCTCTTGGTGAAGACATGACAAAAAATGCTCAACACACACACACACACACACACACACACACACACACACACACACACACACACACACACACACACACACACACACACACCCCTGCCGAAAAGTGACTATACTGATCAAATGCATAGAAAATGCTCTTTGTGTGTCTTGACAAAATACGTCCTGGTGTAGCTCTGTTCTACTGTGTACGTTTATTTTCTTCCCCCTTCTTTTTTTAATCTGTTTTGATCTTTAGAGAGACTTTTAGTGACATTTATACCTGAAATATATACTGCAAGTATATGTTATGTCTATCTACAGTGTACACACTGATGAAAGATTTCAGCCTGCGCTGCGCGTGGGTTTTGGGTCATCGAGGACTTTGCCTATAGAGAATGAGGTGAACATTGGCTTTCTGGTTCATGTGAAGTAGAGGCAGGAAGTATGAATAAAGAAAAGTATTGAACAACTGAGTTTGTGGTTTTCTCTTTCATTATAGATTGGCCTTAACAGGGATGGACAATATATCAATGATGTGATATTCTGGTTTTAGTGGGTCTGGGTCTGGGTCAAGCACATAATGTAAGGGAATCCTATTGTTTATGTTGGTTATATTATTCTTC
The DNA here is from genome assembly GCA_039105355.1 of Benthosema pterotum. Lineage (NCBI taxonomy): Eukaryota > Metazoa > Chordata > Actinopteri > Myctophiformes > Myctophidae > Benthosema > Benthosema pterotum. The sequence goes on from CM076977.1 coordinate 23,526,416, forward strand.
AGACACGTTTTGCAGTTCTGGCTTAACCATGCAGTATTTTTTATTTTATTTTTTTTCTGCAAAACTGTGAGGACGCATGCATCGTTTGACGTACAAAGAAGGATTATTTTGTTCTTGCCCTTCCATTGGAAGTGTCGAAACAAGAGAAACAGAAGCTCTTTGCAGAAAGCTTTGATTTATTATTGACTTTATTTTACAGGAAAGACAGGCGAACCAGCAGGACACAGGAAGGAAGGGGGCCTGGTGTCATCCGATCCTACACCATCAGGGTTCCATGATGTGGCACCACTGACTGATGGTCGCATCTACAGTACCTCGGGTTTAAAGGCTCACACATTTCCAGTTCAGCTGTATAATGGCTGATCTGACTTTACAGCCCAAGAACTGTACATGTCAGTGAGCGATGAAGCAGACCATGAGTGATGACGCTGTAGCCTACATCCCATAGCTAGCCTGTATAGGGAGTGGGACAATAGTTCTGAGCTGAGTGAGTACATCTTTAGGCCATCAAATCTTTGACCTTTGTATAAAATGTTTTTCACAATTTTCAGCACATCACACTATGATACAGCCTCCAAATTTGACTGAAAAATCAACATATAATGTGTGTAGTCCCCTCAGTCAGCTATAGAATGGAATTCATGTCCTATCAAAGGATATTATCATCCACATTTAGAGTGACACTGTGCTCCGAGAGTGACACTGCTCTGAACAACCTCTGCATCATGATTCAGCTTATTTGTGTGTTTGTAGGTGTGCGTGTGTGCATATGGTATACGTGTGTGCATATGCACATGTGTGCGTCCATATGTGTAATTTAGGCCTAGTAAAGTGTTAGGCCTCTAGGGTTAACCAACTCTTATAGCTTGTAAAGCTTGTAAATCAGCAACCTTTTCACAGTTCATGAAATTTGGGGACATTTTGGAATAGCTTTTTACTCTTTTGGCTGTAATGATATGCAGGGAAGCCAGGTTCAAAGTGTTAACTTCATGGAACAAGGTGTGTCATCATAGTTGTGATTGTGAACCAGTACACGTCGTACATTGGAGCCCTTGAAGCTCAGAGGTAGAAAGTTAATGACTCCTGGGCCTCAACCTTTCCAGCATCGGCTGTTTTCCTTTCCCCAAAGACCACAGCCAATCACCATGCAATCTTAATTCTACCTTTGAGGACATGACAACGGGGCTGTATCAGGTCACCCATGCAGAAACGTAGGGTGAAGAATCAGCACAATCTAAGCTCTCATTTATATTTGGTTGTTGACAATCTTGTGTATGGAAAGTGCCATCTCATTCTCTGACAAGGTGCATATATTTAGGGTGCTGCAGAATACATCCCAGCGATGGAGCCTAGCCTAGTCTTTCGAATCTTGTTCTCTATTGTAGGGATTGTCGGTAATACGATTCTCATTCTCGTCCTGGTTCAGAACAGACTCTCCCGTCTCAAGTCTTTTGAGGTGTTCCTCCTGGGGCTGGCTGGGTCCAACTTGGAGGAGATCCTTATCGTAGATATCTATGACGTGGTCACACACCTCGACAAAACAGAAGTGTCCATCAACATATGGGAGTGCCGGACTATGAAGTTCCTGACGATGTTTGGCGAAATAGCCAGCATCACCTTCACTGTGCTCATCAGCATCTTCCGTTATCAGAAGCTGAGAGATGCTGACAAGAGGGTCAACCTTCCAATCTTCCTGGACAACATCAGGTCAGCCTGGCTGGTGAGCGGGTTCTGTGTGCTTATTTCTTTGTTAATCAGCATCCCCGTTTACACCACAGACTTGGATGGCCACATGGAGGCCCATCACATGGAGGCCAATCATAGCAACACTGTTTGCCCCCCTGACTTCTTTCAGTGTCACAGAGGGAATTGCCCATTATACAACCGCTTATACAAATACCTTTTCATCTTGATCTGCAATCTGCTTCCTGTGCTAATCGTCACACTTACTGGCTGTCTCATCATCACAGTCCTTTTGGGACAGAGGAATAAGGTAATACCAGCAAAAAGCGGCGGCGGGTCACAAATCCTTTCGATGAAGAAGGGCAAGGATAAGATGCAACGGAGCACAGTGTCTGTCCTGTCAGGTATGGCATTGTTCCAGGTGAGCTGGATTAGCTACATGGTCCTTCACCTGGCTGTTGATTCCGATGACCTCCCAGATTTCTATGGAATTGAGTTTTGCCTCGCCATATTATACACAGCCATTAGTCCCTATATATACGGGATAGGAAATCACCTCTTTTCTTTCAAGAACATATTTGCAAAGAAGCAATAAGAACCCATTCTCCAGCCCTTTCAATTCTCTCAGTTTAAGGAAGGAAGTTAAAGATTGATTTTGAGGGGGGATTTAATGTGACTTTTTCAATTTGTTTTGAAAACACCTTTGGGAGGACTCACATAAACCGCCAAGAGCATTTCCAAAAGTTTTTTTTTTTTTAGTTTTAGAGTTTACTTCTAATCAGATTATGAGCCAATGAATATGAAAAAGTAAAAGAATGAAAAAGAAGTGCTACAAAGAACCGAAACCATCAGAGCCTGAAGACAACATGAACGACAAGGCGACGGCAACCAGAGGCATTTGGAACGCAGTTGGGCACGGTTAAGAAGCCAAATTCAGCGTCGCCCCCAGGACTTTTGTGGCTAGATTCCTCAACTCCCAAACCAAACAAAAGCTGCTTGAGAAGGCTTGGAGTGGGAGAGAGCTGACTTATAAAGGTTCTAGAATTGGCTTGGATATAGCCCCGTCCCCGGCCTCTCATCTATGCTGGCTATGCTGGCTATTCATGGGTCTCATCTGTAGTCCTCCAGCAGCCATGTTTAGGACCTCACAGGTGATTCAATGCCTGATTAGGATTTCAATTGGGCTGGTTAGCCTAATCAGACCTTGAATCATCTGTGAGGCCCTAAACATGGCTGGTGGAGGACTACGGGTGAGACTCATGAATAGCTGCAAGTAAATTATGCAAGAACATTATTAAATACTACTTTGCAAGAATGTATTGGGAAAGTTTGGGAAACAAATCGTAATGTCTGACAAACTACCAGTACCTACCTGGTATAAAAGCATTTTATTGAGACTTGTGATTTTGTTGGAGCTCTCTGTGGCCTAGTATACAGTATATTGTAGATAAAGTAAAAAATAAAAAATAAATTGTATTGTATATGACTTGCCATACTGTTCCCAAAAAGCAAAGCAATTATTTTTGTGCTCTAATAAACTCCATACCATAACCTAGAAACTTCATTAGAACAGTCAAATGTTCTTGTAGCTTCTATATTTGGTTTTGCATTGGTGATGTACAGTATGTTTTTGTAATATTTGTAACCATGCACTTCACTTTGAAGCCAGATTACTCGCACATTCCAACATCTTAACTAATGTTAGACAGAGGGGGGCCTTATTAGTGACTAAGGGGTCCACCACTCCAATTGGACCACCATGGGTCTATAACTGAGCTGATCCTGTCAAAATTGCTGTTTTCTTTTTCTTAAGTTCAATCTTTCATGTTGCTATGGTTTTTATTATGCAAACTGTTACAATTGCTTATTACTGCGTGCTAGGTCATCACTGTGAGAAGCCTATACAAAGTGAGGATACAATACAATTTACATTAGCCAGACCAGATTTTAAAAGATATTGATTTTTGAGTGATGGAAATAAGTGGATTAGCACCCTATATTCACCCCTTTCAGTTCAATTCAATTCAATTGAGGCCATTGGCTTATGGTAGGGGAAATGGACAATAATGGGATTTGCACAAAATAACACCTGGACCTCTTATGTGGGGACATAACAAATACAAACAAACGTAAGAAAGTCTTCTAGTCTGAAATATTATTACATGTAGTATTTTCCTATAAATAATATGGAAGAGAATGCATGTGAGTTTTTGCATTCGATGGGATTTTTTTTAGTAACCAGACATTTGTAGATGGCGCTCAGGGGTGAAATGTTGAAAAGGGGGCATCTACGACAAAAATCAAGTACACTAGGTCACAGTGATCAAGGTGTTTTGGTGTGGAATTCACACCCCCAAAATAGGTGCAAAACACCACCATATGCAACTAAATTTGCACTCAGCAGAGTGCCAACTGGGGTCTGGGGCACAAGGAATTCAAGATGCCAGGAGGGGTGTGTGTTTGACCCCCTCAAACATGAACCTTCCATCCTAGCAATGAACATAATATTACATTCTCCTCATCAGACCAGCAAGCAAGGTGACCAGATATTCAAATTCATACCATCCCATCATTGTTGTATTGTGCCATTGCTAGATGTCCTGGGGGGGACTATTCCTCTGGGAAACATTGTGCCATATGTCCTTGGAAAACTACTGAATTTAAGAATTTGTAATTTGACACGTCAACCTGCCGCCCCCGCCCCCATCACCAACCAATATTCATAATTTATAGAAAACGTGCTCCATTCATTCATTGGCCCTAGAATTAAAGGGTGGGGTCCATGCGTAGATATAATGAATCAGTGGTGGGTGGGATGGGTCTCTTACGCAGCTCCCTCGTGCCCAATGAATGCGAAGGTTTCATTTGCAAGGGGACAGAGTTACGTTACGCAAACTCCGGTTATTTTCAAGGAACCAGTCCAATGGCGGCTTTTCTACATAGACTTCTATTCAGAATGGGGACAACAAATAAGGACTAGGCAGAAATGCACTGGACCTATACAATACAACACCCTTCATTGTTGATAGTTTTGTAGTAAAAGTAGGCAAGTAGCCTACAACATAAAGATTAGAGACGTAGGCCTGCAAATTTGCAATACTTTAGTTTCAAAGAGTTGAGATGGTGCCTAAATAGGCTAACTCTTATTTGCGCCACCCTCGTTGAAAACAAAGTATTTCTAATTCCTAATTTCCTACTACCCCAACACCACGGTCTGTCCTTCTTCAAACTAAAAAATGGCACCATTTATTATTTTTCCAAAAATTCGAACCGTTTTTTTACCTCTCAATGTCGCAACGCTTGCTCTAATGGCTCTGGTCGTGGCCACTCACCGAGGGGGCGGGGCGCTGCTCTGTGTTTGACAGCTGCATGATTAGAAGACGTATAGCGCATAGTCTGAGGGAAACCGAAGCCACGCTGCTCAATGGCAACAACACACGACACGGGGATCCACCGTGGCTGCACAACACAGAGCTTCAGGATGCTGAACTGAACAGCATCAATCACTGCTGATTTATTCAATCCAAAAACCGTGCTTGTTTATTTTTTTGGTCATGATGCACCGCGCCTTCTCGTTCCCAGTGACCGTGGAGCGTAGTCGGACCAAGGAGCGCCTGGAGGCAAGTCTAGCCGGACTGTGCGAGCTGGAGCTCCGCAAGCAGAGGCAGCAGTGCCTGGTCCTCGGCGCGCTGGCTCTGGTGGAGCCCGTGGAGGAGGAGGACCCGCGGGATGCGAGGAGGAGCGGCGAGCTGGCCTGTTTCAGTAGCTGGGGGCAGGAAAACTTGACATTGAGACGTCAGCTGGTAAGAAGGAAGTTGTAGGATTATGAGTTGAGTTTTAATACTTTACTTTGTTTTATAGTTAAACTATAAAACAAAGGGGCGGTTGTAACACTGTGGGTATCCTCAGGGCCGGATCTAGCCAGTCCTATTAGGGTAGGCTGGAAGAATGGCAGGATGGGAAACTCTAAGGTTTTCATATGAAGCAGTGGTTTTCAACCTTTTTGACACCAGGGCCCACTATTGATTCGGCACTGCCCCCCTCTAGATCCGGCCCTGGGTATCCTACTGAAGACTGTGCTGGTTGACCAACAACAATAACACTAGGCTTAGCGGCAGCATCACTCAAATAAGAATCTGTTTTCCCTGCATGGCTTGCCTGTTCCACTTAAATTACCATGAGCATCTTAGAATACAATGTGGTCTCAATGTCTCATTTGTTATCATCTCTCGGCCGTTGGGAGGGACACTTGGTGTGGGTGCGCCTTTTGTGTGTGGTGGCGACCCCGGGCTCCTCTGCAAGAGAAAGTTACTTAAGTTGATTAATAGTAGCCTGTGTCTTTCTCAAAGGATGTAATCTGCAGCCTTCCCTCGGGCAGAGATTTATCTCTGGCCGTGGGCTGGGGGTAAGTTAAGTAACGGAATCAGGGGGTGGAGCACCCGCCGTTTGTGTGTTAGGGTCTAAGCCATACCATTTAATGGCCCATTGTTCCTTGATCATGGGCTTCTATGGGGTGTTTTTACTACTTCCAACCACCTCTTTTCTTATCTGATGCTCTCACGAGATCATAAATAAATGAAACACTCGTTTTGATGACTGTGGCTTTTAGCTTAAACATGTCATGTCATTTTAATTAGGCTAAAGCTTGTGCAGCGTAATTGATCGTTCAGCACTGGGTAGTGTAGTGTGCTGTTGCCAATCTCCACGCCAAGATCCACCATAGTGAATGAACGAACAAATAAATGAATAAATTACAATTTTTATTAACATTTATTTTAACAGTACAATTCAATGACAACTACAGAACTGATATGTGTAAGTGTACAGCACTAGTTAAGTTTACAATAGTGCCACCTTGTACATTTCATCAAGGCATTTAGGGACATAGAAGATATTCACTTCTGTAAAGCCAGAGGCAGCAAAACATATTGGAAGTAAAAGTGTAAAAAAAAAAAAAAAAAATGAACATATAGCCTACAAAGAGGGAAAAGGGGGTGGGTGAAAGTGAGGTCAGATCACCGATAGATTCCCATACTTATAGTAGGTGTGTTTTTCTGTCAGATGATTCATTGATATCATGATTAATCAAGCCAAGATCACTGGTTCTGTGACTTGATCATAGCTATCCCGCAAGAAACTTTCATGCATGACTGCTTTAAGCCAATTCTAGGCTATACAGACAGTGCATTATTATTTTTCTCATATTGGTGGGCGTGGTGGTGACAGTCTGTAGTAGCTTTCTCTTCATTGTTGCAAACTCTGCTTTATTACTACCATGTAATGGCCTTATAAGTGCATTTCAATGATGCCTATTTTAGAGTCTGCTCTATAGAAAACTGCATGGGCGCACTGTAGCTACTCTGGCTCGCACAGTCGCCTCCCGCTGCTTCCCTCAAGCTACAAAAATAGGCTTCATAAAAAAAAGAAAAAGGGTGAGAAAAGAAATTAAATCAGCCTCCTAGCCTCCTATTGCTCTCTCATCTCTTCCTCTTCCATGCACCCACCCTCCCTGGCCTGGGCTGCATGCGCCAGGGCCTCAACAATAGGCGCATATGGAGCGGAATACTAATGATCTTTCTTTCTCGAGGCCCCCCGATCTAGAAGGAGGGAGTCGTGCATGCACGCGCCCGGTGAGCTGTCAATGCTCTGTCTGCACACCGGGGCCGTTTTTAAACCAGCTAGGGATGGTGAAGAGAACCGTTCAATTAGGCCAGTGGTTTTTCAACCCTTTTCATATCGGCCCTTTATTACTTGAAGCAGAGCGTGCAAGTACTGCTTGGCATGTATGGCATGGTGTCACCCACCATTCTTGGTTATGTAACCAAGGAGAACTAGCAGTTGTACCGGTACCAGGCTGTGTAATGAACTGACTTCCACACAGTTGGGTTGATGTTATAATGAAAGGAGTTTACTGAAAGTTGTAGTAACATGAACAGTACAGCACAGAGCGTCACATTCAGTCTACCGTTGAACTTGGACTAACCATCGCTACCAGTTCCTGTAGTGACGTCATCGTCTCTCTTAAAGCTGTACACTACAGGCAGTAGACACTACGGGACAACTGTACTGTTCTTCAAAGTAGGGATTCAGAGTAGCCCTGATACATGACGGTCGGTATACATCTATATGACCGTCATGGATGCTAAGCCCCTGTAGAGATAGTGGATGATTTCAACGGCAGCGTACGTAATCCCAAACGCCCGTACCTGTGAAATAAAGTGCTGCCTCTGAGTTAGTATGTCTCCTGAGTTTGTACGCTCGTCGAAAATCACCCGAAACCTCCTTGTTCTTGAATAAAATGACTTTGTTGCCGACCAAATCCTGATTTTCCTCCGTATTTCTGTCAACTTCCTGGACCAGCGTTCCGTGAAATGACTTCACGGAACAAATCTCTTCAAAATAAGAGTACCCATTTTAGTTTTTAAAAATGCGTACTCTTATCTTGAAGAGATTTGTTCCGTGAAGTCATTTCACGGAACGCTGGTCCCGGAAGTTGACAGAAATACGGAGGAAAATCAGGATTTGGTCGGCAACAAAGTCATTTTATTCAAGAACAAGGAGGTTTCGGGTGATTTTCGACGAGCGTACAAACTCAGGAGACATACTAACTCAGAGGCAGCACTTTATTTCACAGGTACGGGCGTTTGGGATTACGTACGCTGCCGTTGAAATCATCCACTATCTCTACAGGGGCTTAGCATCCATGGCGGTCCTATAGATGTATACCGACCGTCATGTATCAGGGCTAGGATTCAGAGCAGCAGTTGTACCTGAATAGAGTAGACAGCAGAGAGCTCTTAACCTCAGAGCAGCAGTCGTGCCCCGTCAACAGCAAGCTTTGTTTCACCCAATATCAGTTGTTGTTGTTTTAGAAGCAGTGATGCCAATGGTGAGCGCAGCTCATGGCATGCTCTGCTCGTACACAAGTAGGCAGTGTGTATGCCTACTTGTGTGCAACATTCAGCCTCTCAGACCCAAAACAAAAGAATATGTTTACTGTATTTGTTTTTTGTTCATTTTAATTCCATGCTGTTGGGAAGCAGCAACATCGAATTAACAATGCTTCTACATTACATTCTCTAACCGCAAAGTTTGCATAGTTAAGTGTTTAATAACTCCTGAGAGCGTAAAATGAAAAGGTCCTTCATGCTCTTGGACCACCTGGAATGACCTTGAGAGCCACTGGTGGTCCTGTGGTCCCGGGACCACTGATTAAAACCACTGATTTATAGGCCACACATGTTCTCTCCACACACCTCCCCTTCTCTGCGGACTGTTGGAAACTTTCATTCATTGGTTCAATCGATGTTTATCAACTACATTGTTTATTCAAGCGCGATGATTATAATTACACTGTAAATTCCTTGGAGATTTGTTGCCTGTGGAGATTTTGCCTGACCCCATGTCTCCAATTGAACCCCCATTGAAAGATTGAGCTTTCCACAATCCAAATATCAGGTCACCATATGGGCCAGTGGTCAAATCCCCAATCTTATCTGCTGGCCCTCGCCGTGTAGGTTAAATGAATGTACAAGGCTGTGTGTGTGTGTGTGTGTGTGTGTGTGTGTGTGTGTGTGTGTGTGTGTGTGTGTGTGTGTGTGTGTGTGTGTGTGTGTGTGTGTGTGTGTGTGTGTGTGTGTGTGTGTGTGTGTGTGTGTGTGTGTGTGTGTGTGTGTGTGTGTGTGTGTGTGCGCGCGCGTGCGTGCGTGCGTGCGTGCGTGTGTGCGTGCATGCATGCATGCATGCATATGGAGATGCCTATAATATATGCCAGCTACAACTTGGCATGGCACATGCATGTAGTTTTTCATGCAAAACCCCAAAGACCCGGCATCACTGAGACAGAGACGTCAGGGCTGTGTGTGTGTGTGTGTGTGTCTGTGTGTGTGTGTGTGTGTGTGTGTGTGTGTGTGTGTGTGTGTGTGTGTGTGTGTGTGTGTGTGTGTGTGTGTGTCTCTCTCTCTCTGCTGGCCCATAAAGCCTCTATACTCCATCTATCTATGCCACGATGTCTGAGGTGTTGACAGCCAATGGGACGCCAGACAGCAGCTGGGAAAGCACAATGACAAGGCTCTGTGTTCTCTGTCAGACACCCTGCTGCGCGCGCGCGCGCGTGTGTGTGTGTGTGTGTGTGTGTGTGTGTGTGTGTGTGTGCGCATACAGACAATTTACCATAATGTACACAAAAGAGTAGTGTAAATGATATGTTTGTTTGACCTATTTATTATACATGCAGTTTAGGATGGTGTTTGTGTGTGCTTGTACAACACACATGAGTTGGGTTCACTTCTCTGTGTGTGCGTGCGTGTGTGCATGTGGGTGTGCGTGTGCTAGCCTGGAAGCCAAACTAATCTGCGACCACCTCTTAGATCAATCAATCTTCAATCAATCTTTCAAATCCAAGTTCCAGACCAGTCCACTAGTGCATGGTTATTCAACATTTATGTCTATGAAGCCTTCCATAAATATATGATATTGTGATGCATTGTTGTTGCTGATGCTGTTTATTTGTTTTGTTTTGTTTTGTTTTGTTTTGTTTTGTTTTGTTTTGTTTTGTTTTGTTTTGTTTTGTTTTGTTTTGTTTTGTTTTGTTTTGTTTTGTTTTGTTTTGTTTTGTTTTGTTTTGTTTTGTTTTGTTTTGTTTGTTTGTTTGTTTTTTTGGGGGGGGGGCAATCACCAGTACCCTCAGTACTTTTTTTTAAACATACAGCAATGTATGTGACAAATAGTATGACTTTAACATTTGAAATATATGATGCTAAATATCGTTTTGACTCAAGAGTCCCCACAACACAACTGTAACATTGGTCATAATTATGCTATGCTCACATTACATGTACGCGCGCATGCAGGCGTGTGTGCGTGACGCGTCTGTATGTGTGTTTGTTTGTTGACACAACATCATGTGATCATCATTAGTGAGAGTAGTGGTCAGGTGATCATCATTAGTGAGAGTAGTGGTCAGGTGATCATCATTAGTGAGAGTGGTGGTCAGGTGATCATCATCATTAGTGAGAGTAGTGGGCAGATCCAAGTGGATGGATTTCTTTTCTTCTTTATCCTCAAGGCACAGATTCATGCACACTCAAGATTATTGCATGCACGCACTTGCATCCAATGTCGTGGTTGTGTGTGTTCGTGTTGGCACAAGCTTGAATCCATGCATAAGCTTGACATTTAATTGAGACCCCCTTGTGCAAACACCCCCAACGACTCCTTAAGGAAATATGCTTTTCTTTATCAAGTAACTCAGTGGACTCCGAATGGCTGGTTTAGGTGACATAATGGTGAAGTAATTAAGAGATCTTTATAAGCATGGGTATTGTCTCCTGCAGGTGTCGGAGGCACTTGTCTCTAGCCTGGCTAGAGTCAGACCAAATCAGCTGTTGGCAAAAAATTGCCTGTCAGCAGATAATTCTGGGAAGAATAGCTCAATTGTACGGCCATTTCCTACTCCAGAGGGGCTTCCAATCAGGACACAGTGTTCATAATGCATAGTGTGATTGGCCATACCAATTTTCTGTAGTAGGAAATGGATGTACAATTGAGCTATTCCAGAGCAGCATTTTTTGTCAACAGTTAGTTGGCTTTAGCCAGGCTAACTTGTTGCTTGCTCTGCTCATGCACAAGTAGGCCATGGTCTACCTTTGTGCAATGCACACAAGTTGGTACTCTACTGATTGTAGTACTAGTTTCCTGAAAAAAAGAACCTTTTGGTGTTAGTTCAGTGGTGGACTGGGCGAAAAAAAAACAAGCCCAGACATTTTTAGCGTGATTTGGCCTAGACCGGCCCACCACCACAATCAGCGTGTGATGGACCTATTCTACCTGGTATAGTTGGTTAACCAGATGTAACTCTTTGAGAGCGTGAACATGAAACCAAATTTGGTTTCATGTTAACACTCTCAAGAGTTAAAATATTCATCTAAATTGGCCCAAGTCTAATTAGAAAATGTAGAAGATGAATGCTCATTTTGATCTGTATGTTTGACAGGGTTGTTTCCCAAATCCAGCCTGGAATTGTGGACCAAAAAGCGAAATAAATCTTTAGTTTCGGGGTCTGTTGGGGTTAAAATGTCACCAAATGGTGGTCTGTGGCTCGAAATTCTGAATGAATAATGGGCCCTGGGATCAAAAAGGTTGAAAGCCAGTGCTTTTATTCATACCGTGATACCACCGGCCCCCTATCGGTCGTGGCCCACCGGGAGAGCTCCCTGTATGCCCAATCGTCTATCCGACCCTGATAGTTTGATGGCAGATATACAGTATGCAAACACGCATGTAGGGGTGCATACAATACACACATACCCAACATTGTGGCACGTCATGATTTACTCATTATGTAAGCACGTTGTGTAGCTTGCCTTTGAGGTGAAGGCTCTTGCAAACAGCTGTTGGACACCTGAGCCCAGACTGGGCCTATAGATTAGGTTCACATTCTATTCACCGCTGCCAGTTCCCTGGTCTGTGCAGGACACCACAGACAGGGAGGGCATGCTAATGAATGTTATTCATTGCACTTATACAAACCCGCTATGCAGTCTGCATATATGCACGAAACAAAATGTGCAGAGTCTGCACACTTTTGTGTTGTGATCCTGCACGTTAAACCTTTTAATATCACATAAAATGTAACTTATTTAACTCAAGCGTGAATCTATAATTGAAAGAATGTTTACTGGGCAGCAAAGCGATGGAAATGGGGGGGATCTGTGTGTGTGTGTGTGCATGTGTGTGCGCGTGTTTCATTTTGGCCTCTGTGCATGCGAGTGTACTTGTGGCAGTTTCTGGCTTCCCAAAGACTCTGTCTCTCTGGCTCTCTGTCTCTCTGTCTCTCTGTCTCTCTCTCTCTCTCTCTCTCTCTCTCTCTCTCTCTCTCTCTCTCTCTCTCTCTCTCTCTCTCTCTCTCTCTCTCCGGAGCCAGTCACAACACAGCTTTAATTATAGAGAGGCCAGAAGCGAGCCTGCATGCCGTGTGCGCCTTGTTCCATGGCTCAATATGTTCCAGCTCCAAACGAGCCATGCTGCTGCTGCCCATTCTGAAGCACCAGTCCAGAGATCCTGGCTGCTGGTAAAAGGGTCATTCTTCAGACCCAAGGCCTGATGGGACACTGTGAGACACAGCCTCAATACAGACATAATACTGTACTGTACTTCCCATCCTGTGGAAAGCCTACACCAGGGGTGCCCACACTTTTTTCACTTGAGAGCTACGGTACTTTCAAATTGACCGTCTCAACAAGATCTACACATAAAAAAAAATCCATTTCAAGGCCCCCCAAGAAAGTTTAACTTTGAAATAGTGGTGAAGGTGTTACTAATGTTTAAGATACACTTATAATGAAAAATGGAGGGGGGAGAATTGGAAGGTTTTCTTTTATATGCTACTACTAACGTTTGAAAACAGTATTTGGGGTTTGAGTTGACAATTTCGGTGTTGATTTTAGTCTCTTGCACCCAAAACTAAGAACTTTCACGTTTTTGTCCACAATTGGGAGACATAAATTATATTTATACATCTGAATTACGTAGTTTCAAGAGTCCACACAATTAGAAAATGGAGAATAATTGTTATTTTGACCAACTTTTTGCCAGTTATGTCTCCCAATTGTGGACTCTTGAAATTACGTAATTCAGATGTTTAAATATAATTTAACTCTAGAGAGTGTAAAATGAAACCAAATGGACCCGTAAGGGTTCATTTGGTTTCATTTTAACACTCTCAAGAGTTACAGATCTTTACATTTTAGGGGACTGTCATGTGATCTACCTGCATGGCCTGTGTGATCTACTGGTAGATCACAATCTACCTTTTGGGCACCCCTGGCTGAGAATAGAACGGTTGTCGGACCAATCCTGATCAAGGATTATGCTTAATATCGATCTTGTGCATAAATTATTTTATGTCAAAACCCACTCACATCAAAACTGTTCCCATGTGGGGGGATATTATACCATATCGATTTAAGTTCATACTACTTAAATGGTATTAAATATCATTTCACCAAATCGAGGTCAATTGAGGATCAAGACATTTGGAGTGAAAATCAGCTAATTTAAAACTCTGGCCTATTGATCAGAGTGCCTCTGGCTGAAAATGTGCAAAATGTAAGGTTTGTACCTTACTCAAATCTTTCCTTCTGGGGCGTCCTTGAAACAACGATTTTTCAGATGCGATTTTTCAGATGCAGGTCGAGAGTCAAATACATTTCTTTACATGAAATAGATTTAGAACCACATGACATTGAGACATTGAGCTTTTTCAGAAAACAGATTAATATATTTGCTGCCGACGTGGCTGTGATCCACGCACGCACGGCACGCATCGCTCATCTCAAGGCTTAAAGAAAATTGTTTTTCAGCCGGCCGGGGGGGTCCCCGGAGCTTCCTCTGCTCACTATTCACCACCGAAGCCAATTTTAACGTACGCAATCAATCATAGCTTTCATCTGGTTGCTCCTGTTGTCACCGTGAGAGAGCAGGAGGAGGAGGAAGAGTTGGTGGTCCTAACAGGGGCGGATGTAGCTTGTCCCATTTGGGGGGGCAAGAGAACATGTTGGAGGGGCAAGAGAAAATGGTATGGGGGCGGCTTCAACGCTGAAGCCGCCCCCATACCATTTTCGGTTACAGGACTTTGATTAGTCAAGTAAAGCATCAACAATAACATCAGTTGTTGTTGAAGTTGCAACAGACACAGCATACGTAAAGCTAAAGGTCTGACTCAGAGAGTTTTCTGTTTTCAATGAATGCTGTTGGTTTAGTGGTGCCAAAATTGTAGTTAGTAGCAGTAGTAGTGTTTGAAATCATTGTAAATATAAGCACTTTAATTTGAAATATCTTGGGTTGTTTTGCATGGCATTGTGTTTGCGGGGGGGGGGGGGGGGGGGGGGGGGGGGGGGGGGGGGGGGGGGGGGGGGGGGGGGGGGGGGGGGGGGGCAGACTGGTTATTTAGGGCCCCCCCCCCCCCCCCCCCCCCCCCCCCCCCCCCCCCCCCCCCCAATGCCTCCCCATACCCATGCCTAGATCCGCCCCTGGCTGCTAATATTTTACACCCTCCGTCCGTATCTTTACAGCTTTATGGTTAGGTGTTACCATGCTTTACTTCCCCTCTCGCCCGTCCGTCTCTCCCCCCTCTCCACCTCCCTCCACGTGGCCCCATCCCATCCCATCCCCCATGCTGCAGCCTGGGGCCAGGGGATGAGGAGATGGCAGTAAAACACTAATGATACAGTGTGCAGGCTGTCTGGTGGCAACCATGGATGGGGGGTAGATGCCATTAATAATGAAAGATAATCAAAAAAGGGGGGAGGCAACTGGGACCCCCACCATGCAGTAGGAGCCATATCCTTATTGTGTGTGTGTGTGTGTGTGTGTGTGTGTGTGTGTGTGTGTGTGTGTGTGTGTGTGTGTGTGTGTGTGTGTGTGTGTGTGTGTGTGTGTGTGTGTGTGTGTGTGTGTGTGTGTGTGTGTGTGCGTGCGCGCGCTTATTGTGGTTGAGACGGCGGTGCATGGGATAGCCTGTCTGCCCACAAAGCCTTGTTTGTTTTGTGTGCCATTTCATTACATTTTAATAAGCGGCACCACAGTGTCCGCAGTGTGTGTGTGTGTGTGATGATGGGTGAGTGTGCTTCCAATGCATGCATGACTGACTGGCCTCGAACAGGGAGGAGGTGAGCGATCAATTGTGGTGAAAGTGTGTCATTGATGAATTGATTTCCAATAAGCGCTTCCCCTCCCAGCTATATCGTTACCTCACACTGGTAGCTAATGACAGTGTCCCCAGCCCCCCACTCCCCCCCCCCCCCCCCCGTCCCGTCCCGTCTCATATACGAATGTGCCAGCGATGTAATGACAATGCTCGGTTTCAGTCACACACAATGAGTGATGCCTGACTGTCGTCGGAAACAAAAGAAAGCACCCGGTTGGTGTTGTTTTTTTTTGTGCGGAAAAAGAGGTTATGTGAAGTGTGTAGGTTCGCTTGGGTCAATTGTGCTTGACAGCCACTGCCGTTGTCAGAGCATTGATCCAAGCAGCCTTCCAGACAAAGGAGTCCAGAGATCACACACTGATTGCAGCGCTGTGCACTGTGGTGGAAAGATCCTTATAAGCTGTAGTCTGGTCCGCTGAGGTTTACTGCTGCCTGTTTGTTGTTAGAGCTCTGAAACCATGCACTTATTTGTGTTTTCATTTTTTTTCTTCTCTTCCTTTTCCCACTTCCCACACCATACTGTGAGAAGCACAGTATGGTGTGGGAAACAAAGAAGTAGAAGTGCTTTGGGGTCTTTGGGAATTCCACCCATTTTCAATATTATGTCATTAATATACCTTAGAGATGTTGTGTGGACATGATAAAAAAAAAAATCCCCCATTCTGTGTTTGGAGGTCTGAAACACAACTTGATGAAGTCATCAAGTTGTGTTTCACCATGTTAATGATTTTTTAGGACCTATGCCTGAATGGGTTAAACCGTGGAATAACCATGGAATAAGATTTCTCTACTTGAACCGAACAGACCTTCTTTATGCTCACAACCATCATCCTTATTGTCACAGTTTTTACATACATTATACCGTATGTTGCTGTTTGACTAGTACAGTATATTGTTGAATAAGTGAATGGGCAGCTGGTATGTACAGTATAAAAGTACCATTTATTTTATTGATAGTTGGAGGACATGTGAGTTTATTGTTTTCAACAGATACACAGGTACACACTGTTCTTGTGGCAATCAAGGTCTGGTTAATGGCTTGTCTCTGTGTAGCCAACAGGCAACCCCAGGCCCAGTGATTTCATTTGGATCACTGCTGGATGTAGGATCTGCCCAAGTCATAAGGATCACTGCCTGCTTGCAGCTTATGTTTGACAATGTATTGATTGTAAATTCCAATTCAATTGGAATTCAATTCTGATCAATCCATGATCAACATCCACTTTGAGGATTCAGGGCCCTATCTTGCCCCTTAACCCTTATTAATTAATTAGTGAATGGAGTCAGAGGGACCCTAGCCTGGTCTAGCCCTCAATGATTTTGGCCTTGGGGGGCGGGGGTGTCGTGGGATCCACACGGCGGAAGTGCTGCGCTCTGATTTGATCTCACTAACGTGTCGTCATCTCCGGCCCCTCCCCCTCCCGTCCACTGCTGTTCTACGTCACATCATTTAGAGCGACGCCCACCCGGAAGGTTCACTCCCCCCTCAAGGCCACTTTCCAACGTGCGTTAGTCCAGGCTTTCCGTTTTCGTGCAAGGCGAACGAAAATGAAAGCCTGGGTGTCGAGGCTAGAGGGACCCTGATGGGGACAAGAAGTAAGAAAGCACATGTTCTCAATCTCTCACACAAACATGCACGCGCACGCACGCACACACACACACACACACACACACACACACACACACACACACACACACACACACACACACACACACACACACACGGTGGCAGTGCTGTTGAAGTGGAGATGGCTTGTGCCAGTTGTGTGACAGGCTCTCCATCATAGAGGAGTCTTACTGCTGGAAATGTCACCTCTTCACAGGGATGTGCTCAATCATGTGCTAATGAAACAAATGAGCCAAGAGTGTCTGTAGTTTAGCATGCAGTAGTAGATAGAAGCAAGTGCGTGTGTAATATATATTCAAAGTGTGTGCGGCGCGTTTGCCTTTGTCTTTAAGCCATGCAGATAAGCTTGCGCGCGGACACACACACACACACACACACACACACACACACACACACACACACACACACACACATGCTGCTGATGTAAGTCTGTGTCATCTGTATCAGATGACCTCAGAGAGGCAGAAATTGTCTCGTTAATTAAACAAACACGACCAATTTAACTGTCTTGCGTCAGTCCCTCTGTCTGTGTACGCCACGGGTTATCAGGGTGCGTGTGTGCGTGTGTGTATTGCACGTGTTCATCCATATAAAAGAACATCTCTGCACACTTTTCAGAGCAGTGAATTATTCATGTCATCCAGATGGCTAAGAGGCCTGTGTATACATATAGGGCAACGTGCAAGAAGCACAACAGGAACTTTAGGATGCGTGCGAGTGTGTGCGTGCATGTGTCTGTGAGCATTGTACTGTATGTACATATTGAAACCATTTTATATAATAGAATAAACACAAAATTGGACCCACATTTCTATTTAAAACCACAAAGTAAGTTGTACTATTAACAACATAATAGGCTAGTAATAGCTGTGTATTTTATCTGCTCTCTTATTTTAGGAGCTACAGACAGTATTACAACTTGCACTATTTATTGATTGATTGATTGTAATTTGTATTTCACCCAAATTTCAATCAATAAATAGTGAATGAATCAATAGTGCAAGTTTTGCAGGATGGGTACATTTAAAAAAAAGCACAGATCCGTTACAAAAGCTGTTATTCAAGCAGAAATACTTGTTTACATAAGAGTCCTCCATTTTCAGTCGATCAGAGTACATAATAGCCTAATAAATGATTACCTTTGTCTCTGTCTCAGAGTGCACTCCAGAGCTCCCCCTGGGGGTTGATGCAGGCGCTGGAACATCAGTTAGGAGACCTGCGGACAGAGGTGGATGAAGGTAGCTACGAGGCAGTCCACACTGACGCAGGAGACAGCAGACCCAGCTCAGGTAACAACTAACCAGTTGTGGAACGTAACTAAGTACATTTACTTGTAGTGCTGTAATTAATTCAAATAATTTAAGTTTTGACTTTTTTGTAATTGTCTGGAGTATTTCCAACGAATACATGGAGGCCCGGCCCAAATAATACTCGGACCAGCCGGAATGTTGTGACATTGAGGGGTCAAAAAACTGAGTTTTCAGGAGGGCTATTGCTGCCTGAAAAGGGTGACAATGAGTGACAATGCCGAATATTTCCCCATTTCCCCATTCTCAGAACTTGATGATAGAGCCGCCATTGGACTGAACCCATGGAGCGAACAGAGTTTGCGACAGCGTAACTCTGTCTATACTCAGGGCCGAGTATTATTTGGGCTGAGCCTTGCTGTTACCTTTCAAACTTCCAGCACTTCTGCTTCTACTTCAACAATGGCTATGAAAAGCGAAAGAAACAGCATTACTGTTAACCTCTTAGCCTCAGCTGTAGCTGATATGTCTTTATGCATGAGGCCACTTAGAGCTGCTTAAAGTGCACATAATGTAGTTAACATCAAAGTTGTCACTTCCTGAACGTATAATGTGAATCTCCGTTTCTACTTTTTTGTGTGTAATGAGGTTGATGTTTATGATTGTGGCGTTTCATGCTCCAGTTGCTTGCGTTTGTAGTGTTGCCATGATCTGCTTGTGAAATGTGCATCCTCACTTTCGTCCTCAATGTTTGTTTTCACAAACTCTCAAAGCTGGCCTTTTCAATGGCATTCCATGTTTGTGTTAGGGCAGTGGTTTTCAACCAGTGGTCTGGGGACCACTAGTGGTCCTTGAGAGGGTTCCACTTGTGGCCCCCAGCTAAGTTGGTTAACTAGATGGAAAGTTGGTTAACCAGATGTAACAAAATGGACCCTTGCGGGTCCATTTGGTTTCATGTATTCACCATGTGAATTAGCCCAAGTCTACACAACTAGAAGATTAATGGTCATTTTGATCTGTATGTTTGCCTGTTTTGTTTCTTGAAATCCGGCCTGGTATTGGGGACAAAAGCAAAAGAAATCTTTAGTTTTGGGGTCTGTGGGGCTAAAATGTCCTCAAAATGGTGGTGCATGGCTCAAATGCTGAATAAATAGTGGGCCCTGGTAACAAAAAGGTTGAAAACCCCTGTGTTAGGGCTGTGTTAGTGTAAACAAGCACTCTGGACTGGACATAGTGCCCCTCAAAAATGGTTTAGGTTTGAGGAGCCTGAATCACTGGGAAATAATGTGTGATTTTTGTCCTGCTTTCTCTCTCTCTCTCACACCTCATTTCCCTTTCTCCTTGTGATGTGCTTCTCAGGCTTCTATGAGTCCAGTGAGGGTCAGTCTCCTAAAGGCAGGCCTCATTCTACTGAGCCCACTGATGTTCCTGTCTCTCCCTCCTGGGCCTACAGCAGCGACAGGCCCAAATCCCTGGGTAAGGACAAATCACTTCCAGACAGCCATACCACAGTAGTACATTAGTACTAGTGTGTTAACCTGAGTAGTAGTCCAGGTTGAATATAGCGTTCCAAATGTGCTGTAGAAGTGCCATGCGGTTGAAGGGCAATTTTAACTTTGCAACACTACAATTGTTTGGCATTGATTTACGTGTAACTAGTGTGAAAAGTGCTCTTACTTTTATGTCAAACAAGACTTTCCATGCAGATAAAGTAAAGATATTGACTTAGTTTGCATTATTGAAAATTGTTATCTAACATTGTCTAACATTAATAGTGTCTTTGCTATACATGATGAAATGTGTGTAAGATAGATCACAGACATTCTAGGGCAATTAACTTGTAAACTGAGAATATTCATCTCATATCCACACAGCAAAACCAACTTACAGATAGTTGATTTAAAATCTATTTGTGTGTGCTTGTGCTCCCGGACAAGTCAATGGGAAATGTATACTTGTCTGAAGTACAAGTCACCTCAAAAGGGAACAGTGTCAAGCCATCTACTCACTATACAGTGTTGTCTGTTTCATCGTTCATAGGAGACCCTCTGGTGCTGAGTGAAGAGCACCACCCGGACGTGCCGCCTCGCGCCACTCTGCCCCGTTCCTTCTCTGCACCTTACCCGCCCTTGGAGGGCATCGCCGAAGAGGGCCCCGCCGACGAGCCCTTTCAGTGGGACCTCGACCAGGCCTGGAGCCAGCAGCAGGCCACAGACCAGGCCTGGAGCCAGCAGCAGGCCACAGACCAGGCCTGGAGCCAGCAGCAGGCCACAGACCAGGCCTGGAGCCAGCAGCAGGCCACAGACCAGGCCTGGCGCCAGCAGCAGGCCGCGGAAGAGGACCAGCTGACCGAGGAGGAGGTGTACCAGCATGCCCTGAGAGTTGAAGGTTACATCCTGGGTCTCATCCAGCGCCACACCCACTCCCTAAGGCCCAGCCAGCCTCGCACCACACTCAACCCCGACCACTCCGGCCAGGGCAGCCTGCTCAGGAGGACTCCCTCTCACACCCCAGAGCACTGCCCACGCGACCCTTATGCTGACCTCCTCGTTGACCCCCGGGGCGACCTCTCGGCCGAGCGTGATCTCTGGGTGGGGGGTGGTCCGCTGGAAGGGGAGGAGGAGACGTGCGGAGGAGAGGCTCCGTTTTTGGAGGAGGAGGAGGAGGAGGACTACTATAATGCAGCGCTATCCTACCCCCACTCCTCCAGGCCCCGTTCTCTGGCCGAGGGGCTGCCGCTGCGATCCCTGCCCCCCCTTGACCCCGGCTGCGGTGTCAGGGCTCTGGAGCTTTGTCGCGAGCCCACCCAGTCCCCCCGGCAGCCCTACCACCTAACCCCTGACTCCCCGGCCCATTACAAGCAGCAGCACCTCGTCAGTGCTCAGTACATCCCCAGCCAGGGCTGCCAAGCTCCCGTCCGCTCTCCCATGAGGCACTACGCCCCGGACCAGCCCAAACCCGGCCGGGGCGTGGCCTCGCCCGGGGACCAGCCCGGCCCCAAGCCCCCCAGAAGCTCTAAAAAGACCCACGACGAGCGACAGAGCTCCTCCAAGAGGCCGAGCGGTACTAAGGCCAGTCGATCTCAGTCGGAGAACAGCCTCCTGGGCCAGCGAGGGCTGCCTGAGCGTCGATACAGCACCAGCGAGAGGCCCCACAGCCGGAGGGAGCCGGCGCAGTGCCAGGCCGAGACAGCGATGGCAGGGGTCCACGCGGGAATCCACCACAGTGGAGGACGGCGCTGGTGCTCCAACCTGGAGCTCAGCCAGGACGAGGGGGACGCAGGGCAGGCGCACAGACGACCGCCCAGGTCGCGAGCCCGCCAGGGACACCCTTCATGCCCCCAGACCCATTATCGGCAACCCCACCACCACCACCACGCCTCTCGACTCTCGGACTACCCAGAGAGAGCGCCTCTCTGTCGGGCCGAGGGCGGCTACGCAGCAGCAGCAGCTGCCGCCGCCGCTCCCGCAGGGGAGTCTGAGTCTAGCATGAGTGAGGTCTACTCCCCGGCCTCCAGTTCACTGTCCAGCGACTCGGACGAGAGTGGGGGGCTGGTGTGGCCCCAGCAGTTGCCCCCGCGACTTGCCCCGTCTTCCTCTTCCTCCCCCTCTCCCCCACAAGCCACTGCCAACGCCGCCTCCTCCTCCGTCTCCCAACCCAAGGCTTTTGTCAAGATCAAAGCCTCCCACGCTCTTAAAAAGAAGATCCTGAGATTCCGTTCGGGTTCCCTCAAAGTTATGACCACCGTGTGAGGTGAAAAAATGGTTTCTGAACTGGAACTTTGACTGTAGTAACTATGCCACAAAATGAATTACATGTCTCCACCTCCACCCTTCCAATTACATCCCTTTTTCATATTCAATCAAAGGATCCCTTGTCAGTATTATTTCGGTCATCTACCGGTAGCTCATAAAAACCCATAGGCCTTCCATGTATGTATTGGCTACAAATAACTAGGAGTACTGCATGTGATGTTACTTTGGGACACATTTAGCATTATGAAGATGTCCGATAAAATAATTTCAGACCATTTAAAAAACACACACACATACCTGGTGTTTTCCTGCACAGCCAACACACACATCTGACAAAAAAGAAAACACCTTCCACCTGTAAATATTTTATTCAAATAGCATTTTCATATTTCACATCACATCAATACATACTTTGCATACCAGACCCAATTGTCTTCATGACAATTCCCCCTCGAACAATAAACTAATGTATACTAAACACAGACCGTGTTGCTGCTAAGCCCCTGCTGTTCTGGGGGTGAGTCACTAAGCTGCTTCTTTAAGACCTGACTGTGAGATTCACCATGAGGGAACGTGAGGAAGACTGAACTGATCCTCTGACCCACCACTAGGAGTCACTAGTGTACCAACAAAGATGACGTGCCACTGTGTTCCAAGTTGCCAATGCCAGACCATGCAATACAGACAGCCAGGGTTCCAGACTGATTCACTGCAGTCTGAGATTTGTTATGTATTGTCACTCAGTCAGGCCGGCAGGCTATTGACTCGTAACTTTCATAACATCACCTGATAACGTAGCCACGTTGATGCTTATACACTCTGACCAGGCTTCTGTGCATTGATACATCAAACTGTTTTTTTTCTTTCCTAAACTGCACCACAGACCAATCAGAAGCCATGTGTCGAACTCTTCCATTTAAAGCACGAGAGCACCTTTGTTGATTTTTAGTTACCTTGCAATTCAAAATGTGGACAAGACATTTTAAAAAATAATTCAAAATATGCTCCTCATTGAGTTACATTGTACACCAAAAGGTAACTCAAAGTCGCTCTTTTAGTAAACAAAAACAAAGTTGATTCAGATAATATAGACTAGAGCATCACCATAACTCATGTTTTATTTTTTCATAAAAATGTTGACATCCTGTAGATTTTACTATTTGAAGATTTGAATCCAGATCCACTGATCCAGTCCAGGTCTTCTTTTTAATAAAATAGTACATTTTTGCGTGAGTTTTGGTGATGAACTATCATGTCTAAATTTGTTTGTTTATATATGAAAAGAGTGACAGAGAGCTTTTCTTAGTGTACAACAATGAGGGGCATATTTTGAATTATGAATTTCTAATCACTGGAATGTGTTTTTTCGGCTACATTTTTATTACATTTAGGCAAAGTAACTACTGTACACACACACACACACACACACACACACACACACACACACACACACACACACACACACACACACACACACACACACACACAAAAGCCTTATCCTTTAAATGTCGCGGTTGGCTACCTTGGAGATAGAACCCTTTGCAGACTAAGTAGCAAAGTGACAAAAACAATCTTGGAGCGCAGTGAAGCAGGCTGGAAGCCTCCAGGCTATCATACAAATGCACTGTGTTCAATAATGGAATCTCATTGCCCCGCAAGTACTTTATGACATTAGACAGCTGAAGGTAATAATGACAGATTGTGGGTATGTTTCATGGAGGTGTCTGTTGTGCCTGCATGGTCAGTGTTCAGTGAAAGGGGGATGAAACCCATGGCCAGTGTCTGCTGTTAGCTCTGTCTCATCTTACAGTATGTATGACCAACACTGATAATGCTCACCTATGGTTGGGTATACCTTTTTTATAGCAACATACATTTTTGTACATTTTTAATACTGAAGGTTTTCAATCAGGATCTATATAATGTTTTTAGAATCACTCATAGATGATTCTAAAAAATCTAAATGGGATGACACATAAATGAAACAAACCCACAATTAGCCAACATTATTGGCTTCATTTGTGTTTGTTAAAATGTCAGCTGTGAAAACAATATTGTAGACCTAATGCTCCTTGTTTTTGTGATATTCATTTTAATTTATATCTGCTAAATGTTTAATATGTGGGACATGGCTAACTGCAAATATTTACCAGTATTTCAAACAGTAACTTCTCTGTAAATTAAATAACCAGCAAACATACAAACATAACAATCACAAAGCTAGTTAGTTTAGTTTTTCTACTTCAAAACAAAAAATAACAATCTTATAGGATACAATATACCGTATATGTCATATATATAATATCACAGTATTATATTTGATATTTGATTATAAAACCATAAAAACACAATTTCAGAAAGTGTTTATGCCCCCAAAATCTACAGTATAACCCCCACCACAAAACTAAAATGGCTCTATGTATACAGTAAGTATAAAAGAGAAAGCCAAGCCCATGGAAGAGCAGCATGGGTCGGTTGGATGAGGAACTGCTGTGACATTTCAAAGCATTGCGCTTTCAAAGTATTTTAGTTGTTTTGTCCAATGCGGATAAACGTAGCAGTTGCTCGGGATCACTTCTAAGGGCTAGCTGTTGTTACTTCCTTTTTGCACTGCAACAGCAGCTAGTTATTTAGCCTTTAGTTAGTTGAACAGTGTGTATTACGATGACAAAAAAGTCTTAGAATAGAAATTACGTTGTAAGAGTCATCTAGTATTGCGTCCAGCTCTTTTGACTGCTGTAGTCTTTAATGTCTCATTTACACATGGGAAAAGAGAGACAAATAAAATATTTTACATTCAATATTCTTTCTCCACAAATGAGTTTTGAAAAATGTGAGTCGTCCTATAACCAGTCCTCTTATATTTGGGACGATACGGTACTTCCTGTGACACACATGAACCTCCTTGTTTCAACAAATCACTTCATACACTGTATGATACGGTTTGATCCAAAGGACATGCTGGTGATGCTACAGTTTGGACTCTACCAGCTCACCTCCATTATCCCCACACCTAAATAATTCTCTACCTCTTCCTCTGGCAGCCTGCAGCTGCTCCAGTACTGTGATCAAGGACCAATGAAATGAAAAACGCTGACGTCCGACCCTGAGTCCCATGTACCTGCATGCATGCGCAAGTGAATGTGAATATCAGAGTGCTAGTGAAACACAGGTACTCAGACACATTCTCTCTTTATTTCTCTCTTTCACACACACACACACACACACACACACACACACACACACACACACACACACACACACACACACACACAGATCTGTGTACCTTCCGTTCAAAAAAAAGTTTTCAATATAAAATCCAAAATTGACTTGTTTTTTTAATTTGTTATTTTCAACCAAAACAAAAATAGGTACTGTGCTCATTTAACCATTTTATAACTTTTAGTTCCGGATCAAAAGTTAATAGAATGCAAAGGTTGATTTTTGAGTCCTAGATTTTAACCCATTTAGGCCTGACCTAAGTTTTTTGAATGCTGTACAGGATCCAAATATGGATTCCCGTCCTTAATGGGTTTAATGTGTCATTTTATCTATTTATTTTATTGTCTCTCTATAGCCGGAGTAACTGCAACCGGAAGTAGTTCACACTGTTCTATTTGTTTTATTTTTTGACTAGGCCTTTCATTGGCTGTGATTTTTTTATTATTCATTTTGGATTTTATTCTGAAAAATCATTTTTAAACAAAAGGTACACAGATAAATGTACACACACGCCTGTAAATACCGTTCTGTGGCCTTGTCTGAAATGAATGTACTTTGTAAATAAAGACTTCTCCTTTGTCTTGAAGACATTGCATTGACTCATGACCTACTTACAATTTGCTTCACGTTTATTATCTTTAATTAAATACTGAACTTTTTTGTCACACAAAGATGTATGCAAACAATAGACACATGTGGAAGACGGCTTTATAATAGACTAAACATGTTGCATTACATACAGTAGCTGTAAATTAACATCTTAAACCATTCAGGGCCAACTGGTTACGTGGGCCAATGGCCATCACTTAATTAATGTGGCCCCCAGTTTAATTTAGCTTCTTCCATGTTGACCTGTCCCTCTATTCGATATTCAGAAACCAGCTCCCTCGTGTGGCGGAAGAGAGGAACATCCAAAACAAAAAAGTCCTAACAATGGTAACTAACAATACAGTACAGTACATTCAATCATACATTATTTATATACTGTAGCTCAGCTGATAGCACATTTCTTACGTCAGAAGTGTAACAGTAGAGGAAAATATAAATCCATTAAGTAGAATTACAGTGAGTATATTGTATGTTCACTAATATGTTGTGTACTTTTCTTTTTTTAATTGCATCCTGAACTTTTAGTAATTTGCTCTTCAAACCAAAGATTTGAACCTGGTCCCCTGTGCAACTAAATCACTGACATTGTTTTTACCACTAGAGCGTTGAGCCTGCCTGCTTGCTTAATATAATGTAATGTGTCAGATCCTGTGGGTGAGACATGACCTTTAACATGAACTAAATCAATAGAAGAGACAACCACTGATTGTTATGGATGTTGAAAGTTGTACATTTTTCAAGAACGTCATCTGTTCATTTTTTATTTTTTATTTTTTTTGGTGAATATTGGGTAGGGGCACTGACACCCAGAAACACTGATAATACCCATTCGGTCACTCCTTCATGGCAAATTATGTTGACCTACCAAAGTATGTGATCACCTTGTGGACCCAAGTTCACACAACTTATATATGGATTATGGAAGTCTTTAAATACATGGTTTAAATTTTGTTAGGTTGAACGTTGCAAATGAACAAATAACGATGAGCAAATGAGCAAATAACTATTTTCATTAGGACACTAACATTATGTGATTGTCTACATGACTATGACATAATTGTCACCAATTTCACCTAACACCATGAGTGAGTGAGTGAGTGAGTGAGTGAGTGAGTGAGTGAGTGAGTGCGTGAGTGAGTGAGTGAGCGAGCGAGCGAGCAAGCTTGGTTGTGATTTGGGGTTTTGGAATGTGTCAAATGTAAACCAGAGCCTTAGGGCTCAAACATAGTCCAGGGTGAAATGACTTGTGGTTAAAGGGTTTCACCGTGGTGTAGTTCTTAAGGCATGGTGTATATATGAGTCAAGGTGAAGCCTTAAAAAGACTACACCGCGGTGAAAACTTCACCTGCTCTCACTTCACCCCGGAGTATGTTTGAGCCTTTAGGGCCTGATCTTGGTTGTCGCCCTCGGTCTGCAAGTCAGCCGCTGCCTGAAAATGAACTAAATCGTGCCACCACTGTTATTAGCGGCATATATACCAAAACATTTAACATGTTGCACACATAATAGCTCTTATTTGCGCCGCCTTGCATTTCAAACTGTTTGTTCTCCTTTCAGGCTTGAGCACTTCATTTCTGCCCCCTACAACTCTTCTGACAGCACATGCATTGGACTTGTTACAGTGTTTTTGTACACACGAGTTCATGTTGGAATTGTTGTTGATATTGGTACCCCATTGACCACAAAAGAGAAGTAGACATTTTCACAAGACCTGAAGGCAAGCACAGTGTTGCACTAGTAGTAAGTCAAATTGTGTAATATTGACCCTGTCAATGACACAACGGCAGGATATTTGCAATAAGATCTAGGGCGCTGTATGTTAGCCTGGCAACCAGCCCAAACTGACAGGAAAAATACATCACTGTGCAGATTGGGTCTGGCACTGCTCAGTTTGAATTAGATGGACCAATCAAAGCCCAAAGGGAGACACTTTTTTGCAGTGACTTTGGAATCTGTTCCAGACTAATATCTACACAGTGATATCTGCAAGTGCTATAGTGAGTGTGGGCCAAAGAGTGGCATAAAAACTACAACAGATTTGTGTCAGACAACAGTTGTCTCATTGATGGTTCTCTTGGTGCTCTTGTTATTCGTGGTGCTTTGCCTGGCCAATGTGGATGGATCCTCGCTGATGAAGTTCAACATGCTGCGCAGGGAGCGCCCCATGGTCTCCTTGAAGCCCCGGCCAAGGCACACGTACAGCAGTGGGTTGATGCAGCTGTTTAGGTACGCCAGGCCGATTGCCAGGCTGTGTAAATGGTATATGGCGGGCGCGTCGTTCTGCAGATATATGAAATCCAATACATTCAGAGGCAGCCAGCACACAAAGAAGCTTGTGGCTACAGCTACGATCACCCTCACCGTACGTTTGCTACGGGCCACACTGGACCTAGAAGAAGAACCCCCTGGCACAACCTGCTTGTACACCACCCAGTGACTGACCACGATCACCAAAAAGGGAAAAAGGAACCCAAACAAAAAGCAGAAACTGGTGATGATCCAGGCCACGCTTCTTGGGGTGTACGCGACTAGGCACTCCCTCTTGAAGTCTCCGGCGTTGATCTGCTTGCTGTAGATGAACTGGGGGAGACTAGCCAGCAGGGACAGGCACCAGACGCCAACGCACACCGCGGACGCCTGACGGGGCCGCCGGTAATTCTGACACCACACAGGTTGGACGACAAGCAGCAGGCGATCCAAGCTGATCACCACCAGCTGCAGGACACTGCAGTACATCACCAGGAAGAACAGGCCCTTCACCAGCGTACAGGCCACTGCCCCAAAGTGCCAGTGGTCGTCATGGGCCAGAGGTACCATGAGCATCGGGAGAGAGAGGCAGCACAGGAGGTCTGCCACGGCCAGGTTGAGAAACCACACCGAGTTGACGGAGCGGGTCATGCGGAACCCGGTCACCCACACCACCAGGGCATTCCCAGGAACTCCCAGTAAGAAGACCAGGCCGTAGATGATTAGTAGTACTATCTGGATGGGTCGGATCTTAGGTCTAACGAATTCAGGAATGATGCTAGGAATTGGCAGGGTGTCATTGTAGTCATAGTCATAGTCACCCATGAATTGGCCTGTCAATGTGAAGAAAGGTTTGTTAGTAAAATGGCATGTCGAAAACGAGTTTGTTGTAGGTTTTTCATTTCATGTTTTTCAAACTTATCAGACAAATCTGACCTATTCATACTCTAGTTTTTGGGGGTAAGGAGACCACTGAAAGCCACAACATGACATTGCTGCAGTGATAGGAGACTCACACGTGACATATCTCTGTTGTTTTTACCTAACCTAATAACCTAATGGTCAAACCAAAACCTAGTTTCACTATATACTGTTTCTATCTTTTGGATGTAGAGCTCATGAAACAAGAGCTCTTGTGCAAAAAGGAGTATGACTGTCTCCAGATAAAATTATATTCTTCAAGATCAGGGTAACTTTGAATTCCTATCAGCATACCACACATAACTATATTGAAATGGTTATTGTATATAATGCGGTTTGACACATTAGGAACAACATTTATGTAGCCTAGTACTTGTCATTGAAAAACATTTCCATTTACCTATAGCGGAAGACACACTGCTGGACAGTGGTGTGATTTGCGGCATCATGGTGGCATTGGTTGACCCGTTGGCCATGAAGGACTTCAGCATGTCGACATCCACCGCCATTATCTGTATCAGCCAACAATAATGAGGGAACACAACCTGACAAACATTTTAATCAAACACAGGACAAGAGTCCCGTGTTTAATTCTGCTGGCTGCTGTTGCTTTTATTGTCCTTTATGATAGATAAGAGAGGCATCTGTTGCCAGTGAGGTCAGCCTGGTCAATATCATCAACGTTTTTATGTCTCATATCTTATTGTCACATCACTATGATCCAGCACTATATACTTATTGCCTGGCTATGTAATAAGCTGTGCAATGCCACCAAGACTATCAACCTCTCAGTTTTACTATTTAATGGTTCTCAGTTTAATATTTTCCCCTGTAGAGAATATGTTCATTTAGACTATAGCAAACAAAAGACAATATATTACAACAATACAGCAAGACAATGCAAACATTTTTAACTTACTGTTAAGTTGTCTTCGATCCTGCACAGCACTACAGAAATGAGGAAACTGTCCCTCCTAACATCTATTCAGGCATTTGTGCCTGCACG
Source organism: Benthosema pterotum (assembly GCA_039105355.1). Classification (NCBI taxonomy): domain Eukaryota; kingdom Metazoa; phylum Chordata; class Actinopteri; order Myctophiformes; family Myctophidae; genus Benthosema; species Benthosema pterotum. The sequence goes on from CM076977.1 coordinate 23,556,441, forward strand.
CTCGCACGCTCGCTCGCGCACACACACACACACACACACACACACACACACACACACACACACACACACACACACACACACACACACACACACACACACACACACACAACACACACACACACACACACACACACGCGCGCGCACACACACACACACACACCTCTCTTTCTCTCAGGATGTATTTAGTGATTATGCTGAATGTTACAACACAATTAAATTACTTAAGTGCTTTTATTCATTATGATACACAATATGACACACAATATGTTACATAAAGTGAGGTCTTTCCTCATTAGAAAATGATCCAATAAGAACCACAACAAGCTGCGGTTTGCACTTTGCAGTGATTTTAGAGCATCTGTGGCATTGTTACAACATCCCTTTAGCTGTGGCACAGCAAATCTTGACCTCATTGTTCTTATTAAGTGACCAAGCAGTCCACGAAGTGGACTTGGTCACTTCATTGTTATTGACTGCTTTTCTCCTTCTCCTTCTTCTTCTTCCGCCGAAAATAGCTGTTTTGGCTGAACTGTGCAGTCGGTTTTCGCGAAAATTGGTAATCTGGTAGAGGGTGATGCCAAACGGTGATGATGCGAAGCCTGTGACCACTGGTCAAATGGTGGCGCTATAGCACTCAACTGAAATTGCAAACTTTAAACACTCATAACTCATGAACTGCTTGACTCTCAGAAATGTAACTTATATTCCCTTATGCGTCTGCTTATGCCGAACAACTTTTGTATTCTGACTTTTGACCTCTGACCTTTAGATGAACCGCCATCTTTAATTATATGTAAAACAGTTAAAATGCATCTCCTCCTACAATCTTTGATCAAAATGCATAACAATGACCTACACATGAACTTTGGAGCCATACAAACATGGAATGGGTGTGAATCATGTTTTTAGTGAAAAAAATGATGTTTTTTACGTGCCAATGAAAATTGCTCATTTGTCCCTTTTCGACTGTCCCTATTCGGCCAAGTTGTCACTAGTGACAGTTCACAGCTCAGCTCACCACTCACTCAGAGCTCACTAATCATTCACTCCGTCACACCAGGTTGCAATCACACACACCACACCCCCAGTATAAAGCCAGCACTCTGTCTCAGTCAGTGAGGTGCACATCACTGGCTGGGGACAGGTCTGTATGCTCTCCTTCTCTCAAACATTTTCCCAAACATTGCAATATAAAGCATTATACTAACACAGATTAACATCCTTTTAGACCTACATACAAACCCCACTGGTGAACGTACTTAGTTAGTTTATTGTTTTATTGTAGATGTTTAATTTGGCCTTTTTGTGTTCAGGCCAGGTTTTTCCAGGTAACTCTTCGACCGTCTGATCATGGTGACGATTAGCCCCTTTCGGCGGACCACCGTTTTTTAACGGGAAGGGGTCGTAAATACGACCCGAAGTCTTTGACTTACGGGGTCCCTTGCTGTCTCCATACCGTGCTAGGTATAAGCAATCAAACTTACCACTTTGACTCAAACACGCGCGTCCCCCTTACAGCCGCGCTCCAAAGCAATCCGGAGACGGAGCGACGTAACTAGTGTATCCAATCACCGACAGACGGGGGGACATCCGGTTTGTAGTGGAGTATCTTGTTGCTGGCTGACGGCATGAGGAGCAGGGGGAAAAGAAAATCGGGGAAAATGATTAAAAATAGTTAGCGGCATCACAGCTCTTTGGGACTTTAGACACTTGCGTGGAACTATCTCAATATCTTGTGGAGCGGATTGCTTTGGAGCGCGGCTGTAAGGGGGACGCGCGTGTTTGAGTCAAAGTGGTAAGTTTGATTGCTTATACCTAGCACGGTATGGAGACAGCAAGGGACCCCGTAGGCAGTCAAAGACTTCGGGTCGTATTTACGGCCCAATAACGTTAATGGGTCAAATTCGGTCCCGGAAAGGGGCTAGGTGACCCTAGCTGAAAGTGAAGACAATGGCGAGCTAACCCAAAACAAACCTCTACTGTTCTGTTTCTGTCCTAACCGGACGGTAGGACCCTCCATGCCCAAACAGACACTCTGACTACTGACTACACACACACTGACTCTCAATGACACTGATCCCGGATGAACTTTGGACAATTGACTAAACACTGACTTGGGTCGAATCTATGTTGGTTTAATTTAATTAATTTGCATTTGTTTATTTGTTTGTTTTGGTTTTCATTTTCTTTTCATTAATTCAATAATAATTTAATTAAGCATAATTTACAGTGTCCTGTGTTCTTTATGGTTCATTATAATTTCCTTCTAAAAACTACCTACTTCTGTCGCAGTACTGGTCCAAAAACATATTCTCACAAACTATATGCTACATATGTGTAACCCAGGGTAAAACTCAATGTAATGGTAATAGCACCAACTCAGTGGCCTTGTGGTTAGAGTGTCCGCCCTGAGACTGGGAGGCTGGGGTACCCGGCCGGGTCATACCCCGACATTCTAGATTTCCAGTAGTAACCTACCCAATCACTTGGGTATCACTTGACCTAACAGTCTAATGGTTAAAACATTGGTCTTGCAACATGGCGGCCTGGGTTCGATTCCTGTATAAGGGATTAACTTCTTGAACAAAGTGGCTGTTAAATAACTGTTAACTAGTGTCCAATCACATTTTTTCAATTTCTTCTAGTTGTACTTGAATTGTACTGTAATTCTCCAAGCTTTTCAGTTTAGTTGTAGTAAGCCAAGTTAACATGTACTGTAGATATTTCAAATTTCATGTATTCATATGCTATTGTATGGACCCGGGGTTCCTTCTTTACAACACAAGTGGACAAGAGAACTACAAGGCAAACATGGATCTGTTTCCTCATTTCCTGCGAAGGGTATAGGCAGTACAAAAAACAACATGGCCGAATAGTGACAAAACCATCATGGCCAAATAGTGACAACCACCATTACCATTACATTGAGTTTTACCCTGGGTTACATATGGCTTATTGTGCTTGTCATACTGCCATACTGTTAACAACAATGAAGGAAATTATTCAGTCTGGATAGTTCAGTCAGTAGAGCGCCAGACTTCGGAACAGAATGTTGTGGTTTCAAGTCCGGCGACTGACAATCCAAAGCGCGAGTCTGTCAGTCTTCAAAAACCCTACCCTGCTCCCACAATTAGCTGATGTATTTCTCAAGTTCAGGCTCCCATGTTACTGTGGCTTGCGCGTATTGTTCTGACTCCTTATTGCTGCTTGCTTGGTCACGTCTTATCGCTGCTTGCAGCTATATTTGCTGTTATTATTTATGTTTTTTCCCCAAAAAAACGTGGCAACATGCAATCATAAGCATGTGGGGTTTTCAGCTGACCGGTTGGATCAGTTGGAGGGGGAATGACACACACACACACACACACACACACCCACACACAGAGAGAGAGAGGGAGACAGATCTAGAAATTATAGGGGCCCCTGGGCGGCTGGGCCGCAGGCAGCCAAAGGGCCCACCCCTACACGCACCAGAGCATTCTTTTTCCTGGCGCGGTGCACCGGCATTTCAGCAGGATTTACAGCATGGAATTGATTGAAAATAATAAACACCGAAAATAACTAAGCCAAATAAATGCACAACGTTTAAACACTTGCAGTAAAGTACCATAACATGCCGGTTTAGGACTTTTAGGGTTATTTTATTGACACACAATTAATAAACCCATTGTTAATAACAGTGACAAGGACCGTGTATGCCACTCTTATTCACTGTTACCGCTTTTTCAGGGGGGCCTTGAGCTTGAGCCTTTTAGCGACACTAAAGCAGTAAATCTCAGGGGCCACCCTAGCTCAGGGGCCCCTATAGGCCTGGGCCCTAACGTGGCCGTTGGATAATCCTCCCCTGCACACACACATAGGCCTACAGGGAGTGCTTTTGTATCACTTCCTCCAATGACTACTAATAATCATCATTGCTTATAATGAATCTGGTGCACTACCCCATCTTGAGATTCTCTCTTTTTCTGTTGCAATACCCATGTAGTCCACCAATGATCCACAGACCACCTGTTGTATACCCCTAGAAGCCATAGAAGAATTAAAAACATAATAACATTTTCACTTAAAAGGATAAGTGTAGCCAAGTAGCAAAGGTGCCTGCATCTCTATGTTAATCCACCAGGTGGCACTATCACTTTAAGACTGCCACGTTGTGGGGGGTCAGGGGTTACATTCAAACATCTTGAGTAAGAAATAAAAGAAACAACATGTGTTTGTGGTGATTCATTCCTTGAAGAGATTTTGATGGTAAAAAATACTTTATTCTCGTACTCGTATTCATACTCACTGTATATTTGCAAATACACATGCGAACACATTCTTGATGCAGTTTAGTCTTTCATGAGGTTATGTCAAGATGATTAAGATTACATGTTGGTTGCAGCTTTGTAGCGTGCACTGCTACAGTAGTTCATTCAACTTCAATGAGTTTCTCTGCCCTTGCACTGTAAGTACTAATTATTTGTGTTTTATTTATACATTTTGTAAGTCTGTTCTAGAGGTTTTTCTTATATTGTTGTGCTTCTCATAGGGAAGGGAATAGAAGTGGGTTCTCAAAGTGCTCGTTCAACACTGTAACTGCTTGTGGTGCTTGTATCTTTCCCCATTGTTTTCCCATTTGTTTTAAGTGACACTGTCATTTTTTTTTTTTTTTTGCCTGCCAAATAAAATGTTGGCATGTAAGACAGGCTGCCACAGTGGCAGTCAGATAAGCTTGCATGCCAAAATTGTATTTGCCAAACTGTGGCCTTCTTATCAAAAATAATATCCACCACGAACTGCCTGGGAAATAAAAAACAAATTTGTCTGTCCTGTGGCCTATTTGCCAGCTTACATAAGAGAATGGAATAGGATTGGAATAGATCGGTGGATGAATAAAATCAAGCCCTTAATGGTCTACTCTTTTTATTAGCTATTAATTCAAATATGTTTTTAAATTGTATGGACTATTGAAATAATGTTTTATTGAAACATTGTAATGCTTTTCGCGAAGTCATTGGATTTGCAAATCATTTTCCCATGCACATAAAGGCCTATAGTGAATGACTACTTGTCACCATCTGTTGAGGAAACAGTCATGTGTTACAAAAACACATTTTTAGCCCACATCCCATTCCAAAGCCCCAGGTTGATGGATAACAGATTAAATACTTTATTAACAACATAGAAGGCAGAGTGGCAGTGGAAGAAACCGTGAAAAGAACTATAATACTTGTTTACATTAGGGCAATCCGTTTTCAATTTCTGAGAACATTTAAAGATGTTCACAGCATACACTTAGAGCGAGAGAGAGAGAGAGAGATTTGGGTGTGGACAGTGGGTTGCAGCAAGTTCCGCCAGCAGTATAGAGTGCTGCCCTCACAGTCCTAGGCGTATCCAGAATATTGTTAGATCCCAAATACTGTTTGTTAGTTGTACAGTATGAGTGAGTGCAAGAGATGTCAGAATTTGCTATATTAGCTTTAAGTTATCATAAAAGCCTTCAGTCAAAGCATTGTTATTTTGGGAGAGTCACTGCGTGGTCAGTCACAAAACAGAAGTTTCAAGATTTGAGGAAATAGATTGTACCTCAGGATGTGTTCAGAGATTGAAGAAAGATTAAAACTTCCTAGAATGCTGAACAGAGGTCATCACCCATGTTGGCTTGCTCAAAATTCTATTTTGCATGCAAGGACATAGAAACACAAAGACATACAGTATAGCCCTACAGTGGACTATGTTCTATGAAGTTTGAAGTTTATTTATTGGCACATATAAAAGGATAAAACAAGATACAAAATTTGAAAATAATGTGCAGGAGAAGTTGGAAGCCAAGAGGCTTTTCAAGAACTTCCCCTAAAATGAATCAAATTTAAGAATACAATTTCATATATCAAGATGGATGTCATAAATACATCCAACAATAAAATACAAGTAAAAAGTCAAGTATACACATGGTACATGTCATTGTAGGGATAATTGGCTTATTTACAGACCATACTATGAGCAAAAAATAAATAAAAATAGCTAATAATTATTTTATTGCAAGAGCATTTTTTTTGTAGGCTGCTTTAAAAGTTTGCAGAGATGGAGATGCTTTAAGCCTAGAATCAACAGAGTTCCAGAGAATAGACCCTCTATGTCTTATTGAAAACTGTCTAAGTGAGGTGCGGCTATAAGGTATATGCAAGTCTTTTGATTGCCGAGTAGCATAAGAATGAATATCAGAATTGGAAGAAAAAAAACATTTGAAGCCCCTAGGAATGTTATGATATTCGTAGATGCATTTGTACACAAATATACATATCTGAAGGGAATTTACCTGGGAGACAGACATAATGTTAAGTTTCTTGAAGAGAGGAGCAGACGGTTCGAGTTGATCTGAATAGGTAGCCAGTCTAACAAATCTTTTTTGAAGTAAAACAATTTTATGATGAATACGTGCTAGCCCATATTATGTTGCAATAGGATAAGTAAGGAAAAATTAAACTATAGTACAGAGTTAAGAAACAACTTCTATTTAGCAACGTACCCACCTTCCTAATAATACCTAAAGATTTCATTGTTTTTTTTACAAACATGATCTATCTGTTTTTTCCAATTTAATTTCTCATCAACTATGATACCTAAGAACTTTGTTGACGTAACTTGATTGATTTTAGTACCATTGATGGACAGACTTGCATTCTCCCAAGAACACCTGATATTATTATTATTGAATAAAATGAAGTTTTATTTATCTACATTCAAAGACAGCTTATTTGTCTGAAACCAAATATAGACTATGTCTGAAACCAAATATAGACTATGTTCTATAGTATATCAGTGTCATATATATAAACCTGGAGATGATCAAAATATGTGTAAAAGTGAAAATCTTGTTTACAACAAGTGGTCCACCATTTTCAATTCATCAGAACAATTGGTGGCATTACAGTAGGCCTACATACAAATATAAAAACAGGAAATCATGTAAGTAGGTATAAAGATAATAGAAACATTATATACAATATAAATAGGAGTAAGTTTAAGTATTTCCAATTCCCAGTGTGTTTTTCGCTTACTCCACTACATTTCAAATGCAAATGTACTTCTACTCCACTACAGTTATTTGAAAACATACAGGATATGTGATATGTGCCCTTAAGTAACAAACTTCGCAAGTGAACCAACCCACCAACATAACCTCATGTCTTAGTGCAGCATGGTTCTTGTTGTATGAAGCCCAAAATATGCATGAAATAATTTGTACAGAATCTGGGTACTGGGTGGTGTCTCCCTTCCCCTCGCCCTATACTTGGCTATTATACATCAGACAACAGTCATGGTCCCTGTACTTCCTGTGCTCTTGGAGATGTTAGTGGTAGTGCTTGGCCTGGCCAGGGTGGAGTGCTCCGCCTCGCTGATGAAGTTGAAGATGCTGCGTAGGGAGCGCCCCATGGTCTCCTTGAAGCCCCGGCCGAGGCACACGTACAGCAGCGGGTTGATGCAGCTGTTTAGGTATGCCAGGCACACCGCCAGGCTCTGTGTCAGGTATATGGCGGGTGCATACTCAGAACTACGGGGGGTCGCCAGAGTGACGAAATCCATCACGTTCAGAGGCAGCCAGCACAGGAAGAAGCTCAAGGCCACAGCTACAATTACCCTCACCATGCGTCTGGTACGGGCCCCACTGGACCTAGAAGAACCCCCTGGCACTGTCTTCGCGTACACCACCCAGTGACTGACCACAATCGCCATGAAAGGCAACAAGAACCCAAACATGAAGCGAAAGGAAGTGATGATCCAGCCGGCACTTTTTGGGCTGTACGATATCAAGCACTCACTCTTGTACACGCCTGCGTCTTTAAGCTTGCTGTAGGTGAACTGGGGAATGCTGGCCAGCAGGGACAGGCACCAGACGCCGACGCACACCACAGACGCCTGGCGGGGCCGCCGGTAGTTCTGACACCACACAGGTTGGACGACCAGCAACAGGCGATCCAAGCTGATCACCACCAACAGCAAGACACTGCAGTACATCACCAGGAAGAACAGGCCCTTTACCAGCCTACAGGCCACTGCCCCAAAGTGCCAGTGGTCGTCGTGGGCCAGAGGTACCATGAGCATCGGGAGAGAGAGGCAGCACAGGAGGTCTGCCACGGCCAGGTTGAGAAACCACACCGAGTTGACGGAGCGGGTCATACGGAACCCGGTCACCCACACCACCAGGGCATTCCCAGGAACTCCCAGTAGGAAGACCAGGCCGTAGCTGATTAGTAGTACTATCTGGATGGGTTGGATCTCAGGTCTAACAAATTCTTCAGGAATTAAGGAAGGAATGGGCAGGGTGTCATTGAGGTGGCTGTAATTATAGTTGTACTCATAGTATTCCATGATTTGGGCAGTCCTGTTGGAAAAAAACAACAATTAAAATGGCATGCCTGAAAGGTTCTACAATTACAAAACTATCATTTTACTTCAGGGAAAGACACATGTTCACTATAGGGTGGTGCCATTTCTGTTTACTCGCTCTACAGTATATACTGTATCTCAACAGCAGGACATGTGGATTAGACTGGCTTTGGTCATGTTATACTATAGCATGGATTGGATTCACTTTTCCTCCCAGTATCATTCTGTACTTTGTCCTATAGCTGTCCTATAGCAGCTTGAGAATTAGCCATAAAGTTTTCTTAGTTGACACCATAGATTTATAATGGATAGGTGGACCGAGTTGCTCGGTGGCGTTTTGAATCACCCGGAAATACTCAACTTCTAATAATACCACTGCTGCACACTTCTGCAGAAGTGCAAATGATTGCTCAATGTTAACCCCAGCTGCACAGGGCTTACTGTGCAGTCATTGTTTGAGTTTTCTGGCTCCAATGTTGATATCTGTTTTTCAGGAGACAAGTAGACTAGGTCGTTGTGATCTCTGAACCAGTTCTACCAGTTCTACCCCTGCAGTATAATCTTACATTGTTTTTGTTATATCTATCTATGTGAAACTGTGACGAATTCCATGTTTGATTACAATGGTTTAAATGCTCTATCCTTATTGTAAAATGTGCAGAGCTCATTATGGCTTGTCTGTGGCTTCCAATTAAATGCTGTTCCCCAGAATACGTCTACATTATGGTTATTAAGGTTTGTTCATGAGTACATTTATTCATTTCATTTTTCTCTGAGTATGAGCATTTTTACTCAGAGAACCTGGGTTACCATGTAACCTTCCGTTCTGTTTTGATCATATTTGGTTATTCTAAAATTGTCCTAATCTGCTCTTAAAGCTAAAGTACATTTTGGCTGAGTACTTTTACTTTGTAGTATGGCTTCAGTATGCCTCTCTCTGTTACTTGAGACAATTGTAGTTGGTTTACTTCCTCAAGTATGTTTTCCGGCTGATTAGTCAGTCGGTGGTCCTAAATTTGCTCTTCATGTTGAGCTATCCAAGTTTTGCAGTCCTTTTACCACCCAGGATAAATATCATTTTATTTATCCATCAATTTTCAACACTGGTTAGTTGACAGACACACAGATGTAAATTCTAGCCTATCAGCACTGTGACATCATCACAGTGATAGCTCTAGTATACATAATTATTATTTTTTTTTACAATGATTTGAGCAAACCTGTGTGTGTTTTTACCTGCACAAAGAGAACAGTAATATAAGGAACTTTGGAGCTGTTGTTTGTGAATCATTGACTGCACTTAAAAAGAATACTGATATGGAAACCCAAAATTACATTCTACCTGTGGACATCCTTTTGCCTGTGTGCAGTGTTGGAGCATCAGTGGGTATTGTTGACTGCTATAGAAATGTTTGGAATGAGAAAATATTTATTTAAAATTGATCTTCAACTTGAAAAGCACTGAGAAGCTGTACATTTCTAAGCTATCAAGCTAAGCCACAGTCCGCAGACCTAAAGTATAGAGAAATGAGCAATGGCAGTATATAGTGGTAAGGACTCATGACGGACTGAACGCCAATGTATTGACAAACTGCCTGTTTTTGGTTACCTCAATGGGTCTCAATGGGTAAATTTACATGGACTAAACATTGCAACTGTGCATTTATAGTAAAATAAATTTACATTTGCACATGCTGTGGTCTTACAATCAAACCAACAGTCTTTTGTTTAATATCGTGCCAACCTTTGTGTTTTCCCATTATGTCTCAATAATCCCTCTTCCACATTTGGGTTTAATAAACAATAAGGCTGTTAAGAAATAACAAGTTAATGACATTAATTAATTTTGTTGATTAATCTGATACAATTAACTGCGCAATGACTCAACCCACTGAGCATTTTCTCATTGAAAAAATTAGAAAATGCATGGTTTTACAGAGACGGCTGTGTGTCCCTGTAACCAGAGCCATAGAGTATAGCTTGAGGGATCTACAAACATTGGGGGCTTGTAGACCTATTTTGATGAACATTTTAAAAATAAACATATTTTTATATATTTTTTTCACAGATTTTTTTTTTCTTTTTTAAATGTTCAAATCCTCTACAGGAAAACATTGCATATTTTCGATATAGTTTGAATGATGATTGAATCCTGATTGAATTAATTACGAAGCTGTGATTAATCTGTTATATGTTATATATATTATACCTTTAATCATTCAACAGCCCTAATAAAAAATAATGTAATATTAATTACTAGTCTTACTAACTTACTGTGCTTCAAAGTCGCCTTGATGTTGGTTCCACAACGCACTACAGAAATTGGGAAACTGTATTTCCTTTTAAACCCACACGCACAACGTACACACACAAACACACGCACACACGTGCCTGCCCCCTTTGGTATTGCTCAGTACAATGATGTGCTTACCGATAAAGAAACCGCAGAGAATCTACTGAATTTCTTTGAGAGGTAATTTCCCTATTTACTGTATACCTTTCAAACTTTTTTTCAAAGGACTTAGGTGGTTGTCATTATTCTGAATCCATTCCAAGCATTAGGTTTGTACAAAAAACACTTCTTTGGTTAAAACCAGCCATAAATGTCATGAGAAATATAATGAGGTCAGCACATTTTGGTTTCCTGTCTTATTAGTAGTCACTGTGACTTAGACATAACCGTAAACAAACCTCCATATAGGCTTATATGGAGATTTTTTGCTATATGCACTTACTATCGTCATCTGCATAGGACCAACCAACTTCAAACTGATAGGTCAAAACTGCGTGGCCAGTTAAGATTATGTTACACCTCTATGGTTAAGACCCCGCTGTGCTGTGGGTTAAAAATCAACCATAGCTCCCAACGTGCATTGTGGCTTACAAATACTACTGGTAGTCTGGTGGCCTTTTTGAACATAAATAAACTGTTAATTCAAACGTTTTGCCTGCGCTCCTTGTGAGCACACATTGTGAAGAGGCTTCTAATGTTCGTCTATCTAAGGCCTCCCTACCGGTATGTCCGCTGGGCATAATCGAACATTGAGTTTATTATAAATGCAAAATACATGAGCTATGCATTACAATTAACCCATCTAAAAGACAATGATAATCATCTGTGAATTTGATGGCACACACACACACACAAGCAGATATTATGCTGAATTATAAAACAAATTGAAATGACTCTGTCAAAGTGCTTTAATACTTTTTTGTGACATAGAAGGTGTTCACAATTCAATATTACAACATCGTGATAAAACAGGCGCATTATTATTACACAGAATTTGCCTTATATCGTACTCATTAGGGCCATACTGTAATAAGTCTGAATTGTATCATTCGCTTTAACAATAAAATAATACCTGGCTTGTACCCTTTGCCATCAAAAGCAAACATTTAAATAAGCCTAAAGTGTGACGGATATAATGCTTAGGACACAGTTACGACATGTTTTTTGCAGAATTGAGTCACTGATATGATGAATGTGTCAGTAGTGCTGTCGGGGTGTTGAGGAAATGAGAATGAAAAGGTCATCAATATTTGGAAAAAGCGTGTGTGTGTGTGTGTGTGTGTGTGTGTGTGTGTGTGTGTGTGTGTGTGTGTGTGTGTGTGTGTGTGTGTGTGTGTGTGTGTGTGTGTGTGTGTGTGTGTGTGTGTGTGTGTGTGTGTGTGTGTGTGTGTGTGTGTGTGTGTGTGTGTGTGTGTGTGTGTGTGTGTGTGTTTCCTTTCAAGAAGAACATTTTCCTGTGACTTCTGATACGCATCTTCACAGTTAATGCAATATGTTCCCCCAACCCCCACCCACAGCATGGATTTAACATAGATAACATCTAGACCACTAGCTCAAAGTGTGCTCGGTCGGACCCTCGAGTGGGTTGCAGGGTGTTAATAGCATCAACTAAGATCAGTGTAATCACTTTAACCCCAGTGCAGTATGGCGGCTATTTGAAAATATCTGATCTGCAAGCTAGAGTTAGCAGAACTTCAACAACACACACTTTAACAACACAAATCTTGTGTTCAAGGCCCCGGCACAAGAGTTTCCCTTTTTCGATGGGGGTCCACCACCACCAAACAACATTTCTCAGGGTCCTTGACGTGAAAAGGTTTGAGAACCACTTATCTAAAGACGGCTGCTAACTGGTCATTAGGATATCGGATCTACGTTTGTACTTCATGTAGAGACCATTGAGCATGGTGTAAGGAGAGTCCTTGGTGCCCAGCGCCTCAGCTGAGGTGTTGACCCTACTTGAGGGATGAAGTCATTCAGTTTAGGGCCGAGCAGGAGGAAGGGTTGGGGTGTCATCTCTAAACGCGTCAGACTGCAGGTCTACAAATTAAGAATAAACATGAAAACACCCTATTTAACCATAAATCAGTATTTCATGTTGCGATAGCATTTTTTTTACATTACACATTATTATAATAGCGGTCAACCATCAATACAAGAATGGAATCATCTGATGGTGTAGCTGTTTACTCTATATGAAACGCTAAATATAGAAGAGGGAAACAGAGAGAGGGAAGAGAAAGAAAGAGTACGGTAAGAATTTATATATATAGACACGATTTGAGTAAGAAATATGGAAGAGCACCGTCGCCTCAGAGCAGAACGTGTGAATGTGAGCGTGAGAACAATTTCAATGGAACAAACCATATTCAGTGTGACACTGAATCATGGGTTTAATTCCCACCAGCGACACTATGGGCTCTGTGGTTGTGTGCTCTCATCAGGTCCTACATCAGGCGTGTCAAACCCAAATACAGAGTGGGCCAAAATAGAAAAATTGGTACAAGTCGAGGGCCGGAGATACCGGTCTGTGTTTCAACACCGGTTTATGATGATGTCACTGTCAAACAGCAAGAAAGTAATTTCCCTTCAAAAATCAATGTCTATGGCAAGATAATTGTAAAGATGAAACTGCCTGAATTAAACTGTTTTAAGTTTTAATGAAAAATAGCGTCTCAGAGCGCGCCACTCTGTGGCGCGCTATGAGACGTGAACACCTGCTATTTTTCGGGGATTTTTTTTCTACTTTGATCCTCACCAAGTGCTGCTTTCATAGTTATGTAGTTAAAGTAAATGAGACTGAGTTGAGGAAGTAAAACAATTAGTTGCATCAATTTCTTATCATGAGCCAGTTCTAATACTATCATATCATATCATCCCGCGGGATGAAGATAATTCATTCACGGGCCTGATTTGGCCCCCGGGCCTTGAGTTTGACATATGTGCCCTACATGTTTTCCCTGTATTTCCTAACTTCGACCCTAGAATCGAACATGCAGTATTCCTGGTCTCTATACTGCCTCTGCCTGATCTGCCAGGTTTGGAATAATGTGTTCCTTCCACACACACAGCAAAACTCCCCCCTGTCAAGTAAAACAATTCTCCTTTGTACATGTCTATGTGGTTAGAATTACTGTACTAGATTCCCAAGTGTGGTTCTCAAGTATGTCTTCCCTGTGTATTGTTTTGGTTTCATTCCTGAAAGCCTTCAGTCAAAAGGTCCAATTGAAATACACGACTTTAGTGACATTATAACATCACCCCCCCCCCCCCCTCCTTTATCATACAACACCTGTGGGCGGGGTGTAATGCGCAGCCGAGTGTAGTGTAGGCTACTGTAGGGGGAGAGTAGTAACACTCCCGTTGACTTCAATGCTATGGCTGAAAAAAGATGGCTATTGGGTGAAAAACGCATGCAAGGCCCTAAATTCATGGTTCCAAACAAACCACTCTTGTTGTCCACCTCCATTGACAGTAGGATGCACGTTTGCGGGTTACGGGGTAAATTAAAGAAATTATGGCAGTTTAGGACATTTAATGCATTAACAGACCTCTTGTCACTTTAGTGAATAATGATTTGTTGTTTAACTCGCTTTAGATAATGTATATTTTAAGAAAATGGGCTGTTGTGATGCAGTGGTTAGCTATGTATGTTTGGGCTCCAGCCAGGCGCGAGGTGGCGAGATCAAAGTGTGTCTCCTACTACAGTGCGATAGATCAGTGGTTTTCAACCAGTCCAGGACCACCAGTGGTCCCTTGAGATGGTTCCAAGTGGTCCCCAACTATGTTGGTTAACCCGGTGAAAAATTGGTTAACCAGATGTAACTCTTGAGAGCGTAAAAATGAACTGAATTCATTTTTACACTCTCAAGAGTAAAAATCATCTGAATTAGCCCAAGTCTACAAAACTAGAAGATTAATGGTCATTTTGATCTGTATGTTTCCCTGTTTTGTTTCCCAAATCCATATTGTGGAGAAAAGCAAAATAAATATTTAGTTTTCGGGTCTGTGTGGCTGGGGTCCGTGGCTCAAATGCTGAATAAATAGTAGGCCCTGGTATCAAAAAGGTTGAAAACCCCTGGGCTAGATGGCTAAATGGATGCTAAGGTGAAAACCATATGTATACATAATCTCTTTTTAATTAAACTAATAATTATAGTATTACTACTTGCTGATCATGTTTTTTGTAGGAGGGGTGACTGCACTCCATCTGTAAGCTTTCTTTATACTGAATGAGCTTACCAATGAGTGTCAGACTGGGCTGGTGGTTCAGGATGACCGAGGCGTGCTCCTGGCCCCCCACCTCCTCGTCCTCGTCCTCTCCCCAGTCGGCGATGTTGGCCGGGGGGATGCACTGCTCCAGGAACAGGTCCTCGTCCTCCAGCTCCGCCTCGTGCTCCGCCGGGGGCCAGCGCAGCTCCCCGCTCTCCACCTCGTGCACGTCCGTGGGCTCCACCACGATGGACGGCAGGCGCTCCTTGGCGTTGTCGTGCACGTGCACCAGACTGTTGTCGGAGCACTCCACGACCTCGATGGGGTCAGGGAAGATCTGGATGAGTTGTTTTTACATTGGGCATCATTAAAAACATTGTAAATTTGACCACTGGACACGAGGATAACAATACTATTTCAATATAGATAAAAATGTATAGGCCTACCAATGCCCTTATGGAACTTACTTGAAAGGACAACATATTGTCTTTTCGGGCCATGTCTTCCATGTATTCTTGCCCAGTCAACTCCATCCCTCTGTAGATGAGACAAGTGCATGGTAGAGTTACATAAATATGATATATAATTTCATTATACAAGTTTATGAGATTTTAGTTTAGTCGAACCCCCGGACACTGCCAGTGCTGGGTTACCAGCCAGGCTGCCTGCTGGACCGCTGAGCCACAGCCCATCATTTACAAAAGTCTTATATTCATCTATTCATCTTCAATCGCTTAACCGTAGTCGGGTTATTGGAAAAATTAAAATCTCCAGACTTCCTTCTAGTAACTTCTCGAGGAGCCTGAGGTGTTCCAAGGCCATTGTGGAGAGGCATCATATATCCAGATCCATCCTATAACCAGATGCCCTAAGCTGGCTACTGTCCAAGACACTCTCACATGACTGAACCTCTCACCCTATTTCTAAGCGAGATGCAAGCCAACCGTCTGAGAAAACTCATTTCGCACTGGTTGCAGTTGCAACACTATCCTTTCAGTTGTGACATATACACTTCATGACCATAAGTAGTTGTTTTTAGTTCCTTTGAATTTAAGCATGAATCTCTCTCTCTCAACCAGATATATACAACCACTCACCCTTTTTTAAGCATCATCTGTACTGATCTATTTGCATCCCTCATCTGTAGCTGGATTATTATTTTCTGTTACACGCCTGTGTGTGCTTGTGTGCCCCAGCATGTGCGTATGTGTTTTATGCCTGTGTGCGTGTGAGTTGTGTGCGTGTGCACTGTGCACTGTGCGTACGCACAAACACACTGGGTTCAGTCCCAGATTAAAATGTAAGTCAAATTTGATCATATCAACACGGATTACGTACACACTCACCCTAATTTCATTCTGTGGCAGACAGATAGGTAGAATAAAGTCTGCTTTTAGCTTCTATCCCTTAGTGCGATTTCACATATACTATTTTGTTTTGTGCCTATCGGTTCGCAACTTGGACGGGGCTGAGTGGCTCATACCGAACTTCGCAATACATGGCAAATCGCCTTCCTCGGTGGTGTGTCATGTGGCTCAAGTTTGGTAAAGACCGTGGCCCTCTGTCATTGTCAATGTGTAGGTATATGTCAGTATAAGAATGGACATTTGGCTCTACTAGTCGTTTATCTAAAGAATGTCAATTCTGTTCATTATTTGCATGAGCGCAAGTAATACGATCGATTCACGATTGTCTACTGTTGAACGACCCCTCCGTGGACTCCGATTGGTTGGTTTCTCTCCTGGATATGTCGGGGTCCTTTCTTTCTGGTTGCCCCGTGCTCTGCTAGAGCACAAGTAGGCCTACTTGTGTGCAACGTGCAAGTTGGCACTTCACAGTTGTAGTAGGAGTAGTTTATACTATATTATGTAAGATCGGGTTGTTTTACTTTTACATAAGACAGGAAACTGACATTATTAGTGTTGCCACCAATGACAATGTGCCGCAGTGTGAAGCAACCTACGACGACATTGGACCACATTAAATCCCTATATATGAAACATGGGGATGTTTGGATTTATACCAAATGAGAAACCATAATATTTTAATTGAATTCATAACATGTTTTTTTCGCCTGTATCAAGGAAATTTTCCAATAGCTTAGTTAAACTAAGCTAGATACTTTCTGATTATCCAACTCTGATGCATGTCACCCATGGTCACAGGAGATTCATGACTACAATTAGAATTCTGTTCAAGAGAAAGCAAAGCATTACTCATTTGCTTTTTGGTGGTGGTGGCATGGTAGACTACCGTATGTGGTAGACTGGCTGTTGATCATGGATAAAACGTGGCCCACAGAATGCACTTCTTGTATAGGCTTTCAAGGGGACATGGTCTATGGCTCAGAACCTTTACAGTGTAGATGTAGGGGTTCCAGAGACATCGAATTGGGACTCGCTGCCCCAATGCATATCAACCTGGGATAAGTTATGTGGGTAAATGTGAAACTGTTGCTAATCATTCCTGCTGTACTGTAGAATTGATGGTCCGGCATGACTGATTACAGTACACCAATGTTCACTTTGACTCCAAGTGAGCAATTAATTAACACATTGTTACCTTCAGCTTTCTATTTCAATCTGTCAGCTTCAAGCCTGAGTAACATGGCTTGAGTGGCTAAGATACTTTTGGTCTTTACCCTTGGATTAGTTCTCCCATCTTCCTCAAGAGATCTTATACATACGTTTGTTTTTGTTTGTTTCTGTCCCTCCCTCTGTTGTCTGTGTCTGAAGCTCTATATGACCTTCATTTGAATGGTCAATGTGAAGATTACTTGAAGTGAACTGAAATGAAGTAAACTCAACTGGACTCTATACCTTTACCAGAGCGGCACAGAATGTGTCGATCTTTCGAGTCGCATCGCACTGGCTTAGTCCTATGACACAGTTACTAAGCCAGTGTGTACACTCGGCAGAGCAAATATGCGCCGTTCACGTTCAAATGGGATTGGATTTGGGAGAGAGGTAATCATTTTGGACTAACTTGTTGTGCTGTGTTATGTGAGACTGCCAACCTAAGCTGTGTGTACCACCTGTGACGGAAACATTCAGCTGCTGCTGTTATAATGTAATGGCTTAGTCAATTGTAATCCCCCTGCATGCTAGCCACCTGCGCCCATCCCCCAGTCTGGAATCTACCATAATCAATCATTTTGTTTTGTTGGTTACAACTATAAGGGTTAAAGCTAGCAAAGGTAGATAAATTGCAATAAAACCTAAACGCCATACTATCAAGCTCAATGAATGTAGGATGTCAATGTTGCATATAAGATGTAATTCAAGGTGATTGAAAACAAATCTCAGGGTTTGGGTATAAGGGATCATAATATGTATGATGAGGCTGAAAGAATAAAATAAATAAATCATAATCCCTTTGGGGTCTCTATAGGACACAGGCATATTCATCTTCACAGCGACTGAAGTGTGGTTTCTTGTTTAAGTTTAAGTCACCCATGTCACTCCATCATAATCTCCATTACGTTATATTCCCCTGGGAAATAAAATGAAAACGCATTGATGAAGAAATTCAATTTCAGACAGCCACCTGGTTGCAGGCTTGTGTTGTCACTGGGCCTCTAACGCCATAGGATTAAGGCCAGGAAATTGGGTTAGTTGACAAAGGTGTTAGCCACCATAAAGCTAATACGTTGGCTCACAGATAACAAGCTATCGGACAAACATTTCCATTTTTCCATTTCCAAACATTTCCACATTAGGCAAAAAAATGCAAATACCGGTAGACATTTTGCTTTCCTGTGTGACCTGGGGTGGAAATTGGTAATGTTTCTTGCGTTAATCCCTCTGCCTATGATGTTTGTCATCCTATCTATATGATATTTGATTATGTGCGTATAAAACTACAGTATCAACAACTATCAATCTAAAACATAATCACCCGTCACCCGACCACCATTTCCTACCACAAGCACATTTCCATTTCTTTAATCATAGAATTTGTATATTTCCAATTTGTTTTTAGAAACTGAGACATGGATAAATTGAGACGTCGAGCAGCAGCTGAAAAACTCAGTTCACTTTGAAAAACATGTGACAGTAGTGTCTCAAAATCCACATCATGGTCAGAGTTGATGTCAACCTGCAATGACCAATATGCCAACTTTTAGACACACACACGCACGCGCACGCGCACACATACACATACACACTCAAATCAAGTGTGCACTGTAGTGAGTTGTGGTGGTAGGCTGGAAGCTGGAAGTGGTGTAGCTGGAAAACAAGTAATTTTAAAATCTCTCTCTCTCTAAATCACACACGCATGCACGTACGCACGCGCCTGCAGAGAAGGAAGCACCCTCCCCACCCTTACCCCTCAGTGGTGGTCAGGCAGATGTCCTCTCCATCCTCCTGGTGCAGCATCACAGTGTGGAAACAGGGTACCTCCACAATGGGTCCTTCATCCGAGGAGGGCAGAAGAGGGGGGGTTGCAAGAGTTGGCATGCAGCTCTCGCAACCCTCGCCCTCTGCGGGACCCTCATCAGACGGGCTGGTGGCCTCCAGGGCGAAGCCTGGGCCAAGGGGGTTCTCCTCCTGGGAGTCCTGGAGGACTCAGCAGAGGCTCAGGAGGTGGTGCTCTCCCGTGTGTTAATGTTTAGCCAAGATGCCACCTCTCTCTCTTGGATCTATACTGGTCTATAGTCACTCAGCAGACATGAAGGATGCAGGACCTGCAACCAGACCACATGCTGCACGCTCTTCCCTCAAACTTCCTGCCTCTTCTTCCCTCTCTGCCAGTGCTCTCTCTCTCTCTCTCTCTTCCCCTCCCAATCTCTGTCTTTCCCTCCCTTCTCTCCCTCCCTGCCTCTATCACTCCCTCTATCCTTCTCCAGCCAGCACCACACTGGCTTTGGAGAGAAGTGGGATTAGCGTCTCTTTCGATTACGTCGACTCGCTTGCTGCCGTCAGCAGCCAGGCCTCATGGCTGCCCTACCCCTCTGCCGAAGCGAGCGGCCGGCAATCTGTGGAGGCTTGGTACATATGTGAGGGACTAGTGTGAACAACCAGGGCACGCGAATAGAAAGGGCTGCACGATTAGGACTAAAATGATAATCCAGATTATTTTGTTGAATATTGTAATCACGCAATGGTCACAGAGTTGGCCATTTGAAGTGTTAAGCACAGCTGTATCACTGAAAGGTTTGGGTGCAGATCTACAGAGTAAAAGTGTGATTGATTCCTCTGTTGCCCATTGGGCTTCTCATCATATCTTGGGTGATTGTCTCTGTTCTTCTTATATATCAATGTGTGATGGTTGCAACATAATGTTTGAACATAAACTTTCATGATTGTGAACGCTTTAGTTAGTTAGCTGAGAAGATGGGATGGGCAGGAGAGTCAACCCCACAAGATTGAGACTGCACTAGGCCTTCCTTTTCAGCACCAGTTTTCAGTACCAGTACTTGCTTTTATTTATGGTGAGTACGCTGATAGGTCATCCAGACCACGTGTCCCCTTACAGTGACGGTAAATGCAGATGATGGCATTAACATTAATTACTGCAAAGATTCTCTGTGCCTGCATGCAGTTAAACAGGGTACATGGAGCTGTCCATGCTGCTGGCACACAGTAATCTCTAACACAAACACAAATGAATGCAATATGATTGATATGATCATTATATTATAAAAATGGCTGCTATGAAAAGGGACTGTTTGTCTGTCACTTTATAAGATTTCATGCCATCCTCAGAGGTGAGACTGGAAGGAAACTATATCCCTTTGCCTATTTCTCACTGTCTTTCCTGGTCATTATACTGTATCTTCCTCTCTCCCTCTTTCATTATCTACTGTCTTCCCCAGTATGTTGTTACCGTCATTGGTGGATTTGGATTTGGGCGATTCAGGGAATTAGCCGAGGGATCAAGGGCTCAGGGATGGTCTGGGGATATATATAAATATACATATAACAGGCAGTGGCCATCACTTAATAAACTGAGTGCTGGCAGCACGGTTTAATCTTTTCTATACAGTACATTATATAGGCACAGGTCTCGCTTCTATGCTACAGGTAGTTGTAATATACAACTTAAAAACTGTTAAGAAGGCCTTATCATTTTAAATATTTATTATATCAGTATACAGTAACAGATCAAATAATTCAATACAGGGATTATTGTAATATGTTGTTCATGATTTCAAATCGAACTTTGTTTGCTGCAACAGCAACAGCACCAGGTATCAGTGACTTGTGCCTGAGTCCTCCTCCTCATGTTTGTGATCTTTTGGTTTCCACTGAGTGTCAACTCATGGTAATATTGTGCCTGAGGTCTCCCCACAGATAGTGCCTTATCATTATATACTGTGAAAGTCACCCTCAATTATCTTTCTATCTGGTTCCACAGTTCGGGTTTCAGTGCGTGGGTTACTGTGACATGAACACTGTACAGAACAGTACCGGTAAGTGGCCTTTGCATGAACTGGTAATCTGTCGAACTGTATGCCTTACAACACTTACAAAGGCTATATTTTGATGGAAGTCAACTGCATAGCTTAGATGTGGAAGTGACAAACAGAAGAAAAAACAGTGAAACAAACAAAGGCACAGTGACAGTCCTTTTATATCTTTTAGTATATGTTCACCTTCAGCCTCAGGCATGAGAGACTGGTTTGTAGAGTAGAGACTAAGCACACACATTGCAATGGAACAGCTGGAACTGGAATTGTAAGCACTTCTGTCCCACAGAATGCCAACTTTGTGAACATATATAATGCAAGTGATCTCATCATTTTTGCCTTATTTGTGGGACATGCTGCCATAATAAGTGGTCTCTATTGAGCACATTACAAAGTTCTGTGAGTGTGACAAACTTGGCAAAAGTAGCCAATGCAAATATGTATACAAATAAGTAGTAAAGTAACCTATGACATATATAACCTATATGACAAATAATTCAGTCACTCTCAACCACAAGCAGTAGGCGTAGAGAGGAACATCTTGATGAGATCATATTGAGTTATAATAACTTCACAAGTCTATTTTTGCTTCACACAGTGGAGTAACAGTCAAAACAGTCAAATCCATATGATGGATGGAGAGCTCACTTTTCTGGAGACGATAGACCAATTGGGCTGCAAAGAGAACGTGTTTTCATGACGGTTTGGTTTTCATAAAGGTTCATACAGCCACATTCAAAAATGTAAAGTTTCAAGTTACTTATTCTATTTCTAAGGAATTTGATGTGTTGGAATTGACTGGTAGACAGCTTTTCATTTAGCTACAAAGACACTCTTTACACTAAAATATCAAAGGTAAGAGTGTGTGTGTGTGTGTGTGTGTGTGTGTGTGTGTGTGTGTGTGTGTGTGTGCGCGTGCGTGCGTGCGTGCGTGCGTGCGTGCGTTCGCGCGCGACCGAGTGACAGAGACAGACCAGAATGCTACTTCACAAGATTTCATGCTGGGTTGTAACTTGTCGAGTCTGGCGACTATAGGCTACCCAAGAATGTAATTCTTGCTTTTAAAGATTAATTTTATTTTCAAAAAATATACTCCACACACTCAAATCTGTTCACAATGAGATTTAATAGCAAGCTTTCAGTCAACTGAATTGAATTCTGACACAGGACAGAACACTGTGTCCACAGACAAACAAAAGTCAAAAATCTAATGCAAACATCAGGCACAAGCCACATGGCTCAAGGATTTTTTCTAGCCTCATGGACGATCCGGGCTCCATTTTCGTTACTGCTAAACCCCTTATCCCTTAACTTCTTTGCCTTTTTCACTATTAAGAAAAACATTTTTCAGTAGTTTAAATGGCCAGTCTACAAGCTCACAACGTGTTAGATTTAAATGTTGAAATATTCCAAAAAGTTTTCCAAAATAGTAAAAATGAAATAAGGGATTTGGGATAAGGGGTTTAGCATCTAACGAAAATGGAGCCCTCAGTGTCTTTTGGTTTGGGTGCTATGTGGTGTATATGAGTACTACAGCTCCCATGAGCTTTTGAAATGTTTGACACAGGTGTGAACATCCAATCAATCAAGTAATGAGCATATATCCTGTCCTGTGTCACTTTCAAGTTATGCCTGAAGAAGGTCAGTATACCAAAAGATTGCTATTAAATCCCAATGTGCACAGATTTGTGTGTGTAGTCTATTTTTTTGTTTTCTTAACTGTCTACCACTTTATGACTCAAACACTTCACTAGAGCTTTTGCAGCAGATGAGTGGTGTTTTTATCTATTTTGTAAAGATTTGTTTTTGCCACTTGTATTTTTATTTGAAAGGGCCACCAGGCTTGGGATTTGAACCTGGCACCCAGCAACCTTGGTGCCCAGATGGTTGGGATAACCATAATGGACCATTCTTTCTTTTAACCTTATGTTTCCTCTTGCTGTAGGATTACAGAAATCATTCTGCTATGTAGCTGTCACCAGCGTATAGTTTCTTCCTTACTATGTATTTTATTTGGCCCAGCCAGTAAAGTGACTTTCATTTCTGTGCAAATCCTCTCATCTATTAACCCCTTTATAGAAACAAAAACCCAACTACGGTATTTGTTCTTTCTCATAAAACTTACATTCTTGTCATTGTTTTAGTAAACTTGCTGAAGCTTGCCTGAAGTCCTGAGGTGAACGCAACAAACCAGACAAACTAGTCCACTGTTTGTCCGGTTTATGGTAGACCCTGTGGCCTGTTTATAAAGAGGTAAAACAAGGTTGAAAATCCACTCTTCTGCAAGGCTGCCACTGGTAAGGACCTCTGGAATTAATATGCTCTTAGATGTAAAGCATTGGTAGCTATGCTGGCTACACGATTTTAAATAATAGACTCCATGTAGTCCTTTGTTTACATTTGAAGCGCATTGCTTTTAAGCATTAGAAGCACGTATATGGACAAAACGTTGTATGCAAACTCTTGAAAGTGGGACCTTTCATACAAGCCAAATACTATGGATCTTATATTTGTTTTTCTATAAATTACAAAATGTTTCACTTAACAAAAACACTATGGATCTTATCTTTTTTGAATGTCATGTATAATTCTTATAAATCTAAATCATGTTTTACTTAACAAAGAAATACTATGGATCTTATATTAACTATAGCTTTATTCATTTATATGAAAGGTGCCACTTTCAAGAGTTCACATATATTTTTTCATATACTGTAGGTTTGATCAAATTATGTGATTGCAACATCAAAATACAAAATGCATTGGACAAATTATTTTATGTTTGTTATACAAACGATGTGTGCTATTTAATTCACTGTAAAATCCATGTGTATCATTCTACAGACAGACATCACAAAAATGGCTTCTCGTCGTGGAGATACTGGAGAAATTGATGAAACACCTGGTAAATGGATGCATAAACATTAATAATAATTTCTAGGCAAATTATTGTTGTATTGTTGATCTTTTACCAATAGCTAAACAGATTGTTTGCTTCTGGAATGTCATATAATGCTCTATTATAAAATCAAATCAGAAATATGTAAGAAACGTGTATATATATATATATATATATATATATATATATATATATATATATATATATATATATATATATATATATATATTTATTAGTATGACTTATTTTATTTTATCTCCATCTCGGGACGACTGTGTAGTATGTCTGAAGTCTAAAAATGACCTGGCCTACATATCACTATCTTTCGTTGCATAGCTCTAGTTTCTATTCAGTTACTTTCACGATCTAATGATTTATACTAGTAATGGTGAATGATTTTGATCAATCTATCCTTTTTTCATCTTTTTGAGTTTGATTTATTTAGAAAAGCAGACATGATAACAATCATTTATGACCAAGAAAAGTCTGTAGACTTATTTCCACTTGGGTCCTCTAGACTGGGGAAAACACACACACACACACACACACACACACACACACACACACACACACACACACACACACACACACACACACACACACACACACACACACACACACACACACACACACTACATAGGCCTTCTCTCAAAGAGCTGTCCCTCTATCTATGCTGACCCTTTATAGGAGGACCTTATCCATGAGCAATATCTTAGTCTTCTGTTTAAAGGACATCAAATTCGTAATGTAATGACTGAGCAGTATCTTTTCCTTCACAGGTTCAGGCAAAGTTGTTGTTGCCTTCACAGCCAAACTGGACATCTCAGACAGCTATCCATGTAACAGTGGCGTGCTTAAGTTTGCCAACGTACTTGTCAACGAGGGAGCCGGCTACAGTCCTGACACAGGCATCTTCACCTGCCCCCGTGGCGGTTTCTACCACTTCGCCGTGCACATGTCCGTCTATGGAAGGGCTCAGTGCGGCATCTACAAGAACGGCGAGGTGGTGGTTTCCATGTATGATACCAGTCTTCCAGAGAAGTGCAGCCAAGTGGCCAGCATCAGTAGCGTGGTGCAGCTCTCCCAGGGGGACGAGGTCTCCATTAATACATGGGGGCCTGATCGAAATGACTTCTTTGCATCAAAAGACAACGACTCTGTCTTTGTTGGGTTTTATTTGGGGTGATTCTCATGTCTGTGGTGGCAGCCCTTATTTTCTGCATAGTACAGCTTAGCAGTATTTCCTCAACCTTTCTCATGTCAATCAAAATGCTTAGCCTGTGGACCCCCCCCCCCCCTTGTATACCAGGTACAACAGTTAAGAGGATCTAGGGGTGATTTTCAACCATTTTCATTACAAGGACCAGTTTGACTTTAATTAGGTGCCCTATTTTGGCATTATCAGGGACCGCAATGTTGCCAAAAAAAGGGTTCCTTTGGTCATTTAGCTCGTCCCCAATGACAACCACTGCTCTAAAGTCCTAGTAGTTTTGGGTAAATAATGAAGCTGAATTGAATTTAAGATTTATAATTTGCTTTACTGTTTAACTGAAATGTCTTTAGTGAACTGTGACCCAATGAGTGCAATAAAAATCACTTCCAACCCTTTACTTTACTCGATAGTGTTTCATTGTATTTTTCTATACAGAAGTGAATATTTGTACATCTAAAATGTTTTGACCAGTCTGGATTGTCTATAGGGTTGAAGATAGAGTACAACATCTTACAATGGGTCTGGCTCACAAGATTTGTTACACAACCAAATACTGTACCTTTCCAAATACTTTAACTGCTTCTGAATGCAAGTCACTCAGAAGCAGTAGAGCTCTGGACCAGAGCTAGTGCAACCCAGGTTTGGCACAAACAAGGGACTTAATGCTGCTTCTGACCTTGAAGAAGTTATTATTTGTAGGCCAATGTCTTTAATTGTTTGAAATGTAAGTGAATGAAACAAGTGTATTATAGTGTGTCGATTTTCAGCTCTGTTGACTTGAAAGTACTGTAAATCTCCTAAACTGCATAATTCATTCACTGATGAAAGGAATATGGTGCACTCTATTGTAAAGAAGTATAAATGCTTGGTCTCGTCCACTCACAGTTAACAGAGCGTGCGAAGTTGAGCTTGAAATGTACTGTAATTCTCCAAACTGTTGAAATAATGTCAAAAACAAATCATATAAATGTTTGGGTCTTCCAGTGTGTAGGGGGCGCTAGCTCCAAATAGTGAATTACATTACGGGGTCAGTGGGTGTGCAATGCGAAGTGCGCATGCTCAGATGGTATTGTTTTCATTAAGCGGTAGGAAACAGAAGAGTTCCCACATTTCTTCTTTCTTTCACTCGTTTGGAGCGTTTCAGTTGTACTTTAGTCTCTTCTTGTTCCATTTAACTATTATGATGGATTTGGAAGGAGGGGCGTATCATGAACAAGGCTTCGTCGGAATCCGCTTTTGTCAAGAATGGTAAATGTAATTCCACTGCATTATAAGATTAGCGAATTTCAGATTACGGTAGCTCTATTTAGCTATAGCGGGCTGTGGTTCTCAAAGTGGCGTCCGGGGACCCCCAAATGGGTGTTTGGGTAGTCCTAGGGGTGACCCTTGCGTGTCTCTAACTCTGAGGGTGTACAAATTGAATCAAATGGACCTTAACACGACCATGTGTTTGTAGGTGTAGATTGACTGACTTTTGCATTCACATTATCTAGGCTGCATATAGTTAACATCTAGGATGATGAAACCAGTAAAAGTACTTGTTTACATCACCGTCCTCCATTTTTCATAGAGTCTGTAAGCCACTGAGCTATTACTTCATCAGCTGCGATTAACTATTGTTCTTTTTCAGCAACAACATGTTGTATCCAAAAGAAGACAAGGAGAATCGTATCCTGCTCTATGCAGTAAGTGAGCTCATTCGAATCTGCACTACAACTACATTAAAGGCTGGCTTTCAGCTATGATCCTGCTTATTTCTATTTCTAGTTCTAACCAAATAGTTAATTGTGTAAGGGGATTTATTTTTGTTTGGTGCCGTGCTTCTGGGGACTAAAGAATAAAACTTTTTTAAAGATAAATGAGAACAGTAAATGAAGAAACACAGCGGACAAACAGAAAACAATATCAGCCACCAGAAAAATGGCGGGCATGCGTTTTTAATGAAACTATCATGATTAAAATAGAGCATGAACTTATAATGGGTTTGTATAGGAAGGGGGTGGGACAGCTTAAATGAATATTAAATATCTAAATACTGAATCAGGAAATGTAAAAATGTTTGTGGTGTTCACATGGGCTAGAGTAGATGATACAGTATAATGACCAAAGTTTTTTTGAAAGTGAAATTTCCCTTAAGGTAAACCACACCAATGCAACTCAATGAGTTTCCAAAGAGTTGCATTGGTGTGGTTGACCTTAAAATGTTTGTCCCGCCACCTTAGTGTGGTTGAGGCTTTAAAGTGAATGGCACCTTAGCAGCAGGATATCAGGCCACTCATTGCAGTCACCCGTACAATCATCAACTATAAATAATATATGACTAATTTAATTCTCCACAGTGCAGGAACTGTGACTACCAGCAAGAGGCAGACAACAGCTGTATCTATGTCAATAAGATCACTCATGAGGTTGAGTAAGTACATGATAGTGCTATCAATTACGATGTTGATCTTCTTTCTTATTATGGCAGAGACCTGCACAAATTGAAATAGATTGCTATACTTTTTTTTGCTATGGCTCTCTGACAACAGTTGTAAATAAGGTCATTGGCCGACCCGCTCTACCTCATGAGCCACAGTTGCTCTGTCATCGATCTAGACTTGGAATTCCCATTAAGCACACATACAGTTGGGAAAATAATTATTTGATCCCCTGATGATTTTGTAAGTTTTCATGATTAGAAAGAAATGAGCACTCTGTCATTTGTATGGTACCTTTTATTTAAACAAATAGACAGAATATGAACAAAAATGTCCATAAGAAAATAATATTTAAAGGTTATAAATTAATTTGCGTTAGAGCTCGTGAAATAAGTATTTGATCCCTAAGCACAACCTGACTTAGTACTTAGTGGAGAAACCCTTGTTGGCAAGCACGGAAGTCAGACGTTTCTTGTAGTTAGTCACCAAGTTTGCGCATATCTCAGGAGGGATTTTGGCCCACTCCTGGTTAGATCTTCTCTCCAAATCCTGAAGGTTTCGAGGCCGTTGCTTGCCAACTCGAAGCTCGAGCTCCCTCCATAGATTTTCTATAGGATTAAGGTCTGGAGACTGGCTAGGCCACTCCATGAGCTTAATGTGCTTCTTCAAGACGCATCTTTAGTGCTCTGGCTGAGGGAAGGAGGTTCTTGTCCAAGATGTTGCAGTGCATGTCTCCATCCATCGGCCACAATGCAGTGAAGTTGCCCTGTACCCTTAGCAGAGAAACAGCCCCAAAGCATAATGTTTCCACCTCCATGCCTGACGATGGGCATGGTGTTGTTGTTAATGATTTGAAGGCATCTGGGACCACAGTCACCAAGAAAACCATTGGTAACACAGTACACCATAACGGATTGAAATCCTGCAGTGCCCAGCCATGTCCCTTGCTCAAGAAGGCGCATAGAGGCCCGTCTAAAGTTCACCAATGAACACCTAAATGATTCAGACCAGGCTGCGGGGAAGGTGATGTGGTCAGAAGAGATCAAAATTCAACTCTGTGGCATCCAATTGACTTCGCGTTTGGAGGGAGAGAAATGCTGAATACAAACCCAACACCACCATCCCCACCGTCAAGCATGGAGGTGGAAACATTATACTTTGGGGCTGTTTCTCTGCTAAGGGTACAAGGCAACTTCACCGCATTGTGTGGCCGATGGATGTGGCCATGTACCGCAGGATCTTGGACAAGAACCTCCTTCCCTCAGCCAGAGCACTGAAGATGGGCCGTGGCTGGG
The DNA here is from genome assembly GCA_039105355.1 of Benthosema pterotum. Classification (NCBI taxonomy): domain Eukaryota; kingdom Metazoa; phylum Chordata; class Actinopteri; order Myctophiformes; family Myctophidae; genus Benthosema; species Benthosema pterotum. Next base: position 23,585,558 of record CM076977.1, read on the forward strand.
TCTTCCAGCATGGCAACGACCTAAAACATACGGCCAAGGCAACAAAGGAGTGGCTTATGAAGAAGCACATTAAGCTCATGGAGTGGCCTAGCCAGTCTCAGACCATAATCCTATAGAAAATCTATGGAGGGAGCTCGAGCTTCGAGTTGGCAAGCAACGGCCTCGAAACCTTCAGGATTTGGAGAGAAGATCTAACCAGCAGTGGGGCCAAAATCCCTCTTGAGATGTGCGCAAACTTGGTGACCAACTACAAGAAACGTCTGACTTCCGTGCTTGCCAACAAGGGTTTCTCCACTAAGTACTAAGTCAGGTTGTGCTTAGGGATCAAATACTTATTTCACGAGCTCTAACGCAAATTAATTTATAACCTTTAAATATTATTTTCTTATGGACATTTTTGTTCATATTCTGTCTCTATTTGTTTAAATAAAAGTACCATAGAAATGACAGAGTGCTCATTTCTTTCTAATCATGAAAACCTACAAAATCATCAGGGGATCAAATAATTATTATTATCCCCACTGTATTAGACACATTATCACAAACATGGGGCGCCATACTCACTCAATTATAATCAATTAATGATACATGAACAAAAATATTTTCTTGCCAAGATCATAAATCCACCAAGGAATAAAATACACCAACAACCAGTGTTGGGCAGTAACGAATTACATATTACTGTAAGATTATTACATTTTACAGCTGCCAAAATCAAGGTTAGCTTTATTAGTTTTGGACTAGTTTTATTTGTCTTGGACTCAGACTCAGAGAACAGACCTGCACACAGAGTTTCATAAAGACACAAAATGTGTAATATGTTATATGTTCACTCCATCAAAACATGCCTCCTTAATTACAAATGGGCGTATTGTCGCATGCGAAAATAGAACAGATTTACAAGCTATTTCATCAGAGATGCACTGTAATTTGGAAAGTTCTTGCTAAACATTGTGCTGTACATCTCTATTTTTTAGCAGGTGGGAGGGGAGAACTTGGGAGGGTAATAAAGTAACATGTACATTCCTCTTTGATTCAAGTAATAAATAATATTAATTTTGTCATAAGTGGTCGTAAGTAAAGTAGAGATATACTGTAACTCTCCTAACTAATATTGCCCAACACTGCCGACAACAAACATGAGGTATACAACACTATGTGCACCCACAGGAATTGGAATGGGTTGACTGGAAGTGGAGTGGTTTTCAACCATTGGGGACCATCAGTGGTCGTTGAAGTGGGTCCAGGCGGTCCCGACTCCTGAGCCAAATGATGTAGAGACAACCGAATGGACCCTTGTAAATCTATTTAGAGTATATAACAACAAGTCTACACAATTAGTTTTGGGTCAAAACCACCTGATAAGTGCTCAAATGGTGAATGAATAATTGACCATAATAGGAAAATGGTTGAAACCCATTGGGACAGTGGGATATCCTAAACAAGACTTTAGGTTTACATGTATTTGAGCTTTCAGTCCACGGGGCAAAGCATTTGTCTCCAATAATATTTCTCATCTCTAACAGTGAGCTGACCCAAATCATAGCAGATGTATCTCAAGATCCAACACTACCGAGGACAGAGGACCATCCCTGTCCCAAGTGAGTTTTACTTTCTGTGCATATAAATCTGTGTGTATTTTTATGGAAGAATATGAAACACCTGTGCCCAGTCTTAGTGGTTAAGACCCTTATCTTTGGAACAAGATGTAGCCCATCTGGCTTTGTGACATTTTCTGTTTTCCTCACAGGTTTCTTGTTGTCTCACTAAAGAAAAATGACATTCTATGTTAAAAACGATAATAATAATCTGAATCATGTTCCTGAATCCTGTCAAGCGTTTTTTCTCTTGGAGAGGCAATGTTGACAGTCACACCCAGTTACAAACTGATTCCATCTGATTCTCTCTTGCTCAAATATTTTTGTATTTTCAGATGTGGCCACAAGGAGGCAGTGTTCTTCCAGTCTCACAGTATGAAGGCTGAGGTAATGATCATGCTTCATAATGATGACGAGATGTCTCAAATGCATGTTTCTGTGGTGGTATACTTCATTTCTGTACTGTACTGTTTTCTCTATGTCCTTCAATTATTTTGGTGGGGACTCACGGCCTATTCAAAACTGGATTATGAATAGGCCTTAAAGGGAAAATGGGAATAGTATGTTTCAAGATGATACTGCTTTATTTGTATTGGAATGCTGCAAGGTCAACTGGCATCTGTTTGTGTATCCTTGCAGGATGCAATGAGACTGTACTACGTGTGCACTGCCCCTCACTGTGGACACCGCTGGACAGAATAGAGATAGTGGAGTTCTACATGAACATTGTTCCTCGCCTGTTGTTGGTAAAATGGAATTATGGAGCCCTTTAAAAATATGTTTTTCATCCTGTTTTTTATGTCAGACAAAAAGGTAAAACAAAAATTAAGAGTTCTGTGTATCGTTCGGAGTTATGAAAGGAGCCGTTTCTGTGTATAAAATCTTATCGATTAAGTTAAGTGTATGATACATTGTGTGGGCCCTCACTTTGTGAATAGCATGTATTGTATACACTTTTAACAGAATTAATTGTACTTTTTGTATAATTAAACATTTTTAAAAAAAAAAATACCTCCCATCTATGGTATTTAATAACAGATTTAGTTTGTTATATATTTAATATTAACTTTATTATGATTAAGACATTAGGGATATTTTTTTAATATATTAACCATGATTTTTGTATATGCCATGAGTTCAGATGGGGCCCACAGCTATTACTATACCATTGATTGAATATCTATTAAACAAAAATGCATGAGGCATTCACTTGTTGTCTAAGATGACTTACAAAAAGTCAGTGGACTTTCAATTCACTGTTAATTTGAGTGGACTTGACATGAAATAATTTGACATCCACTGTTCTTAACAGCTTCCATTCCAGTACCTGTTTTGACAATTATAGTCTGTATTATGCAATAAGCATGACCAATTGATAAATTATTCTTTGAAAAGCAGCGTGCATAGACATGTGAGGTGAATGTAAGGAGGTGGATTTGCTTCGTGAAGGCTAAACCACTGTTTCCCAAAGTGAGTCCCTAGCTAAATAGATAGTTTGGAACGAAATAGATCCTCATGGGTCTGTAACTCTGTAAGTGCTCAAATATGCATCATACATTTGGTTAAATCAACTTTGATTTTACAATACAGTGGGGAGGGGTCCCAGAGATGGAAACGCTGTTAACTGGTGCTCCATAGAGGCATAGACTAATGCGTACCAAACAGGGGGTCCTTGACCGTTCCAATCAAGTATAAGACGCGTTTGCATGCATGGCCAGCATGTGGACCTGTCTTACGTATACATGTTTTTTTTTTAATATGTCAGCTTATCCTAGGGCATGTGGTTATGGAACAGTAACTGCACTCAATGGCTGGATTCCGTTTTGGAGGAGTTCATGAGTATGCTACAGTGATATACAGTAAATATACAGTATATTAGTGTACAGTAAGCTAACGCATTTGTAAAATTTATCAAACAAAATCAAAAGGAATATAGGCCTATACAAAGCTTAATGAAATGGACATAGGCATATCTGACAGGTTCTATAGGCCAACTGCAAGTTGCCAATAACAATTCACAGAATTACATTGCTAGTTGGCTGTAATGATGATAGTAATTTCTGCTAATAGGCCTAAATGACATTGTACAAGACAGTGAAACTGTTGTTCAGATAATAAAAGTACAGAGTTGATGTCTTCGGCCAAACAGCTCCTGTTGCTCCTGGGGTTTCCCGGCAGAAGACGCAAAGCCAGTTTACTAATGAATTACATTGTTTTGATACTTTGGTGTCTAAAGTTTTCACACCATCTGAACTCTAAACAACTCTCTCTCTCTCTCTCTCCCTGGTGAGTTCTCTGCATGCCATACGTAATGTTTTGATGCCAATACTTTTATACATTTTGAATACTGAACTTGTGCTTGTCTTATTTCTACAAGCTTTCTACAAGAGCTAACAGTTAATGATACTTTTACATAAGTAAAAGAAAAAGGTGATTTCCTCCATCACTGGTCTTTGTGTTGGTGTTAGCAAGAATGAAGGAGACCTGCTGGCCAAATGGGCCATGGCCACATAAAAGCTTTGGCCTGTCCTGTTCATGATGACCTTTGCTGCATGTCTTTTCACTTTATCTATCACTAAAGGGGGAAAAAGCCAAAACCAAATCTTGGGGGAAAAAATAATTAAGTTAAGGTGTAATCTGCATGCCGTATATAGAGAGATAGACATAGATGTGCTACATTATCTCCCCAGCAAAAATGACTCATTGAGAGATTGGCTTTCCGGCAAGAGACAGGCAGACGCCTGAGGGTGATACAGCCCACGAACCTTATTTCACAGGGTGGCGAATTTTACCTGTGGAGGCCACTTTCTAGCTGGGGGATAATTGTGTCCTCTGTGCTACCGAGAGGAAAGAGCCAAGGGAGGGAGTGGGATTGATTTCTATACATCTTTATGAACTGTGCCTTAACTCAGACAGAAGCCTTAAGCCTGACTTAGGCTCTACTTTGTCGTACAACGGTGTGTATAAATTAAGCCTTAGTACACTTGGCCCTCTTCACTCCCTTCTCTAACTTTAATGGGTGGGCTGCCATTAGTCACAGATACATTCCGCAAGAAGGCCATGATGGCTCATGTAAAATGAGCTCTGTGTGTGTGTGTGTGTGTGTGTGTGTGTGTGTGTGTGTGTGTGTATGTGTGTGTGTGTGTGTGACTGACTTGTAATGGGATTGCCTTAATCTGGTTTATCAGTGGTATCTGTAATTGTTCACTTACTGCAGGAAAGATGGATCCAGACATCGGATTACAGACACCACAGAGATAAAGGGCATTTAGAATTACTTGCCTCATTAAAATGATGGCTATAAAAACACCCTGCAATGTTTACATGTTAATGTAAAAACCTGAAAGTATAGCTTGGAATAGAGACTGTATGGGTGGGTGGATGGTTGTGTGTGGTCTCTCTGCAGGCTCTCTCTCTACACCAAAACTATCCTGACCCCGCGTCTCTGGTGTCTTGAAGATGACATAATGAGAGCTGCCCATATGCTGATTTATTCCCTTGTAATACCCTGTGGTAGCTCACTACATCTGCACGGTGTGGTGATGATTTAGAGCTCTGGGGTTATTAGCATGGATGTCTGTCAAACGAAGGCACTTATTTATTGCATGAACAGCAAAACAGTATCGCATTACACACCTGCCTGAAGTCATAATACACTTTTAGGGCCAAAACCTGTTGATTCACAGCCTTCCTTGCCTCACCTCATCGGTGCCTCTAAAGTGTCTCGACCGCAATTATTCATGCATGATGGCAGTGATGAAAATATTGTTATTATCTTTGTATATCTAGACCCTGAGTTTGACAACACACTGTCGCTTGTGTTGTGTGTGTAAGGTTACCTGATCCAAGCCCTGCATGTCTCATCCAACCACAGGCGACTGACTGTGTGTGAATGAGACAGCCAGGCTGGGAGACAGACAGAGAGAGAGGGGAGAGGTGGCTGGCTGGCTTGACTGCATGGAGACTTTTGGGATATAAAGCTTCCTTTGTTTAATGGAGGCACCCTTCCAGCTAGAGCTGTTCTAATCTGTAAAGTTGCGCGCAAGCGCGTGCACGCACGCGACGCAGGTACGCACGCTAGCCAACCATGCATGCACGCGAACGCGTCTGATAGGCTACTCAGTTCGAACATAATATGTTCGAATATGTTTAATGATTTAAATACATTATTTACAAAGTATTTAAATAATTAAAGTGGTATTCCGCCCATTTTCAACATTTTTCTGATATTGTACAGATGCAACCAAATGAACCCTGACGGGTTCATTTTGTTCCATTTGTACGCAGTAAATTGTTGAAAATGGGAGGAATTCCCTCTACATCTCAGGAGCAAAGGTGAGAGAAAGTTCAGCAGGTGATGTCACACCCATGGTGAAATCGTAGCCGCGTCGCTGCTAGATCAATAAGATGATGGAGTGACTCAGATGATGTGATGTCTATCTATCTATCTCTCTTCTTACATCACATCACCGTCAGTCTGTTACAGCAGGCATGACCTCTCGTCACCGCGAGTCGCGACAAAATCTTCTGTTTGCACATTTGAACTCAGGGACGGATTTAGAAGCAGTGGTTTTCAACCTTTTTGATACCAGGGCCCACTATTTATTCGGGATTTTTCTTGCCACGGAGGACCACCATTTGAGGACTTTTAGCCCCACAGTCTCCAAAACTAACGATTTATTTTGGTTTTGTCCACAATACCAGGCTGGATTTAGGAAACAAAACACTCAAACATAGGCTACAGATCAAAATGCCCATTAATCTTCTACATTCTCTAGTTGTGTAGACTTGGGGCAATATGAATATATTTTAACTCTTGAGAGCGTAAAAATGAAACCAAATTGACCCTTGCGGGTTTCATTTTTACACTCAAAGAGTTATAACCAACTTTCCACCATTTAGCTGGGGACCACCTGGAATTCTCTCAAGGACCACTGGTGGTCCTCGAACCACTGGTTGAAAGCCACTGATATTACCTTTCATTGGGTGGACACTGGGCAGGATGCACGTTTGGGTGGGCCCTGCCCACCCCTGCCCCTTCTAGATCTGGCCCCGTTTGAACTTTTGAAATCTATTAAACTCTCTCTGCCTGTAACTTGAGGTTTTCATTTCGTAGGCGATGTCCCGACTCCGATTCCGCCCTTCTGTGTGTGTGGCTATAAAATTCTCGATTTGTTAGAAAATGTCTCCACGCACGTGCAAACCGAAATAATTTAATTTCAACTGCACTATATAGTCCTATCCCGTGGGGTGAGGCAGGTATACCAATGTATTCATATCCATTAAATCAGTTTTTACTGATTAAAAGAAAACGAGGCGACTTTAAACAATACAATAATTAATAACCACAACAAAATGATTAATGTGAACAAATCCGTTCCGGTTTTGCATGCGCATACATTTTAAAGTTTTAATAAGTAAATGGAATGCAGGGATTTTTTAAGTTAGCAACATAAAATAAGGCTATACGCTATTCGATTGAAATGATTTATATGGGAAATTTTATTTTATTTGAATTCTAATATTTATAGAATATTATCTCTGTTTGCTTTTTCTCGTGCCAATAGGGATCATTTGAATTTAATTGAATGATCAGTTGAATATTATTGGTGCAACGACGTGGGGGTTAGGCTAGGTTTTACATTGTTTTATAAATCCTACTACATGTTGTATTGCACGCATCAACATATTTATACTGGTTAGACAGTAGTAACAACGCCATAATGTGATTGTTTAATTACGGTATAATTTGCAATATATTATAATTACATATAAAGAATTCGGCCACAGTGAAACATGCACGGAAGACAGTGATAAATTGTGCAGAATGGTGAAAAGTGTTGAAAGAAAAACAAGAATGGTGAAAAGTGTTGAAAGAAAAACAAGACTCAGACTACAGAAGACTGAACAATTAATGTTGCATAAACAAAGATTATGTTACCTTTTATAGGCTATATGTTCCACACAAATATTTTCTCATATATGGTCCTATCAATTTGCAATATTTGACTTTCGATTTGAATCATACATAAAACTGTGTCCTGCTTTTCTGCAACATTGTTACATGGATTTTTATGCATAAATGTATGGCCTATATGATAAACACTGATGATAATGATGCTGATGATGATGATGATGCACCATGCAATTTATTAAGGCTGCAAAGGTCCCGTTCATATAGAAGCTATAATTCTTTATAGCTGAAAATGGCACACTGAACGTTTGATGAAATGCTCAGCGCAGGCCTCTATAGTGCAAAACATTTTCACTTTCTTAAAAGACATTTTTCTATTACCATTAGCCCTATTGTCCTCAATAAATAAATAAAAAGGCGTAGGTATAATGCTATATGTGGGATCTTATCACGTCATCATAGGCCTTATTGCCGGTAACCACAGATTTTATTTTATTTTCCTTGTCTAGGCCTATGGTTGACTTGTTCAAAAATAAAAAGTATAGGGAATCCATAGGCCAAACGATCATCACGCAATGAGCGCACAGCAGAGGATGGAACCAATAGCTATATTACCAAATGGGCCCGTTACGCAGTGTGACTTTATGAATGGCTTAATTAATATACCCATTACACTTAAAGGGGCATTCCACGCATTGTCATTTTCCATTGGGTTCCATTTGTTGTGTTATGTTAATGAAACACGGAATGGGAGGAACTTTTTATCGTGTCCACATAACACCTTTAAGGTATATTATAATGACATGGTAAAATGTTGAAAATGGGTGGAATTCTCCTTTAATACATAACATTTCAGGAGATAGGGCTCGAGCTGGCTTGAGGATAATAATTCAGAAACTCATTGCAGCTCCCTGCATGATGAAAGTCATTCTTGGAAAGACACTGCCCGGATCCCGGTGCCTTAATATTATTATTATTACTGGGCATGACGGGACAGTCATCTTGACATGGGTGGTGGTTAAACGTCGCGGCATAAGGCATCTGCTGTGACGAGTAGAAATAACTGGCTTGCCCCGTGGTGGACAGCTGCATATTCAACGAACAGTGATGATTGGGCAGAGACAGCGTGCACGACGGCACCGACGCAGAGGTGAAAGCTGCGGCCGCTGCGCTTATTTGATGGTGATGGTGGTGATGGTGATGATGACGACGAGACTGCGCGCAAGAACTAATCCCAAAGTAAGACGTCTCCTGGTTGGTGTGATGCTGGTGGTGGTGGAGGTACCGGTGGTCCGCAGCCCCGGAGGACACGGTGGTCGCTGCGCTGACTTGGTGATGGCGTGATGATGATGACGACCGCTGTGAAACGACGGATGCTGCTGCGTAATTGGAGTGGTGTGGATGAGGTGGTGGTGGCGGCGGTGGACCGAGATACGAACCCCCGGCGAGGTGGTGGTGATGTGGCCGATGATGCGCTAGGGAGAGAAACGACGCCGGCATCACGGGCCAGTAGAACGAGCCCGCCGCCGCGGTGGCCGCGAAGGCCAGGCTGGCCGCCGCCGCGGCGGCGGTGCTGCTGCCGCCGCCGCTTGACGCGTGCATGAGACGCGCGCCCGCTGCGGCTCTCTTGATGGCCAGCTTGGCCCTGGAGCTCGCCGTGCTGGTCCGGCGCCGCAGCTTGCCCGACGTGCCGCCGATGAAGACGTCATCGCTCGAGGGGTCCAGCATCCAGTAGTTGCCCTTGCCCGGGTCGTCGTAGTGGCGCGGCACCTTGACGAAGCACTTGTTCAGGCTCAGGTTGTGCCGGATGGAGTTCTGCCAGCCCTGCCGGTTCTCTCTGTAGTACGGAAAGTTGCCCATGATATACTCGTAGATGCCGTTGAGCGTGAGCCGGCGCTCCGGGCTCTGCCGGATGGCCATCATGATGAGCGCGTTGTAGCTGAAAGGAGGTTTCTCGGGTTTGGTGGCCTTTTCGTCTGGTGATGATGATGATCCCCTGCTGCTATTTTTCTTCACGTCGTCTTTATTTCCCTCTCGTTGTTTGGCGGGGTGTGTGGACGCTGCTTTATGTTCTTCTTGGACAGGGCATTCTTTTTTCACGTCGTTGCAGTCCGTGTTGATGTCTTCCTCTCGAGGCTTTTCTGGCTCTCCCCGGGACTGTCCAGAGGAGCATTGTTTTCTGGTCGTGGGGCACAGCTTTTCGCCTTTCTGCTGCTGCAGGGGAAGAGCCGGTGTCTCTGCACTCATCACTCCCTCTCGCCTGAACAACAAGCTGCTGATGCTGAACGAGGATTTGTGGTGGAAGAATCGGAGCGGAGTTTTTAAATCATCCATAGTGTTTAAGAGCACACTCATTCAGTCTATCCAAAAGGCGCCTCTGAAATGTACTAAATCCACGGAGCGAGGCGCATAGGCTACAGCAGTTTCCAAACCACGACTCATCAGGATGCCATAGACATTGTGTGCGCCACACCGGCTCACCAACCTGAAAACAAGAAGTGCGCGTATACATGCATACATGCACGCATGGACGGTCGGCAGCCAGCCGTGCGCGTGAAAGTTTTTTTGTAGGCTGTGATTAGTTGGCGAGCTGCTGCCAATCTCGCTGACTGATCGATGAACTCTCAGGTTCAATTAACACTTCCTGCAGCTCTTGTAACCCAAGCCTCTCTGTCTGTCTGACTGTCTCTCTATCACCTGCGGATCTCCCTCTGGGTCTGCAGGGGACCGCCTCTCTCTCTCTCTCTCTCTCTCTCTCTCTCTCTCTCTCTCTCTCTCTCTCTCTCTCTCTCTCTCTCTCTCTCCCTCTCTCCCTCTCTCCATCTCTTCCTTTTTCCCTTTTGTACGCTATGTGTTGACACAATAATTTGGCAAACATCCCATCAAAATAAAGGACCGGTTGTAAGATCTGTAAATAATACTTATCAAACAGAACGTGTAGGCTCAACGCGTCGGGTTGTGTAAACAAACAACAGACAGAGAGAGCACTGAAGAAGAACATAATTAAGAGTCTTGACTTGTTGTATCTTTTTAAAAGCCCGCCTGCGGGGGCGCGTGTTCATGCACAGCTGTTGACAGGCTGGCAGCAGCTAAAGGTGTGACATATGGTAACATAAGGCACATAAAATACACTTGTAGACCCACTCGCAAGTTAGTTTCTTTTACCTTTTACCCTCTTTTCTCGGTTTGATATGGGGTCACTAACAATTCTCCACGGTGCGCTTCCAGTTCCAAACAAGTGCGCACATGTTGGGAATGCTGTGAGCGCTGCAGGAGTATCAGTAATCCTCACACATAGGCTACTTATTTCGATTTGTTTTGGATATGAATTTGTAGTGCCATGTTTAATGAAGATTATGAGCTAATTATTTTTTGTTTTCCCTCCGTGGACCTTTCAGTTTTCACTATATATAGCTGTCACAATACGCATGCAGTCATCTGCATCCGAAAACGTTTAATTGCATTGTTATTATATTCTGTATTGTGGTGTGCTTTAACTTATGTTTTATTCACCTTTAGTTTTTATTATTCCCACTTTTAGTATAGTCATATATAGCCTGGCCTAGGCCTAGATCATACATTTTCAGATTGGTATTATTTGGGGGGTCCTTGACATGAAAAAGTTTGGGAACCAATGGTGTAGCCTACAGTGATCCCCCACCTCACCACCACCACCAGTCCACCACCACTGACAAAGACCAGTCTGTTTGGTGTTCCAACATGGACCCCCTAGGCTGTCTCTTCTTACATCAGTGTTTTGCTTCCCAGTCCATCAGGTAAGATATGTGTTTATCTGAACACTTGCAAACTGTGTAGGCCATACAGTGTAAGTGTGATAATATATTTGGCAATTTATTGTGCTCGTTAAAAAAAAAAAACTTAATATAATTAATATAAAATGTTACAAAAGTTAATGATTGATGATAGCTTATAAAACACGCACACGCACGCGCGCGCGCACACACACACACACACACACACACACACACACACACACACACACACACACACACACACACAAACATTTGGAAGAACATGAAATGACAGATTTATAACTGATTAACGGTAATACTGTATACTAAAAAAAGGTAACACTAGGCCTATAATAGATTTCATGAACGAATGATTAACTAATGTGTAACTAATGCACTTGTTACACAGTCAATCAATCATTAGTTAATAACAATTCATCATTAACTAGAAAATCTAGAAAAACGTAATTAAAGAAAACCTGAATATATAAAAGAACGAGAATAAAATAAGATTATTAAATGAATGTAAAAATGACCCTTGCGGGTCCATTTGGTTTCATTTTTACACTCTCAAGAGTTAAAATATTCAATAATCTTAATTAGCCCAAGTCTACACAACAAGAGAATGTAGAAGATTAATGGTCGTTTTGATGTTTTGCCTGTTTTGTTTCCCAAATGGTATTGGAATTGCGGACAAAAGCATCAGAAATCTTTAGTTTTGGAGTTTGTGGGGCTAAAATGTCCTCAAATGGTGGTCCGTGGCTCAAATGCTGAATAAATGGTGGGCCCTGGTATCAAAAAGGTCGAAAACCGTTGAGAACCATAGTTGTAAACCCCTGAAGTAGTAGTTTAGTAACCCGGACGTGATTCTTCAAGCGCGAGGCGAGCTGCCTGCTCGACCCGGATGCACTGTGTTACAGCACGAGTTGCATTCATTCAACTGAATGCATCGTTGATCAGACGAACATCAGCTGGAAGGGAGAATAAGAAGCGTCCGAGCTCTATTAAAGTTTAATTTTGAAAACATATATATATTTTTTTTGTTCAAGAAGAAATCATGTGAGTACATTAGATGACTGTTGTTTTGACGAGTTCCGGACAGTATCGTGGTGCTCCCAGACCTGCTGTAGAGATTAGAGAGTTGTAGTTGGTGCTAGGAGTTAGCATGCTAGCCCTGGTTAAGGTCCAGTACATTAGAGCTAAGGGGGGTGAAGGGCTAAAGTTCTGGGGGGCTGTAGCTTTACAGTGACATTTATTTACAGTCAGATACAATTTATAATCAGAACAACCATTGACCATAACCGGTACTCATATATTTATCGCAGCACCACCAGAGCAGTGCAGCATATCCTTGTTAGCATGCTAACATAACAATGTGTTGCTTCCAGCACTTGGGGTTCAAACTCTTTTCATGTACCAAGTCCCTTATTTATTAGGCATTTGAGCCACGGATGACTGTTTAGGTAGACACTATTTATCCTTTTTTGTGTCCTTTAATGCCAAGCAGTCATCAGGATCCAAAAGGCACATACAGAATCACACAATACATTACCAATAGAAACGATAACAAAAGGCTGAAGAGGAACAAGGGCATCACATTACATTAAATGCACAGAACTGAGATGGGCTCTGCTTGTTCAAAAGTTCTACTTACACTATACAAATGATGACATTTGGCCTCTCAGACCTAAAACTTATATAGCAAAAGATTTGCCTGTCTTTGACTATTGTCCACAATTCCATGCTGCATCGATGTGATTTGTTGGTACCATGAGATGACAGGAAAACATCCACCAAAATACCAATTCTACCAAAAAATATTGTAAATTAGTATAGTACACGACAGGTTGTTTTTGCAGAGCCCGTTTATAGTTGCAGCCAGAATACAATATGGACTTTAATTAAAAGGATCCCTGGCTAATAAGACAAATATGCTTTAAAACACTATAGTTGTCTTCTATAACTAAAACATGCAGATAAAAATACTTCATTTCTTTAATAAAATAGCATGTTCATCCATATATTCCATAGAGCTAGACCACACGTGACATCATCCTGCACCAGGAGCAGTTCCAGGAGTGAAACATTATTTATGAAAGAAATAAGATGCCATTGGTGTTTTTATTTGTTTATTTTAGTTATATAGGGAAAGTATAATGTTTTAAGCGATGTTTATCTTATTAGTCAGGGATCCTTTTAAGAAAGCCATCTGTACAACTTGGACACGACGAGGACGTGGGTGTGCTCTGTCGCAGTCGCTACAGAAGCCCAACGTAGTTAAGAAAGCAGGCGACGCCTACAGGGTCCACTGGTGTCTCTGGTTTCCCTGGTGACGCTCCTCTGCAGCGTACCTCTCATCCACGTTGTTAACAAGATGCAGGCTCCGACCACTGCAAGCCTTATGTATCGTCATGCGTCCTAAGTCAGAGGGATCTTGAACTGGATATTGCGGGGGGAGAAGCCTGCTGGCGTAATGGTCCAGGCTCAGTACCTCGAGGAACAACCCATCGCGGTCCTCCAGCCACGCACCGACCGCTTAATTTATGCTCAGGAAAAATGTGATCCAGTGAACTACAATGTAAAATAATTTAATGTCCTAATATTTGCTCCTATGCACTGTCTAATTACCACAACTTCATGTTTGTGATTATTTGTTATCGCTTTTAATTACCAATATTTTTTTTCCAGGAGCCTGTTGACCAAACCCAAGTCAGAAATGACCCCAGAGGAGCTCCAAAAGCGAGAGGAAGAGGAGTTCAACACGGGGCCTCTGTCCGTGCTCACCCAGTCGGTGAAGAACAACACGCAGGTCCTCATTAACTGCCGCAACAACAAGAAGCTGCTGGGCAGAGTCAAGGCCTTCGACAGGTACTATGGACAGGAGCTCACAGAGTACTGGCTGACGCTCAGCCACTACTTAATAGACCCGCACATCATGGCAGATACTGGCAGTACTGTACTTTTGGTATCACGGCTGGTATACTCTGTGGCACGCTATGAGCCATGAACACCTGCGATTTTTGGGGGGTAATTGCAGCATGCAGCACAAATCTTTCAATACTGTATGTTCTTTCAGAGCGAATGCTTTGTAGAATCTACAATGTCAGAGCAAAATGGGTTAATTAAATACAACAAAAGTAGCATATTTCATAGTGTAGCAAGTAAAGGAATTTTGCCACTCTTGCTGTAAAATTAACTGAAACAAAGCACAATTTAATCAGTCCTTTGACAGTAGTAACTAGCAATGCAGTCGCTCGCAGACCAATAGGCGGGGCTTTTTGAGAAATGAAACACAATAGAGCTGCGCAATGACATCACTGCCCCTGTTACAGAAACGGATTTCCCATTAATTTTTCTCATAGACTTTTTGAAAATGATTCACATAAAGAGAATTACGCCGCAGACAAAGCCAACTCAGGTCGTGACAAATCATGATGACACACAATCTTTTGGGACAATCAAATAATTTCAAGCTGAAAAATGAAACAAAAAGTGTTGTATCCTGCCATTGTCTACTTCTTGCTAATTAGATATTATATGATAATATTTTGTTTGCCACGACCCAAGTTGGTTTTGTTCGCGGCGCAATCGTGTTTTTATTAACCGATTTCGAAAAGTCTGAGGATTCCATTTCTGGAACACGGACGACGTCATGAAAGGGGCGTGGCTGCTATTGTAGGGGCTTAGGGGGCACCCCTATTGTAAGCAAATAGAAATGCTTCAGTGTTGTCCCACTCACTGTCTTTGTATGGAGTTGTGCTTGAAAATTACTGTAAATCTTCAAGCTGTCAATGAAAAATTCAATCAATTCTCTTAACCTAAATGAATGACGACTGTGACCGTAAATCCCAGTTCAGACTAAAATCCACATGGCTTGTATTACATATCGAAATACAGTTAAGGCCCCCGTACCCATTCCAGGTGGACTAATGGAAATCCTGAAGCTGTCGGTTGCTATACTCACATGTAGTTGTGTGTGCCGGCTGTGGCATTGAATGGGACTGATTTGGCAAGTTGGATTATGTAGTCCTTCACTTTTCATTTCAAGTGGTAAAGTAGAGGGTATGTGTTCTGGGGGTCCTTGAAATTGAATTGAGTTACTGCAAGAATCGTTTAAATAATCTTATGTGGGACGGTCCAGACGGCTCATTAGTGTCAATTTGGGGTCCTTGACATGAAAAGGATTGGGAACAACTAGACTAGAAAGTGTCTATTTCCTATTAAAAAAGAATGCTTTGAGCATTGTTCCCATTGTAACCATTTAATTTCTGTCCTAGAGCTAGTCTGGTTTAGTATCAGTGTTCTCTTTCAGTTGAAGTAATCATAAAAAATCTTTTTCAAGATCACGCACGCACGTGCACACACACACACACACACACACACACACACACACACACACACACACACACACACACACACACACACACACACACACACACACACACACACACACACACACACACCCAAACAGCTCTGGTGGAGGGGAGGAAGTCATAAGGCTGCAGTGACTGCACTCAGCTGCTGCTACTCTGTTCACAATTGTCGCAGATTACACTTGCTGTCTGTACAGTGCCCCGCTGTCCAGATAGCGGGGCCTTCTGGCGTCTTTATCGGGGCCTTCTGGCATCTAGTTATACCAATATAAAAGGTATTTGACCCCATCTTCGTCAATGTGATTAGCTGAGACCTGCACACTTTGCACACCTCCTGAAATTCACAAAAAATATTCACAAAAGTACATCATAATAAATAGAGAAATTAAATGACTCTCGGCATTGGGGATATAAAGGTTGTTCTATTTTTATCGATATTTTAAGTATCTTAAAATGGTTCAAATGTTTTATCTGTTCACCTGTTCACCTTGATGTCCCATTTTATATAACTCTAATTTCTAAGTTAGAAAATAATCGCAATAAATATAACATTGGTGTACTAGCTTTGCCTTCAGTATTACACTGGCCATTACACTGGCCATATTGCATATACACAGTATTGTTATAGAATTCTCTGTCGGCTACATATTTGCAATATTATTTTACAATAAAGAAATTTGTTGTAAAATAAGAGTTATGCGTTTGCCATTCTCCTATGACCAAATGATGATCTGGTCTTCGGTTGCAACACTACCCTTTTCTCCCTACTTGTAGTACCATTTTATGTTGACTTTGATTTTGAAGTTGAGCTTGATGTTTTCATTCACATGAAACAGTTATTTATGTGAATGAAAACATCTAGCTTCAACTTCAAATCAAAGTCTGACTACAAAGAAATGAGAATTCAGAACAAGGGGCAAAACCGAAGCAGGTGGACTTAAAGAGAGAACATGAATTACTGCCAGGGCTCACAGTGCATACTAAAATTATGCATACATCATACATACATACAACTTTTTTTAAACCAGGGTTCATGTTTTAAGTTATTAGAGAAATTAAAAGATGAGTGTTAATTTGTTTTAATTTGCTGCTTTGTTTTGTTTAGCCTTTTATGCAGGGTTGCAGGGACTGTGTTTAAATGCCCCTGCCCGATGATGAAACAGATGAAATCTTTCAAACTAAAGAAAGCAGCAGATGTAAAAAAAAAAAAAAAAAAAGGCTATCCTTAAATTTGACCTTGTTGAGAATTCGTCATACTGTCCACGACTCACAAGGGGATAAAACTTGAAATGACCTGAACTACAACCCCCCCTCATCTTGCCTATTCCATCATTTCAGGCATTGCAACATGGTCTTGGAGAACGTGAAAGAGATGTGGACGGAAGTCCCGAAGAGTGGAAAGGGAAAGAAGAAGTCCAAGCCTGTGAATAAGGATCGCTACATTTCCAAGATGTTCCTCCGAGGCGATTCTGTCATTGTTGTGCTGAGAAATCCCCTCATCACTGGAAAATAAACTGTTTTCGTCCGTTCATCAAAATATGAGTAGACACCGATACCTTCCATTTTATGACAATATTCTGTCATTGTTGGATTTTCTTTCCCTCCCCTTTCCCTCCATCTCTATTTTTTTTGTATGACTTTGGTCATCATTATATGAGGAACATTATATCTGTATGCCTTCAGTGGCAAATTTAAGCTCACCGAGTCATGAGCTGTTTTGCTTTGTCTAGAGCTGTTTTGGCTTTTTTTCATTTTAATAATAAAAGTTAGAGGAGTGAAACATGTGGTGGAGATTTTCTTCATTGTGTGCGATTAGCCAACCAGGCATTTTTTCTGTTCTGATGATATACAAAGCAGCAATTCTGTTATGTGGGCAGGCCACTTAACAGATAATTACAAGCAGTTATTTTATGACATGACAGTATGGCATAATCTTCTGTTCCATAATCATGGTGCCCACTGGCCTAATGTTCCTGGCTCTCAATGACGGCGCACCACGTGTTCGAGTCCCGCTCAGGATGACCTTTGCTACATGTCACTCCCCTTTGTCCCTCATTCCTGTCTATCATCAACACTGTAATTAATAAAGGCACAAATCCTCCAAACATATATTAAAATGCAGAGAGAGAGAGGACAGAACAGCTAAAGCATTTATATGAAGTTTAAAATAAATATATCCAGGAATTATATGGGTTATTGTACAATGCAACATGGTGCACTTACGTACGAGGCATTTTCCGCCGGATAAACGGCCATGAGGCATGATATGGCACATGTTATAACAAATGTTAATTTGTTATGGGCCAAGCCTCATTATGTTTTTCTTGTTGAAGTGTTATTAAATATGGGGCATTACAAAATTGTGGGATAAAAATCTTGATAAATATGATATATACAGTATGAGTAAGCCACTAGCATGGTTTTGTCACAACCCAGTTTTTTCCAGTGTGACCACTGGTCATTGATAGATAATATTGCTTGTTGATAAACTTGTTAAAGTCAAGACTAGTAGATACTGACATCTAGACTGATTGTATAGTAACTAGTTTAGTAGTGCAATCAATGGATCACTACTACAGTATAAGCTTCCTTCACGAATGTAGTTACAGTAAAGTGCCACGCCGCTTTCTCCCATATCTCGCCTACCCTAATCGGCCTCCTCCAAAACCCCATCATTCCCTCTTGTTGTCCACCACCCCCCTCCCCTGCTAGAATCTAAGGTGTCGGGCTTGATTTCAATCCGCAGCGCTCAATATGCGACAAACTGCCGTTTAAAGGCCTGCTGCATTATTGATGAGACCAGATGTGCTGACTGTCACTTCACACCCTGCTCTCTCAATTTCAGGCTGTTACTCTCCCGCTTTTTCCATCTTGTCCACTTTGTTAATTGCCTTAATAGCTTCTAGGTGCTTTCTCTTCCAATGCCAGCCACCTAATCTCAGGGTGTTGCTAAACTTGGCAATAAAAGTGTAACTAATAAGCGCACACTGCACATATGTACTTGACTTTAGTTATAATGTATAAATGTTATAAGAAAAAAGTCAATTTCTATTGATTCCTGCATTTGTGTATAGGCCAGAGGTCATTCTCATTTGTTAACAGCATTAAAGGGGAATTCCACTAATTTCAAGATTTTCCTGAGAGCGTACAAATGGAACCAAATGGACCCGCTTGGCTCCATTTGTATACTCTCACGAAAAAGGGTTCTACAAGGAAAATCATTAAAGCACTGTATTTAATTCAGTTCAAGAAAATGTTCATGGTTGGAGCATGGGAGAGGCCACAGGAACTGGTTGACTGCTTATTTGCAGACAACCAAATCAATCCAAATAATGTGGCATCACAGAGTATAGAATGTATGTCTATACAAATTAAATTTAAGATTATAACGAGTGCAGGGTCATTCTGCTGTTTACTGTAAATTTTAAGCAATTTAACAGGTTTCTCACTGTGTGTGTGTGTGTGTGTGTGTGTGTGTGTGTGTGTGTGTGTGTGTGTGCGCGCGCGCGCGCGCGCGCCTCACTGATTTACAGCTGTCAGGTGCAGCCATCTGGGATAGGACTCCTATCATAGGCAGACAGCATTCATTGGAATTGTGAGCTCCTTCGGAAGACTATTTCCTCTATTAAGTGTAGTTATGTATTGTGACTACTGCTTTAGGCATATCCTTACCTTATTTCTGGGGGGAAAAGGTTTGAGAGAGATCAAGTAGCAAGTTGCTGGGTTCATATCAAGAATATCCTTGGGCCTTGCTAAATTGTGATTTAAAAAGTGCATAGGGCAGGTGCACGGGCATCCAGGCAAACATGTTAAAGTATTCCAACTAAAGTGTATAATCAAAGTTTTCTTGAGGGTACTACTCATAGACACTTTGAGAAGTCAGTTTCCCTCCAGATGTCAGGATGAGTGATCCACAGCAGGAAGGGAGATGTTTTATTCAGAAGGCACGATAAGAGGGGAAGTGTGATTATGATAGCGATCGGCCACGCGTCGATACCCGACCCCTCCGAGCAATGCGACACCTTGAGCCCACCATCGATCGTGGCCGGTAACTTTAGCCGCCGCAGTTTGTTTCCAAGCAGATCCATGGTCCCGGTGTCAAAAAGCTGTGAGGCCAGGTGGAGAGAGAGTGCAAGAGTAGGCATAAACACACACTCAATCACTCGTCTCTTTGTGTGTGATTGTGAATGACAAAGTGCCGTAATGCTGCAAGGACAACTTCACTGACAGCCAAAGCAAAACAGATCAAGTACCCAGCAAATTACAGGTAGCTGTTAGGCCTGTTTACACAAACAGCTGATGGTGGGCACAGACACCCTATCTTTCTATAAAATACAGGTCAGCTCTGGCAGTCAAAGTCCCCCGTGGGCACTTAACGCGGCCCATAATCCACCCACGTCTCGTTAACACTTTAGAATAACTATCCGTTATATTAGTTCATTCATATTATTGTTAGTTATGCGTTAGGCGTTTTAAGCATGTGATGATAGTTTGGAATTACCGGTTTCCATCTATCATTCATAAATCAGTAGTTAAAGGGGACCTCCACCCATTTTCAACATTTTTAATATGCCATTAATATACCTTAGAGATGTTGTGTGGAGTGTGGACATGATGAAAAGGTTCCCCCTTCTGTATTACCTAAAAATGGAGGTCTGAAAAAATCATTAACATGGTGAAATACATCTGATGACATCATCAAGATGTAGCCTATGATTTGATGATTTTAATGATTTTTCTTTCAGACCGCATTTTCGGAGAGGGTACACATTTGTATCCTCTCAGGAAAATTTTGAAAATTGGTGGAATTCCCCTTTATAATGTCTTGTTTGGGGCTGAAACGATTATTTCAATAATCGATTAATAGGCCAATTAATCAACCAATTAATCAATCAATCGGATAACGACACTTCTTTTATACAAAATATATATTTTAGGCAGGTTCTTACTAAATTGGGCACATTTGATTAGTTGCTGATTAGGCTGCTGTTTACACAAACGTGTTTTACTTAATGCAACTGGTGGAGTCTTGAGGCTTAGCCTATCCTGACTGGAACAGTAGGCTCTGAATTCAAGAGGTCATTGCAAAATAAATATTCAGGCCTTATGTTTAATTCTTGATAGGCTACTATAATTATGGTTATACTATTTGCAGCCCCGTTTTGCAATCGTTTTGCAATCTATTTTTATTTACTTTATCTTTTTTTTTATATATATATATATATATACAGCCTATATAAATTTCCAGTTGTAGCCTACCTGTGTACATGCCACTGTTCATTGTGTTCTAGTCCGGGAGCCGTGAGCGGCAGCCTAATATGGAGCTAATTTCAATAGAAGTTGTTGTTGTTTTGAAGCACAGACGGCAGGAGGAGGTACAATTATAGCTCAATGACTCAACTCATTGGAGGGTTTCAGGCATGCACTAATTAACAATACATTAATCATGTATTGTTGATTAGTGCATGCCTGAAACCCTCCAAAGTATTTTTGACCGGGCCTAACCTGACCCATCAAAATTAGTCTACTAGCAAAAAAGAAGTCGAGATTGTCGAGTGTGTGAGTGTGTGTGTGTGTGTGTGTGTGTGTGTGTGTGTGTGTGTGTGTGTGTGTGTGTGTGTGTGTGTGTGTGTGTGTGTGTGTGTGCGCGCGCGCGCGCACGCGCGCGTTTGTTTGAGACTCATACATAAAGCATGATGAATTTGACTTGTTCCTTTAAAAAGTATAGTGTGTTTAAATGCCAATGTCTCCTGAGGCCCAGAACCAATTTCTTCCTCTCTATTCTATTCTACTAATAACAAATGCTTAGAGAATTATTAGTATAGCTACCACAGGCTGTGTCAATGTTTTTTAAATATATAGTTTTAAAGTGAACAAATAACACATATTACCATGTTGCATCATGCTCTGTCTTTATTAAATGGATCTCGCTCTGTAGAAGTTTTTAGTAACATACCTCCATCTACAGGAGTCCAGCGGTAATACATGTTTGTTATTATTGTTACATTATTAGTCACTCTAAACCACATGTGTCAAAGTCATTTGGGGTGGGGGCCGCATTGGACTTAATGTGACTTCATGGGGGCCGGAGCGCCGCGGTGCAACCAGTCGCAGACCGCAAGCATGCACGGCACACGCATGTTTATGTACACAGCCGTTACTTCTATACAGTATATCACGCAAGTCATATTTATTATTAAGAATAGCTATTAATATATATTAATGACTTTTCATTATTGGTTTTATACTTGTAGCCTAGATTTAGACATTTGCTATGAAAGATGCTATTTTTATTTACAGAGCATCAATAAACCATACGAAAATAGCATTTAAATTTCAAATACTAAATTTAAGTAAGTATGTATATTTAACTAAGTATAGTTCTCGCTTATACACCCTTGTACTGTTGAAGTATAGTTCTCTCGGTTACACACCCTTGTACTGCCGAAGTATAGTTCTCTCGGTTACACACCCTAGTACTGCTGAAGTATAGTTCTCTCGGTTACACACCCTTGTACTGCTGAAGTATAGTTCTCTCGGTTACACACCCTAGTACTGCTGAAGTATAGTTCTCTCGGTTACACACCCTTGTACTGCTGAAATATAGTTCTCACTTTGCAGTGCCAGCAGCCTAGCCTGGTAAAACGACTCCCCCTGCTGGACAACATGCATGCAAGAGAGCTCAAAAGCATTTCTTTAAACGATCATAACTTTTGATAGGAACGTGCTAGAGACTTACTTTTTTTTTTTAATAGACTCAGACATTTTTGCTCTACAAGCCTGGGGCCGGATTAAATCATCTCGCGGGCCGGATCTGGCCCGCGGGCCTTGACTTTGACACCACTGCTCTAAACAGAGCTGCACGTTTAAACAGATGGTGAATGTGTTTGTTCTCTTTCTTATTATAATTTAAGAAGCAAACAATTGACCCAATTTGTATTATATACATAAAAAAGAAAAGAGAAAGACATATACCCTACAATAACATGTATAAAAAGGCAAGGCATGTAACCCAAATGGAGCCAATCTGTCTCCAGTCCAGAGCCAGACTGCTGCCACTTGCCACCAGGTGGCCCCTATTGTAGCCCTACAAAGTGTACTTTAATTCTACACTTCTTAATGAATGAATGAATGAATGAATGAATGAATGAATGAATGAATGAATGAATGAATGAATGAATGAACACACATACGCACGCGCAAAGATGATACAGAAGATTTTCAATGGAGGTAGTACTGGACATGCTAGATTACATAATAAAAGTCGCAGTAGGTAGCCTAATAAATAAACAAAATACAATCTACTCCAACAATCCCCTTCCTCAAAATGTAGCTGGCACAGATTAACAGTTGGTCAAACGGAAGGGTGACAAGGGTCGTGTGTGTGTGTGTGTGTGTGTGTGTGTGTGTGTGTGTGTGTGTGTGTGTGTGTGTGTGTGTGTGTGTGTGTGTGTGTGTGTGTGTGTGTGTGTGTGTGTGTGTGTGTAGGGGGGGGTGCGCGCGTGTGTGTGTGTGTTTGCGTGCGCGCGCGCGCGCGTGCGCGCGTATTGTGAAAGGCTAAAGCTCGGTGTTTACACATGCCTTGCAGACGTAATGCATTCCTTCACCGTCTCCCGTTCTACTTCTTTCCTCATTAGCAGGATATAGTGCCTTCAGGAATGCTTCAGCATATGATGAGTGATGACTTCTGGCTTTATAATAATTCATATCATCTCCTTCCCGCAGTTGTAGGCTAGGCCTAGCCTACTATTTGACTACCATCACTACCCTACATCTTTAAAATGTTTGAAATTATTATCATCTCAAATAAATGTAATGAGTCGTAATGATCGGTTCGATTCAAATAGGCTATTCAACTCATTCAAATGGACCCTCATGGGTCCATTTGGTTTCATTTTACTCTCAAGAGTTAAATTGTAGCCTATTTAAACATCTGAATTATTCATTTTCAAGAATGTACACAATTAGAAAATGTAGAAGAAATGTTATTTTGACAACATTTTGCCAGTTAATCTCTCCTAAATTGTGGACACAAACTTAAGGCTACACTCAACATCAAATGGATAAAATTCTGAATAAATAGTGGGCCCTGCTATCACTGGTGTAGACGACCCAATAAAGCATTTACAAGCTTGTTTATGAATTATAATAGGGTCCACCGTGTTCAATAAAGATTATTTTTGGCTATGTTCGGAGCGCAGCCTGCAACCTTGGAGTAATATAGAGCAGTATTCTGATTTTCCCTTCCACCCACTTGCATTAACTTGCTCACCCAGCGCATGAAGCAAACTTCCGGGTTGGAGCAGCAGCGTTGATGCATTGCGAATGGGCCACGCGAACGCGCCCCACATGAACTCTCATGAACGCGACCGTGCGTGTGGGCGTGTGCGTGCGAGTGAATCATGGCCGCGCGTCGCTGACTCGTGTACTTATTAAAGGCTACACTACACGGCTTGTCTAGCCGCCCGAGGAGACCTCTTTTCGGTTTAATTTTCGGAAAGTGCCGCTTGGTGCCGCTTGGAAGTCCACCATGAATGAATGAATAGCTATGCAACGACTATGGTTTTATAATTTATTACAGTATCATGTTTTAAAGCAGTGGTTTTCAACATTTCGCCCCCTGATATGAAATAGGGTCCAATATTTATTCAGCATTTGAGCCACGGACCACCACTTGGTGGTCCGTGAGATTTCTTTTGTTTTTGTTTCTTTTTTTTTCTTTGAGTCAATTCCAGGCTGGATTTCAGAAACAAACATACAAATGACCATTAATCTTCTACATTCTCTAGTTCAGTGGTTTTCAACCTTTTTGATGCCAGGGCCCACCATTTATTCAGAATTTGAGCCATGGACCACCACTTGAAGACATTTTAGCCCCACAGACCCAAAAACTAAAGATTTATTTTGCTTTTGTCCATCTTCTAGTTGTGTAGACTTGGACTAATTCACATGCCGAATATTTTAACTCTTGAGAGTGTAAAAATGAAACCAAATGTACCCGCAAGGGTCCATTTGGGGACCACCTGGAACCCTCTCAGGGACCACTGTGTAGTTGTGTAGACTTGGGCTAATTCAGATCATGAATATTTTAACTCAAACCAAATATTATGTGGTTTCATGAATATTTTAACATGAAACCAAATGGACCCTTAATTGCGCTTGCGGGTCCATTTGGTTTCATGCTTACACTCAAAGAGTTCACATCTGGTTAACTAACTTTTAACACACACACACACACACACACACACACACACACGCACACACACGCACACACACGCACACACACACACACACACACACACACACACACACACACACACACACACACACACACACACACACACACACACACACACACACACACACACGGCTGTCAAGGTTTAAGGGAAATGTGCAAATTATGCACTGACCCCACCTAGTGCCCAAGTCTGTTCTACTAATATGTTCTAAATTCTAATGCTGTACATAAACAAATGCAAAGGTGATTTTTTGTGTTTAAAATAACATGATAAATATCCTGATAACATTTCCAGAGTAGTCACTAGACTGTTTGTTCATTAACAGGGGTTGTATACAACTGTTTTTGCATTTGATTCTCATGCCATCAAGAAGTGCCATTATTGGATCTACATATTGCTGTTTGCTGTGTTCATTTTTTATTCAATGATGATTAATAGATTATTGTAAAAGGTAGGCTATTCATCTGTGACTGTCACAGATGCCAATGTTTTAATGAAGAGGTTGGTTGGAAAGCATTTTGATTATCTTGGTGAGCAAATCAATACTAAATCTTATTCAGAGCAAAGCTTCCTTGGGTCAGTGATAACCACACTATATAACCATGTTATAACTCAGGGGTCCCTGTGGGAGTTGGTCCTTGAAACTAAACAGGTTGAGAATTGCTGCTAGAGCCATCAAAATCAATATTTGGGGGTCCCTCGTTTTTTTAATGGGATCCCTATGCTCATCCATGTCAATTTGGGGGTCCTTGGCATGAAAACGTTTGGGAACTCTGCCTTGCCTTGGGTGAAAACTCCAGTGTAATCACACTATTTTGGTGTTGACAATATTATTTATTTAAATCGACCTTCTTAAATATATTGTCCAAACAGAATAAATGTCATTACACCTAAACATGCTATGCATTAAGGGGAGAAATGATGATTTTCAGTGTTCTGGAACAAGACACATGGCTCTGTGCACAACCACCACCACCACCACCAGCAGCAGCAGCAGCAGCAGCAGCAGCAGCAGCAGCGAGCTGTCATTAGCCACTCTGCCCAGGGAAGGTGACTTGATGACGGGTTAGATGGAGAGACAGATCTATAGCAGAAAATGACTTTCGACTACTTGTAGGTTAGCAAACCAAGTGTTCATATGATTTTATATTCATTTCGATGCTAAATCTCCATAAATATTTCAGGTACAGTCGCTATTTAAAAAAAACGTTTTTAGAATTCGGAGTTCTACCGAAGCCCATTGTAAGTGAATGAGAAGTCTCAGGCAGTCAAAATGGCAAATGGTATCTTCGTAATATTAATACTTGGGCACCAACCAACTATTTTATAAGAACAATATCGATCTAACTAGCAGATTCGATGAGTTAGATATATTTTATATACACATATTATTGATAACTAAGCCAAAGTCCACCGCTGGCCGGTGTGTGCTGAGCGCTCCGCTCCTCCACCTCAGAGCTGACAGTCAGAGCTCAGCTGAAAGCTTCCTGGAGGGGGCGGAGCCTGGTGCGCGTTCACGTGGCCCATAGTTTGGTCTAAACTGCATTCTACACTTTGACCACTATGTCTTTTTTGCTTCACTGTTTCCTACAGAAGTGGTCTCTGTATTTTATCTCTATGCCTGCAACGCCTTGCGACGAAATATAAATCCGCCATCGTCGCGTCTGGTCTATGTATGGAAGCAACAACCATACCACCCTGACATTACGAAGCCGACCACTAGGGCGCGGTGTTGTGGTGTGGTTAACCATGGCATGAAGGCAGAGGCCTTCGCTGGGATGTAATGTTGCCATATCCGCTTATTATAAGCACATTTGGTCTTGTTTTCCGTTTTCCCCATAAATTTGTATAATTGCTAATTTTGGGATACATTTCCCATTTAACAAGCACAACTCAGTACAAACACTGTTACTGTGAATGACACAGCAATAAAGCATTACACTTGTTTACAAGTGTAATGCTGGACTGCTTGACACCACAATACACAAAAGCTGACTCCCTCTCTCAAAAGTGCAAATGATGTCCTTTAAAACTGAAGTGTACTGCTTACCTAGTGCTATTGTCCAGTCCACTCACAGTTTTGTAGGCCGAGTTGTACTTGCATTGGAATATGCATTCTAGGCTACTGTAAATCTCCAAGCTGTTAAAAAGGGCCTTGTTTTCAGGGACCTAGTATGCGTATTTCTCTCACATAGACGTGGCAACACTGAGCCTAGCCTACTTTGAAGCTGGCGGCCGGCGGCGGGGCGGGTCGGACGTCCATGAATTTACATATTATTATAGACTCAGTGCCGAGTCGACCGACCCGACCGGGACAAGGCAAGCGTGTGTGGAACGAACGAAGGAAAAATCCGAACATTTTGCGAACCGTGTCGAAAGGAATTGGTTTGGTTGTCGCAAAAAAAGGGAACCGATATCTCGGGAGTGGAAGCAAAGTTGTAGATTATTTTTGTGGGGTTGGATGGTTATAAAAAAGGAGTGTGGGATAGTGATTGGAGTTGACAAGCAGGCTGCTCCACTACTGTATGCACTCTGCTCCCCCCTCCTCTCCTCCCATTCCTCCTCCCCATACCACCACCACCACCACCACAACCAGGAAACCCGTCGAGGTGTGCTCCTGCCTGCCTGGCTTCTTTATTCCATACTCCCCGACCTCTTTTTTTTGGCCAAGGGGTGTTTAGATGTGTGTCTACGCCGGTTTTTGTTTTTGTGTCGTTTTGCGTATGATCAAACCTCTTCAAATTCAGAACTACTTGAAGTAGAAGTGACACACTATTAAGCTGCATTAACAAGGGAGAGGATCTCCACCAGCAGCACTCTGGCCGAACAATGAGGTGGGTAAAACGGGTCAAAGAATGGGATCGCTCTCCTCTCCCCTCTCTCTCTCTATCTTCATTGTGTTGGTTCGTGGAGCTAACATTCTTCTGTAGTGTGAGTGTGTGTGGTTTTTTTGAACTGCTGTGGTTGTACAACAATAGTTTGCCAATGGAAAACTCTCCGAACGTCACACCACAATACACAAAAGGAAAGGAAAGGGTGCCCCCATCGCTATTATAATAAAGGTTTATTTGGAAGAGAATCGCATAGTTCCACTGCCTACACACACACACACACACCGGTTAGTTTAGTACACACACGACACACACACACACACACACACTGCCTACACACACACACACACACACACACACGACCGGTTAGTTTAGTAGATATAATTAAACGGTCATCTCGTGAGGAAAATCAAGTATGCTAGGGCGTCTGGATTTTGTACGACGAGTTGTCTGTGAACTAAGGTTCCGATTCCAAAGAGTACTTTTTGTGTGTGATCCTACTAGGCTGGGAATGAATAGGTATGCTTTGCCTTGTCTGTCAGCCTGGCTGCTCCCTCCAGTGCCAGTTAGAAACTTCTGTTCTGTTTGTATCGTCCACACAGTTCACCACACTGCACTGCAGCTCGACCAGTTCAGTGTCTGCTGTTAAATCAGACATACTCAGAGCTAGCCCTGAGGGTACATGACGGTCGGTATACATCTATACGACCGTCATGGATGCTAAGCCCCTGTAGAGATAGTGGATGATTTCAACGGCAGCGTACGTAATCCCAAACGCCCGTATCTGTGAAACAAAGTGCCGCCTCTGAGGTTGTATGTCTCCTGAGTTTGTACGCTCATCGAAAATCACCCGAAACCTCCTTGTTTTTGAATGAAATGACTTTGTTGCCGACCAACTCCTGATTTTCCTCCGTATTTCTGTCAACTTCCTGGACCAGCGTTCCGTGAAATGACTTCACGGAACAAATCTCTTCAAAATAAGAGTACCCATTTTTAAAAACTAAAAGGGGTACTCTTATTTTGAAGAGATTTGTTCCGTGAAGTCATTTCACGGAACGCTGGTCCAGGAAGTTGACAGAAATACGGAGGAAAATCAGGAGTTGGTCGGCAACAAAGTCATTTCATTCAAAAACAAGGAGGTTTCGGGTGATTTTCGATGAGCGTACAAACTCAGGAGACATACAACCTCAGAGGCGGCACTTTGTTTTACAGATACGGGCGTTTGGGATTACGTACGCTGCCGTTGAAATCATCCACTATCTCTACAGGGGCTTAGCATCCATGACGGTCGTATAGATGTATACCGACCGTCATGTATCAGACATACTCAGAGCCAGAGGTGAGGGTAGCAGTAGAGCAGGTCCGATCACAACAGCCACATTGTTTTGTATCTGCTACAAGGTACAAACAACTTTCTTTGAAGTTTGAATGGTGCTGTAATTTTTTTTGGCAGAATGCAGACGAACTTGCACATGGGCCCTGTATTTCCCCCGGTACAGTTATTAATGGAGGGCTCCACCCATTTTCAATATTTTACTGTCATTGATGTACCTTCAAGGTGCTGGGTGGACATGATAAAAAAAAGTTCCCCCATTCTGTGTTCCCAAGAAATGGAGGTCTGAAGAAAGCCACTAACATGGTGAAACATCTTGATGACATCATCAAGATGTATTTTCACCATGTTAATGGATTTCTTTGGACACTCCTTTTTTCTGATAGCATACAAATGGAACCAAATCAATGAACCCTAACGGATTCATTTGGTTGCATTTGTACACTCTCAGAAAAATGATAAAAATGGGTGGAATTCCCCTTTAATTCAGTGGTTCCCATTCCCAAAGTGGCGTCCGGCAGGGACCCCCCAGGGGTCATTGAGGGAGTTCCAAGGGATCCACAGATAAATTATAGTTTGGAACCAAATGGACCCCTTGTGGGTCTGTAACTCAGAGTTACAGACCTGTAAGGTGTCCGTTTGGTTCCATTTGTACACACAGAGTTAGCATTTACAATACGAATGGGGTAGACTTATGCATGAGAAACTGGGGTTCTTTGTAATTAAACTGGGTGAGAATCAATGCTGGAGCCGCAAAAGTCGCTTATGGGGGTCAATTTGGGGGTCCCTGACATGAAAAGGTTTGGGAACCACTGCAGTCAATATTCCACTTTGCTACATGTGTGTGCCTCTCCATTTGGGAGTGGGCCAAGGCAAGGCTGGGCTGAGAGTGGAGAGCTCAAGTCCACAAATTCCACATCCTGTCACAGCCTGTGCACTTGGTAATTATTATACTTTGAAGCTACCCGCTCTTCTTCACTCCGTTGGATTTTTATTTCTGCTTCTCTCTCTTCCTCCCTCCCTCAGATTCACACTGGGTGACCCTCCACCTAAGCCTGTAAACATGGAGCGAATGTGTCACTTTCACTTGGACAATTGGACTATGATATGCGAGTTATTATATAGCTTGCCTACAGTGTTTCAGGGTTGAATCTTAACCTGTACAACCCTTCATCTCTCAGCCCTATCGTTGATTCCCCATAACAAGCTGTATTTTCACTTGTACCATGGGACTTATATTTATTTTACACACCACCATACTAACCTTGACAACAGCAAATTACTACACCCAAGAATACGATAAGAGTCCTATTGTAAGGTCCATCTAATGTCCTGGCATATTGCCCATCCTGTCAGCACGCACATTCCCGACATTGACACGGTTTTAATTGGAATAGCATTGATTCCACTATTTCCCCATCAATACAGCCCTTTTTCCCAATGATGGGATTGGGTTTGCTCATTCTGCCCCTATTTGACTGACCCTATGTTCTATGAATGTCTGGCAATTCAATTTCAAACCATAAAACAGGTCACGTCACCTTGCGTAATGGGTGAGGAATGGAATGCTGTTACACATTGAAGTTCATTGTCTCTGGAACGTAAATGTTGACAGAAGAATTGCATTTGATTGAAATATAAAAGGCTTCCACTCAGTTTTCCCTGACTGTCTGTGAGTGAGTAGCCTCGACACCCAGGCTTTAATTTTCGTCTGCGAGCAGCAGCACAACATATTGGCACCCCAAATTCCCAGCATAACTTGGTGCTTCTGTCAATAGAAGCCTCCCTTGCTGTTCACCCGTTCAGTGGGATACTTTCAGAATCCTTCGTCAGTGTGGTTGTTTTTGGAGCATTAGTCCCCTGTTTAAAAATGAAAGTATAGACCTCATGAGATTCATTGTACTCATCAACCATGTCAGCCAACACCACATACCATTATAATCAACACAGATTATGCTCGAGAATCTGCATTTCTGACAAAGCCGTATTTTATCCCTCTCTCCTTTTGACACAGGAAGTACATCCGTCTCTTGCAATGATATGATAGCATTATGATTCATTGTTATTGTCAAGAGGGGTGACTGTGCTGTGACTCGCCTGCTATGCCTGTCTGCAACTAAATGACTACCTGGTTCTGGCACAAATGGCGCAGCTCAGCTGCCTCTGGGTTCAAGAATGTGCCCACACACTCAGGTGTAATGTGGCTATTAAGACACCCTGTTTTCCGTTTAACAAGTTGTTCAGTGAGTCTCGGTCTACAGTCATTAGGATGCCTGGAAGCAATGCCAAAATTGCTCTGAGAAGCAGTGGATGACGACTGCTCCGCTTCTCCCTTTTGTACTTGTGTCTGAGCTTATTATTGATCCAAGGTAAAAGCAGGGAAACGCTTTCCTCCCCTGTCTCCTCTGTGTCTCGCCTCCCGCTGTGCTTGGAGTCTAGATATCCTAAGATATAGTCAGCTGTACTTTTTTGCATCACTATGACCCATCATTTCCGTGTCTACTGGAATGTAATGTTACTCCACTGGTGGATGGTGACACTTGCTATCATCTCTTTTAAAGTTTTGCCCTCAAGTTACCATAGCGTACATAGGCCAATAGCTGGGTATGGTGGCACTGGCTGACCCTAAACCATAAACACACTTGGACACCACAGGGTGAGTCCTAACCGGCCACGTCTTACAGTCAGACAAACGTGATTGTCTGACTAATGCACAGTTCCCCAATAACTTCTGTTTTACCTATTTTCTTCCCTCCCGAAAGACGTACAGTACCATATTGCTTTGTGATATCTGGCTTCTTGTGGCAAAGTATTGTGTAATCTCTATTACAAAATGCAAGTAATGTTGATTGATATATTCATGTCTCTACTTGTATCCATAATTCCTTTTTTGAGATGCTTTCTCTTTTTTAAAATCAGATGTCAGTGACATGTTGATCGTCTAGATCTTTAACGCTTTTTCTTGTAATTCTATTTTTCTGACTTGTTTTTTATTTTCTGATTATTACGAATGGCATAGATCAGGGGTTTTCAACAGGTGGTCCGGGGACCACCAGTGGTCCCTGAGAGGGTTCCAGGTGGTCCCCAGCTAAGTTGGTTAACCAGATGTAACTCTTGAGAGTGTAAAAATGAAACCAAATGGACCCTTGCGGGTCCATTTGGTTTCATTTTTACACTCTCAAGAGTTAGAATATCCCTCATGTGAATTAGTCCAAGTTTACTCAATTAGAAGATCAAATTGGTCATGGACAGAAGCAAAAGAAATCTTTAGTTTTGGGGTTTGTGGGTCTAAAAATATCCTCAATTGGTGGTCCGTGGCTCAAATGCTGAATAAATGGTGGGCCCTGGGATGAAAAAGGTTGATTACGAATGGCATAGATGAATAATTAGTCTGCACTCCGCACAAGCATTTCTCATGAATATGCATCCAGCTGAGCATCTATTGTGTGGCCTGTTGCCAAATTTCAAATATTTTCTCTTGAACAAATTAGTCATGCCGCTGAAAAATGTAGTTACCACGTTGATTGTGCACTGAAAAACAGTGTGTAGTGTACATGTAAACACTGTAGGGGACAGGGACAGAAAGGCTGCACAGAATACCACTTTACCAAGCAGACACCATGGCTAAGTGTAATCATTATCTCATGAATATTTTTTTTTAAACTTCTTTCGTTATATTTTCTTGTCCCACAGTATCTAATGACAGCTACAGCCCCCACCAGCCCCAACCCCCTGCTACAGTTTACCCACCATCGGTCCTCCCTCCTCTCACACGTATAATAAATGGGCCTTTATGCCCGCCTGCCCTTTGGATTACTAACGCTGTACTATAGGAGTTGCTCAACATACAAAACCTTCTATTGTCTCTGCAGTGACAAATCCAGTTCCTCAGCGGTGACCGCCGCTGTTTTTCTTTTATAGCCAGTTTAGGCTGTTTACACTCCACCTCTGTGGGGCTATATTCTTCTCTCCTCTCAAACATTGACCATTACTAGATTTTTCAACAGCCACAACTAGTTTTTCTACAAGCATAACCTTTTGGAACTAGCCCTCTGGAGTTAACCTTTTCCTTGAAGTAATTATTTGCATATTTTGAGGTTGAGGGAACATTGTTCAGAGTCTGTTAGGAATCCTCAAGTCCTAGCCTAGGTCCGGAGATAACTAGGGAATACCGGTAGGTGTTTTTCATTGACCATAACATGCACAATGGAGAAACGGCTATGGCTAGTGTTCATGGCCATATGAAGGGTGTTGCATGTGCAGAGCGTTTGATGATGTCAGACTGACATCGTTGGGAACTTCAGTCAGACGTCACATGGAGGCGTGAGTGATGAATGAAGGATGGGTTCTGCAGGTTTCCATAATAATCTGTGACCACCTCAGCTCAGTAATATAGTTACCGAATGATGCAGTATGACTTGAAGTATAAACAATGAAAGCATCCAGAGCAGACTCCCCGGCCAGGGCAGCATTGACGGGCAGTCTGACATCATCATGAAACCAAAACTCATTGTGGTCAAGGATGCTGTAATGATATAATGTATAGTTGGCATTGCCTGCATCTAATGGACCCACACACGCCATACACGCGCGCCATGCATGCGCGCGCACACACCGCTACCCTTTAATGGAGTGTAATGGACAGCAGTCTGTGTATTACCAGCCGTCTCATGCACTCTTATCACTCTTCTATTCTGACCTCCACTGCATTCCTGTAGGAGTCGATCAGCATAAGACAACATTTGTGGATATATGGTAAATGGTGCATTTTATATAGTGCCTTTATCCAAGGAGCTTTAGATAGATTGTGCGTCATTGACACACACCTTCATACACTGATGGTGGTGAAAACCATGCAAGGCACAAACAGCACATCAGGGTCTCGGTGTCTTGCTCAAGGACACTTCGACAGTGACTCTGGGGTAGCCCGGGTTGGAACTGGCAACCTTGTGGTTACCAGCCGGTGACTCTACCCCTGAGCCACTGCCGCCCCAGTCGGATAAATTAGTATTTGCTTTGCAGGTCTATTGACCAACAGCTCCCTCCATCAGCGGGCAGTGGTCTGTCTGCCAGTTGACCTAAGGGTGATTGGACTAGCTAATTGCGAAGCAATTGCCCCTTCAGGCAATTGGGATGCAGTATAGCCTCTAACTAGTTCATGGCAAAGTAGTCTTATAAGAGAAACACTAGGATTGATTCCATTCTAACAATGGAATACGGAAGTGTTCATTCTATTCTATAGTTGCCACTTTCTTAATAGATTACTCTGGTTAGTGATGGAAGTAGGTTTTCAATAATGGGCGGTCTTTTAGATGGGTCCCATGAACATTTTTACAAATTGCAGCATTCAAATGCAGGCACAGTCATTTGACTTAAAGGACCACTTCACCACTTTATGACCTAGATTCATATAATAGGTCTAATGTACATGATAAAATACTAGAGATGCCAGATATTATTGGCCCTCCGATATTATCGGCCGATAAAAGCTTTCAAATTTCATATCGGAAAATATCGGTATTGGTATTTACAAACTGGAAATTATGACTATTTACAGAGATGTAGACTCAGCGCTACGGTCATGTTTATACCATTACTTTTGTACTTTACTCAAGTAGGCTACATGTTGAATTTATAGTTGTATGGAAGATTTCTAGGCTATAACATGAATTCATATTTATACTAAATGTTTATTTATATTAAATATTTGTATAGTAATAGTTTCTGTTATTTTTCCACCACTGGAGGCCGCATATATCGGTATCGGTTGATATCTGTATCGGGAATTAGAAGTTGGATAATATCGGGATATCGGATATCGGTAAAAAAGTCAATATCGGGCATCTCTATAAAATACCTCTATTTTCTACTACTGTCTGTGTCTCATAGGAGTGCTGTGCACACTTCAGAAACCAGTGATGTGTTAAACAACATTTTTTTTAAATATGAATGGAAAACGGGAATTGAAAGCCTGCAGTTTCTATTAGCTTGGATTCCCCATCGATGATGTCACTGGAAGTAGGTTTCGGAAGTGCCCATAGCCCTCCTGTGATACAGACTGAGTAGAGTGTGTGGAAGTGACATCTTCTTACCAGGGTGACCGGAGGGTTTTTCTCAAGTCACCCAAATCACTGAACGCTCCTTTAAGTTCTTTTATTTGATAAGGAAATTAAGTGGCAACAGATTACAGCACATTGCCCCCAGAAAGGATGGATCGGTATCAATAATCTGTTTTTTTTGGGATGCAAAAATACTCACTGCTAGTGTTAGTTACTAGCCAATCACAGATGGTCTGTCCCAGGCTTTGGGATATGGCGAGTGGTGAGTCTATGGTTGTCTATGAATTGGTTTACTTTTAGCCATGGTTGGTTCTTAGCCATGCATATGCGCAGCGTGTGCTGTGATGTAGACAGACAGACAGACAGAGCAATGGCCTTACTGACATCCATAAAATAAAACTATAGGCTTAAATACATACAAAGATAGTTATTATTAGTACCAAAGTTTTGTGAAAGCTCAGTGGCTGCTGCAGCGCACACACTCTGCTCCCCTGGCTATAGGGTAATAACGTGGATGAAATTGGAATAGTCCAGCGTACCCCGACAGCCACGTGCGCTTTTATTTTTATTTTATCAGTTAATCATTAGCCGTTAATGTTGTCGATAACTGGAATTCTTAACGACTAACGGTAAACTGTTGGACATCCCTAGTTCTTACTTGCAGTTCATAACAGAACTTGGAAATAAAAAGTCAATAGAAATAGCAGATAACATTGATTAGACATTTAGACAATACAAATGTATGACATTGTAGATTTTATTTAAGTTAAGTTACTTGACAGATTTTGGTGTCTTGGTTGAATGATGGGGGGGAAAAAACCTGATAAAATACCTGATAAAATGTGAATGTGTTTTAAAACGTGAATGTGAAGTACTCAGAGAAAAAGCAGAGATGGATGCACCCTCGTCAAAGCATCTCCATAAGGTCTATTTGCAAAGAGGTCCCATGCAGTATAAACAAGTTACATTGGTTTTTTAATACATCGAATGGATGCAAACTGGGACGTGTCTTCAGTGATGTATCCCAAGCTCATTGGGGTTTCGGGTCTCTCGAACATCATACCCCTCACTCAGGTGACCCAGCCGGGGTTCATGACGCCCCGACTCACGTCCCAGTAGCTACCCCTGATCAGTCCCACAAGGGAAAGGCCAAGGCCGTCCAATCCACCGCCCCTGAAATACTCTGCCAAAACTGGGAGGTTCTGATGCGTGGAGGGACTAGGCTCTGTGGTTTGACACCTGTCCGTGCCCCTCCTACGTCTCACCAGGCCCAATCCTGCTCTCACCAGGAGGCACAGGACCTGTGCGTTGCACCAGACTCCCAGCGCCGGACATGGAAGAGACTCCATGAGCGGTGGACAAACGGCCCTCCTAAAGGACTAACCAAGGGTTTTTTGGGCGTCTTCCTCACGGACGACACAGGCTGGGGCGCTAGCCCATACTGCTAACCCGGGTGTCGTCTACATTCCGGCTGCCACCCGTCTCTCCGGTGGTCACCAAGTCTTTCCCTGGTTGTCACGTAGTCTATTCCTATGAGTCACTATAAATAGGTTGGTCGGTTTTTTAATACATCGAATGGATGCAAACTGGGACGTGTCTTCAGTGATGTATCCCAAGCTCATTGGGGTTTCGGGTCTCTCGAACATCATACCCCTCACTCAGGTGACCCAGCCGGGGTTCATGACGCCCCGACTCACGTCCCAGTAGCTACCCCTGATCAGTCCCACAAGGGAAAGGCCAAGGCCGTCCAATCCACCGCCCCTGAAATACTCTGCCAAAACTGGGAGGTTCTGATGCGTGGAGGGACTAGGCTCTGTGGTTTGACACCTGTCCGTGCCCCTCCTACGTCTCACCAGGCCCAATCCTGCTCTCACCAGGAGGCACAGGACCTGTGCGTTGCACCAGACTCCCAGCGCCGGACATGGAAGAGACTCCATGAGCGGTGGACAAACGGCCCTCCTAAAGGACTAACCAAGGGTTTTTTGGGCGTCTTCCTCACGGACGACACAGGCTGGGGCGCTAGCCCATACTGCTAACCCGGGTGCCGTCTACATTCCGGCTGCCACCCGTCTCTCCGGTGGTCACCAAGTCTTTCCCTGGTTGTCACGTAGTCTATTCCTATGAGTCACTATAAATAGGTTGGTCGGTTTTTTAATACATCGAATGGATGCAAACTGGGACGTGTCTTCAGTGATGTATCCCAACGAATACATCACTGGAATTGGAACTGGAGTCTGTGCCCTTCCGTAAAGTCCATGGGCGACTGGCTGACTGGGTCGGCCGGTAAAATCACCTCCCCCTTCCTCTGAAAATATGCATTGATAATTTATTCATTATTTCAACCTCAAGTTACCTGCAAGTTGCCACTATCACCAGAAGTTTCTGTCGTAACCGGAATTATGTTATTCAACAGTAATGCTGTTGATGTATTCCTTCGGATATTTGTTTCAGCCACAACTACAGTGGAGTCGAGGCTACCTTCTAAACATATCAGATTTGCTGGATTAAAGAAAAGGCAAAAGGAGGCATCAAGATTAAGACGGGACATAGCATGTTGCACAACTGTCATGTCGGGCCAAAGTCTACACAAACAAGCACCCATATCAAGAGTCATTTGTCAGTTCAGAGGACAGGGAATCTGATATGAACTGAAGTCTGGCCTCCTTTCCCTACCCTTCGGGTTTGAATATATACAGTACATCCCCCCTGGAAGATATTGAGAGAGAGCACAAGTTGGGACAATGCAGGAAAAAGGGGGAGTTTCTCTGTCATTCTCCTCCTACGTAAGGGCTTGTTCTTCCGAGCGCTAGGTATGCTTGCTTGCCTTTCATACCCCAGCCTGTGTCAGGGAGGGAGGGCGACGACATGCTCCAACCTGTAAAAGGAATTGAACTTCATGCTGAGAGAAAGGGAGGTGATGATGATGATGTTCCAAATAAGGGCATAAAACTCTGCCAGCTGTGACCTCTCTCTCTCTCTCTCTCTCTCTCTCTCTCTCTCTCTCTCTCTCTCTCTCTCTCTCTCTCTCTCTCTCTCTCTCTCTCTCTCTCTCTCTCTCTCTCTCTCTCTCTGCTGCTTTAGAGGAAGGACATAATTAACTCCTCCTCAGTTTCATCCAGTGGTGGACAAAGTACTTAAGAAAAACTATCAGTACTAGTGCAAAGTAGATGTACCCCGGTTACTTAGAATGGGGTAGAATGCACTCGAGAAAAAGTATTGGTATCGATACTATCAAAAGGTACTTGAACTACTAAAGTACTCATTGCAGAATTTCACAAGATGTCTAAGCATCTTTTTAAAAATTGGTTGGCAGGTTGTGGGGGATTACAAGAAAAAGTATGGAACATTGGGAATAGTTCAGTAAAATGCAAATACCCCAAAATTGTACTTAAATACAGAACTTGACTAAATGTACTCAGCTACTTTTACACAGTATACCAACCACTGGTTTCGTTGAGTGGTCGGACGGACACACAATAACTGTGGGTTGAGACTGCAGTGGTTCAAAAATAACATCCCTTCATCGTTTCCACAACATTTGGGGGGATGTTTGGTAAATGATGCCGGAGGATTGTAGAGGCAGCCCATGAGTCAGCACGCAAAGAATGCTGAGGGCTTTCTTACATCTTAAAGAGTGGCAGGGGACATTTTTGAGTGGCTGAAGTAAAAAAAGAAATGCAGTCTTGTAGAAACGTTTTGGGTGAATGTGTCTTTATGCCATTCATTTCAGACATACACTGTGTGGGTGTGGGTGTGTGTGCATGTGCGTACATGCGAGATGTGAGACAGACAGACATGCAGTGGCAGAATGCTGTAGCCTGGAGAGAGAGAGAGAGAGAGAGAGAGAGAGAGAGAGAGAGTGTGTGTGTGTGTGTGTGTGTGTGTGTGTGTGTGTGTGTGTGTGTGTGTGTGTGTGTGTGTGTGTGTGTGTGTGTGTGTGTGTGTGTGTGTGTGTGTGTGTGTGTGTGTGTGTGTGTGTGTGTGTGTGTGTGTGTGTGTGTGTGTGTGTGTGTGTGTGTGTGTGTGTGTGTGTGTGTGTGTGTGTGTGTGTGTGTCATGCGTCATGCTAGGACCTGCTGAAAGGGGTGATTGCATGAAGAGGATCAGGAAAGAGGGGGGGGGGGGGTGATATGGACATCAAATATCTACATTTTTGTTTTGCAAATAATGCTCCTGGTGTATAGGGAATGCTGTAAAACGTGTGAATCATGAAGTAAACCTTGTTTTTTGTTCAAAATGGATGATTCTATCTCTTTTATGATCACATAAATTGTCAAGACACTCTCTTTACTTAAATGGTGCCGCAGCTCCAAGTTACCCCCAAATGTTCCAGTATCCAGAAGTTACTAGTGAAAACTGGGAACTTAAGTACTAGCACTCTTATGACTGTCTTAACAGGAACATGCCTTTTTCAGTCATTGACAGCTTAGATAACGCGTCTGTTTTGAGTAGTAGCTGTTTGAGAGAAGGTAGGATAAACATAATAATGGAGCTATAGATCTCTGCTCTTGGTGGTTGTGTTGATCAACTTCGTAGGTGCTGTGAGGACACTACACAGTGTCCCACCTGGAATTATACTTGGTTGGTTGTGCACCGAACACAGACTATCTATAACATGTTCACTCACAACTCATGCATTCATCGCCAACTTGTTAACCCACATGCAAGTATAATAGCTCAGACTTCAGATGGGCCAATCTGCCATCTATTGTGAACCATGCTGGATTGAGGGCGATCATGCACCATGACCCGTGGGCATGCCTGTGTGCATGTGTTCTCTGTGCTGATACTGATGTTGATAATGTGCCCATCTTGTCTTCAGAATATGTGATCATGTGATCACATATTCTGAATACAATTAAACATTTTCTATAACACAGTATTTGATTTGTAAGTCAGCGACAATTTCTGCATGATTTTAAAGGTTCTAAAATATGTTCATTTATGAGCTGCAGCTGACCAAAACAACTGAAAACGTTCTACCTCATTTACCTGGAGAAACTTTACAGTATTTGCTTTGGCGTGTCTTGAGCCTGTGTTGGGTCATTTTATTTGAGGTGCCACAATAGAGAAAACTGTGTGGTGCATCTACTGTAGGTTCACATTCATGCTCCCCACTGGGAAGGTAGTGTACTACTGTAGATGCGCTTGCGTCTAACCGCTTGGTTGTGGTGGTGGTGGTGGTGTTCCATCATTCCGTCATTCTGTTTTCTCTGTGGATGTTGCGTGCGTGGTTGCGCACCTTTCCGAGCTTGGGTTGAAAACGTAGGGGAAAGACCAGGATAAGGGGTTTAGATGGTAACGAAAATGGAGCCCTTAGAGTGCGAACTGCAGAGTCCATGGATTCATGACTAGGTGTCCCTGAAGTTTAACATTGGGCGCTTGTTCATGTGTGCGTTCATGGAGGTAACACTTCCGCAGGTAACACTGCCCACCAAAATTTGGTGGGTGGAAGCAAAGATACTACATTGCATTGGTGCCACCAAAGGTGAAATTTACTACAAAGCCTACAAATGGTCTCCGAAGTCATAGTCATAGTTTTCTTCTCTCAGAGCCCCCTATCTGTCATATATCAAATTGCAGATTACTAAGTGACTCCCAACAAATCCAGCGAGAGTTTGTTGGTGGTATAACGAATAATTGATGAATTCTCCTGATTTGTCTTGCTAGAATAATCGATTTTAATATGAATGTGTTGTAAATATTGTGTGCCTTGTGATGATTGGGTCCAGTATTTATTGTACCCACGCCCCTTCACCTAGAGTCAGGATGCTAAGCAAGTTCGCCCCTCTTGTCATTGGCCTCTTGGGGTGGAAGTGCAGAAATGCGAAAGTAGACCTTACTTCCGCCAGTCTTCCGGGTGCTTCAAAACAGCACTGAGCAGCTTCTATTAAAATGAAAGTCAAGGGGGCTCCAGTCCCCTCTCTATTTTATTATTATTACTCTAGGGCAATGTATCGCGGCTGCGGATCACGGGAGTAGGCACCACCTCCGCTTGCTTAGCATGGGTTGCGTTCTATGATTTTCCAAACTGAACTGCGCACAAAATGTTCGGTCACAATGTGGTACTGGCGCAAATGTATATTATGATAACACTTCATAAATGTCAGTAGTAGGAACTAGTGAGTGCCATTTCAATAAGCCAATAATGACTTCAAATTAAAACGTTCTTCAGAGTAAAACACTCTCCTTCCCAACTTCCAAGGCACATTTTCTTCTTTCTGTCCACGTCTCTTAGGAGAGATTAATACCGGGTTGAGGATTGCATAACTTGTGAAGGTGGACCTGTTTTTTGCACTGTATCACATTCTGATTCATCATCCAACACAGAGAATTTGGGCCTCTATTTTTATCCAAGCACCGAACAGTGTGGGCGGACCTGCATTGGTCAGACAGTAGACTGTGCAGATGGATTGGTGAGGTTTTATGAATTCTTTTATTCTTTGATTTTTAACGTGACATTTTGGGATCACAGCCAAGATGGAGATAACCTCTGGATTCTCTTTGTGCTTCTCTCTATTTTCTTTTCACGTTTGGTCACAGGAGATTTACTGGTTCCATGTGCATTGTGATGTGTGTGCTATTATTCGGACACATTATTCATATTTGACAATGAGTCATGGTCATTTATTCAGGCAGATGAATAATGTTCAAGCCTACACTGTGACTGAGGGGGAAGTGTTAAAATGACATTTAAGCAGAGTTGGTTTAACTCTCCAGATTATATTTCGTTAAAGAATGAAAGCGAACTGATTGTAAAGCTAACTGATTATTCATTACTCTGGTCAAGTGGCAAGTCAGTCTTGCCATATTTGTATTTGATTTTTTTTTTTATTGGTGCGGCTGCACCACTCCTTAAACGAGATTCGCAAGATGTCCGTGGAGAACGGCCACGCTGGCCGCGCTCCCATTGGAAATGAATTGCAAGTCGCTGCGAGTCGTTCGTGCCTAACCGGCATGGTTTTTGCTGCTTGTTGCTGCTTGTTTCTCTCTCAACATGTGGCAACATGCAGAGCACAGTGACCGTCGCCATGGCATCGTCATTATAGCTGTGTATTTCTATTGGCCGGGCCAGCATAGGGGCCAGCATAGAGGCTATGGGAT
Organism: Benthosema pterotum; assembly: GCA_039105355.1. Classification (NCBI taxonomy): domain Eukaryota; kingdom Metazoa; phylum Chordata; class Actinopteri; order Myctophiformes; family Myctophidae; genus Benthosema; species Benthosema pterotum. The sequence continues at coordinate 23,627,761 of CM076977.1, forward strand.
GGTATCCGTTACAGGCTATGGGATATGGGGCAGTACAGAGACTGATAGTGTTGGCGAACGACAATGGGGCAACAGCGACTGACTGTTACGAACTGGCAACATCAGTAATTCTGGTGTCCGCCCACTCTCTGGCTTCCACTTCTGTCGAGACAACGCTATGATTTATTTTGCAAGTCGCGATAAGTACTAGCTGCAACAACAACAACAACAACAACAACAGCAAAGGATACACATTAACCCACTCCTGTGAGACATCTGTACACAGGTTAGTATCAACTTTTATAATTATTATTGTTGTTGCACTAGCTTCGGGGCTTCTGTTTGCAAGTGATTGAATGTACCAATGTTGCCAACTGCCAAAATCCAACATGCACTAGTGGCACTTGCAAAAAGCAATACAATGCGCTAGACCAGTGGTTTTCAATCATTTTCATAGCAGGGCCCACTGTTTATTCTGCAGTTTCGCCACGGAGGACCACCGGAGGTCTGGGGAAAAATGTAAATATAGCGACAAATGCGCCAAGTTGGCAACACTGCTAAGTGTGCATAGTTCAGAGCCATCTAGTAAAACAGTTGCGACATTGAGGGGTCAGAATGTGAGCGCGGCAACATTGGTACATTCAATCACTTGCAAACAGAAGCCCCAAAGCTACTGCAACAACAACAATAATTATTATTATAAAAGTTGATACTAACCTGTGTACAGATGTCTCACAGGAGTGGGTTAATGTGTATCCTTTGCTGTTGTTGTTGTTGTTGCAGCGCTCGAGATGCTGTTCATGCAGCCCGAATAGGAACAAACTGGATTTGGAGATGCATTGTTTTCATGAGTGTGGCGCAAATAAACGCTATTCGATTGGCTTATTTTAAGCTATTTCATGGTGTGTAATGTATGTAAAATAAAGGGATTTAAATACATTAAAGCTGTGCTAGTGTCCGAGTCCACTAAATCGCCCTTAAATCCCTTCAATCGCGTGGACTCCTTCAGTCACTCCGAGTTCCTTCCTGGTCATTCACTGTCCCTATTTGTTGTCGCCATTCACGTCCAAGTAAAAGATCCGCCATTGGACTGGCCCCATGAAGTGGACGGACTTGTCGAATGTGGAATGCGTTACTATGGATCCCACCGCAGTTCTACGAATCCACTGCATCTAATTTTGCGTAATGTGCAATGCGTTACTTTGGATCCCACCGCAGTTCTACGAATCCACCGCATCTACTTTAGTTGTTTACGCGTCATATTATGTACCATGACAGAGCTAAATTAAAAACGTCTGTCTACGTTCTCGTAGAGAGCAGTGTAAACAGCGGCCATTAGTCTTGTTATTCAGTCCAACACAACAGCCTGTTGTCGGTACAGTCCAGTCTTCAATCTCCCCTTGCCTTGCTCCGAGTGGTTAAATACACGTCGTCACAACGTCGCAGTGCGATGTATATATTGTTGTACGTGTCACAAAATAGTTTCAAACAGTGGTCTGTGTGTGTGTGTGTGGGGGGGGGAGTGTTATTTTTCATACTGATGACTACACATTATAACGTCCGAGGACCCCCAGGGGTCCCTGACATTTTACCCAGCTAGATAATAAAAAATCGCACATTTGTACATGTAATTCAGCTCTTCAACAGTTCTCAGATTGTACAAATGGAACAGAGGTCCCACAGATAGAAATACCAGTACATGGAGGCCCTGCCTTATACATGTCAAATTGGGGGTCCCTTGAGATAATACTAGTTGCAAAATCACTGCTAGAAATGTAAAAAGCTAATCTCATCGAGTCCCTGGCATATCTTTCAAGAGTGGGTCTGCAGGCTACTGCGTATAATTTTGGGGGTCTTTCACGTTAAAAAAAAATTGGGAAGCACTGCCAAAAGGGTCTACATCAGTGGTTTTCAACCAGTGGTACGGGACAGTTAGTAACCAAATGGACCATTATAGATCTGTAACTCTTCGTTATGGGTCCATTTGGTATCATCATTGTACGCTTATTATATTTCAACATCTGAATTACTACACTTTCAATAATGTACACATTTAGAAAATGTTGCAGAATTGTTATTTGGACCAACATTTTGACACTGATCACCTAAATTGTGGAGAGACTAAATTGTGGAGAGGCTAAAATGCAGAATACATATTGGGCAGAGCTGTCTTCCCAGGGGTCAGTGTTGAGGGGGCCCTCAGGGACCCCATTTGTAATTTCTTGACTTTTTTGGACATGGGTGGTATGCCAGACCCACGCCACCTTGCTGAGTGTCTTCCTGGGATCTAAATGTTCTGGGGACCCCTTGTTGACCCTCAAGGACCCCTACACAGTTACATGATCTGTGGCTTTGCAAGTTTGGCGCACCCCCCACAGACCACCATGCGCAGTCGCACCACTTCATTCACATGGGTGTGATTTTTTTTTTTATTGTTGGAGCCACCAGGGGTCCTTGAGGGAGTTTGGGGGGGATCACCACCTAAATTAACCAAATGGACAAATGGAAGGGTCCTTGAAATTAAATGGGTTGAGAACAGTGTTGGTCTATATTACTTAGGAAAGTAACTTCTTTACTTTACTCGTTACCCCTTAGACAAAGTAATATCATTACTTTACTTATTACTGGAATCAAAGAGTAATATATTACATATTATGTTATTACTTTCCCAAGTTCTCAACACCGCCTTTGAAAAAATAGAGAAGTACAACATAATCTGTTTATTACAAAATAAAGCAGCAAGCGATTTGTATTGTACATAACTGCACAGGATGCAGCGTGTGGACTGGATCTACAATCTACTGCACATCTCTGTTGTTAGAGTACCTGTCGATAGCTTGTAAATCTGTTCTATTTTTGCATGCAACAACAAGCTCATTTTAAAAAAGTAACTTGGCGTTACTTGCAAAGTAATGCGTTACTTATTACCCATTTTTGCAGAGTAATCTCGTTACTTTACTTTTTGGAGCAAAAGTAATAATATTACAGTAATATGTAATCTAAAATTAGTTACTGCCCAACACTGGTTGAGAATTACTGCTAGAGCTGTGAAAATCTCTCATGAGGGTCCCTGGCAAATCTTTTCAAATGGGGATCTGCAGGGCAGGCTAATGAGTGTTAGTCTGGGCGATCTTTGACAGGAAAAGGTTTGGGAACCACAGAGTTAAGTGCTGTTCATACTCTCTCCGACGTCCAAACTTTTCAATTTTCCGACGCAACATTCCGAAAAGTTCGGACGTTGGAGAGAGTATGAACAGGCCTTTAGAGAACCTCAAGAGTTATCTGAAAGCGGGAACATTTTTTAAAATGATCTTTGCTTATGGTCCTGAGGCAAATAAAAGATTGTAACTTTTAATGTATACTGGCATTCATTATGAACTCAGGGAAGATAAAGGGGGCTGCTGGTATCTTAAAAGTGAATTGCACGGTCCCTGCATAAACCTTGTAATTTTGGAAATCGCTTTTATTAAGCCCTCTTTTAATGTAATATTCCTTATCTGTTGTGCACTGGGTGGGCACAAGTTGCCCCTTGAATTGTTGCAGCACATGACCCATTCCTGTACAGGCAAATAGAGAGCATTTCTAGTTTTGGGTAGGAGAATGGGGAAGAGTAGAGAAGAAAAGGAGTGAGTGATGAAAGAGCCAGCATATGGTGGGAGGGTCAGGTAAACAGGGGAGGGCAGGAGAAGCTGAGCCACTGGGCTTGACTGTACTTGTCGGTGCGTTTGGAGGAAAAGTTCTGAGAGCACAGCCATATACAGACATTTCCAAGATAGTGTGTGTGTGCCTGCGCGCCCCAGCCGTGCACTGTTCTTTCCTGTTAACCCTTCACTGACTGTGGAAACATAGTGAGATGAGGAACCCCATTCTGGCACTATTAAAAGCAATGATTGAGGACGGAGGTAGCTCAGGTGGCATGTGTTCAGATATGTGTGTGCCAGCTTAATGTTTTGCCTAATATATACAACTTGTCATAAGACAGAAACGCCATCTGCTGACTTAAGTATAAATTGTGAAAATCTTCTATTTTGTTGTTTTTATGAGGGATGTGTCATTGCTATAACTTCAGAAACATCTGACCTCTCTGAAGTGATTGCAAGGTGAACCCAGTGTAAGGATCGTGAAGTTAAAACAATGCTATTGCGTCTGGTAGTCCTACCTGTTGATCCTCTAAACACACATACAGTACATAGGGACAGACATTGCTTGCTGATAGAGATGTTGCATTGTCCGATGTTACACATCCCTCGAAAACAATGCATTTCCAGTGTCCAGTTTGTCCCTATTGAGGCTGAACAGCGCTTCTAACTAACTAACAAACAAATATTATGATAAACGATCAATGTTGGCACTGGAAATGTTTTTGCCAGATGTTTGTGGGCACAACTTCTTTCCCCCTCCTCTCCCTCTCCCGTGCTCATTTTGAAGATTTTCTCCTGCATGGAATGTCATCTGATCCAAGCCTGGGATTCTGGTCTATTTTGGCACATTGTATTCACACAAGCTGGCTAAAAAATGCATTAGTTGTGTGATATTTTGGGGATTAATTGTGCACATCTAAACAAAGTTGCAGTAGGTGCTTTACTTACGGCAGGGGTTTTCAACCGGTAGTCCGGGGACCACCATTGGTCCTTGAGAGGGTTCCAGTTGGTCCCCAGCTAAGTTGGTTAACCAGATGTAACTCTTGAGAACGTAAAAATGAAACCAAGTGGACCCTCGCGGGTCCATTTGGTTTCATTTTTACACTCTCAAGAGTTAAAATATTCATCCTATACAACTAGAGAATGTAGAAGATTAATTGTCATTTTGGTCTGTATGTTTTGCCTGTTTTGTTTCCCCAAATCCAGCCTGGTATTGTGGACAAAAGCAAAAGAAATCTTTAGTTTTGGGGTCTCTGGGGCTAAAATGTCCTCAAATGGTGGTCTGTGGCTCAAATGCTGAATAAATGGTGGGCCCTGGTATGAAAAAGGTTAAACTCCTGACTTGCAGTATAGTAGCTGCTCTCCCAGTGAACAACTGTGGTCCGTTGCTGCAGGAAGGACCTGGAATTAAATGTTTATGGTTTCGCCTGTCTGTCACGGTGCATTCCACTGCTAAATCGATGTCCTGTCGGATCCACATGTCCCCTTTGGAGCGGGTCAACAACACATGCATGCACGTGTTGGGCATGTGGCAGGTTGACGTGTGTGTGTGTGTGTGTGCGTGTGCGTGTGCGCATGCACGCACCCACAAGTCCATGTGCTTTTTTAAGTGCAAGTGCCACAAACACACTTTTATAGTCTCAGTATCAGTAGTTCAATAATTAATCTACTCACTTTCTTTCAGCCTCTCTCCTGGGCCCTCCCTTTGTCTGCCATTAAAATGCATGCATTTCTCAATCTTTAGTCTGGGATGGGTCTCCTCCCTGTTCCCACCAGTCCTGGCCTGTCCACACAGTCAGGAGCATGCTCAGTAGACTGATGCTCATTGCTGCTCACCAGGCATGGGACATCTCATATCAATGTACTTGTGTGTGTACTTTAAAGTAGGTTAACCAGATATAACTCTTTTGAGAGCGTAAATATAAATGATAGGCCCTGGTATGAAAATGTTGAAAACCACTGTTTTAATGCATAGTATGTAGTCATTCCAATCTGGTTCTGTGTAGTCTTGTGACTGCTGAATCTATTGATTCACCACTGTCACTGTGAGGATGGCTATTGGCTCACCTGAGCCCCCACTGGAAGGACATGGCACCTTCTCAACGTTCCACATACTGACAGGCGTCGCCCCAGCCCATACTAGTATGACTTACTTACTGTAGCAAAGACAAGCTATCCCTGTGCAAGCTGCGAACACGCTCAGATGTGGCTTGGCCAAGCCAGAGATTCCAGCCTCTAGTCTAGTGGTAATGTGTCACTGGAATCTGGACCACCACAAAATGCTAACGGTTCCACATAAATGCAGCATGTCCCCTAGTCTTTATATATTTATTTATTTTTGGGTCTTTTTATGCCTTTTATTTATAGTGCAGGAACAGGAAATGGGGGGGAGAGAGAGAGACACACAGAGTAAAGGCTGTCGATAGCTTGAAGCCGCAGGACGCTGCCGTCAGGCTACTTGGCTTGGAGCCTTTACTAAACCCTGGTTTTGGGAAGTTGGCCTAAATATTTTCAGTCATCCATGCCATCTCACTCTTATTTTTATGTACCTACCGTCACATTTTCTTTTATATGATTGATTTAAACAGAATTGTTTAAATACGAAGGTACATTTTCTAGATGGCAAAATGTACCTAGTATTGTAGTTAATATTTTCTAAAAATGGGCTCCTTTGAAACAAGTTTGGACACTCTTCCACAGTGCGCTTGTGGTTCTGAAACGTGCTGCGACTGTGACACTATTCATTTCTACACTAGTGTCCACGGCACTCTCAGGTGCAGTGATTAGACACAGGCATTAATGTGGACCAATATATGACCATAGGTTGAATTTGGTGAAGGGCTCAACACCAGATCATTGTGCGAATGTGCGTGCTGGTGCATGTTCATGTTTTTGATTGAATGCTCAAGTCAATTAAAACGTTTATATGGCCAAATGTCAAAAATACCATACAATAAGAAAAAGAAGTATATGCAGTTGGAGGGGGTACTGGGATTTTGTAAATGGAGTTATGTCACATTGCATTGTTATATTTATGTTATAACAGGGCATAGAGCTTTTTTGAAACAAATGGCAGCAATTATTTGCAGCTATTAGCATGGATTCCTCAAGAGAGAGCAACTCAGATTAATGTCTGTTTAAATGTAAGTGCTCTTTTTACATGAGCAAGGTGCAGCGGTCTACTTGGTACATATAGTAACCCTTGTGGTGGTTGTATTACAGATAGTGTATAGTCCTTAAGGTGGTTGTATTCCATTGGCCAATCTTTGGTCACAAAAGTTCAGAAATCTTGCTACTGTGTTCGCACATTGTATTTCATTTTAAAGGTGAATTCCCCCCGTTTTTGCAAGCATTTGTATGGTCTCAGAAAAAAGAAGCCTCTAAAGAAATAAATAGTAAATAAATTAAATACTAATAAATTAAATTAAATACTAAGTAAATACTGCCCCCCATGCCCATGCCTTGATCTGTTGGATGTCGTCAGGATGTTTTACCATGTTAGTGGTTTTCTTGGGAACACAGAATGGGGGAACTTTTCTTATCATGTCCATCCAACACCTTGAGTGTACATCAATGACATAGTAAAATGTTAAAAATGGGTGGAGTTCCCCTTTAAGTCAGTAATATGAACAGCATGTGCGTGGTGGTATGCGCATTGAGGATAAAAAGGATAAGAAAAGGTCCTGGGGACTTGTTTCCAATTCCATTGTGGTCAGGATGCACCGTATGTATGACTATGGACTGTGTGACTCAGACAGGCAGCCCTTATTAGGCAGGACTCATGGCTGGCTGCAGGAAGTGGGCTGTGGCTTTAGTGCTGTGTCACCGGAAGCAGCAGATTGTATCACGGGCGGGACAGATGGAGAGAGAGAGAGAAGCAGGGATGGATTAGTGGACTGTGCAGTGTACACTAAGAGGAGGAGGAGGGAGAGAGAAGATCATGAGAAAGAGGATGAATGGATATTATCTGATGTGACACCTAATGGTCTACTCGTGTTTCTATTCTGCTTTTCTCTGCCCCTCTCTCATGCGAGATTTCAAGAGTGAAATCGCGTTTTTTTTTCTTGTATGAAGCACACATTTTATTATAATATTAATTGACTTAAAGGGGAATTCCACCCATTTTCCAAAAAATCCTGAAAGCGTACAAATGGAACCAAATAGCCCTGCCAAATGGACCATTTGTGCGCAAATGGACAAATGGATTTTTCTATTGTACACACTCAGGGGAAAAAAGGGTTCTAAAAGGAAAACCATTAACATGGTGAAACACAACTTGATGAAGTTGATCAAGTTGTGTTTCACCATGTTAATGTTTTTTCAGATCTCCATTTCTAGGAAACACAGAATAGGGGGACTTTTATCATGTCCACACAACATCTATATTAATAGATGTATATTAATGACATGGTAAAATGTTGAATGGGTGGAATTCCCCCTTGGTTCCACCTGGTTCTCTTTTTGTACTACAATTGTACTAGTACAATTACAACCAGCAAATCCCACACGCCTTCTCAATTCTACTTACTCAGTGAGTGAGTGTGTAATCACTCACTCACTCCATTCCTCCCTCCTTCCTTATTCGTATCTATCCACACCCTCTGGGTTTTTCCTGTGTGTGTGCAGGTGCGTGTGTGCGTGCGCATGTGTGTGTGTGTGTGTGATGGTCTTGTGTGTGTTCTACTCTACTGTATGTGTAATCTGTCTGGGACGGTGCCAGCCAGGTCAGTCTGGATTGTTGTGAGTGAGTGTTTGGTGTCAGATGAACTAACTGGCTGCCTCTGTCATTAGGTATAGTCCAAAGGAATGGCACGCTCTACGCACTCACATGAGCTAGAGACAGTCACCTGTGACTGTGTCCGAGCAATCTCAGACATCCTGCAACTGGACTGATCTAGTAGGCTAGTTATTCACAGTCGGCAGCATATGATTAAAGGTCACTGCTGCAGCCTGGTTGAGTACATTTAGAACAGTGGATTTCAACCTTTTTCATACCATGGCCCACTATTTATTCAGAATTTGAGCCACGGCCCACCATTTGATGACATTTTAGCCCCAAAACTAAAGCTTTTGTCTACAATTGCAGACTGGATTTTGGAACAAACTGGAACAAACATACAGATAAAAATGACCATTAATCTTTACATTCTCTAGTCGTGTAGACTCGGGCTAATTCACATGATGAAGATTTTAACTCTCAAAGAGTTACATCTGGTTTACCAACTTGCCATTATTTAGCTTGGGGGCCACCTGAAATCCTCTCAGGGACAATGATGGTCCCCGGACCACCTGATTTAGAAGACATTTGATGCTCTTGCTCGTGATTCTGAAGTGATTGATTGTCATTTAATATGTATCTCTATGGAGGAGAAAGAGAGCTTGCCCTGTCTCCTCCCTGATGATGTGCCTATTGGACAACAACAAGTTGGGGAGGGACATAGCAAAGGGCTAATTGGAGACTAGTTAAAATGTGCTGCTTGACTGCCTGACTCTGCCAGGTCTGCTAGTAGAATTCAGTCTTCAGGATGAAGACTGAGCATGCTCCTTTAGGATGAAAAATGAACAATCGGACAGATCCATGTTGACAGACTATAGACTCAACAACTGAAGGACTATATAATACAGTAAGCCAATCTGACCTGATTCATGATTTGAGACTGATTTGTGTTCAAAATGAGCCACTCCTGTGCAAACATAGGAACTTGGAAGTCAAACATAGCTCAGGATCAAGATTGGATGCGAAAGATTGGAGTGAAGAGATGTTGATCAGATGACTGACTATAGAGGTTGTATGTGCTGAATTTGTAACTTTGGACAGAATCTGTAGGCATAATATTTAAAAAAAAATGTGTGTTGCAAAAAGAATTGACATCCTGGTGGGGAAATAAAAGGCTGATGTGAAAATGTTGGTGCAGATGTTGAACACACAATTTTCAACAGGGCGACAATTGTCGAATAGTTGTGATGGGTGACTATGTAATAATTGTAACAGGCTTAGTCAGTAGTGTTGTGTACCGATTACCAAACTGAATTATTTGAGAGAAGAGATGGTACTGTAGGTTACTACAGATCATAGGACACACTGTTTATAATTTACTTGCAAGAACACTGCTATAGCTTTGCCACACACACAAATAGGCATAGACACAGGTTATTAACTGATGTTGCATCAATTCTTGTTTAATGTTGTTGTACTGGTCTGGTGTACATGATTACAAGCAACATAGTTTCATAGGATCCTCTTTTTGTTCTCACAAGGAGTGATTATTTTGTCCTTTATAAAACCGAAGGGGATTATTGCAAATCCCCACTTAACACTCTCATTCCATGCAGAGGTGAATATAACATGTCCCATTTGGGGGGGCAAGAGAACATGTTGGAGGGGCAAGAGAAATGGTATGGGGGCGGCTTCATCGCCTGTGTCGCTTCGCGCCATGGGCGATGATCCTCACCCATACCATTTTCAGTTACAGGACTTGTATTAGGCAAGTATAAGCATCAATAATAATCATTTGTTGTTGAAGTTGTAACGGACACGCAGCATGCAAGCCATGCATAAAGCTAAAGGTCTGACTCAGAGAGTTTTCTGTTTTCAATGATGAAATGCTGTTGGTTTAGTGGTGACACAGCTGTAGTTAGTTAGTAGCAGTAGTAGTGTTTCACATCATTTTAAATATAAGCACTTTAATTTGAAATATCTTGGGTTGTTTTGCATGGCATCGTGTTTGGGGGCGCAGACTGGGTATTTAGGGGGTCATTGCCCCCCATCCCATGCCTAGATCCGCCCCTGATTCCATGGCCCTCATGACTGTTATTGAGTAGGTGTGTTCACTGTGCGACAGCTTTTGGGTGTGTTTTTCTCCCTTAGCCGCGTTATCTTAAAATGTGTGTGTTTTGTGTGCGCGTGTGCGTGCGTAGGAGGAGTTGGAGATGTAGAGCAGGTGGAAGGTTCCAGTGGCTCCTCTCTTAGGCGGAACACCACTCTATTTCCTGTCTTTGTCGGCCTTCATTGTTGTCCTGTGTGGCCCATCTTGTTTGGGATCGAAACCAATCTCTTCTCCTCAAACCAGCCTTTTGCTGAAATACTCCTTCATACATCACATCCCTTCTCTTTTGTGTGCACTCTTGTGTACTTAACCACAACAGTATTTACAAAGATAGATTGTATTTGTGCTTTCCTTTTAGAGCTGTCTTTCTTGGTCTTGTGTGGCCTGTTATTATAATTACGCTCGTTTGCTCTACACTCTACAGCAATGGTACCTAAAGTGGTGCCCGGGGAGCCCTAGGGGTGCATAGACAATTTGAAGGAACCAAATGGACCTTTATTGGTCTGCAACTCTGATAGTGTACAAATGGAACCTTTTTAAGGGCCCATTTAGTTTCATTTGTATTCTGTCAGAGTAAAATCGACATTGTTTTTACTATATAAATTGTGGGTTGCAGGGTAGAGAATCACTGCTAGTGCGAGTGATGTTTAAAAAAACAATCTCTTATCCTGGCATATCTTTTCAAATGGGGGTCCGAGGGCTAATTGGTGTCAATTTGGGGGTCCTTGACATGAAATGGTTTGGAAAGCACTGCTCTACAGCACTGTCTTGTCTTACTATGCTCTATATATGACCCCCATACACCCATCTGCTGAATGCATCAGTGCATAATTACTATTCTGGCACCCTTACCAAGAGGCGGGGCCTAATCTTAGGTTTTACACTTCAGTCTTATAAATGGCCTGTTTATTGGCGTGTGGCATGCAATGCTGACCATTACTGCATGGCATAGCAATGTAATGTCTGAGACACCACCCAGCGTAATATTATGTATCCAAAGCCTTTCCAAGAACTATGTAATTAAAAAAAGAATACCTGGAGTCTAAATCATGTTGCCTGAAATCCTGATCAAGACCCCTATATTGCAGTGAAACATTTCCTGGCTAAAAAGTAATTTTGCACTTCCCCATTTAACGAGCGTACCGGCCAGATGTTTGGCACAGCGAAGACAATGGGCCAAGAAAAATAACATGACTATTAATGACTTCATTGGACAACAGGTGCTTAAAGAGAAGACATATTGGGAAGAAATGTTGATAACTACATGCTTAAGGCACAAGTATGCGCTGCAGTGCACAGGTATTTGTCTTTGTGGTGGTATTTGTTGTGTTGTCTTGTTTGTCAACTTTTACCTGAAGTGATTGGTATTGTTCCGATGCAGTGAACTCTCACCTGGCACTCTCCAAGCAAGAGTAAAACAAGCGACAAAGATAGATTTGTTGTTGGCAGGGCTGTGGCCTACTACCACCGTCCATTTAGGATCTATTAGCCTGGTGCTTGCAAAGACCCCTTTCAGAAGCAGTGTGCTGTGACCGTGTGTCAAGTTAAGACCAGCCTGGGAGGACTGGCTCCCGTCTCCAGGAGCATGTGTGTGTGACACACACAGCTATGTTTTCTTTCCTTTCGTTCACGACATGGGTGTCAAACTCTGGCCCGCGGGCCAAATTTGGCCCGCCGTGTAATTTCATTTGGCCCTTGAGACATTATCAAATTAAAGGGGAAGACCACCCATTTTCAACATTTTAACATGTCATTTGTACCCTGAGAGGGTACAAATGGACACCAAATGGAATTTGGTTCACATTTGTACCCTCTCAAGAAAACTTTGAAAATGGGTGGAATCCCCCTCTTTAAAAGGTTAGTTCGTTCAAACTTGGCCCGCGGCTTTGTTCAGTTTTAAATTTTGGCAGAGTTTTGGAGTTTTACACCCCTGGTTCACAACAACAGCGTCTCTCTTCTTCCTTGAGCCAACTGCCATTCACACTTCCTCTCTCACGTTTTTTTAATTCCATTTTCTTCTTTATTTGCTTACATTTTCATACTCCTCCTCTCTTCCTGCGAAACCTCAGTGCTGCTGTTCTCTCTTCCCCAACTCAACTGCCGGCAGGGCATTTCATTTTGTCGAGCTTTATCAGCAAATGTGATGTGTAATTGACCTCTTTCATAAAGACTAAAAATTCCTTGTTTGCATAAGCTACAGACTAAGGAACTGGATCATTGTGACATGGTTCTTACAGTCCTAGAAACTTCCCCAGAGATGCATCATCCAAACATTTTGTTAATGAAAATATTGCTGTTGCTTACTACCTGTTGAGCAATGATAGAGAAGATGTAATATGTTTTTGTCATGAGCCTTAGGTCATAGCTTTGGCGAGGTCAAACAAAAGTTATGGCTATCGGCTATTTAGAAAGGCAAATAAAGTGGCCTGGTACACTTAAGTCAGGTAACATTGGAACATAAGCACTAACAAATATTTCCTCATTGCTAACTGGTAGAGTATCATATGTGCATGAAATAAGGAAGGGCTTGTCGGAGGGATCAACATTCTTGCCCTTGTGTAATGCAATGCAATTAATTTAGTGGCATCGACGGTGTTGCGACCGGAAGTCTGTTCATTTACATATAAAATTAACCCCTTTTTGTCTTGACTAGATTCTAGTTTCTGAAGCTACATTCTAGTTTTTTTTTTTTTTAGGAAAATCTGTCCCTGTGTCAGTGATGCTCAACATATTTCATACAATTGACCATCAGAATTATCTATATTTAGCTGCATACTCCCACCTGAAAACATATTGTTCTAGGGATTCCCCAGAAGCAAGGATTTGAGTTAAACATGTTTGCTTCTGAAATAATATATTCAAAAATGTATGCCACATTTTCACGATTTTTGTAAAATATCAGACCTACAAGCTCATAGCGCGCCACTCGGTGGCGCTCTATGAGCTTGTAGATATGATATTTTTCAATGACTAACGTATAACATAAATTGCTAAGAACACCAAAACGTGTACAGTACCGATTACCGAAAGTGTTAAACCTAAGATGAACCAACAAAACCAATTCTCTGAGCAGCGAACCAACCTAAGAGTCTTCTCTTACCTTTCCTCTCTCTCGCCCCCACAGTGAGTCGAGTATTTGCCAGGCTCGGGCCACGGTGATGATCTACGACGATGGCAATAAGAAGTGGCTGCCGGCGGGCGCCGGCGCCCAGACCTTCAGCAGAGTGCAGATCTACCACAACCCTTCCACCAACGCCTTCAGAGTAGTGGGACGCAAGATGCAGACGGACCAGCAGGTATGGGAAAACACGCATAGTGCCGTGGGACTGGAATGCTGGATCAGGCGTTTGCTGTTTTGTCCATAATATAATGTCAGTGTCTTAAGGCAGGCGTTTTCAACAGGTGGTCCGGGGACCACCAGTGGTCCCTGAGGGGATTTCAGGTGGTTCCCAGGCTAAATGGTGGAAAGTTGGTTAACCAGATGTAACTCTTTGAGAGTGTAAACACGAAACCAGACCAGTGGCCTTGTGGTTAGAGTGTCCGCCCTGGAACTGGGAGGCCGGGGTTGGATTCCCGGTCGGGTCATACCAAAGACTGTAAAAATGGGACCCAATGCCTCCCTGCTTGGCACTCAGCATCAAAGGGATGGATTGGGGGTCAAATCAACTAATGATTCCCGAGCGCGGCGCACGCTGCAGCTCACCGCTCCAAGAGATGGGTCAAAAGCGGAGAACTAATTTCACTGCGGTAACGTGAGTGACTAATCTGACGACTTTAACTTTGACTTTGACCAATTGGACCCTTGCGGGTCCATTTGGTTTCATGTTTACACTCTCAAGAGTTAAAATATTTGCCATCTGAATTAGCCTAAAGTCTACACAACTAGAGAATGTAGAAGATTAATGGTGGTAATTTTGATCTGTATGGTTTGACTGTATTATTTTCTCTGAAATCCAGCCTGGAATTGGAAACAAAAGCAAAGAAGTAATCTTTAGTTTTGGGGTTTAGTTTGGGCTTTAGTTTTAAAATGTCCTCAAATGGTGGTCCGTGGCTCAAATTCTGAATAAATAAAGGACCCTGGTATGAGAAAGGTTGAAAACCACTGTCTTAAGGGAGAGGTAGGGGAGAAAGGCAGGCTCACTCTCCTCTCACTCATACCACACAGTGCGTGGAACTTATAATTATATCATCAGTGTTATGTCATAATATAGAGTTGGCCAGTGCACAATATAGCCTATTTTTATTTCAGCCAAGGCATACGTGATGCGTATACACTGTATATGTATATTCCTTTCTGACCTTAATTTACCCTGAGGAGGCCTGCTGAGTGTGCATCCTGTTTGTGTTTATATTTTACTTTTTTTGTGTTCCGCGGTCAGTCGGCTGCCTCACATTCACTCAGCACAGACATTCACACCAGGGAGGTGCCACGGTCAGTGGAATGCACTCACAGACAAATGACCCTCTAGCTTTATTTTTAGCACCACTCCTAAACTACTAAAGCACTGTAGCATCATCACCGCTAAACGCTCAATAATACTCTTTAATAGTAGGATTATTTGCAGACTAATGTGTAAAAAAGAAACATAATAATGGGCAACGTAAATTTGCAACATCACAAAATTGCAGTTCGCCCCTATCCGGATTTGAACCCACAGCACTGACTGACTGCGAATCAGTTCTGCTTAAGACCTTATACTTAAATTGAGCAAGCTGAGAGGTCATTCTTATTTGCAGCCTGGGAGATGCAATTGCAGAGGGAGGTAGGGTTACACACACACACACACACACACACACACACACACACACACACACACACTTAACCACATTCGCATCTGATACCGCTAATAATACACACTTTGAGTCATATCAATGCATATTATGAACTTATAAGGTACATACTGTAAACCAAAACCAAGGTAATGGATCACACTCACTGACGAGAGTGGATCTGAAGTTATTTTTATTTTTTGCATCATAACCGAAGGACCGACATTTCGGCTCTCCTCCAGCCTCCGTCAGTGTCTTCCTCACTGATGTTTTGATGCTGATTTGAGTGGATGATCGTACCAGAAGTTTGAGCGCGACGGTTACAAGTAAAGTCACATACTGTAATATCCCTCATCTCACAAATAAGAAAAGACTGCTGGAGGAGAGAGAGCCTTCGGATGAGTTTACCACCCCACCCCCATCACCACCATCATCATCATCACATCAGTGCTCTCTCTCTCCCCCGCTGCTGCCATCTCTGTCCTTCTTTAAACATTCAAGCCTCCAAGTGTTCCCTGGAGATGGCTCTTAAAGTGGATGATGTTTCCTGCGAGATAGTATGCCTTTACTCAGCCATTTCCTGGCTGTGACAATTTAGGAAGACCACCCAACCCCCCAGCGCCCGTCCTTCCCATCTCTGTCGTTCTCTCTCTCTTGGCTGAGGTGACTCCTTATGCCTAATTTATACTAAGTCGTACGACCGACTCGCTTTCTCGAAAATCTGTTATTTTCAGAGGGAGAAAATGGGTCATTTTCAGCATGCAACACATTCCTTAGCCATTAAATGATGAGATGTAAGTTGAGCTCAACCACTTAAACCCCGCTGTTGTCGCTGATATCTCATCGGTGAAGACGTTTCAGAAATAACAGATACTATAATCTCATGACGATGCATCCCATTGATTGCATCGTGAGTTTGTAGCTTGTCAATTAACATTTTTGGGAAGATTTTTCTCTTAAAAAAATATTAATATAGGGCTTGAGCTGTAATTAACTTAAACAACACTCAAGAATGAATGCGGGTTGAATATGCATGCCCCTGGTTGCACCGGCCTCAGGATACTCACTCTGTACCCATTTGTCCGTTTTCATTTCATGTCCATATATGAAAATGTCCGTATCTGTCTGTCTGTCTGTATGTTTATGCCGATTGAAGTCATATTGATAACATCAGGGTTGTCCATATTTGAGGATTTGCAGCTCTATTAGGTGGAGATCTGACAGGCACCTGTCCTCTGTGTCCTCTGACAGGCTCCTGTCCTCTGTGTCCTCTGTGATTGGCTCACACAGTTTGAAGTTGCTCGGTCAGGTGGTTCTCGAGATACCCTGCGTTGGTGACACTCATAGTAGTACATCAGTATAGAGTAGGAGGATGCCTCAATCAATTCCATTCAGTAGGGGCATATTGGGCCCTTCCCTGACTGCAGAGAGCAAAGGTCCGTTTCTCAGTGGATTTATCATCTACAAAAAATAAATTAAAATCAAGCCCCATGTAAGTCACAAAACTGCAGGGAAAATTAATGAGACCCAAATCCATATGGCCTCCATCAAATAACTTGTGTAAAATTCATTCTGCTTTATGTTGTATTTGATTTGTCTAATTAGGTGGTTTGCATTCTGCTAAGTCCATTCCAATAATTCCAAGTTTTGCTCAAAAAACACTCTTAGGGCAAAGTTTCATCATAAATGTGATGAAATATGATGAGGTCAGCACTTTTGAGCACAGTTGGCAAGTGCATATGGCAATCATATGGTCCAATGTTTGTTTTTTAGCTAGGGTCCATTTGGTTCACATTTGTATCCTCTCAGGAAATTTTTGAAGATGGGTGGAATTCCCCTTTAAAAACTGCACCGTGGTGAAACTCTTTCACCGCGAGTCACGTCACCCTGGAGTATGACTGAGCCTTTACTCCTCCCCAGCCTGCCGTTAACTTGAAACGGGAGATAGACGATTTGAATTTATGTGTTTGCGGTGCTGCTCATGTTCGCATTCCTTCTATCTGTCCCAACCTGGCTTGCATTCATCTATCTGCTGTTTGACAGGACTGGACAGAGGTTAGGAATGCCTCTCGCATGCCGGTTGCAGCAATTGAACTTGTTTGTTAACCTCTGTCCCATTGGAGCACACATGCCGACTACCGGCGTACTGTTCACTCTGACTGGCTCTCTCCCCATCTCCCTCCCTCCCCCTCTCCTTTGCCCTGTGGAATTCAGAGGCTGTAAAGCAAACAGGGAAATGGTGCGTCAGCACATTCAGGTTGTGCTCAATGTCCCCAAACATACCCCCCCTTCCCTCCCACTGATGAATAGGTCTTACGCCACCTGCTGGGAGAAACATCTTTTCCTCCAAGACGGACAGTTATCGATTATTAACTTTAGTGCAAATTGTATTCCAATAAAATAAAAAAATAAAACAATAAAAATGAACCCTCGTGGGAATGCATGTGGGCTCTGAGCCTCGTGTTGGAGAAGCCTCTTTTGTCTTTTCCTTCACACAAAAGCATTTTTACAATCTTGCTAACTTTTGCTTACTTTTTTCTTCCATTTAGTTATTTTTCTTGGTGTTTGTTTTTGGATAATTTCATGGAAACTTTTGACCCACTGGTGCAAATTTCATCTTACTCACATCTAATGACCTCTGTTTAGTCCTTAGTGTTTGCTTAGCTTGCATATGATTCTTAAAGACTATTTTATTTCTGTGTTTCCCATTTTCCAGGTGGTCATAAACTGTCCAATCGTCAAAGGCCTGAAGTACAACCAGGCCACGCCTAACTTCCACCAGTGGCGAGACGCACGGCAGGTCTGGGGCCTGAACTTTGGCAGCAAGGAGGATGCCGCTCTGTTCGCCAATGGCATGCAGCACGCTCTGGAGGTTCTCACTTCAATGGCAGACGCAGGTAATCCATAGCTAAAACTGCTTGATCTCCTGAGATACAGACATGGTTACAAACGCTACAAACATGCAGATCTGCTGTTTAAACAAAAAAGAAAAACGTGAAAATATATGAAACGCTGGATAAATTACTTATAAATTAGTTACTCAAATCTTTGCTTCTGGGAGTCCCTGGAACAAAATATTTTTAGGTGGGGGTCAAATATAGATAATTTAGGGGGAATCCTTGTAGTAAAATTGATAGACATTGAAAGAAAATGTCCCCACAAAACAAAACTTTAGAAGACCCTTGTAGAACCGGGTCTTATTGGGTTAACCACTTTCTATTTTGGGGCATGTCACTATAGGCGAAAATGTTCAAAGAGAAGTTTTGGGAATGTAGTCAGACGGTATACCTGTCCTTCTCATCATCGCACCACGTGTCTTTGTGTGCGAGATACAAGATAAGCCCTCACTTCACAAAACAGTGCATGTATATACTGTACCATGTCCTTTAGTGAATCATCAGAAATGTGCACTCTGCCTTTCTGCAGGTTACGCCACCCTCCCTCGCCCAGTGTCAAATGGACCAACTGCAGAGGAGCTGGAACAACAGCGAAGGTACCGAGACTGGTGTTCTTTTTTCATTTATTTTTGGGCTTTTATGCCTTTTATCAATAGGAATAAAACCCCAAAGGTCGTTGAGCAACACAATTCAAATCTGCAACATGCTGTCAGGTTGCTGCTGGAACTGAATGCTATCCAAAGAGAGCGAGAGAGTTATGGCCAAGGCACTCGAGTAGGTTCCAAAAATTGTCAGTGTCTTTAACTGAATGGGCTTGAGAGAGTCACCCACAAAAAAGCCTACACTAAAGCTGTTGGTTTGTGCTGTCCTCCGAGGAGAACATTTTTTTCGTCATAACTCTTGCTCTCGTTAGTAACGTATGCGATCTTAGTTGTGGCCTAGTGGTAAGTTAATTTACCAGTAGACCAGAGGTGGATACTTGCGTCCGTCCTCATAGGTGCTGGGAAAAGAAAAACATAATCCTCATGGGGGCTACACACACACACACACACACACACACACACGCACACGCACACGCACACGCTCACACACACACACACACACACACCGCTTCTTTGTATGTTAATTAGGTTATGTAAGTCATAATAAAAGTTGTCTTGATATAACCTACTCTCGTATTGGCTTGGCTGGAGGAGGCTTCATTGTGAACGTGTAGGAACAAGACCTATACACTATACCTTGTAAGGTAAATAAAAGCCACCTGATTAGCATTTGAATATCTGATGGCCCTGTTGCGCCCAGCCGACCATCGGTCACTTCCCCGACCCTGAAACTCGTGTCCCAGACGTGTGAAAAGCCCCAGCCCCTGTGAAATCCTCAGCCCCCACAGAGTCTCTGCCCCTGCACTAGGCCCACATATTGAAACGAGACAATCTGTTCAAATGAAGTCCACTGTGGGCTTTAGTTTTAGTTGCTACTAATTTTGTTGTGCATTAAAATAGCAGGACTACATGCTGTCAATGCATGCGGTGGGACACTTTTGACAACATCTTACAACAAAGTATATCAAGTCTTCCACGCCATCTTGTTCTCTTTTTTTCCTTCTGTCCTGCCTGACCACAGAACTGCTACTTGTGCACGCAACACACACACACACACACACACACACACACACACACACACACACACACACACACACACACACACACACACACACACACACACACACACACACACACACACACACGTGTAGCGGATTTGATGGCATTAGCCCTCATGCTGCTTAAACCCTCCATCAGTCCATCTATGTCAAAGGTTAAACAGGGGACGAGGTAGGCCAACACATCTTCTCACATTAAAATCCCCCCGTCTTTCCCACCGTTTCCTCCACCCATATTGTAAACCCTTCGTCCGCCAACAAGTCGGTGTTGACCCCTGCACTCGCCCGCATAGACTGGGCATTAACCTTTTAATCTCATTTCAATCTATATGGTCGGTGGCGGCATGGTAGGGAGGGGCTTTCTGGTTGGCCACAGAAACTGTCTGTCAAACCGCAAGGAGCAATATCTGTTGTTTTCACGACACGCAGCTTATGCAGGGTCAGAAGGCACAGGACTGACTGACTTGACACAAAGTGGATTCAAGAAGTACTTTCTGAATATATACTTCTCTGCCTTTAAAGATTGTGATATATTTTTTTTCTTAGCTCTTAGCAAAAAAAAACTCAACCTTTTCACATTCGGTAGGTTTTCTGTGGGCTGGAGGTTTTCTTACTCAAACAAGTGCTCTGAATTTCATGCTGAATGTGATTCACATGATGCAAATCCCATACATGTCAATGGGATTTGCCAGGAGATGTCTCTGTTTTGCCTGTTTTTCATGGTAAATGGTACATAGCTTGAGCATCACATTCACCCATTCACACACACATTCATCCACTGATGGCAGTGGAAACCATGCAAGGCACCTACTAGGACATCAGGAGCAAATAGGGTTCAGTGTCTTGCTCAAGGACACTTCGACACTAACTCTGCGGGAGCCCGGGATCGAACCAGCAATCTTGCGGTTACCATCCGCTTACCCCTGAGCCACTGCCGCTGCTTTGAAAATCCACTGAATGTTCAGAGTTCACGTTTTCTGGCTGTAATGGAGATTATAAAACCTAAAATAGAAATCCAAAATGAAAATAACAGTAGCAGTTTTTCTGCCCGGATACGGTTGGTTGAGACCTGCATTGCTCACCACCAGCCTCGAGTAGTGAGTAAACCTGATCGATTTCCGAGAAAGAACATTAATGGTTCCCTGGCTGGCTGGCCCTCCTCTCCCCGCCGTCTGGGCACATTGCCCATAAGTCCACCAACGGTGCTTTTAAATCTCACCACCAATGTGTGTGTGCACAGTCATGCGCACAGCACACAGAATGAGTATATCATGTCTGAGATTGCTGTGTTTGAGATTGCATGCATGTCTGTGTACACACTACACACATGTGTGCCTTTTAGTGCCTTGCCGTCTATAACAGACCTTTGTGACTGACAGATGTGTTGGGGGAGGAGAGGTGGGAGAGTTTGCTAGTGAGCAAGAAGTGCACTTTAGTATAGCCTAATCGCAAGCTGCAAAGTGCCCCCCATGCTTCATACTATTACACCACAATGTTCAGTATGGCCTATTGGAGTCGTTTGTTCTTCAATATCCTCTGTATAGATGAATTGTTTTCTCAATTGATGTGTCTAGATTGGAGCAGCAAAGACTGGAACAGCAGGAGAGAGAACGCCAAGAGAGAGAACGACAAGAAAGAGAGCGACAGGAGAGAGAAAGGCAGGAGAGAGAGAGACAAGCGGCTGCAGGTCAGGAAGGAAACGCCTGCGTTAGTCATCAACTAACCAACCAACCATCCCCATTAACACTGTTGTTAGAAAAGACAAGCTGCTGCTGCTCCTAATCATTCACATCACTAGAATACAGCCATCCCTTTTATGGTTTACATATCAGTGTCATTTGCATGGTATGATGGTACTGTAGTTTACAAGATCTTCAAGAGATATATTTTTTAGTCATGGCTAGGGTTGCTGAAACTTTTGGCTACATTGTTACATAGTCAGAAGCACATTGTGTTGACAAGGTTCAGCAGACATAGTCACAAATAAGCCATTCCATCTACAAAAACAAGCCGCATTTATCATTATAAATATTATGTATGTCTATAATAGTGACGTTTGGTCATTTATTATGCTAATATTACACATACTTTGGCTTAATATCAGGACTTAAAGGGATATTCCACTTTCAAAAAAACTTTTGGTCATTTTATGCTCTACTCAGTCTCATGTGAACACACCAGACTGTTTATAAGTTACTCCATTCAGTATTTAGATATTTGTTCTTTTTAGCACATCCATTTACAGTTTTCATTTATTTTTAAAATATTGTTTTATTCGTTTGGGCTGACATGCTCAAATATGGAGGTGGCTACATTTTCCAAAACAATATTTTAAGAATAAATGCAAACTGTAAATGAAATTCCACGGTCTTCTCACATATTAGGAGGACAATATCAGTCACCAGAAAAAAGATGGGTTGTTTTCAAATAATCTGTCATGGTTAAAATGGAGTTTTAACGTATAATGGGTTTGTATAGGAAGGAGGTGGATGTGCTAAAATGAACATCAAATATCTAAATACTGAATGGAGTAACTTATAAACTGTCTTTGGTGTTCATATGAGCCTGAGTAGACCATAACATGACTAAAAGGTTTTTGAAAGTGGAATGCCCCTTTAATAAGGAGACAACAGACCAATCACTCACTGTTATTCACACTCCCCCAAATCGATATTTATGGTATACATCTTGTATACTATAAATACCAACCACCACATTTTTAACAATTTCATAAACTGCAGCCCATGACTCTTAATTTCTTTCCCACAAAACAATAACACGGCCACCACCACGTACTTGGCAACCTTGAATATAGAGTACATGTGGTAATGTTCACGCTAAATAGTGACGGTCACTGTTTTTTTTTCCCCCTGCTTCTCCAGCCGCCATCCCCCCAGCTCCTCCGATGATGTCCTCCGCCCCCGCGCCTCCACCGGCCCCGCCGCCACCCCCGTGTCCTCCGCCGGCCCCCGCCCCTCCTCCAGCGCCTGCCCCACCTGCCATGGGAGGAGGACCACCTCCTGCCCCGCCCGCACCACCCTTGCCCTCCGCCACTGGAGGAGGGGGTGGTGGAGGAGGGGGCGGTGGGGGACTGGCTGCTGCCCTCGCAGGTGCCAAGCTCCGCAAAGTAAACAAGGTGTGTGTGGGTGAGGGTGTGACGTTTGAGTGAAGCTTGGAAGTTAAACACAATATTTTAATACATTGTGTTCAATTAGCCATTGTCCCAGTATATTTTAACAGCCGGCTGACGCCTTGGGTGTATTTTACGTTATTACCGGTATGTATGGGACCTGATTGCAGGAGAATCTGGTGAGAGTCGTTCAAATACAAGCAAATACCGGCTCTATCTCTGGCGATATCCAATCAAATTTTATTTGTTGCTTTGTTTAGGCTTAGGTTGGTTCATTTATTTTTTGTTTAGGAACGCCCAATAGTACTCACATGACAGGTGTAAAATATGACAAGCATGTGCTTAAATTCATATATAGAAAATGTTTCAGAGGTAAAAAAAAAAAAAATAGAGATGGCAGATATTATCGGCCCTCCGATATTATCGGCCGATAAAAGCTTTCAAATTTCATATCGGAAAATATCGGTATCGGTATTTACAAACTGGAAATTATGACTATTTACAGAGATGTAGACTCAGCGCTACGGTCATGTTTATACCATTAATTTTGTACTTTACTCAAGTAGGCTACATGTTGAATTTATAGTTGTATGGAGTATTTCTAGGCTATAACATGAATTCGTATTTATACTAAATGTTTATTTATATTAAATATTTGTATAGTAATAGTTTCTGTTATTTTTCCATCACTGGAGGCCGCATATATCGGTTGATATCGGTTGATATCGGTATCGGGAATTAGAAGTTGGATAATATCGGGATATCGGATATCGGTAAAAAAGTCAATATCGGGCATCTCTAAAAAAAACAAATCTGAGATGATGGAACGGTGATGGATGATATTGCCCATGGAAGGTGATCCTTCTGAAAGCTTAATGGGCAGAGATAATGAACAACAAAATATAGGTCAAAATTACCTTTCATGAGATTTTTGATTGCCAAGAGTAAGGGGTGATTAAAAGGTCAAAAGACCATTCATGTATAAATGTAATGAAAACATAGTACTTACCACCAGGCTGTCTTTATTGTGTATCTATCTTTATTGTGAGCAAGATTACTGTGTGAACCAGGCAGAAATGCCTGTGTGTGCATCTGTCTGTGCGTCACAGTGGTTGAGTTATTAGCATGCACGTCTTACTGTGTATACTGTACTATAAACAGAAACAAGAGTTCCCAAAATACCTGAAATTGAAGTCCCACCCCTACCTGGGCACTCATCAAACCCTGTACACCCCGAGACACTATTACCTGCTGCCTCTCCTTATACATTCTATATGTTTATCTGACCTCATCAACCCCAGTACATTGAAGACACACTCCATGTATGGGCCATACAGAATGAATTCCATATGTTGATCTGACCCCCTATGCCAAAATGCACCCTAGCGGGTCCATTTGGTTCCATGTGTCCTAAAAGAAAAATCATTAACATGGTGAAACATGACTTGATGACATCATCAAGTTGTTTCACCATGTTAATGATTTTTTTTTCAGACACAGAATGGGGCGAACTTTTTTTATCATGTCTCTAAGGTATGTTAATGACATGACAGTAAAATATAGAAAATGGGTGGAATTCCCCTTTTATCAACTGGGAAAAACATTCCCAGTTGATTTAAAAACAAATTGCAATTATTTTTCTAATTTATTAGAAATCAAAGAAAAATCCCAAACTTAGAAAACATTTTTTCATGTTTTCAAGCTTACAACGTGGCAAAAAGCGTCCAAGTTGTGTGCTTCTAGATCTGAGCAAACATCTAATCTTGTTTTACTTGGGAACCACTGCCTGGCTTACAGGCACAGTGATTTCAACTCCCGTTCACTCCTGCCTCTTTGTCATGCCGCCCTCTGCAGGAGGAAGGAGGCTCTGCAGCCACGCCGGCCAAGGCTGCCAGTAATTCCTCTATCGGGGGAGGAGGTGGGGGCGGGGGCGGCGGCCTAATGGGCGAGATGGCATCCATCCTGGCACGGAGGTGGGTGTTATTTACTTTATTGACCAGGAAAAGTGGTTGCCGGTTAATATGTAGTCGTACCTGCTGATTATTAACACGTGATTGTGTGGGAATCCGCAGGAGAAAAGCTGCAGACAGCGGCGAGACAGCGGCAAAAACTAATGTGAGTAATCTAGTTTATCCGTCATTCAATATCCCAGACCCGGCTGGATACTGCTTGTGACGGACATTTTTTTTTTCAGAAATGGGGCGTTGTTGAGAGCCCATCCCATGTTTTAACTGGAAGTCTCTCTGTCTCTCTTCTATCTGCAGGATGACTCAGAGTCTCAGGGCCAAAGTGGTGAGAACAGAAAAGTTTTAAAATACACAGCATGCTGGCTTTCTGATTTAATGCTGATATGACAGGTTTGCCTAGCATCGGTGTGTTCATATCATGTGCTTTGCCTCCTCAGAACCCGTTAGAAGACCGTGGGAGAAGGCGTCTACCATGCCCAGGTAATGCTGTCATTCATGTCCCTCGTGTGGCCAACCTCAGACTCACACACCCCATGCAACGTTAACAGCTTAACACGTCCTGAGACGCAGCGCAGTTTCCCCATCATAATTTCATTTGTGTGTCTTAATGTTGGCATACTACATACGTCCACACAACAGACGCACGTGTGCACACACCTGTACGTTTTGTCATGACAATGTTGTGCATGGCATGCGTGCGTGTGTGTGTACGTACATGTGCCTGTCATTTCCTTTCTAAAGAGCAAGAGTGTGTGTGTTTCACTAACAGGAATAACTCGGTCCCCAAGAACATGGACTCCACTCCCTCATTGCCCCAGGGTTCCAGGTATAATACAATGCTGCCCCATCATCCTCTCGTGTCCACGGTCCTCCCTCTGTCCCTTTCTCTCTCCCTCTCTCTCTCCTTCTCTCCGTCCCCTTCAGGTCAGCACAGCCTCACTGCAAAATGCTGCCTTGGGTGGGCATAGTGTACTGTACAACTTGATACCACCACAAATCTAATGGACTGCAGAATGTCATGCGTTCAATGGCCCTTTTTGAGTGCAGTGAGTGGTGATGCTCTGGTTGGACTTGGTGACTTGCTGCCGGTCCTGCAATTCAGGTGGATTAATCTCATAATAAGATTGTGAAAAAAACATCTTAATTCCTTTGCTGAATTAACATGTTCAATCAGATGTTCGGGGTCACATTTAATGTATTCCACCATCCATAAGTGGGTGCATAGGAAATTACCTCAGAGTCGAACCACGCATCACTTAAGTACATTTTATCTCACTGCTAGAAAAAACAAAACCCAATACTGTATCTCAGAGACAGTGGCTGTACACGCAAATATATTAATCCTTCTTTGATTTGCATGGATTTTCCAAGCATTAGATGGTGGTGGTGTCTCTGGTGTCCTAGTGAACTCTGTGAAGGCGGCTTTGGGTGTCTGTTTTTTTTTTTTTGTTGTTGTTTTGTGTTTACCTTGTTGCTGAGGGACTTCTGCTGTGCTGTAGAAATTTCTTAAAAGTTAGATAGACGCCAGTTATTCAACAACCTGAAGTGAGCAGTCACTGATATAACCAAGTGTGTTTGTGTGTGATCATGTGATGTGCACACACATACTCGGGGCTCCATTTTTGTTGCCGCTAAACCCCTTATTCCTTAACTTCTTTGCCTTTTTAAACTATTAAAAGTTGAAATGGCCAGTCTACAAGCTCACAACGTGTTAATAGATTGACATGTTGAAATATTCCAAAACGTTTTTCAAAATAGTAAAACCGAAATAAGGGATTTGGGATCAGGGGTTTAGCATGTACCGTATTTTCCGGGTTATAAAGCGCACCTGAAAATAGGCCGCAGCGGCCAAATTTAGCGAAAAAATCAATTGTGTACACATACAGGACGCACTGGCCTATTAGCCGCGGGTGTTTTAATGCTTAATTACCATATGTAAGGGTTCTTGCACAGATGAGATTGTTGGCAACGAAATGCTGTTTGAGAAGCATCCTTTGTATTATTTAAACGACTACAGAACTGCACGTGCTGTATGTAATTAACGCTAGAGCCATAGACCAAGGACGGATCTAGGCATAGACATGGGGGGGGGGGCAATGCCCTCTAAACGCCCTGACTGCCCCACCAAACATGACGGAATGCAAACAATGAAAACTTCAAAGATATTTCAAATGCTTATAGCGGGAGTTGAACATTGACTAACTACATTTGTGCCACCACTAAACCAACTGCCATTCTCAATCGCGCCCCGATTGAGAAATATTACATCCGGGCCTGTACTGGCCATAGAGTGTAGCCGGAGATACGCAACTCCGATCACTTCATGAAACCAAATGAGCGCTTGCGGGTTCATTTGGTTCATGAAAAAAGGTAGCCTACCGTACATCTGGTTAACCAACTGTCCACCATTTAGCTGGGGACCACCAGGAATCCTCTCAATGTTTAGGACGCTCGACGAGGCGTCTTTATTGCCGCCTCCATGGACCTCTCCTCCTCCTCCTCCTCGCGCGGCGGCGGCGGCTGCTGCTGCTGCTGCTGCTGCCGCCAGCCTTTCTAAACCCGTTCGTGGATGTTTTGACACTTTTCCACGCAGTCGGGATCCACTGGCAGACTTGAGAAAAAGTTGCTTTCAGCATGTTCCTCGCGTGGTGCGCGCGCTGGTGGCGCCAGCTCCTCGGAACGACGGCGCGCGGTGGGTCCACCACCGCGCGCCGTCGTTCCGAGGAGCTGCTGTCTCCGCCGCACCGGCGTTCCCTGCGTTGGCCCGCCGTCTAACCATTGATTCATTGATCCCAAGGCTACGTGCAGCAGATCGATTTCCTTATTTTTCAACCAGCTCGACTGCCTTTAGCTGCGTTATATGCACTTCTTCGTTTGCTTTCCATGATGCATTTAGTGTCTGTCTTAGCAAACTGCCTGTGACCTGTTCCCTACATTTCCTGCTCGGACCGGCTTAAAGATGGTGTGCATACCGTGCATTTAGACTTAGAACGCCGGGCCCTATAGTGTTTTAGCCGTAAACATCCATACATTGGCCGCACCGCTGAATAAGCCGCAGGGTCCAAAGCACAAGAAAAAAGTAGCGGCTTATAGTCCGGAAAATACGGTAATGAAAATGGAGCCCTAGAGCTCCCAAGTCATTGCTTCTAAAAACGCCTGAACTTCAAAGCTTTTGTGTGTTACTGTACTTAGACGAAGGAAGGAGTAAAAATAACAAGGTAACCAATAGGCTCAACATGTCATGCTGCAATGCGTTGTGGTCTTGTGGACCAACTATTTTGATCAAAATAATGGAATCCCAAAGCCATTTCTGGTGTACTGTATGCGATGAAGAAAAAACGTTGCATTTGAGACACTATAAGGAGTAGCTGCTGCTGTGTGCGGCAAGCTAAGGGGGAACTAATAAATAACAGTAACAAACATGTAGGGTGTATATTGTGCACATTCTTTCATTGAAAAAACATTATATCAGTGATACTCCTTCATAGACTATGTATAGAGTGATAGTGTGGAGAACAACATGGCCGTTTGTTTCAGTATACTGTATAAGTGGCCTTGTTGTCCATTACATCTCTTGATGTATGTACCTTTCCATCTGGTGCTTTCCCTCACCCTCCCTCCCCTCTGCAGTGCTATGGCGATGGGCTCCGCTGGTTGACAGCAACAGTTGTTTTCTAATGTGATGGAATTGCCTGGCTTTGGCAAAATGTCCGCAGCTGTGCTGCAGAAATCGTCACATCTGTCTCTTGATGTGCCCCTTTTTCTGTCTCCCGTTCTCTTCACAGGATGAAGGGCGGCGCTGCTAGTAATGACGCGGGTGGAAACGACGACACAGACTTGGAGAAAATGAAACAGGTATGCCCCCCCCTCCTCTGGTTCTCTATGAAAATAGCAGCTGATAATTTGCAATTGATTACCAGATTTGCAAAAAGGATCTATTGTAATGGGGAAAAGAAGAGGACCAAGTACTGATCCCTGGAGGACCCCCCTCATACCATCTGATTTTCATGCCAATTGTTTGTCCTGTAGGAAATTCTGGAGGAGGTGCGGAAAGAGTTACAAAAAGTAAAGGAGGAAATAATTGGAGGTGGGTCAAGTTCATTATGTTTCCTCTTACGAACCAATATTAACTGTACTTTGCATACTGTGGGCTCGATTTTGGTTACATTAGCCCTTATGCGCAATTAACGCACTTAGCATTGGGGAAGAGGCGTTCCCACACTAAAGTTGATAATTTCGTAACCATGCCATCTCCCTTAAACACCTCCTATACCCGTTAAATTATGCATAGGTGTGGTTTGGGCGTTTTTAGCTTTCATCCAATCCGTGTTGGTCTTGCCATTCCCTTTAAAGGTAGGGGAAGTGATTTGAAATTCATGGTGTAGTACCAGCCTGGTGCACTAGGGGCCCCCAAAAGTAGCTACACTATGTGAACCTGCTGCTCTCTCCTGATTGGAGGAGAATTGTGGTGACCTGGGGAACTTTTATTAGCTCCTCTGCTAACGTGGGGGAGGGGGAAACTCCATATGTGGTTTCCACACCTTATAATAGAGCATTTTAACAGAAAATTTTTTTTTTGGGTGATATCTGACAAAAGTGAAATCACTTCCCCTACCTTTAATTCATCCCTTATCCCTACTGCTATGTCTGACCCTCCTAAGCACGCAGCCTGGCTGCGGGCTTAGGACAGACACATGCATGAGTAGCCTATTCTCAAAGATTATAGCTCGGTCAATTCTCAATCATTTCTTACCATTCAACATGTTATTTGAAAAAACATGTTCCATGTTTTTTGCTGTATGTGGCGTGCATTTATCCCAAGTCTGCGAAATGTTATAAAGTAAATTGCAAAAAAGTCGGCAATTCGCGGCAAAAAAGACGTTTTTTTGATCATTGATCAGATGCTGTATAGAATATGTGGGTAGGTCTTCTCTACGATGCGGGACCGAGCAAACTGCAACTGTTGGGGATTCGGAGGAAACGGTCCGCCTAATCCCCGACAGTTATAGTTTGCCCGATCCCGCATCGTAGAGAAGACCTACCCACATATGGGTTTTTCCCGTCACGCTGCACTTTGAAATGTAAAAAATGGTCCAGAATTGACCGAGAAATGAATGATCAAAAAAACGTCTTTTTTGCCGCGAATTGCCGACTTTTTTGCAATTTACAGCATTGCGTCACAAGTTATTTAATGTATTTAATTATATTATATAGGCTACTGTACATTACCTAAACACAAGGAAGTGACCGACAGCAGGCAATCTACTGCTGTTTATAAGACAATCCATAAATAAGGAGATGAATTGAACTGGCGCCTTTCCACGTGGAGTCGTGGACATCTCCAAAGCGCACAGACGCCCGCACCGTGCGCACGTGGCTCTGCCTTCTTGTATCGGTTAAGGGGTGGTCTCAGATGGCGTTATCTAGTTCCCAAATCTATTTGACGAAATTAGCAACTTAAGGGACTGCGCAACAAACACGCCCATGACCACACCTCCAGCCACAAATAACGGTGTCGGCATAAAGAATAGTGGCTAAGGGAAGAGAAAAGGTGACCAAAATAGCAATAAGGGAATTCGCTGCGGGTATCGGGTAACGTTAGGGACAACGGGTGGAACGAAAATCGCACCCTGTGTATGCAAACATGTCCAAACTTTAAGTTAGACTCTCGATACAGGACAGGAACCTCTTTTGGTCTTTTAACCTTTCCGGATGGGAATACCTTTAGGGTTTCTTACTATGTTGTATATTTATACTGTATGTATACTGTATATTGTCCGGCCAGGCTTTAGGAGGCATTTTAGAATCGCCCTCTTACCAGCACCATAGATGCAAATGTACATAGAGAGTATGCGTGTGACATCATCCTTGTACCTGGAAGTTATGCGGGAATGCCTACTTAAGTGCCAAGAATCTACTTTCTGGTATTGACCTCCCATTATACATGCAAACAGAAAGGTTCTATCTCATTGCATTAAACATTAACATATGCAGACAACATCATTACAAATACATCCAGAGTTTTTTTTTATGTCCTTGTTTACGGTGCAGAAAGAAAGCCTCACATCTCTTCAATCTAGGGAACTCTAAGGTTTTGAGTAAAACGGCATATTTCTGTCTGACTTTGACACTCGATTTGCCACTGACTCTATGCATGCGCAAATTGCGCATACCCTCTATTTGACAAATAAATCTTGATTGTACTAGCTCTCTGATGGATGGATGTGTGTGTCTAAACTAAGTGATGCTCTCTCCCACTCCACAGCCTTTATTCAAGAGCTGCAGAAGAGAGGAACATAGTTCTATCAGGAAGAAGACATGGATGTATGGATGAATGGATGGATGGAAGAGGCTATGCCCCTGTGCGTGGATCTCTCCTCTGCTGCCCCCTCCTGTGTAGCCCAGGGATTACTCTCTCTGCCATCAACATTCTCTCTTTTACACACACACACACACACACACACACACACACACACCACACACACACACACACACGAGCGCAAGCAACATGTAAAACAAGAAATGGCCAGAAAAAGTTAAATCAGGGAAGCTATTCACTTCACCACCCAGGACTGTGACATTGTTTAGATTTTACATCTGTGGTTGCTCTTTCTCTTTCCATGTACAATTACGGCCTCTGCAGGAATTGCACCCTCGCTCTTTCTCCCTCTCCCAACTGTAAAACATTTGATCAACAGGGCAGTCAGTCTTCAGTATTCAGGGATGACATATTATTCACATATGTTACTGTAATAACAAGATGCTGGCATGTGGCGATTTGTCACGCTCCCAAACACCCTCTCTTTTTGTCTCCATCTCTTTGTCTTTCTCTTCATTTGGAGAATATCATGATTCAATCTACAAAGAAAAAGCCTTTACAGAGAGACATTCATTTCAGACAAGCCCTGCTAGGAAAAAAAAGAAAAGACTATCTCTTTTCACCTGAGTGACACTCTTCAGGTGGAAGTTGCAACGCGACATTGCTCGTCTATGAATCAGGGATCCCCGATGTGGGGGAACCACCACTCCTATAGCAAGTCACTGGCCCTTGAAGGGCTGAGGTGAGGGTTTCTTCTGTTTGCCCTCTCTGTCACTCCATTCAAGTGGATTTTACACCTACTGACGATAGCCAAGAACAACAACAACACCAACAACACAGCACAAGCCTTTTCCATGTCAAGATGGAGGAGAGAGGAGGAAGCAGGATGTGAGCAAAGCGAACGCGATGGACAACTCGAGTGCTGTGAGAAGAGTAATGTTGTAGTTCTGTGCTAGTGTGAGAAATCCTTCTCTTTGCATTGCACTTGTTCCAGAGAAAGTTTGTGTGTGCGATGTGCGTGCACGCACGTGTGCACCACTCTACTGACACATTCTTTCCCCCGTCAGACAGAATGAGATGCTACTTGTTGGGCAGTGCAGTGGTCTTATACTGTGCTTCTCACATTTTTTTCTTCCATTTTAGGTATGTTTTGTAACTTTGAAACATGAGAAATGGCCATGAAAAGGTCAATTAATTTGGCCATGACCAACTGCCTTGAGAATAAATATATAAATATAAATATATATATATAAGAAATAAATATATATATGTTTTGAGGGAAAATGTTAGCAAAAATAAAATGCTGTTTCTATTTTAATTGAGATGACTGGTGAATGGGGATCCTTTTTTTGGATGATTATTGTTTTCTTATGAAATGTTATTTTGGGTTTACTGTTTTTTTTTTTCTTTTCTTTTTTTCTAATAGAGTATAGGCTTTTTACACTGAAATATAAAGAAAACAGCTTAGAGACACTGGATTAGAAATGCCTTTATAGTCAAATACAGCTGCTTCTTGAAATGGATTATGTCTTGAGTCTTCCTTTCCATTTCAAATGTGTTCCAAGTATGTTATATTTTAAAAGTAACTTTTTTCACTCTTTCACACAAACACCTTCACACAAACACCTTGATGGTGTAGCTAAATGGAACAATTAAAGCCCATATCCTTGGAATGAGATTTGAAATATTATTAGATATTGCCTTGTGGTATCCCTGTGGTGCTGGTGGTGTGCGGTCAGGTGATGACGTAATGGTGATGTAAGTAAAAGACCTTTTATAGCTGATGGCATAACACACTGCTCATGCACAAGTAGGCCCATGGCCATGTGCAACGCCCAAGTTTGCACTCTACCGAGTACATAATTTGGTGGGGGCACCACCAAATTATGTAAATTAGTAAATAATGGCTGGTATTCAATCCTTGTCATCCTGGAGGATGGCACTAGAGCCCAGATTCTGACGATATGGGATATCATCTCACAAATGTGTTAATCAGATGTAACTCTTTGAGAGCTTAAAAATGAAACCAAATGGTACAGTACTTTACACTCTCAAGAGTTGAAATATTCATCTGAATTAGGCCAAGTCTACACAACTAAAGAATGTAGAAGATTAATGGTCATTTTTATTTTTTGTTTCATTTCCCAAATCCAGCCTGGAGTTGTGTATAAAAGCAAAATTAATCGTTAGTTTTAGGTCCGTGTGAGGCTAAAATGTCATCAAATGGTGGTCCGTGGCTCAAATTCTGAATAAATAGTGGGCCCTGGTATCCACGGATATAACAGTAACGTCACGCCATAGAGTGTATGCGTCGTCCATATAGCTGCTATAATGTATCGGTAACGTCACGACAGAGTGTATGCGTCACGGCCACACAGAAGTGTGTCCTTCCTTTCCACACAGTGAACGATGCTTCCGGATTGTGTGTGAACCGTTCTGACACCGTTTCCGCCGCCATCATTGCGGATTTTGGACTTGAACCACCAGCGCCGTGTTTTTAGTTTAGCCACTGCTGCATTTCATTGATGCAGACAGTCCAGTGGCGAAAACAAAACGCACCCTGACGGACGGGACGGGGGGAAAAGAAGGAAAGGATTACGCTCAACATCATTTCAATTTTCTTCTCTGGGGGGGACCACTCGCAATAACGCCATCATCTTTTCCCAGTCAGTGACTGACTGACTGGCGGACCCTTCCCTCCTCCGACCTACACCGATCTACTCAGGAGGTCGTAGCTAGAGCTAGCCTAGCCGGCTAGCGTTATTGGGTTAGCTTGTATTATTACCAGGCGGGGGAAGAGGAATAAAATCAAGCCGAACAACCACCACCACCATGGCTCAGATTCTCCCTATCCGCTTCCAGGAGCACCTGCAGGTAAATAAATAATGTGTGAACGCACACACACGGCCGCCTTTTTACGCGCAGTCAGCCCACTACTATTACCATCACCTGCTTATATTGGGGGGGGGGGTTGGCTGGAGGGGGTGGGGGTATTATTACAATATTATTATTATTGTGGCTGTTTTGACAGCTAGCTCGTCTAGCAGCGGCTAGCTAAAGTTAAACGTCAGCGGCACCATTAGACAGCAGCAGCGTCCAAATGAAATGAATGACCTCCCCTCCCCCGTTTAGCCGACAGGCTAGCTGGCGTCCGAGCCACAGAGCTGCGACATTGAGGGGGCAGGAAACAGCCAGGTCAAGTGACTCGTGTATTAGCGCGAGGCCATAGACTTCCAACGCATTCCCTAACTTCCGGTTGTCCCCATTCAATAGAAGTCTTATGTAGAAGAGCCGCCATTGAACTGGCTCCTTGAAGTGAACAGAGTTTGCGTAACTCTGTGCCTCGGGTCTAGCGTTTAGCCCGCTCGAGCTGCCCTGCTATTAGACGAGTAGGGGTTACACAGACTTTTGCGACCCATCGAATTCCGTGACCGACCACCACAGCAGCTGAATTTGAAATACTCACGATTTCATGATCGGTCTGACATAGTAAAATAAATAAAAAAAAAACGTGACTTGAATTAGTTTTAGATAGGGCACCGTTTTCTGCACTTCGTTGCATTAGCCGCTCGAGGCTATTTAGCTCGTCTCCAATGTATTAGCGTCTCTGTGACATGGAAATGGAATAAACATGTTTTGCGATGTTGCTCAGTTAAAACGTACATTTTTTGCCATTAACCTTGGCGTGTTAAGCTAGCTTGCAGTTCAGTTGTCTGAGCTGTATGTTGTGAACTTGTGATAGAAACGAACCAATGCCATGATAATAAATAAATAGCCCTATTATTAGGCAAATTATAATGGAAATGAATGGAGCATTGGGGCTGTCAAAGTCGATGGTATGATGGACGGGTGGTTATTTTTCCCAAAGATTCGATTGTTTTAATATAATGACGATGTATTATATCACGATCGACATCACTATACACCAAAGCTGTCATTTGACAGCTTTGGTGGCTGGCTGGCATTGGCATCATGTCATCCCATTGCTCGCACATGACACATCGCTGCGGGTCATTTACTGTATTATTTTGGAAGACCTGCCTGCCTGTGGTTCTTCATTCACACCTGCAGGAAGAGAGCTGAAGTGAAAGGGAAATTAATAGCAGTTGTTTTTTTGTGCGATTGAAATCATCTCACTTCACTCACTGTCACTGCTCCTTCCTTATTTTATATCTAGGGCTGATATGACCACTTAATATATATTGGCCGGACACTACTTGCTTGAGAGACAGCTCATTATGTTAATAGTTATATATTAAATGATTTCTGGAGTTTTAAGAGTATAATGAGTCTTGTCTCGTCTTAAAAATGTACTACTCGTGCATCATTTTAACAATAGGCATATAAATTAGGGATGGAACCCTGTGATGTTCTTTGACCTCTATTTCTGTATCGTGGCTGAGAGCCCCACGTTCACCCTGGAGGTGCAATATTACATGAACTTAAACTGAAAAGTGCTGACCTTAGTACTAGGTTACTGGATGTTAGTGGATGTTTCCTTTCTTGACTTGTAAAAGCCTCCATGTGTTACAGAATAAAGAAGACGGCACCTTTTACTTTAATAGAGGAAACGGGGCAAGGCAAAATGCGCCTTAGATTCCTTCTTTTTTGGGTCATAATTAAGTTGTGTGTTTTCCCCTTTTCAGCTCCAGAACCTGGGGATAAACCCAGCCAACATTGGATTCAGTACTCTAACCATGGAGTCAGATAAATTCATCTGTATCAGGGAGAAGGTGGGTGAGCAGGCCCAAGTTGTCATCATTGACATGGCAGACCCAAACACTCCTATTCGCAGGCCCATCTCTGCAGACAGTGCAATCATGAATCCTGCCAGTAAAGTTATCGCCCTCAAAGGTAAGTTCGAGACACACACACACACACACACACACACACACACACACACACACACACACACACACACACACACACACACACACACACACACACACACACAGGGCTGTGTTGTTGCACACGCCAAATAAAAACAAATTCAGGGGACGACCAAAACCTTCATCTATGTCTAACCAGTTTTCTAACATCACCATCATTGGTGTAGTTTCTGTCTGTCTTCGTCTGCCAGTTGCCAAGTTGTCTGCATAGTCTGCTTCACATATTGATGTCCGTTATGCAGGCTTTCTCATTTTTATGTAAGAGGAAAAATGAATTGGTAATTAAGATTTTAGAGAAGAGGAGCGACCCAAGCACTCAGAAAATGTAAATTATTGGGGTACTTTATTCATATAAAAAAGTTAAAGCCAACATGTCTCAAATAATGTGTGTAGCAGAGTGTCTCTGTCAGCCTCTGCCATGAAGGTCTGAAAAGTCTAATATCTACCCCCAGCCCACTGGTCTGTTGGTTAAGATGTTGGACTTTCACATGAGAGACCTGAGATGAATTTGTGCGACTGCAAAGACGAAACAGAATTGGGGAGGAGGCTTCAAATCCGCTTTATTTTGTACTCATGATCAGAGCTTCTGTTCTCCAGACTGTATGACGGAAGCATGAAAATTTCAAGAGGCAACAGTCTGGCTTGCATCATACATGTTCTGATGAAGACAGTTAGGTCGAAACATGTTGACGTTTTAACCTTTTTGATATGAATAAAGTATATACTCCATACTCCTTTTTTGAGCGCTTGGTTCATTCCCCTCTCTTTTTCAAGTTTTAGTTCCTTTGAATCTAGAAGCACCAATTGTGCAATATTTAACTTAACTTGTACCTCCACTGAGCACCTGGTTGTTCTCTTGTTTTGCTTTGTTCAAACCGGGGACCTACCTACAGGACATTAATATTATTATGATATGATAAAAGTAGTAAGTAGCAACCCTAGCAAAACTGTCACTCTATCATGAATGCTTTGTCTATTTTTGCTTGTTTTTGCTCTTTTTTTCATTTCTTACTGCTTTCTTATGTTTGCAGACGGTGAGTTGAATTTTACCTCATGAGTTGTCAAAGTGTAAAATCCTGTATGCACTGTGTTGAAATGATGTCTCCACGGTTTTGATGTCCCTCG
Organism: Benthosema pterotum; assembly: GCA_039105355.1. NCBI lineage: Eukaryota > Metazoa > Chordata > Actinopteri > Myctophiformes > Myctophidae > Benthosema > Benthosema pterotum. The sequence goes on from CM076977.1 coordinate 23,664,965, forward strand.
CTGCTGTAGTAATGCGTGCTTGAATGTATAACGGTAGTGCTGCAAGCTGGATGACAAGTTCAACAGCAGAATACACTGAGGGGAATGCAAAAAAAAACAAAAACAAAAAAAAACATTTCCACAATTTCAATCTGTTAACTTAGTAGTTAGTTTATCTACCCGGTGAATGTCTGAGAGACTGAGATTATAGGAATATAGGTATATAAAATCCTACATGCTTTATTTAGTTGAATGATCTAGAAGATTGCAGAGAGCAAGCAGTGGCTTTGGGATCATTGTGCTTTGCCGCTGTGATCTATTCTCTTGCTGACAGTGTGGTGTGTTTTTTCACACATGTTCTATTAGCAGAATCTTTCAAGATTCACAACATTATAAAATATTATTTAGCACACTGTTGCAACCTTTTCAGGACAATGAATCATTGCATGATCCCTTTTCTTTTTTACCAGGCATTTAGCCTACCCTCCTATCGAGAGTAACTTAACAGTAGCTTAAGTGGAGCACTTGGTAGTTTTTTTGACTGACAAACTGATGATGCACATTTAGCTCGCAGGATTAGACCCAAGTAGCTTAAGAAAGCTTCAGCATTTGTCATGCAGTAACCAATTTGATTCTATTCGGAATGAAGAAGCCATGTTTGTAAATGGTGGATTCTGTTAATTGAATTAAATTGTTTTTTCTCGCCCCCAAGCTGTAATCTAGTAATTAATGTGTTTTTAGGAGCTATTGTTTTCCTTTGGACTTACTCTTAACCTAACAGTTGTGTGTCTACTCTGCACAGCATCATTTGTGTACACACAACAGGAGAAAAGTATTTGTTTTGATCATTCACTTTTTTTTATTTTAATGGACAGTGAAGTAAAGGGTGTAGTTAAGTTGAAAGGAGATTTTTTACTTGTCTTGACTGAGATGCATATTATCGTCTAAAAGGATCAGAACGCCTCCATAAATAATAATAATAAGAAGCCGACGTTGGAGGGAGGGGCTTGAAACGGAATGGGCGTGATGAGTGCATCCCTCCACCAACCTTTATGTCATCACATCTGTTTGTCTGCTTTGTGGTCCTATTTTCTTAATCTGCATTCAGCCCCGAACACCAAAAACTCCAACGTCCCCATTTTAGGATTAACAAAAAGTGTTGGGAATCCCAAAGAGGATCTGATCACATGCTTGAAGTTCTCTGTTTTTATTTCTGTATAAATATTTTCAGAGCTTGAGCCAAATTAACCAGAGAGCTGAAAAAAGGGGGGGGGGGGACTTCCACATGGGCCTGGAAAAATGATCCAGAGAAATGATCAGATTTTTACTATTTAGGTCAAAGTCTGACCTAAGTCTGGTTACGTGGGACTATAGTTTTTGTAGTGCACAGACAGTGCCCTAAGTGAGCGGGCGTTTGCGGGTGATGCTAATACTTAAGACTTGCAGAGTTTAGTTGAAATGAAATATCTTCCCAGGCTTGAAGAGTAGGTTTAGTGCCCAACCATACTATGTTTTTGCACAGCCCCAACTTGGATCCACTTGAATAGCAAAGTCACATTAGTTCATTTTGTTCTCCCCCCTGTTCCTGGAAAGTTGTCACTTCACTGTACCACGAGGTGTTTACATATTCAGCCACAGCTGCATTTGTTTGTCCCACACCTGTCTATTGTCTCAGACCTAACTGAATGCAGATCCTCCTAGCACTTAACTTGCTTTGCCCGTTTGTTGGCCTTGCGCCCGTTGCATTTTTCAACTGCTGCTGTCTTGTTGTTATGGTCATTTGGTGATAACTTGCACCAAACCCTGACTCACCAACATTTCCCCAACAAGTGGAATTTTGGTAGTCCCCTCCCCAAACCCTTCCCCCTTCTCCCAAAGCCTGGTGTGGTTTGTGTGTATTGGTTCAGTAGCAGTTAGTAACTTCTCTTATCAAACTTGGGCCTATGCGATCGGTGCACCTCAACTCGGCTTGTGAATGTTTTCAGCGGCAAAGACCCTGCAGATCTTCAACATCGAGATGAAGAGCAAAATGAAGGCCCACACCATGACGGATGACGTCACCTTCTGGAAGTGGATCTCGCTCAACACGGTGGCGCTGGTCACGGACAACGCCGTGTACCACTGGAGCATGGAGGGAGACTCACAGCCGCTCAAGGTCTTTGACCGCCACTCCAGCCTGGCCGGCTGCCAGATCATCAACTACCGCACAGACGCCAAACAGAAATGGCTACTGCTCATTGGCATTTCGGCACAGGTAGATGCAACACACAGGCCCCTTCTGGTTGAAGCGCTCTAACCCATAAGGACTAATCTGCTGCCCTTTCAATGCAATCTCCACAACGGGCAATACTCAGTTATTGTAGGATAATTCCTCCGGAAGTAATGTGAGTAGAAGCTCAAGCAATATGTGTCAAAGGCAAAAACAATAAAAGTTTCTTCCTTCCAATAAAACACTGTAAACAAAAGCTAATATTGAGCCACCAGTGTTTGAGCCAGCAGTAGGTCACTGTCATGGCATGGTCCTTTAATACATCGTTTTGGCATCAACCCTTTCCCGTATGAACTATGAAGACCCATTATTTATTCTGCCTTTGAACGGTGGACCTCCTTTCGATGAGATTTAATATTTTGTTATTGTTTGATATGATTTTGTCCACAATAATTCCATGCTGTGTCCTATGTAAACGGGTAAATAGGTTTTCAGTGTAATGGGTCCCAGAGCCCAGGGGTGGGCCCCATGGGACATTTCATGAGACTGACTTCAATGGCTTTAGGGTACAGTACAGAGTACAATATTGCATCCCAGGACCCCCGGTAATGAGTCAGTCTAAGATGGTATGCTGCAGGCTACTTGCATCACTGGGTACATTAGTTGTCGTATAGGTGAACACTGATTATTAAATGTACAATTCCTCTACGTCCTTGTTGTAAAAAAAGATAATGCAGATCGTTTAAGCAATGATTTACCTCAAGAGTTTAATACCTGTATGAAACCAAATTTACCCTTATGGGTCCAGTTTGTTGAAGACCTCAGTCTGAATTTTCATTTCATCTCAATTCATTATTCAATAACATTCGATATAAGGTTATATAGAAAAAAAAAATATATATATATATATATATATATATATATATATATATATATATATATATATAGAAAAAAATAAGGTATATTTTTAAGGTGGCGATTCAGGGCAGGAGCCAGGCTAGAAAACACATTCTCTCCTTGTTTTCCCCCAGCAAAACCGCGTAGTGGGAGCCATGCAGTTGTACTCTGTGGACAGAAAGGTGTCTCAACCCATCGAGGGCCACGCCGCAGGATTCGCCCAGTTCAAGATGGAAGGCAACACGGAGGAGTCGACCCTGTTCTGTTTCGCTGTGCGAGGACAAGCAGGGGGAAAGGTATTAGTGCCCACAGCCCCTGTCCCAGACTTTAGTGCTGCATTAGCAGAGTGATGGGGATGATATCCATCACCACAGCGGAAATGGACCTCAAATCTATGTTAATCTTGATGACAGTTCGGAATCCATATCAACTTTTTTTTTCTGACATAATGGCTGCTTTACTTTTTTTTAAACCAATACCAATGAGCTAATGTATGTATTTGTTGTTTGATTTCTTTTTATATGTATATATGTTAGATTATGAGTAAATATGTAAATGATGTGTTGAGATATGAACATTAATTTGTCGTATTGGCTACTGTTTATTGTGTTCTTTAGCTGCACATTATCGAAGTGGGGACTCCTCCAACAGGCAACCAACCATTTCCGAAGAAAGCTGTGGATGTTTTCTTCCCTCCCGAGGCTCAGAATGATTTCCCGGTCGCCATGCAGGTAATACAAATTAGTACATACATACTACTACAGCACCTGCATTTTTACTCAAATATTCTCAATACAAAAAGGCAAACACTGACCCAGCATAGTGATAACATTGTAGTAATTACCCACTGAGAATGGGAATGGCACACGCTGTAAATCAAAGTCTTGACGTATGAGTACGTCTGAGATACGGCCGAGCTACAAGTGTCTTATGCGTGTAATGTAGGCTTATAATATACTGTATACATGTAATGCCTTTGCATGTATAGTATGAAGTTTCCCAAATGGAGATGTTGGAGAAAGTCTGCATACCCAAATGGAGATGTTGTACGTCCACAGATCTGGTGTGTTCGCCAGTAGTGTTCACCATGGGCCGTGCAAGTGAATGTGCGCTCTGTCGATGAGCTCATGTCTCTTTCTTACCCCTACCCCTTAGATCAGCTCCAAACAAGACGTGGTGTTCCTCATCACCAAGTATGGCTACATCCATCTGTACGACCTGGAGACTGGCACCTGCATCTACATGAACAGGATCAGCGGCGAGACCATCTTTGTCACTGCTCCCCACGAGCCCACAGCAGGCATCATCGGTGTCAACCGGAAAGGACAGGTATTGTGTTTCACTATGAAACTTGTATGAATGAATGAACTGCAATATTGATCATTTAGACGTTGTAGTACAATTAATTCTATATCCCTTTATGTGGTCAGTTCTTCTCTCAAGCGTCCCAAGTTTCTGATCATGTTTCAGTGATCAGTTGGAACACTAGTATGAACCGAAGTCACTGTATATTTTCATGCAGAACCTGTGCTATAACATCTATCACTGCTACTCCTACTCTACTGGATGATACTTACTGACTTATCTAGTATCATTGTTTCTCATTCTCTCTGGAGGTATTAATATTACTTAAATTTCTACACTAACCACAAAGAGAGGGAATATGTATAGTATAGTATAGTATAGTAACAGTAACGATACAATTACAATTTTTAGACAATATGGTAAAAATGAACCAGAAAAGGTGTGTACTTGTGGGCTCATATTACATCCATATGTACATCCATGTTACATACATCCACCAAGACACTGATTGTTATTGCGTGTAACAAGATACTATTGATCCAATCAAAGAGTTTCTTTTCCTCTGCACACCACTGCAGACAGTAATGTTGGGTTTTGCATGCCGCACATTCGATGGGGCGCTTTAGACAGACTTTTCCGTTTCATTACTCTGGTTTTATTCCATCGAGTTGATTTCCGATCATATCTGCACATTCCGACAGTCCATCTCAGTCCGTTGGCAGTGCTGGCAGAGTTAATACAGGGCCTGCAGAATGTAAAAGACAAATTTAGGCTCATTGGACGTGAAACGGGATCAGATTAAATGTGTCATTTTTTGCGTGTCATGGTGTGACCTTGACGGAGGGGAATCCCTGTAAACAACACGCAGGCTGGCAGCACAGGGCAGTGTGAGACATGTGACAGCCACAGCAGGAGGGCCCAACGCAGCCTGCCAGTTAGGCATCCTAATCTCCTTATAGCGCTTGGCTTTCACCCTCAAGTACTGTATAGCCTGATCTGACACAATATGGTACTGGAACAGACACACGTTTGCTGGCACAATGTCATCCGTATAATGCCGTTCAAAAACTTGTAACTAATGGTGTTAATGTGATTAACTTAAATGTATTTTCATGCAAGTATTAAGTGACTAATATACACAGAAAGTCATGGTTAGCTTAAAAGCAATATTCAAACTATAAAATTGCAGTGTTCATTCTTGCCTTGTGGAAATAATATTAAAACAAAGCATTTCTTCTTTAGTTTATGTTCTTTAAACACAAACTGGTTATGATTTCAACATTCCAGGAATAATCATAAAATCTAAGTGTTGACCATGTGTTGAATTTGTCAGTGCTGACATCTACAGGTTTAAATGTTCTCTCTGTCCAAAAACACACCAGACTTTTGGAGCCTGTGAGAATCACATTCCTTGGGTTGAAAAAGGAGTGCTAGTAGATATTTCACCTATAATTAGGAACCCATTGTGACCACATGACCCCAGGAAGGGTTAAAAGTATTATTACTATTATCTTATGCATGAAAGGCATATGTTCCAGTTCCTACACTCAGCTGTTGTAAACCTGTTGGATTTCAATGTTTTTAGAACATTTGAAATACTAGTATATGCATATGTTAATCAGTCATTAAAGAAACAACTTAAATTTAACATTCAAATACTGCGGTTCAATCATTGGGTGTTTTGTGAATGTGCACGGCCAAGAAACTGCTGCTGCTTCTGAGTTAATCGATCAATAAGATTATCAATGAAAGAGTCAATAAATCCCATCCCTACTGAGTGCAGATGTGTTTCTCTCCACTAGGTGCTGTCGGTGTGTGTGGAAGAGGAGAACATCATCCCTTACATCACCAACGTCCTCCAGAACCCGGACCTGGCCCTGCGCATGGCCGTGCGCAACAACCTAGCTGGTGCAGAGGAGCTGTTCGCCCGCAAGTTCAACACCCTGTTCACGGCAGGGAACTATTCCGAGGCTGCCAAGGTGGCTGCCAACGCACCTAAGGTACTGTACTGTCAAGCAAGTAGCAAGTAGAGCCTGGTCAATCACTGTTTATTTTGGGACCGATAGTTTAGTAAAAAAGAAAACACATGCCTAACCTAGGCTCAAATATAGTCTGGCGGTGTGTTGCAGGTTTGAATCCTGATGGTCTTTACTGCTTGTCATTACTGTGTCTACTGTGTTATCAACAAAGGTATAAATAGCCCAATAGTAAACATGCCAAACTGTGAAAGATTTGATTAAACATTCTATTTGAGAACGTTTTACGGATAGGAATAAAACTGTGCTTTTAGAGCTTTTAGATATGATGATAGCTTTTAATAATCTAATTTTGTTTCCACCTATAACAAGAAGCCAAAATAGTAATGTAATGCCTGGCTGATATTCGTTGGAACTTAACATTATTTGATATAGTTAATACACGCTCAAGACTGTGGAGATAAAGACTTTTACAGCTACATCACTGGTTGGGAACCAGTGATCTAAAATGCTCAACATTGATGTTGTTTGTGTGCGTTTCCCGTACTCAGGGGATTCTGCGTACCCCAGACACCATCCGCCGCTTCCAGAGTGTCCCGGCCCAGCCGGGACAGACGTCCCCCTTGCTCCAGTACTTTGGAATCCTGCTGGACCAGGGGCAGCTCAACAAGTTCGAATCCCTGGAGCTGTGCAGGCCGGTCCTCCAACAGGGCCGCAAGCAGCTCCTGGAGAAGTGGCTGAAGGAGGATAAGGCAAGTTTGCGTTTTTCTCTTTGACTCAAAACAAACACCAGAGTAAAGTGTGGGCACAGGCGGATGCATAGTTTGCATACACAACTCACAGACTTGAGACGTATGAGGAGTTGAGGCAGGAAGCAAACCTCCTGTTGGCTCTGGCGTTAGAGAAAGGACAATAGCTGGAAGCCTAGATGAAAAGGGCAGTGGTTTGGCCATTCACTGCTGGACAAACCAAATGAACAGTGTAGTGGTTGAGTGTTAAAGTCCACCTTGTGACCTTTCTTCCAGGGCAAGGATCTTCATTACAGATGGATTATAATCACATCTTGGATGTATTTGCAAACATCAGTGGCCATTAGGTCTTTTGCCACAGGGCAAAACTGGTTTACATACAAAAGCTGAGCAGATTATATAATATACAGAAGTACTGGTACATTCACACACATTTTCAGCCAGTTGTGGTTGGATGCTTTTCACTTTGGAAATTATCTCATCACAATAGATCTAGAAATGCTATACTACTGTATATAATGCTATATAGCAGTTCACAAGTAAATATTATAGATTGATACTGTACTTATTTTTGCTGTTTCCCATCTTGATGTGATGATACAAGGTTTCACTATGACCATAATCATTTCTTCTTTTTACTCTTTACTACACTGTGTACTCGGCACACTGACTGTGCCGAGTACACTTGTATGGTATAATAATGTGAAACACCTTTTGAATTAAGAAAAAATACAAATAAACATACTTTGGAAAATCCTACTTTTTATATATAATAATCTCATGAAATGCAAAAATAATAGAATGAATTGTAGCAGCATTCAAACCTTGTTTTTCCATTTCTCAATCACCTACAGCTGGAGTGCTCAGAGGAGCTGGGGGACCTGGTGAAGTCAGTGGACCCTACTCTGGCCCTCAGTGTTTACCTCAGAGCCAATGTCCCCAACAAGGTCATCCAGTGCTTCGCCGAGACCGGACAGTTCCAGAAGATTGTCCTCTACGCCAAAAAGGTCAGAGGACATGTTTATATCCTCCATAAATAGGCAGGCAGGCATCTTTAGATTTGTTCTAATAAACCATCTAGACCTGAGGTAAATTAGCCGATATTTTGAACTTGAGCTGTAATATTTGGTTCTGGCGGCGGGTCCCTCGAACAACACATTTTTTAGATGTTTGTCATCATTTAGAACACATTTGTAGAATCTTACATCAGGTCTAAATTTGGATAGAGAAAATGTGGCGATGTTAAGAAGCTTTTGTCCCTTTGTGCTGCATTCTATCATCATATTGTATAATGCATGTATGGTATGGTATTGTATTAAAGGTGGGCTACACTCCCGACTGGATCTTCCTGCTGAGAAACGTGATGCGTATCAGCCCAGAGCAGGGCCTGCAGTTCTCCCAGATGCTAGTCCAAGATGAGGAGCCTCTGGCCGACATCACACAGGTCAGATGATCTCTCTCTTTCTCACTCAGAACCATCTGATGAGGTAATGTTTTGGCCTACAAAAGGCTCAATTGGATATCCATCGGATCTGACCCGATGGATGTGTTTTTTGTATTTTCTAACCGTCTTTTTATTTATTTATTTTTAGATTGTGGATGTCTTTATGGAGTACAACCTGATCCAGCAGTGCACGTCGTTCCTGCTGGACGCTCTGAAGAACAACAGACCCATGGAGGGACCCCTCCAGACACGCCTGCTGGAAATGAACCTGGTCCACGCTCCACAGGTAAGCACACGGCGTGCAAATGTTGTGTTGGAATTCCACCCATTTTTAACATTTTACTGTGTCATTAATATACCTTAGAGATGTTGCATGGACATGATGAAAAGTTCCCTCCATTCTGTGTTTCCTAGAAATGGAGGTGAAAACACAACTTGATGATGTCATCAAGTTGAGTTTCACCATGTTAATGATTTTTCTTTTATGACCCTTTTTTTCCTGAGAAAAAACAAATGTGTACAAATGGAACCAATTGGACCCGCTAGCGTCCATTTGGTTTACATTTGTACACTCTCAGGAAAATGTTGAAAATGGGTAGAATTCCCCTTTAATAAATCAGTGTCCCAATGAGTCCTTCTCAAAACTCCACCCTTTGGTGCGGAGCTTAGTTACTGTCCAATGCCAGTCTAAAGAGTTTAGCAAATGTTGGTAGCAGGTCAAGCTTTCCTCTTCTAACGTGCCTATTGGACAAGGACAGTTTGGGATATGGACTTAGTGAAGCGCTCATTATACACATAGCGAAAACCAAAAAGCAGAGCTGCTAATCTTCCAGGGCCCCCAGCCAGCAAGCAGTTTTAATCTCTGGTTGTCGTCATGTTTCACAGGTTGCAGACGCCATCCTCGGCAACCAGATGTTCACCCACTATGATCGCGCCCACGTGGCTCAGCTATGTGAGAAGGCCGGCCTCCTCCAAAGGGCGCTGGAGCACTACACCGACCTGTACGACATAAAGCGCGCCGTGGTGCACACGCACCTGCTCAACCCAGAGGTAAAACACCACCTGCCTAACTTTGTCATCACTAGGCTTAAATCGCTGTGTTATCTGGTCTAGAGCAGAGGGTAACATAAAAAAACACGTGTTCCCGCTTGTGATCTTTTCCAGCGTTGCTTTGTTTTGGGTTCCTTTGTTTTGTTTTAAATTATTATTATTATTATTTGAGTTGGAATAAAGATGGATTTACCGAACACTATTCCAAGATGTACTTGAAGAAACGTACTTGCATTCAATTAAGGCTTTTATTTAGTGTAGGCTTTTTATAGGCCCTAAAATTACCATGCTCTTGATCACAGTGACAGTTATTATACTGCATATATTATAATTTTACCGTGGGAGCCATTTTTAAATAAAAGATGATCACCAATTTCACTTTACGAAACTCGTAAATTACCAGCTGCCTTAAGTAATGCAATGTTAATGTCCCGAGTGCCCATTTCCCATTTTTAGACCATTCAGTAAAACGCCTTTTGAGTTGTCCCTACTGACGTTGATATTGCTTCTCTCCACTCTACTCCATGCAGTGGCTGGTGAATTTCTTTGGCTCCCTGTCAGTAGAGGACTCCCTGGAGTGTCTAAGGGCCATGCTGTCGGCAAACATCCGTCAGAATCTGCAGATCTGTGTCCAGGTGGCCTCCAAGTACCACGAGCAGCTCTCCACTCAGTCCCTCACAGAGCTCTTTGAGTCCTTTAAGAGCTTCGAAGGTATGCGCTAAGAGATGGAGGCCACACACACTTCATATATACATACTGTATGGATGGATAAATGGAGCTAGACACAGATAACAAGTTCATTGTGTACTCAGGATCAATAAACCTTGGCCTTGTCATTCCTGTTATTACAGGATAGGCCTATTATTTTCCAAAAGTAAAAAGGGTCACTCGTCTTCTCTCTGTTTTGAAAAGTAGTCTCCTGTAATTGAGGGCCATAGTAAAGGATAGTGGTTCTTTTCAGAATGTATTGTCGTCTCCCGTCTTTCCACATAATAGAAAGTGCTAGTGGGCTCTATAAGAAACCGCCTCGATAAGCCTGATCGATGAGGTGCTTGTTTCCAACACAAATGACCAAGCTCCATTGCTGATGATGAGTGGATAGATGGCTTGTTGCGAGATACAATGATAAATGGTCAGCAGACAATTTACACTTAAGTGTGTACTTAATTTTGCTTCCGTTCCCTTTAACTAATTTGCTTGCTCAACACTATCCAGGGCTGTTTTACTTCCTGGGTTCCATCGTGAACTTCAGCCAGGACCCAGAGGTTCACTTCAAGTACATCCAGGCTGCCTGCAAGACGGGACAGATCAAAGAAGTGGAGAGAATCTGCCGCGAGAGCAACTGCTACGACCCTGAACGTGTCAAGAATTTCCTCAAGGTGACGAATGGATCGTTCTTATTGTTTATTATAAAATCTTGAATTGTAGGAATCTTTTCATGTTGATTTGTTAAAGAAAGAACACAGTCGTCCATTATGGGTCAATGGTAGTTAAAATTGACTGTTTTTTTTTTCCAGGAAGCCAAGCTGACTGACCAGCTGCCTCTGATCATTGTTTGTGATCGCTTTGACTTTGTCCACGACCTGGTGCTGTACCTTTACCGCAACAGCCTGCAGAAGTACATTGAGATCTATGTGCAGAAGGTATGTGGAAATGATAAACCTAATCTATGTAAAAGCAACCTCAGATAAAGGTGCTATATAAAATGTGCCATTTATATAAAATGCACTATTTATAAACCTCTTATGTATCATTTTTAGTAAAAGTCCACTTTTATGCTGATTTATGCTGACCTCACTGCCAATGTCAGAAACCAAAAGATGGGCTTTGTAACTGACGTTATCATCAACCCTTTATAGGTCACCATTCAAAAAGAGACACTTGGGACTGCTCTGCATTCTATATTTAGTAGCGATGCCCCGGATCGGGCTTTTTTTTCCCTCCTGATTCTGATCATTGAGGCGATGCCGATACTGAATTTTCCTGAACTGATCTTTGTTTATACTCCCACCCATGTATGTCCCTCTAGTCTAGTCTCTTGACTTTCAATTATTCCAAGGCAAAAATATAAGACTATTTTTATTAGAACTAGAACGACTGTCATTGGAATTCTATTTCATCCCTTCTGACCGCCAGAGTTTTAATTTTGTTTTCGTTAACTAGGAAACTATCGGATAGTTTCCTGGTATGCTCTGCATTATTTATTTATTATTTTAAATGCATGTTCATTCTAAATAGTAATTATGAGTGCCATTTGTCCCAGGTGAACCCCAGTCGTCTGCCGGTGGTCATCGGAGGCCTGCTGGACGTGGACTGTGCCGAGGATGTGATTAAAAACCTGATCCTGGTGGTGAGGGGTCAGTTCTCCACCGATGAGCTGGTGGCCGAGGTGGAGAAGAGAAACCGGTGAGACGGCTCAGCTACACCACAGCTACAGTGGCAGCATTTACTATACTTTTATTTTAAAAAAAGAACTCAAACAGTATATTGTGAAGCTTAATCATTTTCATTTCTTTACTTTTATTCTACAAGTAAATAAACAAATAAATAAAAAATGAATTATAAAAAAATCTAGTAGTAAACCGTTTTCTGGAATACCTCAGATTTCCGTCAATATGTCAACAACCCTCAAAATCATCTTTATATGACCTCCATCCCCCCAGCTGAAAATGTTGTTCCAGAGACGTTCTCTTTAGCAACATATTTGAGTTAAAAACATTCGCTCTGACAGAATATTGAAAGATCAGTGCCACAATTTCATGGAAGGAGGTCTTTTTCAAAATTAGCAGACTTATAAGCTCATAGTGTGCCAATCTGTGGCACGCTTTGAGCTTGTAGATCTCCCATTTATCAGTCTCTAAACTCTAAAGTACAACATTATTGCTTAGAACACCAAAAGAGTTAATAGTCCAAAATAAGAGCCAGAAGGTCTCATCTGTGCGTTTTTGCGTTTTGTTTTCCACCACAGATTGAAGCTGTTGCTTCCCTGGCTGGAAGCTCGCATCCACGAGGGCTGTGAGGAGCCCGCCACCCACAACGCTCTGGCCAAGATTTACATTGACAGCAACAACAACCCCGAGCGCTTCCTGAGGGAGAACCCCTACTATGACAGCCGCGTGGTGGGCAAGTACTGCGAGAAGAGAGACCCCCACCTGGCCTGCGTGGCCTACGAGAGAGGCCAGTGTGATCAGGAGCTCATTCATGTGAGTGGGGGGATCGTAATGTAATATAACTAGAACTTGAAAGAATCAATGCCGTTTATATCTCATATTTCCAGTTATGCATTTCTTTACCACAGTCGTTAAATCACGTGACATAGATTTGTCGTTTAATTTGTTTACCACTCTTTTGTCATGGTGCGTTAGGTTTGCAACGAGAACTCACTGTTCAAAAGCCTGTCTCGCTACCTGGTGCGTCGCAAGGACCCAGAGCTGTGGGCCAGCGTGCTGCTGGAGAGCAACCCTTACAGGAGACCTCTCATCGACCAGGTAGGACCCCAAGTGTTCTCAGCATTGGACCCATCTTTTGGAACAGTGAGCTGCAGCTGCCATTTCTAATTGACAATCCTCTGCCCCCACCAATCCAACCCTTGATGCTGACTGCTAAGCAGGAAGGCTTGACCCACCCGGGGCTCAAACCATGATCAGTTTCAAGGCGGATACATTAATCACAAGGCCATTAGAATGCACTGATCTTGATTAGTTCACCAGCCAAGTATGAGCAGGTTTAGTGTTTTTTCTTTTTTAGTAGAAACTCGCACGTTTTTATGAAGTATGGCTGTTGTGGGCATTAAGAAACATTTTGATGAACCAGAAAACCTTAATTTATTCTGAAAGCTATGAAAAATAAAGAACTGCTGTAATATTTTCTTCATTTTATCATTACGATAATAATTTTCTTCAATTAAGGTGGCACTAATTCCATTTTGTTGTTTTACTTAATAAATCTTTTGACTGCCCTTTACCTATTGTGCTCCTTTTCTCTTGACTCCAGGTGGTCCAGACAGCCCTGTCGGAGACCCAGGACCCAGAGGAGGTCTCGGTCACGGTCAAGGCCTTCATGACGGCCGACCTTCCCAACGAGCTCATCGAACTCCTGGAGAAGATCGTCCTGGACAACTCTGTCTTCAGTGAGCACAGGTGAGGCGGTTTGTCAGGTGGATAAACTAGCATTAACCGTACTCACCCGAGATACCCTACTAAAAGCTCATCTTTGACACACCATCACTAAACCCAGATATATTTTACTCAAAGTAAAAGTAGTACTACCATGCTGCTGTAAGGTTGAGTGAGATTTGTCATTGGTGCAGCCAAGTGAGGGCGGCGACATTGCCTGAGACAGACAGACAGACATTCCCTTAATTATACAATTATATGTTAGATAAGTGTTTTTTACGGTTAAAATAAAATCAGGGGAGAATATTTTCAGGAAATCATATGACCGCTGGCTCCCATTTTATTCAGTATGCCCACTTCTACACTGACAGAGAGCTTGGTTTCCTTGGTCCTTGGTTTCTAGGAATGAGAGGATCTGCTGTCTCTTCTGATTAAAACTTATTGAATATTGATCTTTTTGTTGACCTGGCAGTCAAGTGAAAACCCTCCATTCTGTTTTCTTTCCAGAAACCTCCAGAACCTGCTGATTCTGACGGCCATCAAGGCGGACCGGACGCGCGTCATGGAGTACATCAACAGGCTGGACAACTATGACGCGCCAGATATCGCCAACATCGCCATCAGCAACGAGCTCTTCGAGGAGGCCTTTGCCATCTTCAGGAAGTTTGACGTCAACACCTCTGCCGTGCAGGTCAGCACACTGCATTGGTTGTCTCTTTTGTAGCTTTTTCGTATGCTTGGGCCACTTTTACACAACAACAATGACTGAACAGGCTGTAGTGTGCGTGTCAGATGTCTAGTTGCACGGCCAGATGGACGAGGCCACGCTTTTGCGTGTGTGGATTAGAGCCACTTCCGCTCTATTTTGTCGCAATTTTTAATATACCTGTACGTTCTATGCATGTGGATCACTTGCCAACCCATCAACATTCCTCCATGTTTCTATATCCAGGTCCTCATTGAGCATATCGGTAACTTGGACCGGGCCTACGAGTTTGCGGAGCGATGCAACGAGCCTCCGGTGTGGAGCCAGCTGGCCAAGGCTCAGCTGCAGAAAGGTCTGGTAAAGGAAGCCATCGACTCGTACATCAAGGCCGACGACCCTTCAGCGTACATGGAGGTGGGACAGGCTGCTGCCGAGAGCGGTAAGACCATCTCTCTCTTAGATGTGGTTAATGTAAGAACATTTGATGAGTCAGATTGTGCCTGTTGTGACACTGACATGCTTTATGTATTGTAGGCAACTGGGAGGACTTGGTTAAGTTCCTCCAGATGGCTCGCAAGAAGGCCCGCGAATCTTACGTGGAGACGGAGTTGATCTTCGCCCTCGCTAAGACCAACCGCCTGGCTGAGCTGGAGGAGTTTATCAACGGGCCCAACAATGCCCACATCCAACAAGTTAGTAGGCACATTCGGATGCACACGTACTGTACACTCCTGATGACTGATTGACTGTTTACAACCATATTTTGGGTGAAAAGAAAGTTTCCAAACAAATGTTGTATGTTAGTAGTTAATTCAGTGATCCTTTTTTTCTCTGGAGAGCGGCAGAGTTAGAACGAACCAAAGCTTGCTGCATGTCATAAAATACTAACGTTTGACAACTTCCTTTACATGCAAAATATGGTTGTAAAAGGTGTCTTTGACATTTCACTGCCTCTCTTTCTCTCAAATATCTTTCTTTCTTTCCTCTCTCAACTCCCTGCACCCCCATTTGAATTTATATTGCATGTCTTCCTCGTCCTGTCCTTGCTCAGGTGGGCGACCGTTGCTACGATGACAAGATGTACGATGCAGCAAAGCTGCTGTACAACAATGTGTCCAACTTTGGCCGCCTGGCATCCACCCTGGTGCACCTAGGAGAGTACCAGGCTGCTGTGGATGGAGCCCGCAAGGCCAACAGCACCCGCACCTGGAAGGAGGTCAGAACTACACCATGCATTGCCATTTGATACATGAGTTTACTCAGTCTCCGATCCCCTTTTTTCTGCAATTGATACTTGGCACGTTAGAATAGTTGTGTGATACTTATATGAAATTTCAGTGTCCATATTGAAAATCAGCACAGCCAACAATGTATCCTTTTTTAACCAAGAACTGATTACAGTATTTTACAATAGTCTCAATCAGAAGTACTGGTAGTGTTTCTTCATATGCATGTCCACTCTGCTCCATTGACTACAATATATTCCACAGGAGTTTTGGCTGCACTAGGCCACCAGGCGTGACTTTTTAGTATATTGACTGTTTTTGGCATATGTTCCTCCAGGTGTGTTTTGCCTGTGTGGAGGGGAAGGAGTTCCGCCTGGCCCAGATGTGTGGTCTGCACATCGTGGTCCATGCTGATGAACTGGAGGAGCTTATCAACTACTACCAGGTGCGCTACACACACAGCTCGTTTTCTCATCCGCCCACACACATGTAAATTGTCCTCCTGATAATTACTATGCAGTAATAACCATATATACTGTAGAAGCTGCTTCACCAGGAAGCCAGTTTCTCTTATTCGAAAACTAAGCAAACATGAAATGCTATTAGGGTTAATTGAAGTAATAACTAGAGCAATCCAATTAAGCAGACACACTAGCTATTGACAGAGTTGCCTTCCTGGTTTTATGCTTTGAAGACCATCTCTACGTTTTTTTTTTTATTTTATTCAAGACCGATATTAGACTGGATATTGTCTGTGATTTTTTTTTTTTTACTTTTGATATATTTTTTATAAAATATAAATATTGGATTCACTCATCATTTTGATCATGGTAATTTAGTAAATGTTGTACAATGTAGTGTTGACGATCTTTAAATGCCGTGCATAGCTAGCTGTTGGCCGTGGTGAATGGCGTTGAAAATGTGTGTATTTTTTTCCAGGACCGTGGCTACTTCGAGGAGCTGATCACCATGTTGGAAGCTGCCCTGGGCCTGGAGCGTGCTCACATGGGCATGTTCACCGAGTTGGCCATCCTCTACTCCAAATTTAAACCCCAGAAGATGAGGGAGCACCTGGAACTCTTCTGGTCCCGTGTCAACATTCCAAAGGTTGGTGGGAATTTAAGGGATTATATTTTTTTCACTAATAATTTAATGTAACATAATTTAATTTCAAAGTAGTTTTGACTTGTAGTATTGACATGCTTCTTGCTGCACCTTATTTAAGTCTCAATATTGCCTATGAAAGTCGAAAACCAAAACATAAAATGTGTTGGTCAGTAACACATATGCTGCCATGAACAGATGTCTTTTTTGTCTTTTAATGTTTTACGCTGATTCAGTTATTATACTACCCATTGACTGTCTGTGATGGTGACTGTGTTGGCCGATATCTTATTAGCATTTTACCATGGAATCTAATCATAGATTACGATTAGGATCAAAACAAGCCGTATTGATGGCCGGTCACAGCCTTGGGAGATCCACGATCCTCCTGCGATCTGATTGCTTATCATTGGACTAACTTCCGGTCAAACCCCCAGGGTTGATTTTTTTTTTTTCCCCCCCTCAAATAGAACGGCACAATGAATGGATTCATTTTGAACAAATGTGGCAGTAAAAATGTCCCACCTGTGTTAATGAATCTACTGTATACTTGCATCAGGTTCTGAGGGCAGCTGAGCAGGCCCACCTGTGGGGGGAGCTGGTGTTCCTCTACGACAAATACGAGGAGTATGACAATGCCATCATCACCATGATGAACCATGCCGCAGACGCCTGGAAGGAAGGCCAGTTCAAAGACATCGTCACCAAGGTATTCAGTTCAAGCTGTGGTGGATTGTTGGAGTCTTTTGATCACCTGTATATCCTTTGCTTGACTTTTTCTTTTGCACGTCTCTGTTGCTGCAGGTGGCGAACGTGGAGCTGTACTACAAGGCGGTCCAGTTCTATCTGGAGTTCAAACCGTTGTTACTGAACGACCTGCTCATTGTCCTCTCCCCGAGGCTCGACCACACGCGCGCCGTCAACTACTTCAGCAAGGTAATGAAGACACTGTTCCCTTCTTCTGCAACTGGAGTCTGTGTTTCATTGACATGTGAGAATGTTGATGCAAGATGGGTCATTCAAATATAAAGAGAATGTGTTCCACACACATGTGATTGCTGTACCTTTACCATGAATGCATTATAATGGTGGAGGAAAAATATACATTTTGTTCTTTATTTATTTATTTTCCTCATGATTGTTTAATTGGTTCAATTATTCAATTAACTACCTAATTTGCAATTGGCACCTCCTACCTTTTGTAAAGTCAGCTGTGTGTGGGGGCGGGGATTCTTTCAGTTCAGTTTGAGCTTGTGTTTGAGAACAATGGGGGTGAGCCTTAGGCCCATATTTTCTGTTGACCGTTTACGTTACCGTTTGGACCGTTTATTTTGATTTGTTCATTTTCACCAGTTCTCAGTATACATTTTTGGATTTTCAATAAACCACCTCAAATGCAGCAACTTTCCTGGATTTATTGGATTTCAAACGCGTCACAGTATAGCCCATTGCTCAGCCTCATGGCACTACTTTTAGTTTGATTTTTGCTTTGTTTGGAGAAGTAGTTGCCACATCATTGTCAACAGAAAATGTCTGGAAGTTCTGGAAGGAAACATTGGAACATGGAGAACCGTGCAGCAGCAGTAGGACTACAGTGACTTGGATTGGAGCATCATGAACAACAGTAGCAGTGAAAATCTTTGATCACACAGCAGAGTATACCGGCCATTTGTGGTGAGAAACACACCTGTATTGGGCAGGCCCTTGCCTTCTGTGTATATGGTTGATTTTGAACACAGAGGTAAAGTGGAGAGACTGCGGGTCCATAATTGGGGACTATAGTAGGCTGGAGTTGTGTGAACCCTGCACTGAAATTGATGCTATTTGGAAAGGAACGGCCTTTACGCACCGCTCATATCACTGTATGCTTGCTGTATATTCTTACATGCTGGAAAGTGGCCATGGAAAAGCCAGACCTGAGTGAAACAAATGTCACAAGCACAAACACAAGGGAAACTGGTCTGGAGGATAAAATGGAGGATGAATCAAGGAGGATGGTCAAACTCACGGCCAAAGCGCTTGCAAACAAAATCGAAAAGGATCAGAAAGACCGCCACACATGTGTCAAACAAATGAAGGATCTCACTGGAGAAATAAAAGGTCTCATGAAAAATGATGCAAATATAAGGGATGTGCAAAGCACAATGAAGGAACTAATGAATGTCTTTGAAAATGCACAAGCAGCACATAACTCACTACTTGCTTTGATTCCACGGGAGGAATATGAAAATCAAAAGGTGTGGTTTTCAAAGGTTGTTAAACACCATTCAGATTTCTTGGATGATGTATCACTGTGGTTCAAAAAGAATGAAATGCAAATGAGTGAAATGACAATGAGCAAAATGCCAATCAATGAAAAGAGTCAAATGACAAGTGATGAAATGTGTGATGTTGATGAATCAAATGCTGCAAAATCAGTGTCCGAGGCAGATACTGAATCTGTTCATTCATCTGAAGTGGTTGAAATTCATGCTGTAAATGAACAACATATTGAAAAACCTCTTGGAGAGGAGGTGGGAACTGTGGAGATGTCTGTGAGGCAGAAGGATAAAATGCTACCCACCACCACTGTTCAAAATAATCCTCCTCAGTCTCAAAATGTCACCCAGGCAGTACGACCCACATCTGAGGCAGCTGACTTACAGGAGACAATTCAACCTGGTGACAGTGTGTCAAACATAAGCAAGAAAACCAAGGGATCCAAAGCCTCAAGTACAGAATCGGAGCGTTTGAAAACAGAGGCAGAAACTGCTGCTCTCATTGTGCAGCAAAAAATGATTCAGGGTAGACATGCTCTAGAAGTTCAAATGGAAAACCTCAGGAGACAAAAGGAACAAATGGATCTGGAAACCAACTTGGCCGCTAACATGGCAAAAATGAAGGTGTTGAGCTCAAAGAGATCTGGTGTGTCTATTCAATCTAATGTGACAGATGGTATGATGTCTTATTTTGAGAAGGCACAGCAGGCTGCTGTTGCCACACATTCACAACCTATACAAGCTAATGTCAATGTGCCCTCACAACCCATTCTTGCTAGGCAGGCACCCGCATGTATTACAACACCAGGTGGCACTGTGGCTCAGGTCCATACTCTGACTACAAACACATCTACAGAAAGGGCTGCTGGGGCATCAGTGCCAGCGGGCACTGCCACAGGTGGTAGTGTGGATCTGGCTGACCGGACTCGAAGTACAGCAGCACCTGCAAGCAGAGGCACAGTTGAACAAGACAATAATATATACACTGTTATGGAGAAACAAAATGAGCTCACTGCATTACTTATTCAACAACAATGCTTGTCTTCAATGCCAAAAAAGGAAATACAGATTTTTGATGGTGATCCGCTCCAATATCATACTTTCATAAAATCATTTGAACATTGTATTGAAACCAAGAATCCAAACCCCACAGATTGTCTATATTACCTGGAACAATACACCCAAGGTCAACCTAGGGAGCTTGTGAGGAGTTGCCTACACATGGTTTCAGACAGAGGATATAGGAAGGCAAAATCTCTACTGAAAGAGCATTTCGGCAATGAACATAAGATCTCTACAGCCTATGTGGAAAAGGCTCTTTTATGGCCATCAATCAAGGCGGACGACACCAAAGCTCTGCAAGCCTACACTCTATTCCTGCGAGGGTGTGCTAACGCTATGGAGGATGTTGACTATATGCATGAGCTTGATATGCCATCTAATTTGGTGACCATTATTAAGAAACTGAATTACCGTCTGAGAGAGAAATGGCGATCTGTGGCATCTGATTTCCAGGAGAACCATGGCCGGAGAGCAAGGTTCAAAGATATTGTCGTTTTCCTTGAGAAACAAGTCAAGATCATAACTGACCCCATATTTGGAGATATTAAAGATCCACCTGGGAGCAAAGACACAAAAGGGTCCAAGAGATCACAACCCGCTGTCAAATCAAAGGGAAGTAACTTTGCCACCAATGTGACAGCAGCAAAAGGAAATAAGGAAGGTAATTTTACTGCAGGAAAGAGATGTTTGTTCTGTAATGGTGAACATGCACTTGAATTGTGTCCAGAATTGGAAAAGAGGACACACAATGACAAATTTACCTTTTTGAAAGAAAATGGAATTTGCTTTGGATGTTTATGCAAAGGGCACGTCAGCGCCACATGTAGAAAAAGACTCACTTGTACTATTTGTGGCTTAAGACATCCGAAAATGCTGCATATAAAGGAATGGAACAAAAGCCCAGTTGAAACGAAAGAAAGCACCAGTGACAAAGCCATAGCTTCTGTGCTGACAGGTGGTCTAACTGGGGCCGGTGAAGACACCTGCAAACTTTCCATCGTGCCGGTTCAAGTGAAGGCCACAAAAGGAAACATAACGGTGCATACATATGCTTTTCTTGATCCAGGCAGCACAGCATCATTCTGTACAGAGGGGCTCATGGCTAAACTAAACCTTCATGGAAAAAGATCCAAAATATTGTTGAGGACGATGGGACAAAAGAAGGTGATTGAAACTCACATTGTTTCTGGCCTAGAAGTGGCTGGACAAAAAAGTAATGAATTCTGTGTTCTTCCTGGCATGTATACACAGAGAACTATGCCCGTGCACAAAGGAAGTATTCACCTACCTGAACTTGAATCTGAGGTGGAGCTGCTGATTGGCTCAGATGTACCCAAAGCACTGGAGCCGATTGATGTCATCCGGAGTGTGGGAGACGGACCATATGCTGTAAAAACGATGCTTGGTTGGACAGTTAATGGGCCATTAGATGCAAAGACTGACGATGCACAAGAACAGTCAGTAATAAGTGCAAACCGAATATCAGTTGTGAAACTTGATAAATTGTGGGAAAGCCAGTTTAAAACAGACTTTCCAGAGTGCAACAGAGATGACCAAGAACACTCACGAGAGGACCAACAGTTCTTGGACTCAGTCTCAACATCAGCCAAGCTTGTCGATGGACATTATTGTATTGCATTGCCATTAAAACAGAGAGACATACGCATGCCGGACAACAGAAGTGTGGCTGAACAACGCACACTGAATTTGACTAAAAGATTCAAGAAGGATTCTAATTTTCATTCTGAATACACCAAGTTCATGTCTGATATGATATCCAAAGGCTATGCTGAAAAAGTACCAGACAATATTTTGGGACGCAATGATGGCAGAAAATGGTATTTACCACACCACGGGGTTCTGCACCCACAGAAGAAAAAACTTAGAGTGGTGTTCGACTGTGGAGCTACATTTCGAGGGGTTTCACTGAACTCTCAGCTCCTACAGGGTCCAGACCTGACCAGTTCATTAATTGGAGTCCTGGCCAGATTCCGTAAAGAGCCTGTTGTCATTGCTGCAGATATAGAATCAATGTTCCACCAGGTGAAAGTACCAACTGAAGACCGTGACTTGTTACGGTTCCTCTGGTGGCCGGATGGAGACTATAGTCAGAACATGGTGGAATACAGAATGACTGTACATCTATTTGGAGCAACCTCCTCGCCCAGCTGTGCAAACTTTTCCCTGAGGAAATGTGCGGAGGACAATGTCGACCAGTTCAGTACTCAGGCTGTAAACACCATTATGAATACCTTCTACGTGGACGACCTTTTGACCTCGGTAGCTACAGTAGAAAATGCAATAGCTCTGTATCATGAATTATGTGCAATCTGTGCCAAGGGAGGCTTTCTACTTACTAAATGGATGAGTAACAATCGTCAGGTCCTGACTGCCATACCTGAAAGTGAGAGAGCAAAGCAAATGATGAACCTTGATTTGGACCATGATGATTTGCCTGTGGAAAGAGTGTTGGGAGTACAATGGTGTATCCAGTCAGACACATTTAAGTTTAAAATCATCTTGAAAAACCGACCTCTCGAGGCGCTATGGAGCACGTGAGAGTGTAGACGCGTGTCCTCAGAGCTCCGAGATATTGTGACTTTATCTGATTTTTTCTCAGTGCATATGCCAAATAAATGACCTGAGACCTTTGCAATAGCATTTTGAAGCTTTTTGACCCTGCTAATTCGATTCCTGACTATCAAGCATGTCCAAAACGGGCACAAAGGATTCCTCCAAGGTAGGCCGCAAAGCAGCTCAATCCCAGGAGTCGGCTGTGCCCACGGAGCCCGTTGCTAATGCTACTAGCGCCGGCAGCGTTGATGTTGACCTGCTGCAGGCCATGATGGACTCTCTTAAGAATGACATTTTTGGGAAGATTGATGCACTGTCCGTGAGCCTGCGTTCTGAGATATCTTCTGTGAAACAAGAATTTGAGCGTAAATTTGGTGCTCATGACATAGCTGTCCGAGACTTAGAACAAACGGCCAGTGACCACAGTAACAAATTATCAACGCTGATTTCTACTGTTGGCAAACTAACTTCCAAAGTCGAACGTTTGGAGGAACGCTGTGAAGACCTAGAATGTCGGTCCAGGAGAAACAACATTCGTCTGTTTGGAGTCGCGGAACGAGAAGGTGAAGGGAACATTACGGACTTGGTTGCTAAACTACTTCAAGACCAGCTCGGACTGTCTGAGAAGCCCCTGTTGGATCGCTGTCACAGGGGCTTCAGATCGAACAACGCAAACAAACGCACAGAGGGACCACCACAGCCTCGACCCATCATTGCAAGAGTTCACTTTTTCCATGTTCGCAACCTCATCCTGCAACGTGCACGGGAAAAATCCTCTCTCATCTACCAGGGGAAGCCCTTTTTCATATTTCAAGATTTTTCAGCTGCCGTTGCCAAGAAGCGGGGGAGTTTCTTCTCTGTAAAACGTGAGTTGCGCACAAACTTCCCGACGGTGAAATATGCTCTCCTCTACCCGGCAATCCTCAAAATCACCATGCCTGACGGGTCAGTACACAGATTTGAGGACTCTGATGCGGCTGCGGACTTTGTCAAAAAGAACTGTAAGTAGAATGACTCTATGAGGCATCTTCGTGCCGAGTGATCTTGCTATGGTCCCATCCTCGTGAACATATTTACTTTTCTGACACGGACTACTACGTTCCTTATCATGTCAACTATGCTTCCCAGTAGCTTATTGTTTTTTTGTCATTATTTTCGTGCGGCGTTCCTTTTGTGGCGAGGCTTGTTACTGTGCGCATCCTCGTTTAAGTACTGTATTATGGAAAAACTACAAAATATGAGGAACTACATTTCCCTGTGGTCTTTGTCTTGTACTTCCGGTTCACGATTGGTGGGACCGCGAGTTGACGGTACGTGCTGCCTGGCGCCTTGGAGATGGACTTAGTAGCGTCATTGAGGGGACAGAAATTAGACCAGTCACATGGTTCATTTGCTCGCGTAAATACTCATTTGCTGGCCCCTTGGGGTGAACGGAGCTGGCGTGGCTCTGTCTGTTTCTGGGGCTCTGGTGCTGCCTACTTGGTGGAGCGTCAGCTCCGCCTAGTGGGGGCGGTGGGTAATGACATCCTTTTCATTTTCTTTCTTTTTTTCTCTCGCTGGCTGATTGCCTACTCAAGCTGCATGTGTATTATTTAAGTTGTGGACTATATCTGTTCATAATTGTCATAAGCAGATCCTTTGTTTTTGTACTATATCTCTTGAAATATGTGTGCTTGGGGGGTTAATTCTTTTTTTTCCCCAAGGTATTTAGCTTTTGCCTGTTTAACTCAACCCTCCTTGCTCTTGTTTTTGATATGCTTTTGTAGGCTATATTTGTATTATTCTTAGTTCTGGTTTACATTTGCTCATAACTGCCAGCTTTGCTTGCTAAATAGGATTGTTTAATAGAACTGTAGCTTTTCAGATTGCACTGTTGTGGCTGTGACCTAATAATAGGCTTTATCTATTTTTTTATTATTATTTTTTAAATAATTTTTATTATTACTTTGGCTTTTACCTTTAAGGTTGCTGGAAACGTTTTTTTTTTCCTCTTCTCTTTTTTTTGGGGCCCTCTGATGCTGTGTTTATATTGCATTCTTATAGGCTATGTTTATACAGTTCTCAATAATGTGGATTACACTTTCTCTGTTCTCAGCTCTAGATATTCGGGTGGAATGTATTAATGCGGTGTGAACGTGTCTGTGCAGAGGGTGTGTGTGTGTATATATGTGTCTACGGGGTATTTATAGTATTGTATGATTCACTATTTTTTTTTCCCCCTTTTCTTTTGAGCGTGGGTGTGTGTGTGTCTGTGTGTGTTTGTGTGTGTGTGTGTGTGGTGTGTGTATATGTGCATTGACCATTAGGTTGGTGTGCGTGTGCGCGCACCGCGCACATACGTGGTTTTTAGAGGATCATTTTTGTGGTGAATACGGCTTCACTTAGTCATATTTATTCTTTTTCCCATGTTCGGTTGGGGTTTTTTTTTTTTTTTTTTTTTTCTCTCTCTCTCTCTCCCTCTTGTATTTCATCTTGGGACTTTTCAAGACTGTTTTATTGTTTAATTCAGGGGTGTGCGTGTGTCCGTGCGTGCGTGCGTGCGTGCGCATATGTAACTGTATCTGCGTGTGTGTGCGTGCGTGCATGCGTGTCTATGTATATATGTATATAGGTATGTTAACCTAATGGGGACCCTGCAGGGGATAATGTCTGTGGTTCACAAGGCTTCATCCAGTTACTTAATCTTTTTTTTTTTTTTTTTTTTTCATATTCTATTACTTTCTTGAATGTCATCTTGGGGTTTCAGGATTGTTTAAAGAATGTTTTTGTGTTTAATGTTCTATAACATTCATTCTGCATATGTCACATATCTCAGGTAGCATCTGACTTTGTGTTCTTGCTAGAGCTACCTAGGAGTGTTTTTGACGACTAGTTGTTCAGGGTTTTGTATGCATCTCAAAGGGAAGTTGCAGATGCTGGGGTGGGATGGGGTTAAGGGGTTTGGATTTTTATTTCTGTTTCATGCCTACATTTTGCTCTGTGTTTATTTTTTCCTTGTTTCTTGGTTTTGGTTTATTTCTATTCTACTACTGATCACTATATCCAATTATCTTAAGTCGGTCCACCTATCTGTATCATTGTCACTGATGCTTTCTCTATTTCTCATTAGATCTGGATGGTACATCCTACAATAATCCATACACCTAATGAGACTGAGCTCAAGTTTGTTAGCTGGAACTGCAAAGGTCTGAATGCCCAGGTAAAACGTACCAAAGTAGTTCAACATCTTCAACATTTAGGTGCGCAGATAGTTTATCTCCAGGAAACACACTTGGATCCTGCCACAAATTCAAGAATTAGAGGTGGGTGGATAGGCCAGTCCTATTACTCATCATTTCATAGGAAGTGTAGGGGTGTGGCAATTTTATTTCATAAATCTGTTCAGTTTACGTGCGCTAATGTTCTGTCTGACCCAAATGGAAGATATTTAATTATTACTGGCAGTTTATACGGCACTCAGGTTTTGTTGGTTAATGTGTATGCTCCTAATTGGGATAATGCAGATTTCTTTCGTAAGCTCATTTCTGATTTCCCTGACATGTCTGGACGCGTTCTCATATGGGGCGGGGACTTTAATACTTGGATTAACCCGGAGTTGGACCGCTCGTCTACAACAGCTACATCACCATCAGGCTCAGCTAAGGTTATTAACAACTTTATGAAAGATTTTGCGGTTACAGACCCGTGGCGCTTTTCGAACCCTTCTGGGAGGGCTTATTCATTTTTCAGTTATGTCCATCATAAATTCACGCGCATAGACTATTTTATGGTTGACAACAGAGTTCTCCCCTCCGTGAGCTCCTGCTCGTATGAGCCTATTGTCATCTCTGATCATGCCCCTGTCATTATGAGCATTCGGTTCAAAGGGCCTATACAAACTCGGAATCCATGGCGCTTCAACACACGACTGCTCTCAGATGAACACTTTGTTGACATGGTCTCCTCCAAAATTGACTTATTTTTAAGTATAAATCGGACTCCTGACATTTCTGCATCTGTATTATGGGAAACAATGAAAGCGTATATTAGAGGGCAAATAATTAGCTATGTGAGTTATGAAAGGAAGAAAACTAAGGATAAATTAACTGCTCTGACAGATCGTATTGCTCAACTTGACACCATGTATGCCTCCTCTCCTTCTCCTGATGTATATAGAGAACGTCTCTCACTGCAGTCAGAGGTTAACACCCTGACCGCAGAGCATGCCGTTGAACTGCTCTTAAAATCAAAAAGCAATTATTATGAACAGGGGGACAAAGCGGGCAAATTGTTAGCTCACCAACTGCGACAGGCGACGGCTTCTCATCAAATCCCTCAAATTCGGACTACATCTGGTACTACAGTAGATCCTATGAAAATTAATGAGGAGTTCAGGCAATTCTACGCTTTGCTATATACTTCTGAATCTAACTCTTCTGTAGAAGATTTAGAGAACTTTTTTGCCCAACTTGAAGTACCTGCAGTACACCCTAACAAGGTCACAGAATTGGAAAACCCACTATCTATTACTGAACTTCTAGCTGCTATGGCTTCTATGCAGGGAGGTAAAAGTCCCGGGCCGGATGGCTTTCCAATTGAATTTTACAGGAAGTTTAAACAAAAGTTAGCCCCTGTTTTATTAGATATGTTCAATGAATCTTTTTTAGCTCACTGTTTACCCCCAACTCTTAATCAGGCCTCCATCTCTCTAATCTTAAAGAAGAACAAAGACCCACTTGCTTGCTCCTCCTATAGACCAATTAGCCTGTTAAATGTGGATTTCAAGTTGCTTTCTAAATTGCTTGCCCTACGTTTGGAAGCTGTGCTGCCATCTATTATTTCTCCAGAACAAACTGGATTCATCAAAGACAGACATTCTTTTTTCAATTTAAGACGGCTCTTTAGTACTATTTATCATCCTAGCGGGACCCCCGTACCGGAAGCGGTTATTTCTCTGGATGCGGAGAAGGCGTTTGACCGTGTCGAGTGGAGGTATCTCTTTTACACCCTGGAGAAGTTTGGTTTCGGCGTCAACTTTGTCTCCTGGGTGAAATTACTATATTCTTCCCCTCTAGCCTCGGTCAGGACAAATGGTAACCAATCTGAATACTTCCCACTCCACCGGTCGACCCGTCAGGGCTGTCCTATGAGTCCTCTCCTCTTTGCTATCGCTATAGAGCCCCTCGCCATTGCACTGCGTTCCCACCCTAACATTACAGGCATTGTAAGAGGTGGGATGGAGCAAAGAGTGTCGCTTTACGCGGACGATTTACTACTTTATATTTCCAGATTCTCTATTTCTATCCCTGCGGCTCTTTCTGTCTTTGATTCATTTGGCGCGATATCTGGATATAAATTAAATCTTAATAAGAGTGAACTATTTCCTTTAAATGAATCAGCACGCAATTATTCACCTCACAACCTGCCATTTAAGATCGCAGTGCATGGCTTTACCTACTTGGGAGTTCAAGTGACGCGTGAATTTAAAGATCTTTACAAATTCAATTTTGCCCCCTCTTAACACGTACTCAGGAGGACTTTGACCGTTGGTCGGTGCTGAAGCTGTCGTTGGCTGCCCGAATTAATTCTGTTAAGATGAATACTCTCCCTAAATACCTGTATCTATTTCAATGCATACCTATTTTTCTTCCCCAACACTTTTTTCGCAAAATTGATTCAATGATTTTAAGTTTTATTTGGGATGGG
Organism: Benthosema pterotum; assembly: GCA_039105355.1. NCBI lineage: Eukaryota > Metazoa > Chordata > Actinopteri > Myctophiformes > Myctophidae > Benthosema > Benthosema pterotum. The sequence continues at coordinate 23,693,304 of CM076977.1, forward strand.
AAGGCGCCAAGGTTACGCAAACAATTCTTACAAAGACCCAAAGCCTTGGGTGGAATGTCCCTACCAGATCTGAGGTTTTACTACTGGGCAGCTAATCTTAGGATCATACAGTTCTGGATACAATCTGGCTCATTAGACCCTCCCCCTATTTGGGTTCAAATTGAAGCTGCTTCCTGTAGACCGGTTTCACTCTCTGCTTTAGCTCATGCTCCCATCGGGAGCTCCTCCGCAAAGTATACAAAGAACATTATAGTGAAAACATCACTTAGAATTTGGAATCAGTTTAAACGGCATTTTGGTTTCCAGACACTTTCAGTGTTGGCTCCAGTTGCAGCTAATCACACCTTCCCTCCATCATTAGTTGACAATGCCTTTGATATTTGGTCTAACAAAGGTATTAAAACACTTAAAGATCTTTATATCGACAATAATTTGGCTTCCTTTCAACAATTATCGCAGAAGTTTTCCTTACCTAATTTTCATTTTTTCAGGTATTTACAGATTCGCAATTTTATTAGAAGAATATTCCCTCAGTTCCCTGGTCGTCCCCCAGAGACGGCTTTAGATATATTTCTTAACCCATTACCTGGTCTGAAGGGGATGATTTCGTACTTCTATAATCAGATCCACTCTATACGTTCAGTATCTCTCAACTCAATCAAGGCACTCTGGGAGGGGGAACTGGGAGAGGAGATTTCAGGGGAGCTTTGGGAAGACATACTAGCTCAAGTACACAGATCTTCCATTTGTGCGAGGCACGGAGTGATTCAGTTTAAAGTTGTACATCGTGCTCATTTCACTAAGGTTCGACTGTCCAGAATTTATAACAGCATAGATCCGATCTGTGACCGTTGTCACCAGGCTCCGGCAAATCATTTACATATGTTCTGGTCCTGTCCTGTTCTGCAGACCTACTGGGTGGAGATTTTTGAGTCGCTGTCTAGGATAGTCGGTAGACCGATAGAGCCTAATGCTATGATGGCACTATTTGGGGTCTCTTCCCCTGAACTATTGCTCTCTTCTATGGAGGTGTCCTTTATTGCCTTTGTGACCCTATTAGCCAGACGTCTAATACTACTTAGGTGGAAGTCGCCCACCCCTCCATCACACACTTCATGGATTAAAGACATCCTTCACTATGTTAAATTGGAAAGAATCAGATGTTTGCTTGGCGGCTCCCTAAAAAAGTTCAATAGAATTTGGGATCCTTTCTTTAGGTATTTTGATGAGCTCAGACTCCCTGATATTTCAGACTGATTACAGTCATTTATAGTTCGGTGGCGGATCAGATGGTGGACCGACTAGCATCATAATGCTTCAGTAGTTTGGTAAATATATATTTAGATATTTATTTATTCTATTTTTTATTTTTATTTTTATTTTATTTTTTATTATTATTTTTTCCCTCTTCTTTTCCTTTTATGTTTTGTGAAAGTGCATCAAATTCTTTGCTCATGCAGTTTCCTGTCTGCTTTCACTGTTTTACCTTTTGTTCTGTAAAATTAAAATTCAATAAATAGATGTTTGAAAAAAAAAAAAAGAAAAACCGACCTCTCACAAGAAGGGGAATTCTCTCTGCAGTGAGTTCCATATATGATCCCCTAGGCATGTTGGCACCTGTAGTTTTGACAGCCAAAAAAATCCTGCAAAAATTGTGTAGGAAAAAGATTGGATGGGATGATTCAATTCCAGATTCTATTGCACAGGAATGGATGAATTGGATCCAAGATCTCCATCTAGTGGAGGATTTCAAGGTTGACAGATGCTTCAAACCTACAAGTTTTGGAAGAGTGACATCTGCTCAACTGCATCATTTTGCTGATGCGTGTGAGGACGGCTATGGAACAGTCACCTACCTTGTACAGCAAAATAACCGTGGCCAGGTACACTGCAGTTTTGTTCTGGGAAAAGCAAGAGTGGCCCCATTAAAACCAGCTACTATCCCTAGAATGGAGTTGACTGCTGCTACCATGGCAAGCAAAATGGACACACTTTTGAGAAAAGAGCTACAGATGGAACTGGCAGACTCTGTATTTTGGACCGACAGCACATCTGTGCTCAAATACATCAACAACAAGACCGCAAGATTTCGAACCTTTGTGGCAAATAGAGTTGCAGCAATTAACAAAGTCTCACAAGTACACCAGTGGAGATATGTTCACTCTATTAACAACCCTGCAGACATGGCTTCAAGAGGCTTGACAGTGAAACCATTTCTGAAGAAAACCATGTGGTTGTCTGGTCCTCACTTTCTTCTTCGTCCTGATGAAGAGTGGCCTCAGAATCCAGACAGATTGAATGAAATCGCAGCCAATGACTGTGAAGTAAGAACCATGACTGTAAATGCAGCTCAGATCACATCTGAAGAAGTGGATGCGACAACGCGCTTCATTCATCACTTCTCATCCTGGTCTCGTTTGAAGAAGGCTGCAGCTTGGATGCTCAGACTAAAAGGACTGCTTCTCAACCGTACCAGAAATAAAATGCAAGCAAATAATATCACCACTGACCTGCAAAGAAACCTGCGATCTGTAAAAAAGGAGAAAGGACAGCTTGAAAAACATAAACACCACAGACTAACTGTTGAAGAGCTTGCTGCTGCTGAAATGGCTTTGATCTGCTTCTGCCAGAAAAAGAAATTCGCAGATGAAATCTCATGTTTGAAAAATGGACTAAATGTCAAAAGGTCAAGCCACATTCATAAGCTCAATCCTACCTTGGACAATGAAATATTAAGAGTTGGAGGGCGGCTTAACAGAGCAGCAATGCCAGAAGAAATGAAACATCCTGTCATACTGGATAAAGACTCTCATATTTCAGATTTGATCCTTCGACATATTCACAAACAAGTGGGACATGGTGGTCGCAACCACATGTTATCCAGACTACGCCAGAAATATTGGATTCCTGGTGCTACTGTTGCAATCAGGAGAATTATGTCAAAATGTGTTGTTTGCCGCCGCATCAATGCTACTCCAGGACAACAGCAGATGGCAGACCTACCTGTTGACAGAATATCTCCAGATGAACCTCCATTCACATATGTAGGAGTCGATTACTTTGGACCTTTTGGAGTGAAACGTGGAAGGAGTATTGTGAAACGTTATGGTGTCATATTCACATGTTTGACTACAAGAGCGATCCACATTGAAGTGGCAGCATCACTTGAGACAGACTCTTTCATCAATGCGCTTCGTCGTTTTATAGCCAGACGAGGTCAAATTAAAGAATTGAGATCTGATAATGCAACTAATTTTGTGGGAGCTCAGCGTGAGTTAAAGGAGGCGATTCAAGGCTGGAATAAGGCCCAGATTCACTCCGCAATGCTCCAAAAAGGAATAAATTGGACCTTTAATCCCCCTGCTGGTTCACACCATGGAGGTGCCTGGGAAAGACTAATTCGATCTGTGAGAAAAGTGCTCAATTCTACACTCAATGTACAACATCTGGATGAGGAAAGTCTACACACCACCCTTTGTGAGGTTGAAGCTATCCTCAACAGCCGACCAATCACCAAGGCTTCTACAGATCCAAATGACCTCGAAGCACTTACCCCGAACCACCTTTTGCTTCTGAAGACTGCACCTTCCATGCCACCAGGACAGTTTCAGAGGGATGACATATATGCTCGTCGCAGGTGGAGACAAGTTCAATATATGTCGGATTTATTTTGGATAAGATGGGTCAAAGAATATCTTCCTCAGTTACAGGAGAGACAAAAATGGTCTAACATCAGACGCAACTTCACACCAGGAGATCTTGTCATCATAGTGGATGATACAGCACCTCGTAACTCCTGGCTGACTGGAAAGATTGTGGAGACCATTCTGGACAGAAGAGGACTCGTACGTCAAGTTCGAATACAGACCAAGACTGGATTTTTGAACAGACCCATCACCAAAATTTGCCTGCTACAGGAGGCAGAGGAAAATTGACTTTGAAGATCACTTTTGCCCCGTTTTTTGCCCCTTGCATGACACACACTATACTGATTCACTGCACACATGAACTCTCTATACATACACTATCTTGAAGAATGAAGAAAAGAAGACTTTGCGTATAAAAAAAAACGCTATTTTGCTTTGATTGCTTTTATGAGAGTGTAATTATTATTTGTTGTATAATAATTAGGGGCCGGTATTGTAGGAGCCAAAATATACATTTTGTTCTTTATTTATTTATTTTCCTCATGATTGTTTAATTGGTTCAATTATTCAATTAACTACCTAATTTGCAATTGGCACCTCCTACCTTTTGTAAAGTCAGCTGTGTGTGGGGGCGGGGATTCTTTCAGTTCAGTTTGAGCTTGTGTTTGAGAACAATGGGGGTGAGCCTTAGGCCCATATTTTCTGTTGACCGTTTACGTTACCGTTTTGACCGTTTATTTTGATTTGTTCATTTTCACCAGTTCTCAGTATACATTTTTGGATTTTCAATAAACCACCTCAAATGCAGCAACTTTCCTGGATTTATTGGATTTCAAACGCGTCACAGTATAGCCCATTGCTCAGCCTCATGGCACTACTTTTAGTTTGATTTTTGCTTTGTTTGGAGAAGTAGTTGCCACATGCATTATAATGGTGGAGGAATTATTTTAGTTTGTAACTTAGTAAGTATTAAATCTCTCTCTCTTGTCTTTCTTTCTTCCCCTCAGGTTAAGCAGTTGTCCTTAGTCAAGCCATACTTGCGGTCAGTCCAGAATCACAACAACAAGTCGGTCAATGAAGCTCTCAACAACCTCTTCATCGGGGAGGAAGACTATGCTGTAAGACGTATAAATATTCTCACGATAGCCTGACCTGTGTCTCATGTCCTCTCTTTGTTGAAGAACCCGAAATAGCATATCTTCCCGTACCACATGAGCTTACAAGTCCACCTGAAACTCCATGTTTTCCTGTCTCTTATCTGTGAAAAAACAGCACATTTCGATACATTTATTGGACAATGAGATGGCACATTTTAGATTTGAAGTTTTCTTTTCTAACTGGCAACATAGTTCAGTGTTTTTAACCTTTGTGTTTTTTCACTTTTGGTCCTTGGTCTTTTTTTAACCTGTGATCATGCATAAAAGTTAACAGTATCTGGAGATTCGGGACAATTCAAGTGTAAATGACACAGCTATACATCTGTGTATTTTCATTCTTCAAAAGAATGGATTTGTCTCACTCATCATCTCCCAACACCCCCACCTTTCTCTCTAGGCTCTGCGTACCTCAATCGACGCCTATGACAACTTTGACAACATCTCGCTGGCCCAGGGCCTGGAGAAGCACGAGTTGATAGAGTTCAGGAGGATCGCTGCCTACCTGTTCAAGGGAAACAACCGCTGGAAGCAGAGTGTTGAGCTCTGCAAGAAGGACAAACTGTACAAGGTATTGAAGTGTAATGTCAATCTTTGCATGATTATGTGCAGCAGATTATTGGGTGAAACAAAATGAAAGGCATGTGTCCAGGCAATGGAATGAGATGCATCTTACCATCTAGATTCTAGAATGTGCTTATTGTGGTTGGCAACCCTAGCAATTGGCGCCATAACTGTCTGGTATATTATTTTGGTGTATTGCCACAATATGTATGCCAGGGAGCCACTATGGGTGTGTTCTAGCTGCCAGTTGCCAACCCCTGGGCTACCAGAATCAGTAGGTACAATAGGTACATGGTGCTTTCCTGGTCTAGAGGGGGCAGTTGTTGTACAGATGGGTCAAAGGGCAGGGGGCTAAACGTTCTTTCGACCCCCCTGGGGCTGTTTCCACTCCAGGACGCCATGCAGTACGCGTCGGAGTCCAAGGACACAGAGCTGGCGGAGGAGCTGCTGGCCTGGTTCCTGGAGGAGGACAAGAAGGAGTGCTTCGCCGCCTGCCTCTTCACCTGCTACGACCTGCTGAGGCCCGACGTGGTGCTGGAGACGGCCTGGAGGCACAACCTCATGGACTTCTCCATGCCCTACTTCATCCAGGTCATGAGGGAGTACCTCAGCAAGGTGGGTTCGGCCCAGGAGGCAGCGTCCATCTGCGTCGACCAAATGTAAAGCGAAAAATGCAACTCTTTTTAAAACGAAGCTATGATGACTTAAACCAGGGGTTTTCAACCTTTTTGATGCCAGGGACCACCATTTTTTCAGAATTTGAGCCACGGACCATCACTTGAGGACATTTTAGCCCCACAGACCCCAAAACTAACGATTTCTTTTGCTTTTGTCCATCTTCTAGTTGTGTAGACTTGGGCTAATTCAGATGATGAATATTTTAACTCTTGAGAGTGTAAAAATGAAACCAAATGGACCCGCAAGGGTCCATTTGGTTTCATTTTTACGTTCTCAAGAGTTACATCTGGTTAACCAACTTAGCTGGGGACCACCTGGATCCCTCTCAGGGACCACTGGTGGTCCCCGGACCACCTGTTGAAAACCCCTGACTTAAACTAAGAAACATACCGGTAAATATATGCACATTGTCGTCGACAAATAAAAAGTAATGGAAAGTGAAGTCGTTGTACAATTTGGTTGCCTGCTGAAAATGGCAGGTCACACTGCAACACATTGCTTGTAGATCGGGCGTTTTCAGCAAGGACACTCATTACAATCGCAGGCCCACCAAAATACATTTTAGTCAACTAAAATCACATGACCCCCAGGTTGGTGGAGGTAGATCTTGCGTCCGTTTAAATGCGTTGTTCAATAACTGAGTACCACATGGGTACAGAATTTGTTATTCAGAAAGTCATATTAAGTGGTCATTGGTCAAAGAAGAGTATTAGACTTTGGCATGCTTCCTTTGAATTGCCCAAATTGGTGACATCCGGTAACATCAGGCTGGGTTAAAATTAACAGATTTCAGTTTATCTTTTTATTTCATCCAGGAATAGATTGCCTCACTTCCTCCAATTAGTGTTAAACATTTTAAAAGCCTCCAATCCAGGCCCTTTCACTTCTTTTATTAATTCTCATCATCCTGATTTCAGTCTCATTGACATTGGTGTGTGTGCCCTTTCTTTTGGTATTGTATATTGAGTTTTACTGTACATTTCCATACAAATGTGTTCCAGAAGAGATTCACTACGGCTGGATCCACTCCCGTGTCTTGTGTGTTAACATGGCATGAGATCCTGTTCACTTCATGATTTTGCTACTAAGCTAGACAAACATTACACAAGCAAGTGCAGTAATCCGAGCATTCAAATGTTTAAATAAGAGGAGGACGTAAAAAAAAATCAAGTATGATGGTAGATAAAATACGCTTATAAGTATTCTACCTTTTATTGTATAAAGCCAATGTTGTAATGTGGTTGCAGGGCCAAATCTTTGGCGTTTCCTGTATTCGGACAATTTGGATAGTGTTGGACATCCATGTCCTGCTATTGTTGAGCCTGTCACTGTTCTGCTGTGTGTCAAATCCCCACCATCTCATTTGTTAATTTCTATTTTTACCACTGCTCTGTAAAGCATTTCGTTCTCTGCTGAAGTACTGCATCTTTCAGCCAGATCTCGGAATGTAGTAATGGCTCTTAACAGTCAGCGTCCATGTCTGAACTATTAGCATTGGGTATAATCTCTGCTGGTGTAAATGATGTGAAGTGCAAGGTGCCAGAGTAATCTCAACCGTGTGCATTTGTATCAAAAGTGGCATGTGTCGCATGGCTTTTGATGATACCTTTTTTTTTCTTCTCCTGATTTTTCTGTAAGCGAGGATTTCTCTATTATTGTTTGCTCTATTTTTCTCTTTCTGTCCCTCTTTTCCTACATGTTTTTGGGAGACTTCTGTTTTTTTTGGTTGGTTTTTCTCCTTAAGTTGCCTCTCTGAATTTCCCTTTCAGGTTGATGCGATTAAGGAAAAGGTGAAAGTCGAATCCATTTTCCAATTCATTCTTTCCGAGCCCGCCCCCACCTGTAGCGTGTAGTTTGGAGGAGTGATATACTAGCGGAATCTGCATGAGTTTGAACCCCTCTCCTCTCCTATCCCTTCCCATATGTCACTCTGCTGCTTTCTGAGTCCACACACCTCCCACTAGATCTCTACCTTTCCTACCTGTACAAAGCCACAGGATCCAGAGTGAGGCTCTCCTACTGCTCACCCTCCCCCTGGCCTCAAGCACACTGGGTTTAATACTGGCATCTGTGTTGCTGGTTGGCTTTTATTTGTACTGCCTGTGTTTGGTCAGGATACGGATGGAAGGATAAGTTAAGGATAAGGATTGTTGTCAAGGTATCGCAAGGAACACAGTAGTCGAGGGAAAATAAATCATGGTCACTTTGTTGAGCAGCACCAGTTGTCTCAATTGAACTGACCTTTCTTTCCAAACCAAAATTATCAATTTACAGGGTGTCTTGTTGCACACATCAATAAGGTACAATTAAATACAGTTAATTGTTAGTGCAGACACCAATCAAGTTAATGTTGCAACTTACATGTCCATGATTTATATTTTATAGCCAGCTCTATTTGTTGTTGTTTTTTTTTTTTTTTTTTTTTACATCATTCTGCCTAATATAACGATTAGATATTGTTATAAATCCCAGTTCTGATAATACAAGTCAACAGAGAAACCATTCAGTTTGTCAATCCTGGAAAAGGGTTTCTCCAGCTGCACCTGATGTCAGAATGGCTGGCGCCTCTCCAGGGGCAGTGGGACGTGGAGGAGAGCGCTGCTCAGGATCAGCTGTGGTCACAGCAGGTCCTCTTCTTCCCTTAGAATCGTAGACACAACGTTTTGTAACAGCGCTTAGCTGCGGTCTGCTGCTGGAATCCGCCAATCCTTAACTCTCATTGGTTTTCTTTACTAGGGTCCCGTTAGGAATTCAACGGTGCGTTCTTTAAGGAAGCTATTTAGGGCCTGTTTGTGGGTGTTCAGCCATTTATTCGGAGGAGGCCTGGGGCACAGTGCTTGTTCATAGCAAGGTTGGCGGGCAGCGACGTAGACCGCAGCAACGCATCAAGACTTAATTGCAGGAATAGAAGACCCAGTGCAGCGTTTGATGAAGTGACCATCCTTTCAGAGATTTTCTACCCATTTATCTTTTCTGTCTGCCTATTCGAATCTCAAAGCCGTAAACAAAAACAAACACACATTTCCCATTTGTTTTTCAATTAATTTGGGGCACTTGTCTTTCTTTTTCTTTTTTCCTTTTCATGTTTTGAGTATGCTGCAAAGTGTGGTCTCTTCAGTGACATGTGACTAGGGCCTGTGGGGGGAAAAAAGCATAACCCGTGTACAGTAGTTTTGAGTGTGTAAAGGGAGCCAAAATGTGTGTAGAGCAACAAGCATGCATTCCTCCCCTCCGCCACCTCTATACTCTATATAGCAGCACCCTGGACAGGCTAGGAGACATCGTTGTTGGCTGTGCCTGCTTATGAAAGCCTTGAATTGGCCGTACCAATGCCATACCCCTTTTTCACTCTCCCTCCACTTTGCTGTCTGTCTGTCTCTCTGCCTGTCTCTCACTCTGTCTCTGTCCGTCTGTCTCTCTCTTGCACTCTTCTCTTTTAACAGAGAAATTAACAAAACTGCCGCTTCAGCATGTTGGTCTCTTCCCTGTAATACTTTCTAAATTGATACTAAAGCCTGACTTGACTTGAAACAGCCTGCTAAAACTGACTGACTGACTCACTGACAGACAGCCGGACCTGTTTGGTGGGTGAATGTTGACCAGCAAGTATGTTGAGAACTGAACCCCCAGGCTTGTGAGAGAGGTATTATCACATGCTGTGAAGTGTGAACTACAATATTGAAACCACAGACTATTCTATAGACTCAGATTAGTTTCAGAAATGTGCTCCTTTATGTGAATTACTTGATGTCACATCTGAAATTCACACACATAGTCCTGCATTTCACAATTACATTCTGTATTGTACGAAGAAGTTAACCAAATCACGCTCATTGTTTATGTATCTTAAATTGTGTCAGGTTTTGTTTGTAATGCTAGTCATTTAGAACGTTGTAGGCAAAACTCGAAGGGGTTTGGTTCTCTACATGCTCACAGTACTGAGATTTAGATTACGGTAATTCGGTGGCTGGATGGTGGGACCATTATTGTCTAGCTTTATCTTGTTTCCCTTTCTAATTCCTGACTAGCCTCCCCTCACCTGCCAAAATGCTGGGCTGTGTGTTCTCTAGAGCTAAAGTATAGCGTCCATAGAGTAACCAAAGAGGTCATATAGTAGCTCAAATAGTAGTTCCCTCTTTGGCCAGTAGGGGGCCTTCCCTCCCAGTAGCGAGGTCAGACCTCTTCGGCCTCATTTTTAATTTAATCTGGACTCTTATTCATCTTCGCCGGTCAGGAATCATGGTCCCATCCGTCAGCCAGGGAAATAACCCAGAGGTCAGTTTTTTTTTTCTACAACAAAAAAACCCGTCCTAGCTCTACAAAGAGCCATCTCTTTTGTGGCGTCAGCCATGTGGTCTCACTCCTCCAACGTTGTTCTGTTTTTCAATCAGGTCGACAAGCTTGAAGCCTCCGAGTCCCTGAGGAAGCAGGAGGAGCAGGCCACGGAGTCCCAGCCCATAGTCTACGGTACAACATCAAACTAATAGCACAGACATACAGTGTACAGTATATACCTGTATACAATATCTATGTACATTGTATGTATGTAACATTGTTGGAAATGTAGTTGTTTCATACCATGAACCAGTGGGTTTTCAATCTTTTTGATACCAGGGCACACTATTTATTCAGAATTTGAGCCACTGACCACCATTTTATGACATTATGGCCCCACAGACTGAAAACTAAAGATTGATTTTGCTTTTGTCCACAATTTCAAGCTGGATTTGGGAAACAAAACAATAGCTCAAAATGGCCATTAATCTTCTACATGCTAGTTGTGTAGCCTAATTCAGATGATGAATATTTTAACTTTTGAGAGTGTAAAATTAAACCAAATGGATCCTCAAGGGTCCATTTGGGTTCGTTTTTACAATTGAATGAATGAACTTTATTTATATAGCACCCTTCTCAGCACGAGTGCTTTACATAGGACACCAAAAAAGAAATGACTAAACAGACCATGACAACAGCAGGCAGCCATTGTTACAGTAAGGACAAAATGGTCTCAAAGAGTTACATCTGGTTAACCAACTTTTCCATCATTTAGCCTTGAGACCACCTGGAACTCTCTCAATGACCACTGGTTGGAAACCACTGCCATAAAGAAATATATATTATTTATGCACGATTTACCATAGATTATAAGCATAACACACACATAATTTCACCAACAAATAATTATGTATTATGTAACATTTATGTATATGGTTTTCAATCAGTGGTCTGAGGGTCCACCAGTGGTCCTTGAATGGGTTCCAGGTGGTCTGCAGCTAAATGAAGGAAAGATCCATCGCCTATAGATCTTTAACTAAACCAGTTTGACCCTTTTGGATTCTTTTTCTTATCCAAATATAACAAAAGATGAGGCTAAAATTAATATTGTCAATTGGTCGTCCGTGGCTCAAATGCCCCACATAAAAGCAATGGGGCTTTATAATATGAATACAGTTGAACTCTATGGGGATACTTTGTACTCTTGTGTCTGTGCAGTAATCCGTTGGAAGGGGGTTGCATTTTGTAATGATTCTTGGGTTTGTTTGTTTGTTGTTTTGGCAGGCACACCTCAGCTGATGCTCACGTCAGGGGCCAACGTGGCTGTGCCGCCTCAGCAACCGTACGGCTATGGATACACAGCGGCGCCCGGTTACGGCCAACCCCCCCAGCCCGGCTTTGGCTATGGCATGTGAACACCGCCCCTCTCTAACCCAGCCAGCACCCCTTCCTCTCCTCTCCTCTCCTCCAGATTGACCAAACCCTGTCCCTTCTTAAAACAACCCCTCAGTCACCCATGATCCCCAATCTGTCTCGCTTTTCTTATCTTTTTTTTTGTGTTCCCACACCAGCTTTACCATGGTCTTCTACTCACAACAGAGGCCACAAGCAACAAACCGTTCTCGTTTTAAGTAACTTTTTTTTTTATTTTTTACTTTTTCCTGATAAAGAAAAATGCAAGTGCGATGAAGGACTTTTATTTGTTGTGTTTGAGAAGAAATTGTTTTTTTTTTCACATTCCATATTTATGACAACTTTTTGTGTTAGAATTATTATTATTATTATTGTTATTGTTTTCTTTGTACCGCTATGTATGTTTGTTTTTATGGTTTTGTGGGGACGTGAACTTGCTCGAGCTCAGCAAACGAACCTCTTGTAGTAGGTGGAGGAGCACCGGATTTGCACTCTGTCGTGAGAAGAAACGAATATAGAAAGCTCTTAATTTTGATGTACTGAACTATGTGAACAGCTTACATTGTCTCGTTTTGTCTGTATAATGCATTTCATCATTGTATATTCTGAGAAGAAGAAGAAAAAACGTTACATATAATATTTGAACATATATTGCCATTCGGGTGGCTATAGCTAGCAACACTAAGTAACAATAGTATATTCTGCACAGGCGTGTAACTTTATGGAGTTTTAAAAATGCATACAGAGAATGTGTCGGTGATCGAATGGGGGCGCGTGTTTACGTGTGTTGAGCGCGTGTGAGTGACAGAGCGAGAGAGAGTGTGTGTGTGTGTTTGTGTGTATGCATATGAACTAATGATCTAAATAAGAATTTTAAACCCTCCTCAGCCTGTAACCTGTAGGCTGTCCAATCCACCCCACCCCCATAGATGTTAGCACTCCCTCATTGACTCTGTGTGTTTAGGTGACCTTTTCTCTTGTGCCGTGTACAGTGCTTTGTGCGTGAGACCTGTGTCTGTGTATGTATGTGCAGGGATGGGGACCACCCACGGCTAAACGATAAACTCCCCAGGGGACCTTAAATAACGTTACAGTGTGTGTATTTACTCCCGACGACCCTTGCCATTCTCCCTCCCCCATGCCCCCCCCCCCCCCTCGTGATGGGGGTCCGTGTATGCCTGGTGTCGTGCTGTTTCCTAGGCCACCGTTATTTTCTCGTGTGTACAGGTGTGTGTGTGCGTGTGTTGGGGGAGGGGGGAGGGAGGGAGGGGGGTGACGAATTGAAGAAAAAAAAAACAGTCCTGCCAGTCCCCTCCTGCTTGCTGTTTGGTGTCCGACTGACTCGGGTCCATGTGGTCAGCGCCAAGAACAAACGAGAAAAGGAGCAAATAAAATAGGGCAGGGCGGGGGAGGGGCGGGACCTTTTGATGTCCTAATGTCAACTTGATGATTAGACCAGTTAAGCACTCCTGTAGGTTATGTATTTAGATGGTTATATGATGAAGAACTTAGTACAAGTACATCATACAGTTCTCTGTCAAGAATGGTCTGAAATAAAAGCCTGTATTTACCTTGATGTACTAAAAAAACAACTCCTTTAATTACTTTTGAGGTGTGTGTCCGTGTAAAAGCATCATCCTTGAGTTGAATTTCCTCTGTTTATGCACATTAATGGCAAAAGGGACTGCCGCCGATAACGTGGAAGTCGATTAAAAGGGAATTACATACTAGCCAAAATAAAATGATTAAACATTGTATCCTGACGATGTGCGGTTAATCTGTGGAGCGATTAAATCATGTTCCAGTTTGAAGAAAATTGACGAAAAATGACAACACCAAGGCTTGCATTTCCAGTTGATGCTAGTGGATTTTGACCTTCTGTTCAAACCATAACCCTCAGCAGCACTTGCACCATAGACATGGAAGGGAGACATTTTTGGGGCGTATTCTCTCCATCGAATCGCAGTGGCAAAGGAAGGGTCTAATCTTGGTCTTGACTCACACCATTGCTTCCCAAAGTGGTCCTTCAGGGAGTTCCAGGATTCCCCCAGCTATGATGGATACTTATGAACCAATGCTCTAAGTCAGGGGTTTTCAACCATTTTCATCCCAGGGCCCTTTCATTCAGCATTGGAGCCACAGACCACCAATTGAGGATGTTTTTAGATCCACAGACCCCAAAACTAAAGATTTCTTTTGCTTCTGTCCATGAGCATTAATTCTCTAGTTGTGTAGATTTGGACTAATTCGCATGATGGATATTTTAACTCTTGAGAGTTAAAATATCCATCATGAAACCAAATGGACCCTGGCGGGTCCATTTGGTTTCATTTTTACGTTCTCAAGAGTTACATTTGGTTAAACAACTTAGCTGGGGACCACCTGGAACCCTCTCAAGGACCACTGGTGGTCCCCGGACCACCTGTTGAAAAACCCTGCTCTAAGTTAAACTTGTGATTTCACAATTTAAGTTGATAGAAATGGCATTAAATGGAAGGTCAGTAGCTAAACGCATGTCCAACTGCGGGTCCTTGAAACGGGTTAAGAATCACAAAAATGGACCCAATAGTGTATCAATCAGACAGTCCAAGGTTAATCAAGAAATACAAAAAGATACAAATGTCAACAGCCATGAAAGTGCAATGTGAAGCTTTATTCTTATTCATAACTTACTGATGTTATGAAGTACCTGGGGGTTTCATTCAAGGTGAAGATTAAGCTAGTGGATTACAGCTGACAGTATACGGGACTTCCTTTCCACATCTTTGCAGTATTTCTCTGGCAAACCAGCAGCCCTGCAAACACAAGCATTTCAGAATCAGCAAACTTAGACTTTCTTGCTGTTTAAGTGGCGTTACAGACGGTGAATGGCCCAGCAAGAATCGCGCAGTGAGGAGAAAAAAAGCTCACTGGATTGAGCTTTGAAAAACATTGTGTGTGTGCACGAAACGAGCATGCACGCCATAAACAACACTGGATGCCACACAACGCCTGGTGTCACACGCTCTCTTTATGGCACGCCGTTTTCTAACCGCCGGACCGGTTGAAAATGAACTAGAAGGCGCGATTTGTTACCCGCCGTCTGTAAGCCCCTTAACTTTGATTACTGTGTTACTGTTGAGCAAGGTTAAATACATGTAAAGCTCCTATATGTAATTTTATGTTCAAAATAATATTTATGTTTTTTAAATTGTTTTTTATGTTTAACAAATAGTTATTTACTTTAATAGTTAATTTGTTAGCCAATCAGGAAGAGCCTCGCTGAGCTGCCTCTGATTAAGGAAAAAGGGAAAACTGGTGGAGACAAATGTGGAGGTGGTGGAGGACTATGGTTTTTAAAGGGCCACTGCGGCTCCTATGGTTGTCATAGATACTAGATATTTTCAGTGATCTAATAATGAAACGGCCCAAGATAAAGAAGAAAAAATGCCATTAAAATTCTGATATTTATTGCTTATACTGTATATACTTCTAATAGTTCTAATTCTGGATGGCAGAGTGCGCCATTACTATATCATAACCTGCTTTTCTTTTTCATCACCATCGTTGTGCATTGTATACTCGCATAGCCTGGCTTCCCCATCCTCATTACAAGCTTGTATATGAGTCTGGAGTCGCGGGCAATTTCGGAAGTTCGCTTGCGGGCAGGGTTCTGATTCGCTAGCGAAGGGATTTGACTTTCCAGGGATGGGATTTCAACAACTATTGGTTAGAATCTAACCAATCAGAACAGCGCTGATCGCCACGTAGAACACAGCGCCGGTAGTACGCAGTGTCTGTAGTCCCCAGTAACATTGCCCTGTTAACTAGCCTAACTTCAAAAAACTATAATCTGGGTCTCTGCTGATTTGCATCATTTGTTTTTATGCCGAAACGCGCTCTGATTGGCTCGCCAGTGTTCGCGGCGAGCCAGATCCACCTCCGATTCGGCGAAGCCAGAGTTTTCTGCGCCCGCGCCATTTCGCCAGTAGGGGGCGCGGGGAAGACTCTGGGCCCAGGGTAATACTCGCCTGCATTATACTCCAAGGTGTGGACAGCCTTTGAGTGTTAAGCAAGTAATCTCTTACCCTGCCTGGCCCTTTCTTTACTTACTTCAGCTCCATCAGCTTCTTCTCCTTGATCTCGTTGAGACGGGCGCGTCTCTGGCGTGCCTCCTCGTTCAGTTGGTCTCCCTCCTTGAAGATGTCCCTCCGCTTGGCCACGGCCAGCATCTCTCTCTCCCTGACCTGCTGGCGGATGCCGTCGGCGTGGTGCAGCACCCTCTGGAGCTGCCTCTCCTCTTCCTCCTTCTGCTTGGCGATGGACTCCTGCTGGGCCCTGCAGGGAGACGGAGAGAGGCAGGGGCGGATGTAACATGTCCCATTTGGGGGGGAAAGAGAACATGTTGGAGGGGCAAGAGAAAATAGTATGGGTGCGGCTTCATCGCCCTTCTGAAGTCGCACCCACACCATTTTCGGGTTACAGGACTTTTATTACGCAATTAAGCAACAATAATAACATCAGTTAGTGCTGAAGTTGCAACAGACACGGAGCATGCATAAAGCTAAAGGTCTGACTCAGAGAGTTTTCTGTTTTCAGTGATGAAATGCTGTTGGTTTAGTGGTGCCACTGTAGTTAGTTAGTAGCAGTAGTAGTGTTTCACATGATTTTAAATATAAGCACTTTAATTTGAAATATCTTGGGTTGTTTTGCATGACATCATGTTTGGTGGGGCAATCTGGGAATTTAGGGGGGCATTGCCCCCCCATGCCCATGCCTAGATCTGCCCCTGGAGAGAGGATCATGTCCATAAGGCAGTGGCAAGAGCCCCCAGATTGCCGCTACTTAGCCCAGAGATCCCCATTTTAAAAAGATATGCCAGGGACCCCCATAAGAGAATAATATTTTCAGGCTCTAGCAGTGATTGTTAGCCTGTTTAATTTCAAGGATCCCCAAGTTTAACATGAGTTAGTCTACGGCAGTGGTTTTCATTTTTTCTATATATATACCAGGGCCCACTATTTATTCAGCATTTGAGCCATGGACCACCACTTGAGGACATTTTTAGCCCCACAGTCCCCGAAACTGAAAATTTCTTTTGCTTTCGTCCACAATTCCAGGCTGGATTTGGAAAGCAAAACAGGCAAACATACAGATCAAAATTACCATTAATCTTCTACATTCTCTAGTTGTGTAGACTTGGGGCTAATTCAGATGGTGAATATTTTAACTCTTGAGCGTAAACATGAAACCAAATGGACCCGCAAGGGTCCATTTGGTTTTCAACCGGACCCCTGGTTGAAAACCACTGGTCTATGGAGCCCCATTTAATTTCATCTCTATCTCTGGGACCCCCAGTTTGTATACAAATGGAACTAAAAGACCCCTAGCGCAAAGCTTCTCTTTTTGAGGCACTGGTCTTTCGAACAAGTACATTTCCCATTTAGTTGTCCAGAGAAGGCGTCATCAACATGCAGGCTTGGGGATGAACACTTTTCCACAAACATAGATGCATACTAGTCCATTAGACACGATGTGGGGAAAAGGGAGAAATGTACAAGTACCTCAACACCCTCTCAAACTCTGCCCTGGCCCGGCCAGCCTCCATGGCCTGCAGGCGCTCTTTGTGGACCACCTGCTCCAGGCGAGAAGCCTTCAGAAGAGCGTCCTCCTGCGCCTTCCTCTGGGCCTGCTCCTTCTCCTTCCTCCTCCACTCCCTCTCTGCCGCCTCCCTGTTCCTCCGGGCGCGGAGCTCGTCCTTAGAACAGGTAACATCAAGCCAAGCAAACATCAGGCAAACATTTGTGTTAAAAGTGGTTGCTTTAAAATATATATTCAAAGATTTGCACAATGAAATGCTGCTTAACTCTTACCTGCTCGGCCTTGTAGTCTCTGTCTCTCTCCTGCAGGGCTCTCAGCCTGGCCACCTCCTTCTCCTTCTCCCTCTTGATTCGCTTCTGCTCTGCCTCGTACTCTGCCTCCCGCTCCTGTGGAGGGGTGATGATCATCATAAGGTTAACCCTGTGCTGTGGTAGGACTTGGTTCGACAGCACTGACGCCCTCAACATTCACAAAGGTAAAACCATGAAAATGTAACTAAAGTCAATCAATGAAGGCATGTTAAACCTTAAAACATTGTGCTCTATGTGCTTTATGAGTTTTTTTATGGCTTTTATGAGTGCTGCAATAGCACTTCACAATATTTTTAGAAATTAGAATTAGAAATGTTTGATCCTACTGTAGGTTTCCCACTGATGTACAAATTATGTCTACCTTTAATACACCTTGACACCTATACAACCAAAGTTGAACATCACGGATGCCAAGACTTTCAGTGAACTTATCGCAAGGCACCAAAACTACCACCATCAAATATAAAAAATAAGTAAGTTTTTAACATGAACAGCCATTTTCTCTAATGCCAGCCAAGAGAACGATAAAAAATTAACAATCAAACGCTTGTCAGTTCTGACCATTTTCTTTTGAGTGAATTCTATGGCTCGGAGGTCCGCCAGTCTCTCCTCCTCCAACTTCTGCTCCTTGGCTTTTAAGACCTCAGCATTGATACGAATGATCTCCTGTTGCAAGAGCCGGTGCTCCTCCTTCTTGCGCTCCATGGCCTGAAAGACAAGGCGAGTTAATTTGGACCCACATTTGTCCAAGTCACTTGACAGAGATCATGCATTACCATTCACCCATCATTCACACAGGACACTTCGACACCATTTTGGGGCGAGCCTGGGTTCGAACTGCCAATCATTGTGGTTACCATGCATTCAGCCACTCTACCCCTTAGCAACCACTAAGGGGTAACCTTGGGGGCAACCTTGTCTAACACACACACACACACACACACACACACACACACACACACACACACACACACACACACACACACACACACACACACACACACACACACACACACACACACAGCCATAACAGCACCCACTTCTATCTCCTCTTCCTGCATTCTCTCCAGGTTCTCCAGCATCTGCTGTCCTTCCTGCTCCTTCATCTCCTCCTGAAGCAGCTTGTCTTCCAGACGCTCCTCGATCTGATGTATGATCTGCTGTTTCCCCCTGGTATAACACACACACACACACACACACACACACACACACACACACACACACACACACACACACACACACACACACACACACACACACACACACACACACAGAGCACACAAACTGATTTTCTGGTTGTGGATTAGGGCGATTATGGCGTTTACTGAATCATCTACTGATGCGGAGGTAGTATGGTCAGTGCTATCGATCATCTGCTGCTTGCTAGCATGGCTCAATCTACAGCCAGGTTATAGAGCTGCGCAGGGGCCATTAGGCAGACTAGGCAGTTGCCTGGGGCGCCATGGGGGGGCACCAGGGAGACCTTACCAAATGGACCCTTACGGGGGCTCCAGGGAAATTCTTACCTGGGGCTCCAAATTGCTTAGTGACGCCACTGAATGGAACCCGTTGTGTTGTGTTGTGCTCTGCTCACCGGATCATCTGCTCCTTGCGGAGCTGGTCGATCTGCTCCTGGAGCTCCACGGCGCGCACGCGGTCCAGCTCCATCATGGCGTCCAGCCGCCGCTCCTCCTCCTCCAGCTCGGCCTGGATCTGCCTCTTCTCCAGGATCTGTGCGTCGCGCACGGCGTGGCACTGCGCGCCGCGGATCAGCTGGTTGAGCCGCTTCACCTCGTCCTCCTGCTCCATGCGCATGGCGTTGGCGCGCTCCAGCAGGTACTGCTGGCGGTCGCGGGCCTCGGCCTCCAGCTCACTCAGCGGCTGGTTCTTCTTACGCGACAGGTCTGCCTGGTGCGTCTGGGCCTTCCTCTCCTCCGCCGCAGCCTGGAGGACAGATGATGCCTCTTAGTGACCTCTTACAGTACGTTTTAACGGTGGGGGACGGCGGCGATGGACAAGTAACGAGCGACGCCAACGGTCATCACGCATTTTTTTATTTTTCCAGGCGACGTCGTCCGCCCACGTTGGCCGACGTCGGCGGCTCCCATAGAGAAATAATGGATGTCGGCGACGTTGCTTTATCATTGCCTGACGTCCATGCCGTTAAAACGTAGGGTTAAACGTAGGGTTATCAAAAATGACCATTCATTTTCTACAATCTCTGATTGTGTAAGACTTGGGTTAATTCAGATGGTGAAAAATGTAACTCTCGAGAGTGTAAACATGCAACCAAATGGACCCGCAAGGGTCCATTTGGTTTCATGTTTACGCTCTGGTAAACCAACTGTCCATCATTTAACCATGTAAAACCCTCTCAGGGACCACTGGTGGTCCCCGGACCACCGGTTGAAAACCACTGTTATGATGGTCCTTGTGGTTATTAAATGGTCCTTGTGGATAGCGACTATAGGGGTAGGATGAACCTGAACCTACCTTTAAGAATAGACCTTTAACCGCAAGCCCCTCCCCTAACTGTAATTTTCGAATCACAGCTAAGCATAACATGGTAGACACACCTCTCCACCAATAGTTTTCCTACATGATAAAAACATTGTTTTTAAAAATAAATGCCACGCACACATTTTCCACTCCAGATCCTCCGGATTTGGAAGAGATTTTGAAGGTCTGGTTCCAAAAATGAGCCAAGATTTAATGTGTGGTGATGTCCTTGATGAATGAGCCTGTCTGGAAAGTGTCCAACCCATGATTGGACACTGGGGAGACGGCAGGGCTTTCGGAAAGGTCTATTATATGCAAATGCTGGTTAATGTCTGCAATTCAGTTGGTGATTTAAAACTTTCTCACCATGGCCTCCTCCCTCTTCTTCTGCAGCTCTTCTGTCATGGCCTCCCTCTCCTCCTGGGTGGGAACTCGGGATGCAGAGGAGATGCGCTCCAGTTCCCACGGCGACAGGATGATAGACAGTCCTGATGGATCCTTGTCCCGGATCCTGGATAAAATGAATAAATGAATGTTTGAATAGGTTGTGATTTAGTTCTTAAACGTACTAGAGGGAACTTTTTAGCCAAAAATTAAAATAGATATCTAGCTATATTTTTTGCCTTTTCCCCCTCTACGTTGCTTTGATGCTGCAGATGTTTCCTTGCAGACGTCGTCCTGCAGACAGTCCAGAACTTTGTTGTTGTCAACAAATCATGAAAACAAAACATCCAACGGGCTCAGGAAAGGCGGTGCTAATTTGTGAGGGTGGGGGGTGGGGCAGCGTTTTAGCCAATCACAGCACAGCCGTCTCCAGCAGATTCGTAATGAGCCAATAGAGTGGATGTGAGGTGGAGTTAGATTCTTTCTTTAAACAAATTTGTTTACAGACGCAGTTTGTACACATGCAGGTGTGTGTGCCTGTGAACGTGCGTGCCTGTGTGTGCCTGCGCGCGTGTGTGTGTGTGTGTGTGTGTGTGTGTGTGGGGGGGGGGGGGGGGCTGTGTGTGTGTGTGTGTGTGTGTGTACACACACACACAGTGTGTGTGTGTGTGTGTGTGTGTGTGTGTGTGTGTGTGTGTGTGTGTGCGTGTGTGTGTGTGTGTGTGTGTGTGTGTGTGTGTGTGTGTGTGTGGCCGTATATATGTATATATATATATATATATATATATATATATATATATATATATATATATATATATATATATATATATATATATATATATATATATATATATATATATATATATATATATATATACAAATACAGGATCCCTAACATGAAAAGGTTTGCTAACCACTGCTCTACTTGAGTCATTTGTGAGTTATAGCGATCAGACAGAAAGTCCACATGTAGGACCTACTTCAGGTCACGGATGAGGTCCTTAGTGATGATGCGGACTTTGTCTGGTTGTCTCCTCTGAGAAGGAGCAGAATGAGCCTTGGACCTGAGCCCTGAGGTTCTCCCCGGATCCACGGGTTTACTGTCATCCTGCCGCAATTGCTTAACAGAAAGAAACATAAATAATATACAAACATACCGACCAAGTGTGTATTTATTTATTTATTTTTGCCATGGTAAAAGATAAC
Organism: Benthosema pterotum; assembly: GCA_039105355.1. NCBI lineage: Eukaryota > Metazoa > Chordata > Actinopteri > Myctophiformes > Myctophidae > Benthosema > Benthosema pterotum. The sequence goes on from CM076977.1 coordinate 23,715,015, forward strand.
ACACACACATGCTCCCGCGCGCGCGCGCGCGCACACACACACACACACACACACACACACACACCCTTATGTGCTGCTTAAAGTAATACCGGTTTTGGGGTCCCGAAGAGGCTCTCGTCCACCCTGGAGGTGAGGGCCAGGGTCCGGTAACGGCGGGTGTAGGAGCTGCCACTGTGGCGTGACGCAGACGAGACTGTCCCCACACTCTGTGGCTAGAAAGATTAGATGAAATGCACATTATATACATCAGTAAATACATACTTGTCCTCTATAACTAGAATCGAACATTTAAAACACATATAATATGTTCTTTAGTTTAAAAAAATAGTTCATTTTTATCACTTGGGGGGGCGCCATTTTATTGTTCCTGTCATAGGTATGATGTCATAGGAGATTGATAAGGGGGGAAATATTGCCTGGACCTCCAAATTGCTAAGAAACGCCATTGATTGCTTCTCAAACCTCTGTCAAATTCCCCTTGACATGACCATTTTAATTTGGTATGCAGACCCTAATCTGACAATATTTTGTGCCACGTACCACCATACAACTAAGATGTGTTGTAATTTTGTTTTATAAAAGAAAAATATTGAATTATTTTTAAATTGTTATAGTGAAACAGACCACAAGTCACCACTCACCTGGCCACATTGTTAGCTCATTTTGCTGGGGACCACCTGGAACCCACTCAAGACCCTTGGGGGGTCCCCAGAACCCACTTTGAGAAACCTGATTAGGTGTCATTAAAGTGTAATGTCTAGAGTAGGTTGCCACTAGCATCAAGTTAAATGTGTAGTGAATAGCCTAATACAGCCTATAGGCTTAATTAATTGAGTCAGACTGAAAGCAGGCTATTAACTAAATTAATATATACCGTGTATATCTATTACACTTGTAACAATATTCACCGTCACGATCTTTGTGAAGAAGAGTCTTTCTTTTATTTTATCACAGCAGGAGCGACCATCAACAAAAAGTCACAACCACACCAGCAGACAGCGCCTCCAGCTTGAAGATCCTGCGCTGGTGGCCAAGTTTGGTACTGCAGGCGGGTGGAATTCATGCACGAACGCCCCGAGAGCACGCACGCTCGTTTGCTTTGTGCACGTGGACAGGGCAGTTTGTTTTTAAGTTGTTTTCTGAATAAACCAGCGTCCTCACGTCATATACTACCTCGCAAAACACAACGTATGCATTATATGACAGATAATAAGCTCAATGCAAACCCACAAGCTTGTTTTTGATGCTTTTTGATGTTTTTTTCCTTGCTCGTGCGCGACGGCGCTCGTTCATGGTTCCCATAATCCCTTGCGTCGGGCGCGTTCATGGAGAAATACTTCCGCATTGGGGCACCAAATTTGGTGCCCCAATGCGGAAATAGGCGCACTTCCGGCGGTCTTCCGGTGCTTCAAAGCCCAATGAGCAACTTGTATTGAAATGAATAACTGGGGGCCTATCGCTCCGGTCCGGCCTCTGTTATTTTATTACTCTATGGTCACAACGTGTTTCACAGCTCAGTTCTTTTGCTAGAATGACTCTTGAACCCACACTAAGCAACAACTACTGTGTACTGTCCTTGCACTGCACCTACTGGCGTAAGTTGGCAAGTAAACACCCACAATGACAGCATGAACATGACATCAAATTTCTTCAATAACAAAACCATAGGCACTGCCATTTAAGTGGAATTAACCTGCTATGGTGAATTATATACATGTAGTCCCTGTGGGTACTACATATCCATAGATCAAAATCACATTCACATTAATGGAGGCCTATATCAATAATATAGCCTAATAACGTAGTCAGACGGCGAGTAGTCTACAAAGTAAAACTTACCATGACAACAGGAATGAATGAAGAAATAAAAGCAACAAGCGATTAAGTCGATTAAGTAAATAATCTCGACATTGGTTGCACAAACTAAAAATAATGAGCCTTTTAAACTGTGTTGATCTCCTTTTTATCGTGGGTTGTGATCAGGCGGCGATAAGAAATCGTCTCCATGTTGTGGTTGTGTTGTCACCATAGAAACGCGTTTTAGCGGGGGGGGGGGGGGGTGACAGGCACCAATCATACATCCACGTGCTCTTCCTGCCATTCCATTCCATGTTGCAGGGACTTGCAGACTGCAGAGATGGGCACTTTGGGTCGAAAACAGCGACATTAGTTGATCTACATTCTATGATGGAGTCTACACGTTTTGATGGAGCTGGCCTTACTTATGAGGCTACTTACAACTTACATAAACGTTTTAGATAGGTAAAAGCCAGACACGACACGATACATACCTGCCTAATCTCAAAGACTTTGCATGGTCAGGCCTATACACGTTTGTTTTAAAACCCACACTTCTACAAATGCGTATTATAACTGCACATGTTTAATCTCATGTTTTACAGGACATTACCTATGGAGTATGGACATTGCTGTTCAAGCATGCATGCAAGACATCAGATCACCAATCACCATTCACCACAGAGAGAGGAGGACTCCCTCCATGGATCATTAACTAACATGTGCACTCCATGAGAACTGGGAGACACAACATAACACGAAGCCAAGGTCAAGGGTAATTATTTGGTGTGTTTTGTCCCACTGTACCTTATTCCCGAAGCAACCCCAATCGACTATTGTGAACACAGACATAAACAATGTAATCTGAATCTGCCCCATATGTGAATTAGAGTCAAGAGTAGACAAAGACACACAACACCAGTCACTGCATAAACGCCTGATAACCAATTAACCATTAACCCTCTATTGATTACAGCTCAGTCTTTGGTATGGCGGAGCCTGAAGCAAAGTTCAGTCTCTGACAACAAGAAGAGGAGCTTCACTCGCTTCTCTGAAGTTAGAATAATCACCCTTTTCATTGCATTTGGCTTTTTTTGACGACAAAATATTAACAATAATAAAACAGCCATGACGACGACCGCTAAGGCAGGGTATGGCTACTACCGAACCACTATCTTCCTGGCCATGTTTGTTGGCTATACACTGTACTACTTTAACCGAAAGACGTTTTCTTTCGTGATGCCTTCTCTGATGCAGGAGATCACACTGGACAAGGACGACCTGGGTATGAATGAGAATTTGTTCTGTGCTGTTGAAATCTGCTATAGGCCTATAGTAACAGTTATAATTGTAGCCTATAATCAAATAAAAGCAAGGTGATCACCTTTAAAACATTTTTGATCATAGTCATCATTTCACAGCAAAACAAAAAAGCATGTAAAAAAAAATCAATGCCTTTATGCACCCATGGCATATAAAGGCATATAGATCAAATCATGTCAAATAACAAAATATTATGTATAGGCTTCTATGTCATCCAAACATGTTGAACACACATTAATGGAAATAAACTAATGCCATAGAACAAATAGTCTGTCTATCTAATCTCATAAATCTTATAAATAATAAATACTCTTATAAAAATATACTGTAACCTAAATGAGATGCAGACAGTGATGCATAACCATGATCCCAGAGATGGCCCAACCAGAAGTATAAAGATAGACACATGATTAATTGACATGGTCCATGTAACCACATTGACTACAGTGCACATGCCAGATTGACATGCAGTGCAGAGCAAGTACAATTAATCTCAACGTCATGACATGATTGTGACAACCCTAGTGGTTTGCCACAATCATAACATTTTATTTGACAATGAATTGTCCTATCCTATGTTGTACAAAATGAATGAGGAACTGTAGGCCTAAGTGTCAGGGAGACCTAGAGGGTGGGCTTATCTCCGGAAATTAAATGAAGAAAAACTTGCATTTTCTTTCTTTCAAATGTGTACTGCCCTGTACCCCTGCCTGCAAACCTTCACCTATGCAGGCATGATCACCAGCAGCCAGTCGCTGGCCTACGCCATCAGTAAATTCATCAGCGGCGTGCTGTCGGACCAGATCAGCGCCCGCTGGCTCTTCTCCATCGGCCTGTGCATGGTGGGAGGCATCAACGTGGTCTTCTCCTGGTCCTCCACTGTGGCCGTGTTCTCTGCCCTGTGGTTCCTCAACGGCCTGGGTCAGGGCCTGGGCTGGCCCCCCTGTGGCCGCGTGCTGCGCAAGGTATATACATCTGTTTGTGGTTACATATAGGCCAAAGACATGTTCTGTCCTCCGTGTCGGCACAGTGCCATTACAGGCCTACTGGAGGTGTGGTTGCCCAAAAGGCTTTTCTGTGTGGAGCTTGCATGTTCTCCCCGTGTCCCCTAGGGCAGGGGTTTTCAACCTTTTTGATACCAGGGCCCACTATTTATTCTGCATTCAAGCCACAGACCACCATTTGAGGACATTTTAGACCAAAACTAAAGATTTCTTCTTTTTTGTACACAATACCAGGCTGGATTTGGGAAACATACAGATCAAAATGACCTTTAATCTTCTACATTCTCTAGTTGTGTAGACTTGGGCTAACTCAGGTGATGAATATTTTAACTCTTGAGGGTGTAAAGATGAAACCAAATGGATTCATGGATTCATTGTTTTCATTTTTACACTCTCAAAGAGTTACATCTGGTTAACCAACTCTCCATCCCCGGACCACTGGTTGAAAACCACTGCCCTCACAAAAACATGCAGTGATCCTGATCTCTACCTGGCCGGGTGGGGCACCTGATTTAGTAAAAATTAACTGGTTGGAATAAATTGTTATTTTAAACATCGGTATCGGCCAATAATTCCCATATCCGCACATTCCCTACCTAAAAGGTTTCCAAGATTGTTGTTTTTAGTTACACATAAGTGGGAAGTTTATTTATTTGTTTATTTAAACACACACACACACACACACATTTCCGTTTCTAATCTATTTTTATTCGTGTAATGTAGCCCAGGAAGTTGTATGTTGCAGTGACACTATTTTGTTAGTGACCATCAGCACCCCGCTGAAACAGTTATGATTTAGTGCTTTCATTATTAATATAATGTTCTTCCCTTGTCAGTGGTTTGAGCCCTCTCAGTTTGGAACATGGTGGGCCATTCTATCCTGCAGTATGAACCTGGCTGGCAGTCTGGGCCCCCTCATCGCCACCGTGATGGCCCAGAGTTACAGCTGGAGGACCACCATGTCCATTTCGGGCATGACCTGTGTGGTGTTGTCCGTCGTCTGCCTGCTGGTCATTAAGAATGAGCCCAAGGATGTGGGGCTCCCCAACATCGAGGCAGCAGCAGCGGACAAGAAGGGCAAAGCAGGTAAGGCGACATGCTTGACAAGAACTGTTTTTGTACTTAAGATTAGAGGTGCTCTGATCGATCTTCACTCTCTCCCTCACTCCTTGATCTGTGATCAGCAATTTAGCCGATCTGGAGAAACCAACCTTTTCTCTGGACTTGAAAGGACTTTACCATTTAAATGGTGTGAAGGTCAGTGATTTAATCTCGTTTTGCATCTTCGTGACAGGTATAAACATCCTCCCCTTCCTCAGCACACATAAGGACAGTTTTGACGTGGATTTTGGAGATATACCAGTAATAATTTTGGAAATATTCAAATCTTCCGCAAGATCTTCGACAAGACCGATATTTATATCGGCCAAATGTGGGAAAGACGATTAGCGATTGCGATCGACCCCCCCCCAAAAAAAAAACCTGATCAAAGCACCTCTACTTAAAATTGATATAATTATTGTCCAGCTGTGGTTGTCCAACCATTCATGTCTGGTAGCCATGAAATATTCCTCAGGTGTTTATCAGTGAGTCTCTGTGTGGTGTGTACAGTATGTATGAGTACTGTATTGTGCCTTTAGTGTCCAAGGGTCGGTGACACTGAACTCTGTACCCGCTGTGTGCCCCTCACATCTCTCACGCAGTGTTGTCATGCTCGTTGCATGGGGTACCACAGCATGGGACCAATGCTGTCCCATGCTGTGGTAATGCAAAGCTGTCTGGATTAGGACAGTCTGCTGGATGCCAAACTTGTAAATGACTCATGGGTTTATTAGGTTTAACAGGTTTACTGACAGGTAGCTCTCCCCCTAGAATCACAACATGTCAGTTAGCTAAATCAAAACAGTTTAACTGTTAACCTGAACATTCTCATACACAGATACAGTATAAAAGCAACACTGTAGCAGTATGGCTCCATTACTGCTTCTAATCTCCTCCTCCTCTGTTGAAGGAGAGATTTGTCCAAATAAAAGCAAACGTTTAGCTTTGCTACTGTTGTCTGATTGTGACACAAAACATTATATTTTTTAATTGAATTAATTAAAACTAGAAAACTAGAAGACTAGACGCTTATCACAGACATGCGCAGAGCAAGTTCATCGAGGAAACCTCTTTGAAGGTGCTGCTGGCCCTCAGCATCACGGTCACATGATTCACTTCATCCAATCACACACAGGCTATTTAAACTGAAAGTTTGTGCTACTCTTACTGCTTGCTTGCTGCTACTGCTCACACTGATACTGCTCATCTGCTTTCTGCTTAACTGCTCACCCTCCACCCCAGCTACCCTGCTGTTTGGGTACAGGGAATTCAGAGTCCTTATGGTCAGGACTGTTGCACTTGATCTTACTACCCAAAAAGCATTCATTCATCCGCTCATTTTATATTCAATAAATAATCCTTCTTGAGTTGTCCTCACTGAACATTGTTTAACACACAGAGATGACACACACTCAGTTGTTTCTTCCTAATCTTGGCCTCATCAGGATCATCCAGCAATGAGAGCACACTGAAGGAGTTCCTGCTGTCTCCCTACTTGTGGCTGCTGTCTGTGTCTTACCTGGTGGTGTTCGGTGTGAAGACGGCTTGCACCGACTGGGGACAGCTCTTCCTCATTCAGGACAAGGGACAATCCACACTCATGGGTATGTTCTGTTTAGTGTACAGTGGTTTTCAAAGTTTTACATTTCAAGGACCACCCAAGTGGCACCCCTGTTACCAGACTGGAAAAGAGCCTTTAATATCAGCAGTAGCGCAAGTGATGGAAGTAGGGAAGGGGCCTCTACTCTTTCCATTACGGTGTGTATGGAAAGAGCCAATTGAATGCAAGGGGCATGTCAACCAAATGAAACAATAATTGTTCTCCAATATTTTCCTGCTTAAAAGTTGTTTCTTTACACAGGGAGTTCCTACATGAGTGCCTTGGAGGTAGGAGGCCTGCTGGGAAGTCTAGCTGCTGGATACTTCTCTGATAAGGCTGTGGCTAAAGTGAGTTGACAACTGGTTTAGCATACACATTTTAAAACACCAATTCAGTGAAACAGGCTTTGAGCACAAATTGAAGATATAATAAAGGTGTTCCCAAGCCATGTGACCCATAGGTCAGGATCCCATGCCCTTTCCTGCCCAGAACTGCCTACACGCATATGTCCGACATATGTATGGCTGGTTAAAACTCATCTGTGGCTCCTGACATGTGCTTAAAGTTCAGCTTCATGACTTCCCTGTAAGGTTAGGGTTTGGGGTAGGACTACTGCCTGTCGGACTGTTAGTACTGTATGTCGGACTAAACATGCACACAGCTGGCCAGGGGGAGGCAGTTAAAGACCATCAAAATAGTACACTTGGTCCGAATGTTCTACACCCGGCCCATATGAATGTATTTTACTGTGTTTCCTATCAAACTTTTCAAAGGTTCTGACACCCTAACCAAAGCATTATGCAGTTTTTCTTTTAACCTGTCCCTTTTGTACAGCAAGGTATGGGACTTCATGGGAACCCACGTCATTTCATCCTGATCTGCATGATGGCCGGCATGTTTGTGTCCATGTACCTCTTTAGACTGACTGTTACTCCAGACAGCCCGAAGGTAGGCCTACATCTGAAAGGTTAAATATGTATTTCCCCTTTTTTATGCACCATAATTATGTAACACAATTCCTCAGCTAACTACTATGAAATAAAAGTGTCATGGATGCACCTGGGACCGAGCCTCAGTGATGCATCCCAACTTAAGGTCATCAGGGTTTTCGGCTCTCTTGAACGTGATACACCCATTCAGGTGGCCCAACTGGGCTGATCAAGTCCTGACTTACGTCCCAGTAACTACCTTTGATTTTCCCCATTAGGGAAAGACCAAGGCCGTTGGAACTACTCTGTTTGTATGGCTTCCTCTTCACAGAGAAATAGGGTAGAGCGTCAACTCATACTGCCCGGATGCCATCTATGTTTTGGCTGCCACACATTTCTCGGTCGGTTACCAGACTATACCTGGTTCTCACATAGTCTAATACTGTATGTTCTGTCCTACCTGTGATGTACACTGAACTGCAACTCTGTATGAAAGGCACCATACAAATAAATACATTATAATATGTATTACTATTATTCAAAGTATGCATTTTCATCTTAGGTATGTTTTTGTCAAGCAACATTTAAGCACTAAAATTCATTCCGTGCACGGGCCTTTTTGGCACAGAAGCTTAAACTTAGACTAGCATCATCATGGTGCCTGTTTGTTGTCACAGTGTTTTTCTGTGTACATGTATACAGGTGTGGATACTGTCCCTGGGTGCTGCTTTTGGGTTTTCATCCTATGGGCCCATAGCATTGTTTGGAGTTATAGCCAACGAGAGTGCTCCCTCCAACTACTGTGGCACGTCACATGCTATTGTTGCTCTCATGGCCAACAGTGAGTACAGTTGTTTTTATCCAAGGAACAGCAATATCCATCCCTCCCTATGCTAACATGCTAACTGTTTTGGCTACCAACTAGTGGGGGTCTGTCTCTATTTTAAACTTATAGGCACTGGTGCACCACTCACTTCAGAGAAGTCTGATTTTTAGAGTTACTCTAGATTAAATTTGGTGCTTTGCAGAGCTCATCATAGCCATGGTTCACAACATGACCCTCATACTTTACGAGCATCAAGTATGAGCATCATGTTGTGAACATGACAGTCATTTGGTATGTTGTGTATAATCCTTGAAATCATTATTAAAAATAATTATCACTTTTATATTTTTTAGTTGGCGGTTTCCTGTCTGGGCTGCCGTTCAGCACCATTGCCAAGCACCACGGCTGGGAAATGGCATTCTGGGTAGCAGAGGTTGTCTGTCTCGCCACCACTGTTGGATTTTTCCTGTTGCGCAACATCAGAACCAAGATGGGACATGTTGCCAAGAAAACTGACTAAAACTCATCACACATTCTACTATAAAATACAGAAAACCATTACTTTTCTCCTTAGCGGTGTGGGCCAATTAATATGAAATTGCAAGTTGTTGGTTTAACCCATTGATCCTACAAACCTGCTTCTATTTAAGTGCTTCTTAATCTCAGACTATTTCCTGTCAAGGGCCCCAAACATTCAATGCATTTGGCTGCCAACCTCAGTCTAAAGTTGTTGTTCCAGGGGCCCCTGAAGCAAATTAGTTAAAAACATTTGCTGTGAAAAATATACAAAGATTTTCACACATTTTAAAATTTTACAAGCTCACTCACTGTCACGCCATGGACGCTGTTCAGCGGTTAGTTTTACATTATGTTTAAAGTGAATAGAAGCTAATGTGACACACATGGGTGTTTTTTTTTTTGTTTTGCCACAGGCTAATATCGAAAGATGTGAATGATGGATTGCAATGCAGCATAGAATCAAAGCTCAATCAAATGCTTACCTGGTGAATCGTAATTGGATTGAAACGTTGCCAATGCACACTCAATATGTGATATGTGTATATATTTTTTGCAATCATTTTTTTCCTTGTATACAGTTTGCCATTAAAAACTGTACGTGGAAAGTAAAACTGTTGAGTAAAACAGTTCCCATTTAGTATTGAAGTGCTGCGGAGTTTAGCTGTGATGTGATGAAATGTATCATTAATTGAATAATGTGGATATGTGTTGAAATGTTTGTAATTTGAACAAGTTTATATATACTTTGTAAGATGCTGTTATTTTATAAGAAACAATTGGGCGATCTACGGCAGGAAGAAATTAACATGGGTTATGACTAATTTACGTAACTCATTGTGGTCCTTAAACTATGTCCTTTAACTATCAGGTTAACAAGGGTTAACATGATAGTTAAAGAGTCCATATACAGCAGCAGTAGTACAACATTAAAAAAATGATCTAACACTGTCAATGTTAATGACATGGATAGATTTATTAAATATGTACAAAAACATTATATATTTACAGTTGGGTGAAACAGTTCGAGTTGTTTGTCGAGGCTTTCCTGGTTTAAGAGCTGGGTCCAAAGTTGCCAGCTTTCTCTGCAATCTCCAGTGCACTCTTCAAGTTCTGATCAAATAGTTCACACCTGAAATCGGAAGACAAGGCATGATTATGATTATAATACCATGTGTTACAGTTACACAACTAGCTCTATAAGCATGACTTACATGTTTCGGTAGATGGAATTAAAGATGTTCTAAGTGTATGTGTAAATATGTCCCTCTATTCAGCAATGACTCGTGTTCACACAAGGCATATGCAAATTGGAGAGATTACAGCATATTTGTCGCTTTGGTTTATTTAGAGTCCGACAGGGAGTGAGGAGGGGCAGGGGGCTGTATCCTTGCATCTGCTCATGTGAACACCCTATTTAGCTTAAGCTTTACCCTGGCCATGACATGTCTGAATATGCACTTCTATGCTCTATACCTCCCTCTTGTGTCAGTTACCTGATAGGCATCTCCAGAGAGTAGAAGGGGTTCTTGAGGGCAAAGTCAGAATAGATCTCATAAATCTTCCTCAGCAGTGCATCAATGCCGGATTGACGGGGATCTGCCAGCACTATGAACTTAATCCCTGCAACCAAATGAATCAGCCAATAAGTCTATTTCAGTACAAGAACAAGTGCTTTAGCATTATGAGGCACAGAGGCAGTGTACTCCTTTTTACAAACATACGCCTGCTTTGATAACGAATCATATGACCGCCCCAAAGGACCATTCAAAAGACTGGGATTGGCTTTCTTTTTGTCTGCTTTTTAACAAATTGTACTTTTCATTTGTCTATCATAACCATATAAATATGTCAAGTGACAAATGATGACTCAATGAATGTATTTAATGGTTGTTGGTATTATTTCTCTCACGTAATATCTCCTCGCATCTGTATTGCTTTTCAGCAAATTGCTCTACAGTAGTCAAATTGTGCCCGATGATAACGGAAAGAGAAACAAATACAGCCACTTATTTGACACCACTGACCTGTGAGAGTCTGAAAGCAGTGTAGTTTGAATACATCCGTCTCCAGCATCTCAATCCCTGAGCTGCCAACTTCAGGGGACAACTGTGAACCGATGGCAAACAACCTGGGGGAAGAAAAAAAAAACTCTGCTTAAACATCCTTCTCCAATCATTTTGAAACAAGACACGTTTAAGAGTACAAAGTGGAGCCTTACGAGTGAAACATCGAGGCCAGCATAAGCTTTTCGTTGGAACTCAGTCGAGACCGTCCAAATCGAATGGACACTGGGTAGTTTGAAGGGTCCTTCAAGTACTCGATGATGTCCTTGCCATCGGCTGTGTTCTTTCCACTTACGTCCGCCCCGTTGATGGACAGCACTGCGTGTCCCACTACACAAAACACCACGACAGCAAGAAGTCCTTTGTAAAACTATATTGAAGATTTAACATTTAAATCCTAGTTTTAATATGTAAATCTATGCCACTGTTTCTCAATGCCTGGTCATCATGGCATGGGCCTAGATGGACCCTTGTAACTCAAATAGTTGTACAAATAGATACAACACACACACACACACACGCACACACACGTCAGTTCAGACCTGTGGACCAACGAATCTTTGATGGCACTATATGATCTGTGCTACTTAGCTCTGGTCCAGAGCTCCACTGCAAGTCAGACTCAGAAGCAGTGGAGCTCTGGGCCAGAGCTATGTGCTACTGTAAATAATTCTAAATATAAGCCAATATTAGTCAACCCCCGAAGAAGGCATTTTCTGCCGAAACGTTGGTAGAATTAATTATGGACCTTGGTAATGAAAATTGTGGAAAACCCAGGCTAAACTAAAAGCATCAGATTCTGAATGCAGTTTGCAGAACCTGTGTCGTTTATGACTGCAGTCTAGTCTGGAGGGGGAGAGGGAGAGAATTTTACCTCGGATTCCATCACGCTGTCCATATGAAACCACCACCTTCTCGTCGTGGATCTTGAGCACCAGATCTAAAGGGTAGCTGAACGTCTTCTCTGCCTCCGATCTGGGCACATAGTTGTCAAACTGATAGATCAAGCCACCGGCCTTGTTCACAACATACACACTGAAGATCGCCATCTTTACAGCAGTCAGTGTAATGCATCCTGCTCCTCCTCCTCCTTCCAGACAGTCAGCTGACAGGTGTCATGTGATGATGTGACCACACTGACAAATAAATAATAACAAATAAATAAATAATAACATTCTTGCATATCTAAACGAATTTGTGCGTGATCGCCTCTCGATTGGTGTGTTTTGTTTTTTAAAATAGATAAATAAATAAATAAAATACATACTAGTAGGAATATGCATTGGTTGAGCACGTTTAATTTAATTTGTGACACAAAATCGGTTTTAATTGTTATTGACTTTGCGTTACGTCTATTATATTTTGCAAAATAAGAACAATAACACATATACACTATTATTAGTACTACTGCTACTGCTACTAAAATAATAATAGTAATACCATAATAATAATGTATTTTTAATAACAAAATAGCCGAAAACTACATTTCCCAGAATCCTCCATGGTGTATAACCGGATGTGCGGGTTCTCCGTGCGGCTCATGCAGGGGCGCTGCGAGGCAGAACTTCCTTTCGCTCCGACATCTTGACGAGGAAACATGGTGAGATACAGCACGCCGGAGCACTTCACTTTATTTAGCTCTGTTTATTAAAACAATGCGCCTTTCAGACAACCACAGCTCTAAACGGAATCATAGTGGTTGTACCCATGTCTCCATCCATGAATAAAATGAAGCGTTTTGGATGGAACGGTTTAATGTTGTTCCTTCTGTCCCCCGCTAGCTAACTCGTTAGCTAAGCTAATGGCACCCACCACGCTTTCATGCTGTCTGTCTGTTTGGTGCTCGCAGACCACAATCAAAAGCTGAAATAGCAGTAACAGCTACCAAACATGGACACGTGGCCATGTGTGCTTTAACAAGAAACGATGTCACGAAATTTAAAAACTCCAATCATGTTTTTATAACTTTAATATGGGTGCAATTGTACTCCCGTTGATGCAGGGAGAGGCCTTTCCATCATTCCATGCCAGTTAGCTGTCCTCACGCTAACTGACTAGCCCAGCTGGTGGTTTCATTATTTTAACACTTTATTGTAACACACAATGACATTGGGTTCTCCTGTTACCTCTTCTCGTATAGCCTCCCAAACAGGACAAGAAGAAGGACTCTGGGAAGTCCAAGAAGGACAAGGACCCAGTCAACAAGTCCGGAGGCAAGGCCAAGAAGAAGGTAACCTTATTATGGCAGGATTGTAATTTGTGTATTAGTGGTGTTCAATATATCAATTGAAAGCCTCATCGATATGACAATAAATGCCATGAACTATCACTCTCTTCCCATACCACTTGTTAATATGTTTAAATATTCTATTTAAATCTAAACATCTGAGTTGTTGTTAAATCAAAACATTCCTGAGTGTTTTTGTGCAAAACCGTCATTTCTGAATAAATGTATATTGATATATGTATAGATATCGTGATGCATATCTATTGTGAAATTGCAAGCAATATTCGGCACTGATGTATATACTTTAACCATTTTCAACTGTTTGAATATAGTTTTGACACTTGCTTAGGCAATGTGGAAAAAATAGTTTCTCATGCCAAAAGGTAAATGGAATGTACAGTACATCTGACAAATCAATGAGATGAGCTCGTACAGGGATGGGCAACTAATAAAATATTGTTGCTATATTTGAATTGATTCATTTTATTACTTGAATCCTTTTATCTTGAAAGCCTGTTGAAATCAATGTATTAATTGAAGGTGGGGCTGCAAGTGGACATGGCCCACCAGTTGCCCATTTAGGATGTATAATATTTTCCTCATGGATGTATCATTCAACTCAAACTCTGCCTGTCTTCTGCCCTTTTCCTTTGAGCAGAAGTGGTCCAAGGGAAAAGTGAGGGATAAGCTCAACAACCTGGTGCTCTTCGACAAGGCCACCTACGACAAGCTGTACAAGGAAGTCCCCAACTACAAGCTCATCACACCCGCAGTTGTCTCTGAGAGGCTGAAGATCCGTGGCTCTCTGGCAAGGAATGCCCTGCAGGAACTGCTAGCCAAAGGTGAACTTTACTTTACCCAGGAGCTAATCTGTATAATGCATGGGTTCATGCACATAGAACAATACAAAGACAGCACAGCTTCATTGTCTTTGCAATGTCATGTCACTGACTTTCACTGCCAGTGAAATGATGATGCCAGCGAGCTTAAGATGACCCTTCCTGCAACTTTGAGATGATTGGGAAGTAGGGCTGCTTCGACACAGTTGCCCCAGTAGCTCAAATGGTTAAGAAACCAGACAATGCTAAAGGGGCTCCTGACGCAGTAGAACAGTGGGCATCACTACTTTACAACCACTTGGGAAAGTGGTTGTAAAGTGGGTTGACATGGCTGAGGCAGGATTCTGTTGTAAGAAAAATAACTGGTGTCCTTACTCCAGGAACATGCTTAGTTCCGACATACTATTGACCGGACAATCCTAACTGCAAGCACTGAGCAGCGTATCGCCGACCAATGCATGTTCATGAGCAGATTGATTTACACGCAGAACTTGGTACCTGATCGCGCGTGCATCCCTTTATTTCAAGTCAGAAAGTCTTGTGGCATGAGAAGAATGTTGCTGCGAGTTTTTGATACTTTAAAGTTGCCTGTGCGCTATGAGGTAAGCCTAAAGTTGTTTACCATGATGCCTACAACAAGTGTGTTGCTGGGTAGAAGTGGGTTGATGTGGCTGTAAATAAGTTTGCAGATCTGAAGTAACATTATCTAGACTTGGTGTTATGAGTCCTAATACACTTTGTTGGTTATAGTGGAACCCAGATTCAGATGCATTATGTTCCGACCGATACATAGATGTAAAAAAAAGATAAATTGAATACTATTTGCTTAACGTGTGCACGAAAAATGGATCACCATTAGCATATTCAAAGTCATTTCAAATTTCCTGTAAGGAGGAATTCAATGGTAGAAGAAAGATCAGATTTCATATTGCCAACCTGCGGTATGCATCGCAGGCACCAGAGTTCTACAGTCATATCCTGCCTTTCGCCATTTATAATATAGATGAGGGGTGATGCATGGTATTTCTGCCATGTTGATGCATATCCCGATTTGGATGGGGAATGGTTTGATGCAGATCGGTCGGATATTACCATTGACTATGCTTCAATCAAATTGGCATAAGTCATCATAAATTAACCATATGTTGGTGTTAGACAGGAGTTTCCAAATTACATGAGCTACAAGCTTGCAATGCATTACATGCTTGTCGTCTCAGATCGGGTCGGTATTGGTCTATTGGTGACAAAGAATATCAGGTCAATATTGTCCAGTTATAGCTGTTAGTTTGTCTAACTAAACGTAGGTCAGTTTAATCCTTCAGTGACTAGTCTGCTTCAGAGCAGACTGGGATTTGGACTTATATTAGCTCAATGTGTAGAGAAGCCCGGCAAACTGCTCAGTCTGACCACTTTAGCAGCTTTGATCTGATCAGCTGTTTTTTTCCCCCCCTCCATTAGGCATGATCAAGTTGGTGTCCAAACACAGAGCCCAGCTGATCTACACACGTAACACCAAGGGTGGCGATGAGGAGGTTGCACCAGAGAAGGCATAAACGGAGTATGTCACACACAGAGCACCTGCATGTGTAACAAATTTAATCTTGAATTGCGAAGGTTACTTAATATTAATATTGCTTTTTCTTTGTCCACAGGTTTTGCTGTTTTTTGTTTTCCTGTGTTGAACAATTTGTAATGAAAGGTGAATAAAAACTGTAAAGACACATCCGTTGTTTATACTTTTTTTATATACATTTTACAGCAGTGGTAACTATGAGGACTTTGTATTTGCCTACCCTGGTATATCGCATGGTTGGTAACCAATTTTATCAGATTACAGTTCGCTATAGCTTTGATTGAAAGCCGTGATTACCTGGTATGAGCTGTTGAAGCACTATTGCAGCATAGTTGCTTTTATATATACACTTGTATTACACTGCCCATATACAGTAGTTCTGATAATCTCTAAATCTTAAGTTTAACTAAGATATTAATGGTGCCCCACATAGTTCAGGAGATTAGGCTGTTCTCCATGTTGTGGATGGCAGATTGGTAAAGAATGAATCTTATTTCCTAAGTATATTTCCATGGTTTCCAACTTAAGATCATTTCACAAGTGGGGCAATGTATGTATTAAGACATGGTGCCTTAAACTGCACAAACTGGCTTATAGCCATAATGCATTACAAATTTACCGCTCATGGTATGTGCAGCTCATGTTTTCACTAGAAATCACGTTCGTATTACAGTCAGGACAGAAAACAAAACCTTTGTGCACTTTCTTTCAGCTTGTCATACCTGAATGTTTTAATTTGGGAGAGATCGAGAGTCGGGGAAAACCTAGGGCATTGAACGGAGATGTGATTTGAACTCAGATCCTTGAATGATGCAACCACAACGGGCATTGTGGTCAGTGCACTAAACTATGACCTAGTGGACACATCTAGGGTAGCCCAGGTATGGGCCCCTTTGGCACAGGGTTGCTTGGATGATTTCATGCAGAGCAACCTTTAGAAGCCAAATGCCCTCAAAATGCTGAAATGTGAGTTTTCATATATTCCCATGTTTGCGAACAATGCAGGATGTGTTTTCCTTTTTTATCTTTAAATGAAATTTAAATATTACACAATGGTGTGTAGAACATTTACAGAATATTAATATTCTGTAAATTTTTAGGGACTATATACACTAGCGTTCAATAGTTTGGGGTCACTTAGAAACGCCTGCATTTAGGAGGCAGGCATCCCACATCCAAAACCTTTGAAGTTGGACCGCATTCCATGAACACTATATTATATACCAGGGGTTTTCAACACGTGGTCTGGGGACCACCAAAGACCTAAAATTAAAGAATTCTTTTGATTTTGTCCACAATTACATGCTGTATTTTGCCAACAAAACAGTGTAAACTTCTTAATTAAGTGGTGCTAATTCAGATGATGAATATTTTAACTCTTGAGAGTGTCAAAATGAAACCAAATGGACCCGCAAGGGTCCATTTGGTTTTCATTTTGGCATTCAAGGGGTTTTCAACAAGACCACCTGTTAAACCCTTGGTATATAAATTAGTAGTGTTCATGGAATGCAGTCCAACTCCAAAGGTTTTGGATGTGGTATGCCTGCCTCCTAAATGCAGGCGTTTCTAAGTGACCCCAAACTTTTGAACGCTAGTGTATGTATTTTTTGTGAAAAGTCGGGCTGAATTGTAGCTCAAATTGCCATGTATTGCGGTACATTTTTTAAAATGGAATATTTAACATTGGGTAAAATATACCCTCACTCTTCTAGGGTTAATATCAATATGGAAAACCGGGAACCAGAAATGTATGCTTCATCGCACCCGAGATGTGTTTTCCACCTCATTTGGCCTGTTGTGTTCAATTACTGTCACAATCGCAGTGCTCTTAATAATAGAAACTACTCTACCCTGTGTATCTCCAGCAATTCCACCCGAGCATCAACTCAAAGTGTGAGTTGTGCTGGCTTGTGTTTTTTAAACTTTGTGCATGCCAGGGATTCATTGTTCATTTCTGTCTTCTTCTAGTGAGTAGAGCCGAGGGCAATGGGGGAGCATTATGAGTTATTGATAAGAAGGTGTCTGAAACGAAGCAGCTATCATCTTCACTATCTCTCAGCTCAGAGCTCAGGGTGTTTTTTTGTTTTGTTGTATTTGTTTTTCTTCTGGAGGAGTGGAAGATGCAGGGTAAGCTTTCTGATCGATGCTGTCAGATGCCCCTTTGTCACCACACACAGTGCTACCTCCAGCAGTGACGGCAGCATGCACAGCCTACTGACAGATGCAACACCTCTGCCGCCACCACGTCCTCTGGCAAGTCGTGGCGCCTGCGAGGAATGGGGAAAAACAATTACTGCCCCCCATTATTTATCCCTTATAGATGTGACTCGTCTCATGCCTGTCTTCAGGACACAGGAGGCCACATTGAAATGCATGTCGGCACTGCAGAGCGTGTTGCCTCGCGCCTCCTCACAACAAAATTGGCTTTCTTTGAGTTTTATCGTGATCCATCTATTACTATACAAATATATCCATCATGTTAGGTGATGGTGTTCATGCTGTAGGTGCCCTGTGGCCACTGAAGCAAATATGCTGTCAAACGTTCAGCCTGAGTTGTACTACAAATAAATGGAATTTGGACTTTTGTTCATGCGCTGCAAAATCCTGTTGGAGTGTTGCTGTAACTTAACTCCAGGATTTTGCAGTACAATATAGGCATCCAAGGCGCTTTACATTCACACATTCATACAATGACAAAGACCATGCAAGGTACAACCAGCACATCGGGAGAGATTAGGGATTCGGTGTCTTGCCCAAGGACACTTTGAAGGAGGACATGTAGACAGGAGGAGCTAGGATTCAAACCCTTACCAATGGATCATTGAACATTGGTCTGTCACCTGCTCTCCTCCTGAGCCACAGTCGCCCTTAACTGGTCCGGTTATTTTGTTCAAATTCACACATTTCCACATTTTCCATCGTTCCAAAATGCAAACGCTCTGTGGCGCACGGTTTATGGCTGAACCACTACTGAAATAGTGTGAGCGTCAACACACTACTGACATGGTGGAGAGAGTATAGCAAAGAAAATCCATTCTGGAGCAATGGAAATAGGTGAATTTAAACAACATGCCTCAACCCCATTCTAAGTTTATGGTGGGGTAGGGGAAACAGCCATTAAGCAGTTTTTTTTTCTTCCGCAAAATAACTGGATCACTTTTTTTTTGAAAGAAATCAATCGCTAAATCAATGGCTTCAACTACAGCATTCTTTTTTTTCTCCTACAAAATGTAGTCTCCTACAAAATACTTTTAAGTCTAGATTGTCTACATTCTACACAGAAACCGGTTATTGGGTTAGGCATAGTCATGTCATATTACATACCAGGCATACATAGCACATATTGTATTCATTTCCATTTCATATCCATTTTCCTATCTTGATATTCAGTATTCATAATAATTACTCAATAGAAAAGAGTGCTGCATTGACATTATGATGCCTCTGCACATTTAATTTAAAACAGTTAAAACAAAAGTTGCAATAATTCATTCATCTACCCCAGATGATCTGTGAAATAGAACCCCTACAGGCCAACTACTTCCCTCTCAGATACAGTTACGATTACACCCCTCTGTCTGTCTATTAATACACTCTCTTTTCTGCTGTCTCCTCTGTCTCTCACACTGACTGAACTGCCCTCCCTCTTCAGGGTCTGTTGCTTTCTCCCCGCCCGGCTGTCACACGGTGGTGGCACTGGAAGGGCCAGCATGATCTCAACGTTGAAAACCTAAACCTTTACTGAAGCCTCAAATTAGACTGGACTCAAGTCTTGGTTTAGGTCCGGTGAGAGTGAGTCACTGGGTGTACATGGCACAGAAAGGAATCTTTTAGGGAGGGTTCCTCAATGCAGTGGCAGTTAAGGGCAGAACTCTGATTATTCTGTGTATTTTGCCTCTCGTTTAGTCTGCATATAGTTACAGTATATAGGCTACCAGAGGCATCTCACACACTCCAGTTTCGCTCCAAAGGTTTGCTCCCAACTTAAAGTGATGAACGCCTCTGTCAGTTCCTTTCAACAAATTTAGAATAAATTACAATTATTTGTAAAGTACAGTTGATAACTTTACTCCCTGAAGGGGAAAAAAAGAAAAGGGAGTTTAACTTTTAGAAATGCATATAGAGCATATACATAACATTTTCTTTTTCTATCACTCTTTCCTCTCTCTCACCCAACCCACCCACATAGTGAGATGATACTGAGGAGTAGTACCATGTAGAAGTGGTAAGCCCGAGGCACTGGGAGTCAGAGGGAGAGAGAGAGAAAACAGTACATTGGATATGCAGGAAGTGGGAGCGCCTTCTCGTGGTGATTGGGTAGGGGGGCATTTCCATGGCTAGATTTATGGCACACAGCTGTTGAGTGGCTGACAGACAGACGGCCGAGGAGGGAGCTCCACTATCACTGCTACTGCTGCTGCCTCGCGCGCACACTCTACACTACACAGTCCTCCTTGCCATTTCAAGAGAGAAGCCACTGACTGCTGTGCTTCAGCACACAAAGGTAAAGTCAATCTAATAAGGTGCTATTGTCTTTTATTGTCTGCTGTCTTTGTGTGTTTTTATTATTATTATTATTATTATTATTATTATTAGGCTCCTTGTGATTTGTCTTCCTCATGCCTTCAACTCTATAGGTACAGTTACTGAAAACTGAAGTGTGTTCAAGTGTCTAAACTTTGACCTACTGTACTGTATCAGCTTGTCTGCGCTGTGGTGGTATGTTGTCGCTGACTGAGCTATAGTTTTCACATGTGCTGTGGTTTAGTGTTGTTTTATCACCCTCTTGCAATGAAAGATTTGGAAGTTTTCGGACTTGCTGTATAGGGAAGCATGTTTTCTTTGCCTGTTAACAGTTTTGACCATAAATGGTCAATAATGTTGCCATACAAAAATAACAGTGGCAATCTTAGAATGATGATTTATTACAGTATAATACTCATCCTGGTGTCATCTTGGCCATTAGTTATGCTCCTGTATTATACTGTGTGTGTAGGGAGTGTAGTGGTCTTTTTAAATTTAGTCTACAATGTTATGGCCTATTTTTAGACATGGAAGCATTACAGCACGGTGGAGACATGAAGGCTGCGTGAACTCACCAGACAGAGAGACAGAGACAATTATGAGACAGCATGCTATGCTTTCAAATCGCTCAACCTCTGAGCTCCTATAGTATCGCCCCCTCCCTCAGTCTCTTAAATAGCTGACTGTCCCCTGGCTGGCAATTTGTACAAAGTCATTTTCAAACTTTTTTTAGTGCGATCTGTGTTTTCCAATAGGTTTCCTGGGTGGGATTCGGGTTTAGGTGGAGCAGCCTCTCGAAAGGTATGGCTGGAATCTCAATTACTGCCAAATCCTGTGGATTTTTAGG
Organism: Benthosema pterotum; assembly: GCA_039105355.1. Classification (NCBI taxonomy): domain Eukaryota; kingdom Metazoa; phylum Chordata; class Actinopteri; order Myctophiformes; family Myctophidae; genus Benthosema; species Benthosema pterotum. Next base: position 23,736,187 of record CM076977.1, read on the forward strand.
CAAGCAAGTTGGTTAGACGTACTGCCTATCTCCGGTGCTATAGGGGTTCTCATTTTCTGAGGTCACACAGCACCAGGGAGTGCTGCTTTTTTAGGGAGGTTAATTGGCCGGGTGGCCCAAGATAGATAGCCCTGGTAAAACTGCCAAACCTAATACTCTTTATCACAGGAGGGGAGAACCATGTAAATGGGCTGGGAGCGCTTAGAAATATAATAATCGGGGTGCATGATAGTAAAACCTTTCAAAGCTGCAGTAGTAAGACAGTTACTAGAGCTTTGGTTTAGAGTGTACACAGGCCAACTGATATACATTGTGAATTTATATCCCCTACTCATGTACGTTCTATAGATGTCAGTGAACTAGAGTTCAAGACAAGGTCATCTTCGAGGGGTGCTATAGCCCCTCTTATGTTATGCTATTGAAGACGAAGGTGAGGATGTAAATCCTAGTTGGCCGGAATGAAATGATAGATGTGTCATTGTTTGAGCATTCCACAACGATGGGGGTTACCGGTGTATATGTTTTTAGTAGAGAGACGGTACGCAGTGCTATTAGAGATTGGGCCATAATGACTAAAGAGCACTGGCCCTCACATTTTAATATGCTCTTGAAAAATATCTATTGAAAATAGATCAAATAGATCAGCGTTCTTGACCTGGGGGGAGTTTTGTTAATATTAGAGTTGGCCTCGAAAAGAAAAGCAAATAATCTTTTATTTTATCTCGTCATTACATTTAATATTTACTTTTCAAAAGGTCCTTCAATGACAGCAAGCAGACCTTACAAATAGTTATCTACTGAAGACTGAAACAACAGCAAAACAAAAAAAGGTTTTGTTAAAGATGGAAAAGGCAGACGGTATTGTATTTGTATCATGAGTCCAGTGTGTTGAGGATTTCTCCCTGGGCGCTCCAGTAGCAAGGCTGTTTAAAAGAATGTTTATTTGGGTTGCTATGGAGGACTTGGTCTGTGGCCGGTCTGCTGGCCTGAAACTGGAGCTGCTGTCTGAGAGAAGCCTTTACAAATATGGACTCTAGCCAATTAAATTCAGTGCAGTTTGCTTCTGCTCAAGTCAATATGCTCATAAGAATTTATATCACAATATTGTGTGCAAGTATGAACTATGAAACTATGATTTGTAAAGACAAGATTGACAAGAAGGTACAGTTCCTAAAAGCCAGGACAGCTGTGTGTGCGTGCGTGCGTACGTCTGTGTCACTGGACACTGAACACATTGCCCCTCTATCTCTCTCTCACTCCAATACCTTCTTGGTGGTGATGAAATGAGAGGGTTTTAGTTTCCTCATTTAAACTAATTGAAGCTGCTTGGAACAATGTCATTAACATCATAATGAACAAAGCGTGTTCACCTTGGTTCTTCATTTAACCCAATGTGCTGATGATCACGGCGCACATCATGCACCAAATGATCTTGTGGTTGCTAATGGGATAAATAGGCTATATTCACACACACTGATTAAACCACCGGAGCACTCCAGTGGAACAAAATAACCCAGCCTGTTTGAAAATGTGTAGGTCACGTCAGACTGTGTCTGTGACTGTGGACTTTACATGACTTTGCAGCCACTCTGTAAATAGAAGTTTGAATTTGTCGCTTGCAGAAAAAGGCCTATACCGACACCATAATTGCTCTGATTGTGAAATATAAATATGATACAAGGGAAAGAATAAGCGTCCAGTTAAACAAGGTGCATCACCCTCCGTTTCATTCCCCTTCCCACTTTTAGCGTTGCTATTAGGTAGGTGAAGGTCTTTGGGCAACATTAATGTGCTTTGTCCTAATGTGTTGTGTCTGTGAAATAAAAGCTATTCATCATGTCTGGGCTTGCGACAGATCCTGTGGAGGAGCAGGCGTTGTTGGAGAGATTATAGGCTACTTAGGATCCTTGTATGCCAACACACTCATTCCCTGTGTTTACTGGGAACCGCAGGGAATGAGTTGTTTGTGTCCACAGAAATGTTTATCATCATCAGCATCCCCATCCTCTCTGAAACTCATTCTCACGAACCCTAGAGAGACAGAGACGAGAGAGAGAGAGAGAGAGAGAGAGAGAGAGAGAGAGAGAGAGAGAGATGAAAGAAAGATGTAAAACCCAGTAGTAGTAGTGATCCATTATTCCAGAATGCACTTCGGGAAAGACATAGCTAGTTGAGCAAAAGAAATATATTTAAGTAGCTGCAGCTACTTGTTTGAATTCTGTGTGAATCATAGCGGAACATTGATCCACACAGGAATCAATAGACCTATTATAGTCAGTCACTGCCTGGTAATACTCACCAAGGGTTATTTTCTGGTGGAATCATCATAGTGAAATCACAGAGGCATAGTCTGGCTGAATCATCATCTATTAACATTGAGGAGTAATAAACTGTTGGGGTGTGAAGTGAATCAATTCCATCCATTTATCCATCCATCTTCAACCGCTTATCTGTAGTGGGGTGGCAGGGGCAAAAGCTCCACCAGAGAGCTCCAGACATTAGTAACTTCCTCCTGGGAGATCCTGTAGTGTTTCAAGGACAGTGTGGACCTACCTCCCTAGGGAGATACCCGAATCGTGAGGCATCCTAACCAGTTGCCCGAACCACCCTGGGATCGCCTAAGTACGCCCCTAAAGGAGTTGCCAGGCACCTTTCATTTTGGCAACTTCACTTGTATTCATGACCCTATTCTTTCGACAATGGTTCACAATTCATGACCACGGGTCAGGGTTGAAACGAAGATTGCTCGGTAGACAGAGAGCTTTTTGCCTACTGATTCAGCTTTGTCACAACATCGCGGTACGGCGACTGCAATACTATACCTCTGCCACTCCAATGATCTCCTTCTCTGCCCTTCCTTCACTCGTGAAGAAGAGCCACAGATACTTAAACTCCACCAAGTGACAGCTTAAACATGACGGATGCCATGTATACCTGGTGCTAAGAAGGGCAACATCTGTCCCTTGTGCATGTGCATGCCAGGTCTAAACTGGAGCCTCATCGGCTGTCAGGAGTGAATCACAACCTGTCCACTTTTGTTAAAGATAGGGGAAGTGATTTCACTTTTGTCAGATATCACCCAAAAATATATTTTTTCTGTTAAAATGCTCTATTATAAGGTGTGGAAACCACATATGGAGTTTCCCCCTCCCCCACGTTAGCAGAGGAGCTAATAAAAGTTCCCCAGGTCACCACCAATTCTCCTCCAATCAGGAGCGAGCAGCAGGTTCACATAGTGTAGCTACTGTTGGGGGCCCTAGTGCACCAGGCTGGTACTACACCATGAATTTCAAATCACTTCCCTACCTTTGTTAAGATAATAAGATTCTTTTACCATCGAGTGGAAATGTGGCGGCATGTATTTTATGCGAACAACAGTGCCTTTGAGAGCCTGACAGGAAAATATTGTATTCATGTGTATGTTCCATGTAATTATCCGTGTTTAATTACTTCAATATCTCTGTGAATCATCAGATCTATGAGGTTGTCCAATGTTTGTCCCTCCCAAGAGTGGTATATTGCAAAAGAGAGAAGAATTTGGCGTGCATAGTATTTTGTTGAGGCATAAAATCAACAACTGGAAACATTTTCTTCTTGGTGGTAGTAGCTTTCACGGTCTTGGTCTTGGGCTATTATTAATGCTTTTTAGGCTACGAATCAATAGAAAGTGACTGCCTGCGACCCAGTGGAGCTGAAAAGCACAAAATGCGCCTCTGCACTCAGCTCACACACCACCAGTCTGTCAGATGAGCACATCCCACGGGGCAGGTTTATAGTCCTGCAAGTGGTTCTAAGAAATGAATAGAGACGTTTGTGCGAGGGTTGGAACTGGTGTGTTATCAGCCTTATGATTCCATGCGGTTTGAAATGTGTTTGAAAAGTGTCTGTGATGCTTCACATGTTCTTGTTTCTTTCATCATCCATAGCCTCGCTATACTGTATGTCAGAGAGTAGGAGACCATTGCACTAGCATTCTGCCTCTGCCTCCAGCTACGTCTGTGCAGTTTCTGGAAATTCACTCAACTTTTCCATTGGTACTCGGGCCAGATACGCACTAGAAGAACAGTGTGTGAGCTCATGAATGACGCACTATTATGAAGGGTCTGAAAAGGCTGCGCATTTAAGTGCTATATTGGTCTGACCATGATACATTTGATAAATATAGAGGTCTAACAACTCGTATCAAATACATGATCATGCCATTGTTGACTGTTACATTGCATTATTTTATGTGGCATATCAATACCAAATTTGAGATGGCAGAGCTTACATAGCTTCTAAGTGGCGTATTTTGTGTTGCTATTCCTTCTCTAATACCCAATAAGCTTGCATATTGGGTATTGGGTATGTAAATGAACACTTATCATGTTCATTTACATTGCATGACAACATTCACATCAATGCCGAACAGAAAATCCTGTATGTCCTGTTTCTTTTTTATAATTATGTTCCATTGCAGAAAATTTCCACAAGCTGTGTAGTTTTTATTTGATGACAGAATTGTCAGTATATTTAGTCACCAGGGTAGCTCCATTTAGTTTTTGTCAGTGAAAAGGCGTTGTCGACAAACATTCTCATCGTTATAGTGTAGGTGTAGACTGCCTGGCTATGCACATGCAAGTCATGCATAAAGTGAATGGCAAACCGAGTGGAAAAGTGACAGGCAAGTGAATTTAATATTGTTTTACGTTGTTCAATACAATCAGATAGGACTTTTCTGTTTGGATGCAAGACCTGTCAAGGCCAGAAATGAGTTTTTTTAGACATCCAGAAGGCGTTCCTGCATACAGGTTTGCTGATGATGATGATGAACACTGGTTTCCATTATGCCTCAGCCTATCTCCCAGACTCACTGTGTCCACCCCCCCGCCACCCACCAACAACAAACAGATGGTGCGGGAGCAGTATGTCAGCACCACCCAGGACAGCGGTGTCCCCAGGCAGGTGCCCGAGCACGTCTACAAGATTGGCATCTACGGCTGGAGGAAGCGCTGCCTGTACCTGTTTGTCCTGCTGCTCGTCGTCATCCTGGTAGTCAACTTCGCCCTCACCATCTGGATCCTGAGAGTCATGTGGTTCAACACGGTATGAGGGTCTGTCTGTCTGTCTGTCTGTCTGTCTTTCTTTCTTAAGAAAGACAGACAGACTTTCTTAAGAAAGAAAGACAGACAGACTTAAGAAAGAAAGACAGATCCGGCCCTTCCAGGGCCGGATCTGTGTTTGAATGACACTAGTGTTATTCAAACACTAGTGTCAACACTAGTGTCACTAAACTCCTGTAATAAATTAATCACATGATATTAAAGGTATATTCAGTGTGCTGACCATATGATTAGTTCCTCCTTAACGTCAGTGAACACTAATCAGGACTGTTTGTGAAAAATAGACTAAAGGCATAAGAACCTTTTTCTATGCACTTATTATATATATACTGTATATAGGCTAATGATAAAATCATCCTACACTTGCCTATATTATCTATAGCAGCATTTACTGTAGGCCATTTTTATGGAACTATAGCAGCATTTAGATTAGAACATTTTCATGGAATTCCCTCCTTCAGCGTAGGCCTATGTCCCCCGTTGGTCTACCCTGGGTAGACTGGGATTTCGGTTCCTCTACTATGGGCCTACGTTGAATATCTAATGAAGCAAGATTTTCCATTATAACTTGGCCCACGCATTGGGCACTAAAATAAGCAATAAGTTCTCATTAATCCAATGAGTCGTTGCCAGATATACATGAGCTAAAATTGCTGCCTGTCTCACTCTCAAATCAATAAATTGGAACAAGGTTATCAGGTTAACGTGGTCATGGCAATATGGTGGTAGGGCCGTCAGGGCACTTGACATCTCTATATCAGGTGAAAAGTGAAACTGATGGCAGCCAGCACATTAAGGTTTAATTATAAATATTAATTATGATACTGGAATTAGCGTATCCGTATTGGCCACATTGGCCTCCTGGGGCCCCTTAAATGACCCTGAAAGACATACTCACACGCACACATACCTGCACCCCAAAAACACAACACACACACACACACACACACACACACACACACACACACACACACACACACACACACACACACACACACACACACACACACACACACACACACACACACACACACACACACAAAATGCACAGTTCAGCTTTAGATTTTAGATTTAGTTGAATGAAGAAGAGAGGAAAACAAAACAGAATTCCTGGAATCCTTTGGACTTATTTATTTATATTTGGCTAAAATGACAAGATGCACGCAAATTGTTACTTCTTCTTTCTTTGTTCTCCCCGCTTCTTGTCTTTTGTCATGAGAAGCCATTATACATGTTTGTCTCAGACGTTGCACACTGCACAGTAGTGTCTGCAATTCCAAGGAGAGGTTGGAATGCAACCGTGTTAACTGCACTAACTCCACTAAGCATTTCAGCCGTCTCAGCGAATATACGCCTATTTTGCATGTTGTTGTCATGCATGCACGTATTGTTGATCTACTGATCTGTGCCTTTCTACATGATGGATGTGTTTGCCATTGCCTGACATAGTGCTGATTCCTTGTCTGTGGGCCAGATGGGAAGTGTGGATTTATGTAGATTCATAACAACTGCACACATGCAAAATCTCTTTCTCTCTCTGCCTCAGTTGCTCTTCTCTCTCTCTCACGCACACACGCACACACACACACACACACACACACACACACACACACACACACACACACACACACACACACACACACACACACACGCACACACACGCACGCACACTAAGAAAACATTACCATGGCTCTGGTTTATATAGCAGGTATGCTAGGCCTAGAGGGTAGATTGCTACACGTTTCTCAGCGGTGCCAATCTGTGAACCCTGCTGTAGGGGTCTGATGATACAATCGCTATTCTTGACCTCCTGGCTAGTGCCAGTGCTTTTAGAGTTTCTAGACTGAAGCCCCGGAGATGCTTCTGCACACCTTTCCCATTGCAATGTTTGGGCTTTATGGTCAGGGCAATTTCCCTTTCATGTGCAATAATCCTAAACAAAGTCTACTCTGTTCTTTGTCTTTATCGTGCGTGCGTGCGTGCGTGCGTGCGTGCGTGCGTGCGTGTGTGTGTGTCTGTCTCTTTGGACTTGATGTTATTCCTATTCCAGGAAGGAATGGGACTCCTGCAGGTACATTCAGATGGGGTAAAGTTAGAAGGCGAGTCTGAGTTCCTAATGCCTCTGTATGCCCAAGAGATCCACTCCAGGAAGGTAAGACAAACAAAACACTCACTATATATTCTGTATCATTTCCCCCGTATAGTCTCTTACTGTCACCTTGATCTTGGGAAGGGTGCACTGTCAACAGTCTCCTTAGATAGGGTGGATGTGTTTGGTCCAGCAACAGTAGATCCGGCAGGCATCTAAATTGCCTTTTGAATTGAATGGATGTTGAGTACTAGCTTTATTATGTGCATAGCTTAGTTTTAGTTTTACATATTGGACCAACTGCAATGAAAGTGAGTTGCCCTCAGTTCTGGTGGTCCAAATCCATGTAGTTTTCCACTGTTTTTTCCTCCATTCTCCAATTGCTCCCTCGTCTCAACACCCCCCCCCTCTACTCTCCGCTCAGCGCCCCCATCTACACTCCTCTAACTTCTAACTCCTAGAGCACCAAACAGAAATTGAGTTTATAAATAATGCTGAATTAGGCAGAGTAAACAGTCTTAACACAATGTTGACTCACACTGTCAAAGCACCACGACATAAAAAAGCCTATTGTTTCCGTGCAGGCTACAGTACACCCCATGTTCAGACCTCTTCCTCATTACGCTGAAACATTCAACTAAGTGGAATACTTCTTGACACAGCTTTGCAGAATTAGCAGAGAAACTTTTGGAAAAGAATAGGACTTGGCAGGCGGTGACTCGCTGTGCACATGGCGATGCAGCAAGCTCCCTATTAACCTCCTGGATATTTGTGGTGGAAAGTATTTTATGACAAGCCGGCTAGCGCAGCAGATGGGAACACTTTGCTGCAGTTGTTTACATGTTAGGGGTTTTCTTGCTCACAGCAAAAGATTTCCTTAAACCCCCATTTATTTTTTTATTTTGGTCTTTACAGGCCTCATTAGAAGGCAATGTATTCTCCATTTATGGACTGACACTTTCACTAGGTATGCTTTATGAAAATATACAGGATTTGTGGTGTCGTCTAAAGAATGAAGTTGTCTGCTTGAGTCACATTTTGTTACTGGGCTTTGTTTAAACAGCATATTTAGGCTGAATATAGTATAGAACAGCACTGAATATATGAACAAACAAACAAACAAACCAATGATGCTCTTGTAGCAGTTGCTGTTATACTAAATACCTCATGTGGGCTCTTTGGTCTTTGGTTCTCAGTTTTTCTTTTTAACATAGGGCATTAATTAGTAGGTGGTTACTCTGCTTTTTTATTCCAGGATGCTTCACTTCTTATAAACTCACCTGAAAATGTCACCCTCAACGCCCGGAATGAGAATGGTGATGTCACAAACAGAATAGCTGTCGGTAAGCGGCTGACTCTTTGCACACTCCCGCACGCACACACCCACACACACACGCGCGCACACACACACACGCACGCACGCACCCACACACGCACGCACGTACGCACACACACACACACACACACACACACGCACGCACCCACCCACACACGCACGCAAGCACGTACGCACCCACCCACACACACACACGCACGCACATACGCACACACATACGCACACACGCACACACACACGCACACACACGCACACACACACACACACACGTGCACACCTGCAGACTAGAGACTTAAAATGAAATGAAATGAAATGAAAGGAAATGATGGTGATGAGAGGGGGGCGATATGTTAAACTAGTGACATTCAACTGATTTATGTCATATCACAGACATGTCCTCCAGCAGGCTCCCATCCAATATTAACAGTGACATGACAGAAGGCGTTCACAATCTCTCAGATTCTCATTTAAAATCCATTTCATCCAACATGCCTCTGCTAGCCATCCGTTCCACATTGTTCTCTATTATACACAGTGCCTGGGGTCTCTGGGAGCTAGCTGTTTGCTCGCCTTTAATGGCAACCCAGCGGGGTGCGTGGGGGACTTCGTTATATGCCGACAAACGAGCAAATTAATTACACCGTGTCGCAGGGACACTGTGCATCTTTATATGATCATTAAGCCATAACCCCTGTTCTCCTGAATACAGCCACATAGTTGGCCTGTTCCTGTCTGGTTATAGTTAGTTATTGCGTTGCTGTTCATTTCTGTGTATGAATCAAGTAATTTATTTAGCACATTTCATATTACGTTAAAATGCAGTGAACCTCTTATTTACAATACAAGTACAAGTGTATACAAAATAAAATGGAAGCAAAGATATCAGCTATTTTAGGTTTTGTTTTGTACAACATACTACAACGTAAATATTTGAAGCTTATGGTGCTGCTATACTAGCAATGAGCATTCCTAAAAAAACAAGAGTATCACAGTGCCTGCTGTCTAGCCTCGACACCCAGGCTTTCATTTTCGTCCGCCTTGCGCGAAAACGGAAAGCCTGGACTAACGCGCGTTGGAAAGTGGCCTTGAGGGGAGTGTCAACCTTCCGGGGTGGGCGTCGCTCTAAATAATGTGACGTAGAACAGCAGTGGACGGGCGTGGGAGGGGCCGGAGATGACGACACGTTAGTGAGATCAAATCAGAGCGCAGCACTTCCGCCGTGGGTATCCCACGACACCCCCGCCCCCCAAGGCCAAAATCATTGAGGGCTAGACCAGGCTACCTGCTGTCAGCCGTTGAAAAACAAAAACAAAAACAACATTCATTGTGCCGATTCAGAGATAGAGGCCATTGAATGCAGCCCATAGAGTGCAAGTGAATGCAAATTAAACTGGCTATGGCCACTGGCACACTTTACACTGTAATATAGCTGTCTGTGAATGGCAGACAGCTATTGATTTGATTTAATCAAAACTACAGTACGTATATAACAACAAACACAGCAAAAAAAATAGAGAATCTTATGTAGATGTGCATACAGGCAGTCTAGCAGTAGTCTAGAGTAATCTACAGTTATTATGTTTCTGGCATGCTGTGTGTAAAGTGCTTGACAGTATAATCATCTATATTGTATAAATTAATATTGATAAATTTGACTGTTGTCATAAATTCATTCAAGATTATTTTAGATAATGTTTCTAGATTCTATATATTGCTAGATATTTCCCGCTTTCCTAATGTATTGTCTGTTTTTTTTTATTGTTGTAGTATCAGACAAGGCACATGTCCATACACAGAGTCTGGACATGAGTACCCTCGATGACAACATGCTGTTCCAAGCAGATGGTAAAGATGCTGAGGTCGGACCAGGCAAGCTGCGAGTCACAGGTACGCACAGGGCCTGTCCTTCATGCAAAAATGTCTCGATTAAGAGACGTGAGCCCCTGGATATGAATGTAGAATCAGCTCAATTTGAGCTTAATGGGGGTTGAGCATGCCTTGAACCTCTATGTCTTATAGTTTACACTGGTTCTAAATGGGTTAATAAAAGTGAAGGGATTAATGAAACTAAGGGAGTTTTCCATGCCTATTTGTGAAATAGCAGATTTTAGTACACCTCCAGTGTTATCTGTCCTTTGTCTGTTTCGGTGTCTTTCGCTGTCCAGTTTGTGACTTGTGTATTGATGATGGGTCGGTCGGTCATTGGCCCGGCACAGTGTGAGAGCTAATTAGTGGCCAGGAGCGTGTCAGTTGATAGCCTCATTATGTCGAGGTCATTTCAAGCTACAGTGACCAGCAGAGAACGGAGCAAGAAGCTCATTGCTAGAGTAAACAACAAGCTGTTAACAGAAAGATTAACCACTTGCTTAAACCTTATATTCTTTAGAAAATGGACTTGAGAGAGTACTGACTGTACTTGGACCACTTTTCCACTACGCCTCCCTAAACCAAATTTATTTGACAAAAACAGGCTGTCTATGAGCTGGATTGGCAATTCTTGGCTAAATATATTCTCCCCAAGTGGCCTAACCAGTTACACATTTTACTGTGTAACCTAATTAGACAGGCATATGCATATATTGCAGACTGGCCCTGAATAGTGGGCTCAAGTGATCAATGCAGTATCAACCAGCTTGCTTCATCGTCAGACGTGCTGGATTGTTATCAAAACCAGAATGTAATAAGAATGTTTGCTGTTGCCTGTGGGGCCTGTCAACATCATGATTGTATCAGGCACTGCAGGCGGTCTTCTCTTTCACGAATGATGCATTTGGAAATAACATTTGGTTCTGAAATAACATCTGTTTGCTAGAAGATAACTGCACCAACCATCGTATTATTATTATTATCTTATAGTCATTAATGCTTTGTGTTTGCAAATTGCATGTTCCAGTATAGAGACATAGGCTGCATTATCAGACCTTTTTTGCATACCAAACCAGTTGATTTGGTCAACATGTCTGATTAGGGTGCCATGTAAAACTGGATATGAAATGCGTGCTCTGATTCAGATTTAGCTGAACTTTTATAACGGTGAGGTTAGTCAGTGAATTTAACAGGCTTGGCTGTCAGACATCAAACTATGCCTTTGTGTGTGTGTGTGTGTGTGTGTGTGTGTGTGTGTGTGTGTGTGTGTGTGTGTGCGTGTGCGTGTGCGTGTGCGTGTGCGTGCGCGTGCGCGTGCGCGTGCGTGTGTGTGTGTGTGTGTGTGTGTGTGTGTGCGTGTGCGTGTGCGTTTGCGTGTGCGTGTGTGTGTGTGTGTGTGTGTTGTCATCAGGAGCTGAAGGGGCACTGTTCCAGCACTCTGTAGAGGTGCCTCTAGTAGCTGGAAGAACAGATGAATTGACGTGAGTTCTGAACGCATCAGTAATCTACTCGAAAGTATATTGTTGTAGGTAATGCACTGACATTTGGATATACCAATACTATACCGCCCTGCTTCTTAAACACTGGTTGGGGACACATCATGGGAAAAATTGTATGGGCACCTTCTTTGTTTCTTGATTTCTTCATTTAGTTTTGAATTAAGCAGTCCACAAAGTGAACTTGGTCCCTTCTTGTTGTCAATTTTTTTCTTCTCCTTTCGCCAAAAATAGCTATTCTGGCTGAACCGTGCAGACGGTTTCGCAGAACTTGGTAATCTGGTAGAGGGTGATGACAAATAGTGATGATGCAAAGCCCATGACCACTGGCCAAATGGTGGCGCTATAGCACTAAACTGAAAATGCAAAGTTTGAACACTCATAAGTCATGAACTGTTTGACCGTTGGCATTGTAAATTATATTCACTTATGCATATCATTCAATTCCGGCTACTGACAATACAACATGTGAGTCTGTGAGTCTAAACAACCCTGCCCTGCTCCCACAATTACATCATGTATTCCTCAAGTTCAGGCTTCCATGCTTCTATGGCTTATTTGTGCATATTGTTCTGACTGCTTATTGCCTTAGCTGTTTGCTTGGTCCCATCTTAACGCTGCTTGCAGATATATTTATTATTATTATTTCATAAAGAAATCAAAGAAATTGCAAGAAGTATGTGAAAATAGCAGATCTACAATCTCACAACACAGTATAAAGTCTCGTGTTGTGAGCTTGTAAAAGTGCTATTTTCACTTGTTTGGGTCCCATGCAGGCACACATCTAATTTTGCTTCACCCCTCCTCTCTTCATCTAGGTACTGTATGTACTGTGCAATATTATCTTCTAAAAATGTTATTTTATCAGGCTGGAATGCCCCACCCGGGCTCTCAGTATGGAGGGTCCTAAAGGAGTTGTGATCAGTGCTTTGAACGGTAACATCGACGTCGCCTCCAACATGGATATTTTACTGCAGAGCACCAAGGATGGAGTAAGTGTTATTTCATTTGTTTAATAGGTATCAAGCTATTGATATACATGTATATCTGTCTGTCTATCTGTCTCATGTCGCATGCTACTGACAAGATAGTGACCATGATGCTGGCAAATGTCTGTGTCAGGGATGTCACATCAGGCCTCTGTCACAGCGCTGTCACTCTCAACCACACAGGGATGTTCCCTTTGACAGTGCTGGTAACATGTTACCTTATGGTAAGTATGTGACAGACAATGCCATGACAATCCTGTCATTCATTGCAATATGAAAGGGGCCTGATGTGATGGGCCTTACATAATAATATAATTCTGCTTATAATGATCCCATACTAACAGTTAGCTTTAATGTGAAATTGCTGAAGCACACACAGCACACAGATGTGAAGGCGAAGGGGGCACGGCGCGAAAACAATGCATAATAAAAGTAAAGCTTACATTTTAATTACGTGAGATAGTAGTGGTGGAGGGTGGTTGGGGGAATGGGACCTGGATAAAATATTGAAAAATACTTATGGATTCTTGAGTGACAAGTCTGTGTATCTATCATCAACAGTATAATGTTCTTCATTTTGTCATATTGTACTGTACTACTGAGCATATCAGGTCTGACGGAGTATATCAGGTTCGTTAAAAAGGGAGCATAATGTTTATAATTTATTTCAAATATCTTCTAATTCTGCATGAATAAAATGCTCTTATGGTACTGTATGTTCAGGATTCGAACTCAGGTCTCCCGTGTGAAAGTCCAACAGCTTAACCTAACCACTAGACCAAAATAATATTTTCTTGGTCTGGGGGTAGATACTAAACTTTGGACTTCATCACAACAGGCTGTAGCCACTGCTACATACTGTATACAGTACATACTGTAGGCCACTAGGCCAATGTAGGCTATAATGGCTTCTACAAAACTACCGCACAAATAATGTAGCTTGAACATAACTACCACCATACCAACATACTATACTGTATAGCGTAATATTTAATATATGACTAGAGTCATGTTAAGAAAATAACTGTCCCGTTAAACTGTGCGGTCGTGTTGTTGTATAATGTGTAGTCACTAAGGTTGTTGGTGCATCTCTACACCCCTTCTCATCAACACTGCTCCACACATTTCTTCTATTTTAATATAATTCAGAGGACACACCCTGAATTTGCCTTCTAAAATCTATTCATGCATGTGTTTGTAGTTGGTGTTGGACACCCAGATGCTGAAAATGCCAAATCTGCCCAAGAGTGAAGGAGAGGTGTCCGGCAACGCCCAGGCTCTGTACGAGGTGTGTGTCTGCCCCAGTGGCAGGGTGGTGGTGTCCAAGGCCGGACTGACGTCCACTTGCAGCGGGAGCCAAGATTGTTAGATAAAGAAAGACTCAAGACAACATGAACTCAAGACAACAATACTGCCACTGTCAAATACCCTACCGCCAAGAGCAAGTCCTCTGGGAAACAGGAAAGCACAACTCTCTTAATAATCTGGAGCCTGTCTGCTCAAAAGGAGTTTCTCACCACAAAAAGTATATATATTCCTTTTAATTTATAACATGGATGGATGGATGGATGGATGGATGGATGGATGGATGGATGGATGGATGGATGGATGAATGGATGAAAGATGATCACAGTATATATAATAAATATTCTAAATATCCCAAATAGTCCCACCCCTGGAGGGTGGCATTATAATTGGCAAAATAAAATATGGGTAATAATAATAATAAGGGTAATAATAATGAGGGTAATAATAATAATGATGATAATAATAATAACATGATATTATCTTGGTCAGTGTTTTTGAGGGATATTTTATGTACAACTGACATACATACTGTACATGTGGCAAGAGTCAGTCAGATCATAGTGATCTGCAATGTTAAGGCAAACGGACTACCTGGAGATAGAGATGTCCCGACACAGATGTTTGCTGATACAATTTCTTATTTTTATAGAACACTTATGCCATATCACAAAAATACACTATTCAAAATCACTGACAATATCCAGTCTAATATCATCATATGGATCTAATGTTGATACTTGGGATGCCCGAACCGATTCAGATAACAAAATGACGTGCTTGGTCCTGAAGGATTCAAAAGGTATCGAGGTGATCGCCTCTTTAGCCATTCTGTCCTATGCAAAGTACAGCTTAAAGAGGAGACAGTGCGGGAGCAGGAAAGGAGTCCAACTGTCTTGCAGCTGGTTAGTCTAAAGATGGAGTGCTGTGTTTTTATTCTGGAGTAGCGGGGAAGGGGCAGGGGCTGATGACAAGTTGGTCAGATCAAATCGGCGTGGCTGCACCGGTCCCCAACCCTCTAGGCCAAAATCATTTCAGGTTAGGCCAGGCTCCACCCACAGCTGCTGTTGTGTGATAAAGGGGAAGGGCTTCAGGAAGTCATCCCTCCCTGAAGCCCTCCATGAAATCAAGGCTTCAGCCTGCAAGAAGAAAAGGGAAGACAATGCACATAACAACCACACCAAGGGCTCTAATGAAGTACTGTCATCTTATACACACATGAACAATTGAAGAAGAAAAAAAAGGAATCATGGCACTCCAACTTTAAACCTCATGATGATGATGATGAATATGCATCTCCAAAACACGAATTGTTTGTTTTCTTTTACTGAATGGTCACGTTGGAAATGAGTAGATTGTGGATCGTATTGGAGAACCTTCCGGAGGTTCTGATTTTTTTGTACACAATATTATGGCTGGGCAATGAGGAGCTGGTTATCAGCTTACATCCTATGCAATATCATTTTGAGGTGCAATAATTAACCTATAGATCAAGGGCTTTAGTTAATCAGCAAAATGTCAGGAGGTAATCTGGACATTAAGAAGAAGGGAATGTGTGTTGTGTATTATGTATTTTCTGTACATTTTTGTCAAAGTCTAGTTATTCCCTTCTGGTGTCAAGCCCTCGATATATAGTAAATGTTCTTATTTGAGGTGTAACATTTTGCATACTGTATATGTTTTAGATATTGGGGAGAAAGGCATGATCAAAAAATCTGATCCATCTGAAGTGAGTGGTGATGTACTGATATTGTACATACATTTACAATGCAGCACCTGCAATATATATTGTACTGTACAAGCTCTCCTTCCTGTGTGTTAAGCTGTGGGACACTTGGTAGTGAATATATTCTACATTGTGCTTCCACACAGCCAGGCAAGGTCACAGCCAGGGACACGCATAACTCTATATAGTGGTGGTTGCATCACTCAAAAATATTAGTAAGACTAAAACCCAGTCCAGAATCACATTAGAGACCGATTTGTATGTCTATGTATTTTATGTTTTCAATATCCAGATACAAGACTTACAGTAGCTATAGCATCAGGCATTAGAACTTATAGGGTCTCTATGATAAGCCACCCACTCTATAGCGACAGACAGTATTAGATTTGCAGTGTTTGAAATAAAATCCTTTAGGGATAAACAAAATGTATTTTTTTCCCCATATTTTTTATTTGTCTGTGTAAACTCTGCTTTACGTTCTAGCCTGAAGGCTCAAGTCAGCTAGGATTCATGTTTGTTACAAGTCACTGCAAGGGTCAAAAAAGAGTCAGTTTTCTCCTAATTAACAGTCTATCAAGCATTAGATAAATGATGTAGAACAATTTGTAACTATAACTGGCTTTCTTGGTAGGCCTAAGTATTTTAATGTTGATGCTGTAAAATATAGTAGTCTGCCTGTTATAAAATGTAAGTTCATGATAAAGTGTCTATTATTGTATATACCTAGTTTTGAGTCCATGTGAGTGCTTTCCCCCAGAAAATGTATTAACGTGATCAACGTGTAAACATTTCATTTGTCTCGTTGTGTTATGTGTTATGTAAAGGCCTATTCATTCTTCAGGTTTAGGTGATAAAGTTACCACCGAAAACTACATGAGGTCACGCTGTGACTTATCACTAACCCAACTAAAACCGGAGTAGGAATAGACCTTTTCTGATAGTGTTTTGAAAATTTCAACTCAGGATTTGTTATATTTTGATACAGTGTTGAATGGTGTGTATTTATTCATTTTCCATGTTTGAATAAACAGTTTGAAATTGAGTGCTCAAATGTTCAGAAATGCTCAATACACTACACAAAATGTACAGACCTCCCCTGTAGGCCTACATAACTTACAGGACAAGCTAAAATTACAATTACAATACAAAATGTGACAGAATTAAAAAAAAAAAAAAAAAACATATTAGACACTACCTAGTAAAGAACAATAAACAAGAACAATACTTAATTTGCATTGCACCCGAAAACAAGCTCCATCTTTCTTATTAATTTATTTTCACCCTAAAGTATATTTTGTCCCTCGACTGCCCTCTAGTGGGTAGCCAGCTATTTGTTATGCAGGATGAGGTCTCCAGCAAGGGTTGATTGATTGATTGATTGATTGATTGATTGATTGATTGATTGACAGTAGTTTGTCGTAAATGTCAAAAAAAAAGCATAACTAAATGCTACGAAGCCATAAAAAGCAAGACTAGTGTTTACATCCTTTTAAATACGTACAAATATAAACCTACACTTCTATAAAAGAGGGAAATCAATATCATATACAGTAAAAATACATAAATAAATTAAAATCACCGTGTCATGTCTAACCTATGGTCACCAATACTGCCTCCAGGTCAGTTCCCCAGAAAGAAACTACAAAAATATTGTCGCCCGTGTTTGACGTCATTACAAAGAACCAGGCATGCATTGCACGTTCACAGAATGCCCCACTATTATGGATCTCACCGCAGTTGAAGGATACCCCACTGTCATTGGTCGGTTTTCCGGCTGGAAAGCCAATTGGAGCTGTTGCTGCTCATGGCTTTCTGAACAGCCAATCAGTGTTGTGGCCGAGTTATAAAATAACTCCAACTCTATGGTCCCAGCATTGTGGTGGGGTTCATAATCACGCGTGGAAGCAATGTTTACTAGTAGTAGTTTGACAGCTCACCCTCAGAAAGCAAAGACAAAGGTGTTAATTTCACAGAGGACGCGTTATTTGCAATATTTTTTTATTTGTCAAATTTGATACTGCCGTGCTGACTTTACCTGCAGGAGATTGGTGGCAGAACAAACAAACTTGAACTGTGAAGTCATAACACTGGACCTAAGTCATGTCTGCGTGCACAGCAGTCAGACGATTGCTGTTCTTTTCAAAGCACAGAGGGATAGGACCATATTATGTCCGAACTGGGAGACAACAACATGTGACGACGTGGTCCCCAGTGGGAGCTGCCTTCAACACCCATCCCCAAAGGAGACCCGTGGAGCGGTTTGAAAACAACGTGGTTCGTAATTGTATCATTCATTTCAGTCTCCAGTCACTGAAGAACGTCTAATTACACTGAGTTCACAGTGTAGAATAACTCAAGCAATGAAATAGCTGCTTCTTATGTACGCATTTATATTAAAGATATACTATCCAGCCTGGATAGTACAGTATATAATCCAGCAAGTGTGCTGGTCAACGAATTAGAATAATTTGAACAGTGCAATCGTTAAATTCTTTGAATGCATTTCTTGTGCAGAAAACAAATCAGGTGTTCACCGCGCCTGTCCTACTGGTTAGAGTAATCACAGAACTCGTAACCTGTAAAAAATTTGCTCAGCTGAGCTTTCCAAAAGGCCCATTTAGGCCATTTAACTGTGACACTGTTGTTTCATTGAATTAGAATAATGGAGAAACCGTTTCATTGAATTAGAATATTTTTTATTATAATTAGAATCATCACTTTCTCAGTATTTTGTGGCTGCCCCCTTGGCTTGTATGACTGCCTGAAGTCTCTGTGCAGGGGTTGACACTAAGGTCTACGAGGTACTTGCCCATCGGGCAAGTGCAATCAGGTTCTACTTGCCCTCAGGTCATGGTCACTTGCCCCCCAAAAAATATATTGTAAATTTTGCTTTTAAGTTTACTTCCTACTTGGGTGTTTTCAACAGGTGGTCCAGGGACCACCAGTGGTCCCGGAGAGGGTTCCAGGTGGTCCCTAGCTAAGTTGGTTAACCAGATGTAACTCTTGAGAGCGTAAAAATGAAACCAAATGGACCCGCAAGGGTCCATTTGGTTTCATTTTTACGCTCTCAAGAGTTAAAAATTCATCATCTTAATTAGCCCATAGTGGTCACAGACCCAGTGGTCCCTGACCCCAGCAAAATGATAGTTTGGAACCAAATGAACCTGGGAGAGAGATAGGTAGATAGCTAGAAAGCAGGGAAAGACACAGAGGCAGAGTGCAATGACTGCCTTCAAGACAAATTTATCTTGTGTAGTGTTATAGTGCACGAAGTTGCACACTTGCCTGATCGGGCAACCAGGTAGCAGTCTTCACTTGCCCCACCATTTTTTTTACTTGCCCCGGGCAAGCGGGCAAGTGTTACTGTCAAACCCTGTTCGTGGCATCAATTTGAAGAACTAGCTATCTCTACCTATCTCTCTCCCAGGTCCACTTGGTTCCAAACTATCATTTTGCTGCGGTCAGGGACCACTGGGTCTGTGACCACTATGGGCTGATTAAGATGATGAATTTTAACTCTTGAGAGTGTAAAAATGAAACCAAATTGATCCGCAAGGGTCCATTTGGCTGAGGGCAAGTAGAACCTGATTTGCACTTGCCCGATGGGCAAGTAGAACCTGATTTGCACTTGCCCGATGGGCAAGTACCTCGGAGACCTTAGTGTCAACCCCTGCACGGAGACTTCAGGCAGTCATACAAGCCAAGGGGGCAGCCACAAAATACTGAGAAAGTGATGATTCTAATTATAATAAAAAATATTCTAATTCAATGAAACGGTTTCTCCATTATTCTAATTCAATGAAACAACAGTGTCACAGTTAAATGGCCTAAATGGGCCTTTTGGAAAGCTCAGCTGAGCAAATTTTTTACAGGTAACAAGTTCTGTGATTACTCTAACCAGTAGGACAGGTGCGGTGAACACCTGATTTGTTTTCTGCACAAGAAATGCATTCAAAGAATGTAACGATTGCACTGTTCAAATTATTCTAATTCGTTGACCAGCACCTGTATAATCCAGCGAGACGTTGTGCAGTGATGTGTGACAGGATTCAAAGTCATTGCCCTTGCGCTGCGACCTAGCTTGGGCACACTTGGGCAGCAAGTGTGCTTAAGTGTGCCCATAGCCTCAATCAGGGGTGATAATAGCAATTCAGTCTGGATGATTTTGCAAGCCTGTTTCTTCTCTTTATAGACTTTCAGGGCCCAAAAAGACCGCACCAATGTAACTCCATGCAACAGAATGATTTTAGAGACATGTCACACCACCTGGCACATGGCAAATCATTGGTCCAGTTTGGGCCTTATTTGGGCTGTGCCTTGACTGTCTGGACTGTAGCCATGGGGCGGCAGTGGCTCAGAGGTAGAGTAACTGGATGGTAACCACAAGGTTGCCGGTTCGATCCCAGGCTCCCGCAGAGTTAGTGTCGATGTGTCCTTGAGCAAAACACTTAACCCCTAATTGCTTCTGATGTGCTAGTAGGTACCTTGCATGGTTTCCACTGCCATCAGTGTATGAATGTGTGTGTGAATGGGTGAATGTGATGCACAATCTATGTAAAGCGCCTTGGATAAAGGCGCTATATAAATGCACCATTTACCATTTACCAGAACTGCATACTCCAGCACCGGGCACAAATAGCCTGTGTATTTGAAACCAAATGAGCGTCTGACATGAACCCCACATCTTTTCATGCTACATTGATGGGACAGAAAGGCTTTCAAGATCTCGTCCACCTGGCTCTTCTGTTTTAGGTAGCATTTTGACGTTTTGACCTTTATTCTCAGGGTTTATTTGGTGTGCCAGAGCTGACGTCACCTGCTGGTTTCGAGGTAGCAACAAAGGCGGTTCTGAAGAGAACTCGGCATCTGGTAGACAAAGCCTGCAGCTGTATCCCCGGGAGCTGAGACGGTGGAGGCCTTTGACCAGCTCTCAGACGGTCTGTGTAAAGTGGCAGACTTGGTAAGCTTCAGGATGCAAGCTATTTTAAAGTGAACCCTGGTTGATGGGACTGGTATGCCTTAAAACATTATACTTGTCCTCTAACTTGTCCTCTAACCTTAAAACACATAATATATTATTTAACTTAGAGGTAGGGTAAGTGATTTGAAATTCATTGTGTAGTACCAGCCTGGTGCACTAGGGGCCCCCAAGAGTAGCTACACTATGTGAACTTGCTGCTCGATCCTGATTGGAGGATTATTCACCCTCCACCTGGGGAACTTTTATTAGCTCCTCTGCTAACGTGGGGGAGGGGGAAACTCCATTTATGGTCTGCACACCTTTATAATAGAGCATTTTAACAGATTTTTTTTGGGGTGATATCTGACAAAAGTGAAATCACTTCCCCTACCTTTAAAAATGGTTAACATTTTTATCCCATGAGAGCTGCCTATTCTTGCGGCTGCCACTGGCATGATGTCACAGGTCCACTGTGTTTTCCAGCCATATGAAATGCATAGGATGCATCATACAAAGCACATGCAATTCTGCTGGATCGGCCATATTTGCACACAGGTGCAAATATGAAGTTTCCAATATTGGCTATTACTGAGGACTAGCATATTAACCGGTATGTTTCCTACTTCCACCAGGCTGACTTTGTGAAATTGGCCCATCCAGATCCAGCCTATCGTGAGGCTGCAGAGAAGACCTGTGTAGAGATTGGCACAGTTGTAGAGAAGTAAGTCCAATGCGATGCTGAGCTCATAATAACAAGTAAGAAGTTAAGGCAGCGCGGAAACCGAACTCATACATTGCAATAATACCATGCCCAATATTATGGAAACTGACAGGACAGCTTGTGGGGTTCTGGGTCAGAATTGCCCAAATATGTGTGTGACACACATTTCTGAAAAGAAGACGCAGCCACTGCTCTGAAATCCATACAAGGCACATTTATTGCGTTTAAGCAGCACGGACAATGACAAACACCAACGCGCTTGAACAACAATTGGAAGTCATTGTATTGTATCTCTGTATTCATCAGGCTCAATACCAATGTGGAGCTCTGTAAAAGCCTGAAGGACCTGCTAGAAAACCCAGATACTGTAGCCCAGCTGGATCCTGACACAAGGTAATCAAGTCACATTTATTCATACATACTGTAGGACATTACCACAACAAGAGCAGACTCATGTGTGTCAATGAAATACAATAGAAATATAGATAAGAAAATACAAAAGTCAATGCTTAACATACTTAAATCTGTTGGCTTTTAAAAGACTACATTTTGAAGAGGATTTTAAATACACTTAAAAGATGAAAACAGAAAAATGCATTATACCTCCGCCTGTCCTGTTATAAATCTGTTATAAAATGTATTTTGCGGTCAAGAAACTAATCAAAGTAACAAGAAACAAACAACCAAAAAACATTAGAACAAGTGGCCAAGATATTTGTAAAGCTATGGTAAATTGTGCATTTATAAAGAGTCTGTTTCTAAAGCCCTTTACAATGTGTAATGCGTCACACACCAAAGGCAGGGCAAGCATCATTGCAAGGCTCCAACCTGCTCATTGGTCGAAGTTAGGCATTGCTGTCTTGCTCTGCGATACTTCAATACCAATTATCCCATCAATAAATCCCTTCCCAGCCCTACCTTGTCCAATAGGCATGTTAGTAGCAAGTAGACAGGGCAAACTGCCCTTCTCACCCATTGAGATTTATGTTAAATAATGGGAATTACTCAGTATATATAATTGATCTTTTCAGTAGCAAGCACATGAAAATGTTATAAGTTTAGTAGTCGACCAAGGCCTAGCTGCAGGAGAAAGGCGATTGCAAAAGTAGCTAAACTACATTTGGATTGGCATGGACAATCACTTTTTGGGCTGGGGTTTAGCGAAGGGCTAATACCAAGCAACAGCAAATCCTGACAAGTAGAGATGGTAAATGCTAGGGGTGGCAGGTGGAGTCTTCAGACACCACAACTCTTGAAGTCAGTCTGCAGTTCTGAACTGCTGACTTCTTACTGACTTTATTATAAAAGCCATGGGAGAGAGAATGGCATCCCAAATTGAATAACAGAATGTAAATGACCACAAAACTGTGATAAGGTCCCACTACAATTATTCAGTTGCAAGATGACAAATGCAATGAATTCATTTTGTTCTGACTGGTATGTAAATTGTTTTGAAAGGAGAGTTTATTAATACTGAGTTTGAAATTGAATCCCCTGTTTTCCTATCTAGGCGAGTGGCAGAGCTGTTCCTGTTTGACTTTGAGATCAGTGGAATTCACCTCGACGACAAACTGGTAAGGAAGTGTTTAAAAAGTTATTAGAAACAAATTATAATGTTGAATTTCTGCGGGAATAACTTTAGCAGGCACTTACTAAAATGTAGATGTCTTGGTAATACTTTTTTGTGAGGATTTGAGGACTATTTTGTGTGCAATTGTCTCATATAGACCTGATTATAGACTGCTGTTGATGCACTGTTTATTGTCAAGCCACTTAGCCATCCAACATTTTGCTTTGTGTCCCAATATTTTTTTTACTTCACTAATGTGTTTTGTTTTCAGAGGACAGAGGCGGTGGCCCTCCATGTGAGGCTGTTGGATCTGAGCAATGAGTTTCTGGTGGGCTCTCACATGCCAAACAGGATTGCAAGGTCCGCTATTCCCCACCACCTCCATCAGCACTTTACCAACGAGGGCAGTTTCATCCAGGTCGGAGGACTGCATGCCGATTCTCCAGACGACTTGGTATGTGTCATATAAAAATGTCCTGCTGTCGGTTCTGTGGAAAGTACCACAGTTCTAATAACCTAGAACAGAACCCAAGTTATTTCTGTGAAACACACGGGCCTGTGTGTGTTCTATTGTTATGTGCATATATTCATCAGCAGAGGGCGCCATTGGTATAATGCTGAATCAAGCACCAACTGCATAGTATATCAGCAAGAGTGTCAACGTTGAATACCGTATAAGTAGAAGTTCTGCATATAAGTTTTTCCCTGTTTCACTAGATGTAGAGATTTACTATTATACAAGTGCAATTGTTAATGAATGGAGAATTTACATTGTATGTAGACGAGCAAATTAATTAAATGCCATTGACAATGAACAGTGTGTGTCTGAGCAAAACACTATTTTTGTTAAATTCCCCTTGTCATATTTATTATGTTTGTCTGAGCAAATTGACATGCTATGTTAGGATCTTGCATAATGATAAAAGCGCCCCCCTCACTTTGCACAGGTGTGATTTTTAGTATAGGGATTGCCCCCTTGAGCGAGATGCTGTACAGCATCTCATGTTTAAAGTGGCCCATATGAACAGGAACGAGATGCATGGAAACATCATACAGTAAACAGATACAGATAATATATACAGATACATATATACACAGCTTGTTCATTCTCTTCCTCCCACCCCACTGGCCACCACTGTACTGTAAGTGACAGAGGAAAGAAGCTCACAGTGCATATACATCAAACTATATGTAAATATCGGTACTTTGTCTGATTAGAAGCATAAACAAGTTCAATCAAGATGTGAGTGTAAGGAAGTCCTGGAGCGACGGAAGTATGATAGGCATCCAAGACATGGAGGAAGATTATTCCAGTCAGATGGGGCTTTGTAGCAGAAAGACCCCTGTACAACCCCATTAAGCATAGGTAGTCTAAGTCAGGGGTGGGCAATTATTTTTCCCAAGGGGCCAAATGACATACATAAAATATTGTGGAGGGCCAAGACTAAAGGCTGGACTAAAGTCTGCGTAGTAATATTTTAATTTCAAGATAAAAGTAAGAGTAAGACCAATATAGCTGTATAGTCGCCTTAAAATTGCCATTCGAGCCTCGGAAAGCAATTTCAGGCCGAGCTTCGAAGCTTCGCTAAAAAAAAAACAATATGCTGCGACCCCCGCCCCCCCCCCCCCCCCCCCCCCCCCCCGCGGCGCGCGTCCACTAACTCTTAAAATCGTGGATGTTGCCATCGGTAGATAAGTTTTCTACTGCCCTGAGATGTGATTGACATCTGTGAATACACCAGTCATGACACCGCTCTCCTTTTCTTTCCTTTCTGATGAGACCGATCCGACACAGCCACGGGTAACACACTGTTTTGATTGCCAAAACATGCTGTCCGTCGGCTCGTTTAATTATTTGTTTGCTGGGAACGACTACGTGTCTATTGTAGTATATATCATAGAGATAAAATACAGAGACCACTTCTGTAGGAAACAGTGAAGCAAAAAAGACATAGTGGTCAAAGTGTAGAATGCAGTTTAGACCAAACTATGGGCCACGTGAACGCGCACCAGGCTCCGCCCCCTCCAGGAAGCTTTCCAGCTGAGCTCTGACTGTCAGCTCTGAGGTGGAGGAGCGGAGCGCTCAGCACACACCGGCCAGCGGTGGACTTTGGCTTAGTTATCAATAATACGTGTATATAAAATATATCTAACTCATCGAATCTGCTAGTTAGATCGATATTGTTCTTATAAAATAGTTGGTTGGTGCCCAAGTATTAATATTACGAAGATACCATTTGCCATTTTGACTGCCTGAGACTTCTCATTCACTTACAATGGGCTTCGGTAGAACTCCGAATTCTAAAAACGTTTTTTTTAAATAGCGACTGTACCTGAAATATTTATGGAGATTTAGCATCGAAATGAATATAAAATCATATGAACACTTGGTTTGCTAACCTACAAGTAGTCGAAAGTCATTTTCTGCTATAGATCTGTCTCTCCATCTAACCCGTCATCAAGTCACCTTCCCTGGGCAGAGTGGCTAATGACAGCTCGCTGCTGCTGCTGCTGCTGCTGCTGCTGCTGCTGCTGCTGCTGGTGGTGGTGGTGGTGGTGCTGCTGCACAGAGCCATGTGTCTTGTTCCAGAACACTGAAAATCATCATTTCTCCCCTTAATGCATAGCATGTTTAGGTGTAATGACATTTATTCTGTTTGGACAATATATTTAAGAAGGTCGATTTAAATAAATAATATTGTCAACACCAAAATAGTGTGATTACACTGGAGTTTTCACCCAAGGCAAGGCAGAGTTCCCAAACGTTTTCATGCCAAGGACCCCCAAATTGACATGGATGAGCATAGGGATCCCATTAAAAAAACGAGGGACCCCCAAATATTGATTTTGATGGCTCTAGCAGCAATTCTCAACCTGTTTAGTTTCAAGGACCAACTCCCACAGGGACCCCTGAGTTATAACATGGTTATATAGTGTGGTTATCACTGACCCAAGGAAGCTTTGCTCTGAATAAGATTTAGTATTGATTTGCTCACCAAGATAATCAAAATGCTTTCCAACCAACCTCTTCATTAAAACATTGGCATCTGTGACAGTCACAGATGAATAGCCTACCTTTTACAATAATCTATTAATCATCATTGAATAAAAAATGAACACAGCAAACAGCAATATGTAGATCCAATAATGGCACTTCTTGATGGCATGAGAATCAAATGCAAAAACAGTTGTATACAACCCCTGTTAATGAACAAACAGTCTAGTGACTACTCTGGAAATGTTATCAGGATATTTATCATCTTATTTTAAACACAAAAAATCACCTTTGCATTTGTTTATGTACAGCATTAGAATTTAGAACATATTAGTAGAACAGACTTGGGCACTAGGTGGGGTCAGTGCATAATTTGCACATTTCCCTTAAACCTTGACAGCCGTGTGTGTGTGTGTGTGTGTGTGTGTGTGTGTGTGTGTGTGTGTGTGTGTGTGTGTGTGTGTGTGTGTGTGTGTGTGTGTGTGTGTGTGTGTGTGTGTGTGTGTGCGTGTGTGTGCGTGTGTGTGCGTGTGTGTGTGTGTGTGTGTGTGTGTGTGTGTTAAAAGTTAGTTAACCAGATGTGAACTCTTTGAGTGTAAGCATGAAACCAAATGGACCCGCAAGCGCAATTAAGGGTCCATTTGGTTTCATGTTAAAATATTCATGAAACCACATAATATTTGGTTTGAGTTAAAATATTCATGATCTGAATTAGCCCAAGTCTACACAACTACACAGTGGTCCCTGAGAGGGTTCCAGGTGGTCCCCAAATGGACCCTTGCGGGTACATTTGGTTTCATTTTTACACTCTCAAGAGTTAAAATATTCGGCATGTGAATTAGTCCAAGTCTACACAACTAGAAGATGGACAAAAGCAAAATAAATCTTTAGTTTTTGGGTCTGTGGGGCTAAAATGTCTTCAAGTGGTGGTCCATGGCTCAAATTCTGAATAAATGGTGGGCCCTGGCATCAAAAAGGTTGAAAACCACTGAACTAGAGAATGTAGAAGATTAATGGTCATTTGTATGTTTGTTTCTGAAATCCAGCCTGGAATTGACTCAAAGAAAAAAAAAGAAACAAAAACAAAAGAAATCTCACGGACCACCAAGTGGTGGTCCGTGGCTCAAATGCTGAATAAATATTGGACCCTATTTCATATCAGGGGGCGAAATGTTGAAAACCACTGCTTTAAAACATGATACTGTAATAAATTATAAAACCATAGTCGTTGCATAGCTATTCATTCATTCATGGTGGACTTCCAAGCGGCACCAAGCGGCACTTTCCGAAAATTAAACCGAAAAGAGGTCTCCTCGGGCGGCTAGACAAGCCGTGTAGTGTAGCCTTTAATAAGTACACGAGTCAGCGACGCGCGGCCATGATTCACTCGCACGCACACGCCCACACGCACGGTCGCGTTCATGAGAGTTCATGTGGGGCGCGTTCGCGTGGCCCATTCGCAATGCATCAACGCTGCTGCTCCAACCCGGAAGTTTGCTTCATGCGCTGGGTGAGCAAGTTAATGCAAGTGGGTGGAAGGGAAAATCAGAATACTGCTCTATGTTACTCTATGGTATATATAGTCTAAACTGCCTTGCTTCTGCTGGACAGCTAACCATAAAACCAACATTTCCAAAGGCTTGTTTAATTATTTGTTTGCTGGGAACGACTACGTGTCTATTGTCTAAACTGCCTGCTGCTGCTGGCTGGCCTGCTGCTGGCTAGGTAAATACCATACCATAACTTAAAGACCAACCAGTCATCGTGCAGCTCTATAGAGTACAGACGGAGTTGCGCAAACTCCGTTCACTTCCTAGAGCTAGTCTAATGGCGGATCGCCTACATAGACTTATATTGAGAATGGGACATCTTCAGTGAAAACAATGCATTTCCAACTGCAGTAACAGCGCGTTTCACAGCGAGTTTCTGACCCCTCGATGTCGCACATCTACTAGATGGGGGGAAAAGTTAAATAAATAAATAAATGCGAATGGTTCGGGATCATTAATATTCGTTCGCGTGGCGACCTTAGCGAGCGAATGGTTCGAATCCCGAGCTTCGGTATACAGCCCTAAAGACCAACCATTTTGACACCAGGGCCCTCAATTTATTCAGTATTTGAGCCACGGACCACCATCTGATGACGTTTTAGTTTTAGCTCCACAGACCCAGATTTTTTTTTTTGCTTTTGTCCACAATTCCAGGCTGGATTTCACAAACACATATCAAAAATGACCATTCTTTTACTTTCTCTGGCTAATTCAGATGAATATTTTAACTCTTGAGAGTGTAAACATGAAACCAAATGGACCCGCAAGGGTCCATTTGGCTTCATTTTTTACGCTCTCAAAGAGTTACATCTGGTTAACCAACTTTCCATATTTAACTGGAACTCTCTCAAGAACCACTGGTGGTCCCCGGACCACTGGTACCCTTTCACGGGCTGGTCAGAGTCAGTCAAAGGGCCGCATTTGGCCCCCGAGCCGCGTAATGCCCAGGTATGGTAAGTGGATAATATGAGGAAGTAGACTGGGTCAAAGTTCAATACTAGTCCCGACTGAACTGCTGTTGCTGATTTCTTTTTCTTGACATTCTCAGGTTAGGGAGATCGCCTACAGGATCTACCTCTACCCCAACGCACAGCTGATGAGGTGTCTGGAGGAGCTGCTGGAATGCAGGACCAAACTGGCCAAGCTGGTGGGCTACGAGTCCTATGCACACCGGGCTTTAAAAGGAACCATGGCTAAGAGCCCAGGTAATGTGAGAATAGGGTTATATGGGCCACTTATTTTTATTTTATTTCTTCATATCTGCACGGAGGATGGTTCTGATGTTGCCATGAAGTGGAGCAAATTGTTATGAATGCAGATGTACTTAGTATACTTTAAAAAAATATTCCTACTGGAGGGGCTGATATTGATTTGAATATACATTTTCAGATGGGTGGTTGTCTTTATTTTCATAATCAACGTTTGTGTTATGCCAATAGATGATGATTTTAATTTCTCATATGCCACACGATTGAGTTACTTGCAATGCTGACATACTGACAAAGACATTTTATCAATCAAAACAAATGCTATGGGGTATCTATGCAGTCATGAGGATGACATACACAACGTTCATCAGGTCATGGTTGGCTTAGGAATGAAGGCCTAGAGTGGATGTGGATGCCGTCTGGGGTGAATTGAAGGATTCCAGTAGTGAGAGGTTTATTTTTTTCCATGTGTTGGTAAACTCTGAGGGAGGGAGGGAGGGAGGGAGGGAGGGAGGGAATAAGTGAATGAATAAGGTGAGTGATGAGGAATAAGGAATAAGGTACTGTGCAGTTGGAAGCAATTTGTCCAGTGTTGAAAATCTGCTTAATCCTTCAGCTCCTCTTCTGACTAGAGAGCCACTGATGAGCAGCTCAACATTCAGAAAACCGACTGTACAGTATATAACGGGTCACCGAAGTCTTGTTACTTGAGACTGTTGTTTCGACAAATAATTGGTCCCTGCGTGTACAGTGATGGGTTTCACAGTAGGATTTGCTGCCACGATATCCAGAAATGTTCCATTGATGTCAGAGACCATAACTTTGGTGGAAAGGCATCATTTGTATTATGGGACATGCTTCTTACATCTTTTACAGCAGTCAACCGCAATCAGAACTTCAGACTTGATCATTAGCTGTCCCTGGAGTGTTTTACTTTATGCCTTATTCTTGATCACTGTGTGTTAACAAGAGGCTATTCAGGCCGACAGACGGTCGCCCAAGGTCATGTAACAGTTGAACAAATCTGTTTGCTCCTAGTTCTCCATTGCACTTCACTTTTTACAGTTGATGGACTAAAAAAAAAACCTGCCTGATATTATGCAGTGTCATGCATAAGAAATTCTCAATCTGACAGCAAGACCATATATGTGGACATTAAACAATATTTTAGGCCAATAAAAATACTGTATATACCGCTGGACTATTATGCTTGTAGGCTGGAGTGTTCATCTTGTTCCATTTTCTCATTTCCACAGAGACGGTGATGACGTTCTTGCAGCTACTGACAGACAAACTGGCAGACAGGTACCCACCTCCTCATTATCATTCTACCATTGATCTATCTCACAGTGTAATCTTTAAATGGAATGCATGTCCAAGTGCAATGCATGGTAAAAGGTTGCTATTAAACCACCAAAAATATTTCAGATACAATTGCAGTATTCACATTCTTACCACAGATTATATAAATCAGGGATGTAAAACTCAAATAGACAGAGGGCCAAAATAGAACAAACGGTACAACCGGTACGAGGGCCAGACTGGCTCGACAGGTTACGAGGACATCCCAGTCAAACTGCAAAATTGATTTTCCTTCAAAAATCAATGTCCCTTCATAGCAGGATAAGTCCAAAATGAAAAAGTATTCATTACGAACTGGGCATGGATTATTAAAGCTCAGTTTCCTGTGCTATGATCCTCACCAAGAACTGCTTTCATTGTAAAAGGAGAAAGAAAGTCAAATAATTTGCGTTAGTTTCTTATAATCTTCTGTCAAATATACCAGAGGGCCAGTTCTAACACTAATTCAATGTCATCCTGCGGGCCGAAGAAAATTCATTCACAGGCCTGATTTGCCCCCCGGGCTTTGAATTTTACATGCTTAACATTACATACGGTATGTTTGATTTTTAGAAACATATATTAAATAAAAAAGGAAAGTTAATGATTCCACTCATTAACTTTAATTATTTGTATTTGTAACTGTAATTATTTGTATTAGTCTTGGCTGGGGGGCTACACTAACAACAACAATAGTCTAGATTGTACCAAATTTCTCGTTTGGGGACCCAGACGCACAATCCTATGTTTGCGAAGCGCTGAACTAGACCCTTGTCATGCCATCTCAAGTTGACAGTGTGACAGCATCTTTTGATTGACAAAATTGTTAGTCACGCATAAATGAAAATATTAAAATTAATGTTAAATTGTCATCTTGTATGGATATATTATACCATAAGTTGTGTTTCCTAGTTTCACAACAATAACTAAACTATCAATATCCACTTCAGTGTGTAACTTTATCTCTTAAGTAATAAAATCTGTCATTATACCATATAATCCTTTTAACCCCTCCCATGGGAATTTAATAACTGAATAAGATGAGGTGTCAAAATGTCTGTTGTGGGTGTGATGACTGTATAGTTAGAGGAGCCTGCAACTAGCTTAACTATGATTAGTATCTATTTAATTAAAATGATCCCATATTGTCTGTTGTTACAAAGCTGCATATTCATTTATTTCGATTTTTTATTTTACTTTAACTCACAGAACCACCAAGGACTTCAACATGATGAGAGAGTTTAAGAAAAAACTCAACCCACATAATTCAGTAAGTACCTCTTTTTTTCCTTTTCTTTTTGTTTCTTTTTTTAAATTGCAATACTTTCTGTCCCCCTATACCTCCTGAACATCTCACCTGGTCCTCCGGTTGCGGAACCACTGCCTAGAACTGAGGTTCCCAAACCCTGCTTTGTGTCGCGTTCATGTGCTGGTACGCAGGAATCACAAGTTTTCACAACGTGAATGAGGGGGGGGCTTTTTTTCGCTTACCCCACAGGCTGTGTTTGACCTGTGATTTAATTTATGTCTGATTATACCCTGTACCGATTACTTTCTGCCCATAAACTATTCAATGAATCAACCAAAACTGTGAATCTATAACCATGCATAACCAGAATCAATTTTGGTCAATGACAATGCTATAACATTTTGTTGTGAACTTGTGATGTAATAATATAGCAGCAGGTATAGTGGGCCTTCTGTGTTTTGGTACGGTGATGCCATCCCTGTCTGCACACACCACACTAGGACAACAATAACAAGTATCAGACCTCACTATGAACTCCTCTCATTGACTCGTGATAAATGCTTAATGGCTTTTAGGGGAGAACCATGGGAGTTGAACGAGTGTTTTTGTCCCCTGCTATAACATGACTACAACGTCTAGTCAAGTGCCGTCTAGCTCTTCTGCTTAATGTCTAAGTCCCTCCCTAATATCATAGGCCATCGTTTCATTGAGGGGAGTGTTTGTTTTTGACTGAATGAAAGCTAAAGTGTTATGTAATTTCCCTTTTTTCATATTATATTATATATTATAATATAATTTTAATATAATATTATAGTAGTTTTCACTGACTGTATTATATGTATCATAACAAATGATTAAATTAATGAACACAGAGGGGAAGCAGAGACCTGTCAGTCACCTCATTTGACCCATAGAGTATGCTTCCATTAACCCATTAACTGCCCATAGTCTGCAACCCCTGACAGCGAATGTTTTGCAATCAATTTTTGGCGGTTGAATACAGTATGTCTTGTTTCACCAAAAAATGGTGTCTGGGAACTTGTGGCGTGTGTGGGTCATTGTGTACGTTTTGTGCATTTTTAAATACGTTGAGCCCTGCCTATGCACTGGTCTGCCAGCCGATCGGGTGTGCAAAAGAAGAATTTGTTTCCTGGGAGCAGAGAAAATATTTCAATCCAGGCACCTCCAAAAGCATAGGTTTCGGTTTCACAGTTTAGATGCCGCGCACTAGATAACAAGATTAACATACCAAGATGTTTGGCGGTTAAGCCAGGAAAGCATTTTTAGCTAATGACCGGCAATAAAGTCAGCCACACCCCTGCATGCTGTTATTATTTGCATTATGACTAATAATGCCCTCAAATGAAGACGAAGATGAAGCAGATTATAATCATGATCTGGGTCCAGTTTAATGACTTTAAAATGGTTTTGTAATGACCTGAGAGGTGAGCCGTGCCAGTGCCTGTCCATCCATCTACGTTGTATCTGTGTTAGTATTTCTGTCTGTGGCATGAAGGAAAAATCATAATAGATACTGTACACTCCAGCAAGTAATGCTGGGGTGGAATATTTATTAATGGGAGATGCAGTCCTTTGCATGTGGTATCTCTAGTTTATTGGTGCTCCCCCTGATGTTTTTTCCTTTTACTATTGTTATTTTTTAACAGATAACATGTTGCTTCACATCACTTGCCAGATCCCAATAACATCAACTGGAATTTTATCAAAGTATTAATGCAGACGTTTTACGTCTTGGAGAGGCTAGTGCTTTTTTGGATTTTAAAGCATCCACCAAATGCCCTTTTTTGCGTGTGTGGGAGATCTTTTTTGGGCCTTGCCAGAGTCCAATGCCAATTGTATTTTGGCAGGGCTACTGAGTGACGACCCAGTGGAAGAAGTGAAGATGTCTGTGTGTGTGTGTGTGTGTGTGTGTGTGTGTGTGTGTGTGTGTGTGTGTGTGTGTGTGTGTGTGTGTGTGTGTGTGTGTCTATTTTCCCTCCCTCTCGTTCTATTTGCCTCACACTCCCCACACTACTTCCTCCTCCTTTTACAGAGGAAAATCTCTTTCCACGATGCTCCCCCAACACCTCTCCCGATTGACGAATACAGCATAAATCATATGATACGATAGACGTTATTAATCCCTCAAGGGGAAATTCATGGTTCTCACAGCAGCTCAGACAGTAAACTAAACACACAAACACACAAACACAGAGCTCTGAGAGAATGCAGCCAGCCAGATGCAGCAGCACAACTATGCATGAACTCATTGTTGCCATGTCGATAAGAGTGTTAATAAAAAAAAACATGAACATGATCTGTTTAGGGCCATTTTGATGTCAGGGCCCGCTATTTATTTGCTAAGTATTTGCTGCTCTCAAGAGTTACAGATTCTAAGGGTCCATTTGGTTTCCAACTTTTAGCCTGGGGACTACCTGTAATCCTCTCAAGGACCACTGGTGGTCCACTCCACGGACCACGGGAGAAGGCCATGGCCTACTTGTGTGTAATATCATATGCAAGTTAGCACTCTACTGAGTCCAGAGTCCAGTTACTTCTGTGGTTCTTTCTGTCTTCATCACCATTTTCACAACATGTTTTAGTGCTCACTCGCTCACTCCCCTCCCTCCCTCATTAATGTTGATCTTACAATAATAAGTTGGGGGTTCCAACGATAGAAATGCTGTTAGAAGGCGGGTCTGTACCCTGGCGCATGTCAAAATTGGGGAGGCACGGTGGCACAGTGGTTAGTGTTGTCGCCTCACAGCTAGAAGGTCCTGGATTCCCACTAGGGACGCTGCTGTGGGTGCTGGCGGCGTGTCTCCTCCTCTGCGTCATTGGTGCCCATACCCGAGGCGGGGTTGGCAAAAGGGCCTTTCTGTGTGGTGTGTGCTTGTTCTCCCCATGTCCCCTAGGGTAGATGCCCTCAAAAATATGCAGTAGTCCTCGCCCCTGACCAGCTGGGGCGCCTGATAGAGGGAACAGGAACTGGTTGGAATAACATATTCCTTCCATGTGCTACGTCCAACCAGGTGAAAAGAAGGCAGCTTGGACTCCTCATGCATTGAAGGAAGCATGAGGCAAGTCCGCTGTCTCCCCAGTTTGGTGGAGGGTGTGTAGAGCCCAGGATCACATTAGGGATTAGCACTGGGTAAAAAATGGGTTACAAAATCGTGGGGTAAAAAATGTGTTCAAGCAGACAGCCTCAAAGTGTTTGACTTTAACCTCCCATAATAAAGTCTCTGTTCTGTTGTAGCACAACATAAGAGTAAAATGAACATGAATGAATGAATTGGTTGGACAGCCAACCAATGCTGTACGATTCTTGCTCTAACAAAGGAGAGGGCAAAGGTGTCTGAATCCATCTTTTTTTAGTTTAATTGTGCACTAACACTAATGTACCGCACACAGTATGTGATGTTATGGGATTTTCTTTTTTGTCCATTACACTTTTCTTTCTTTTTTGCCCAACTGAAGAGTTGCCTGCAGCACTGAAAAGTGCCGAAACACAGTTATAAGTTTCCTCATCCTACATACTCAAACAGGGCGGGTGACTCGTCCTCCCCGTCATTAATCATGGCTGTAGACCTTGGCCGTGGGTAAAAATATGTGCCTCTCCTCCTCTTGCGGGTTTTAATTAAAGTGCAGGAGTGATGTGTGGAGTGGACCCTCGGGGCTGTGTTGTAGCCGAGACGCCACTGAGCCGCTCGCTGTCCACAACCAGACGAGGTGTCATTATTACTCTGTGTGATCAGTAAAAAAGATAAGGGAGGAACCCCAAATGTTTCCACTGATCTGGGGTTTCCCCCTTCCTTCCTTCCTTCCTTCCTTCCTTCCTTCCTTCCTTCCTTCCTTCCTTCCTTCCTTCCTTCCTTCCTTCCTTCCTTCCTTCCTTCCTTCCTTCCTTCCTTCCTTCCTTCCTTCCTTCCTTCCTTCCTTCCTTCCTTCCTTCCTTCCCATTACCATCCATGTCTCACCAGCCACCCTGAGGGAGTCTGATAGACTCTCTGCTCCTTCTACAGTACCTTCCATGTCTCACCAGCCAGTTGTCCGGGGACCACCAGTGGTCCCTGAGAGGATTCCAGGTGGTCCCTTGGACCCTTTATAGATTTGTAACTCTTGAGAGTGTAAAATGAAAACCAAATGGACGCGTTCATTTGGTTTCATTTTACACTCCCCAAGAGTTAAATTATATTTAAACATCTGAATGATTGATCAAGAATGCACACATTTAGAAATGTAGAAGAATTGTTATTTTGACAGTTATCTCCTAAATTGTGGATACAAACTAGGGAACTCGACATCAAATGGTGGCCTGTGGCTAAAATCCAGAAAAAATAGTGGGCTCTCTATGAAAAAGGTTGAAAACAACTGGTCAACAGATGCCATGGGAGTTACTTCGAATAAAGAACATCTGAAGATGCCCTGGACGCACAATGTATTAAACTGCTTTGAAGTATTTTTCCTGATGCTGATCTACAGTGTTCTGGTTGTTGGGTGGCAGGTACAACATCGAGCCCAGCCTGTACAGTCCGTACTTCTCCTTGGGGGCCTGCATGGAGGGTCTGAACCATGTCTTCTCTCAGCTCTATGGCGTCTCACTCATGTCTGAAGCCCCCAGCCCTGGAGAGGTGTGGAGCAGCGACGTCCGGAAACTGGTAAGGGTTGGTGCCTCCACGGCTCAACTTGTAATGGAACTTAGGCAGGCAGCATTATTATGTAGTCATAGCAATGTTGTGTATATATGCATAGTTTCATTATATAGATCATGGGTGGGCATTTATTTTTCCCAAGGGGCCAAATGAGACCCATAAAATATTGTGGAGGGCCAAGACTAAAGGCTGAACTAAAGTCTGTGTGGTATTAATTTAATTTCAAGATAAAGGTAAGAGTAAGACCAACCATTTTGACACCAGGGACCTCTATTTATTCAGTATTTGAGCCACAGAAGACCACCCATTTGATAACATTTTAGCCCCACAGACTCCAAAACTAAAGGCAGCGCCGCAGCAGCATGCTGCACACAATGTAACCAAAATAACCGATCGTGCTATTTAATGATCACCATGTTAATAATAATAATAAACATTAACATGGTGATCACATCTTGATGACAGCGTCAAGATGTATTTCACCATGTTAATGTTTTTTTCCTGACATCCATTTCCAGGAAGAAACGGAACATGGGTAATTTGTTTTATCATTATTTCCACAAAACATCTCTGTTATAGTAAAATGTGGAAATAGGTGGAATTCTCCCTTTATGTGTCAATTATTTGTAACCAAAAGGATGAACTATAGGCACTTTGGGGGTCCATTTGGTTACATTTGTGCCAACTGGCATGGATTCACCTGTCTGTGTGTCTGTTGCCATCAAAACGCCATATGGATGACTTTATGGGGCATGGTGTATAAAGAAACAACATTGCTGTGACACCAGTCAGATAATATATAGAGACTGGCGCAAGCTACCCCCCTTCGCGACTTTACGTCGGTGGTAATATTTTCGTGAGCACCGCCCCCGCCGTCAATACGTCGGGAACGTGCAGTGTGAACACTCGCAAGACAAACGATCGTCAACGAATTATGCAATTTTAATCGCATAGTGTAACAGGGTACGTTGTGCACGACGTCGTGAAAGTCTCCAAAAGAATCGCGCAGTGTGTACTAGCCTTAAGGAGTTAATGGAGAGGTCTGTGTTTGTGTATGTCCAATGACCTTGTTTGTGTTTGTCTTCTCAGGCAGTTGTCCATGAGACGGAGGGGCTGCTGGGATACATATACTGTGACTTCTTCCATCGGGCAGACAAACCTCACCAGGTGAGACTACAGAGTCTACAGACATCCCCCCCTCCCTCCGTATTTATATGGTTTTCAATAATGATTTACACAAGATAATATACAAAACAATTGGTACATTGTATCGTATGTTTATATTGTGTCTGTTACAATTAGTTTCTTAGAGACTGTGCTTAAACAGGCCACTACACTGCCCTCCAATAAACTTTCAACATCACTTATTCTATTTACTGTATTTGTGTTCTGTACTGTGTTTTGTCTCTCTGCATGCTTTTGTTCTACACCTTTTCTCTAACCTCTCATCCAACCTGTCTTCCTCTCACCCTGTGTCTACTGCTACTCCCTCACTCCCACCTCCCCCTGCATCTTCTCAGGACTGCCACTTCACCATCCGCGGAGGTCGTCAGTGCCAGGACACGGGCCACTACCAGCTTCCCGTGGTGGTCCTGATGCTGAGCCTGCCCCAGCCCAGCAGGGGTGCCCCCACCACCCTGCTCACCCCCTGCATGATGGAGAACCTCTTCCACGAGATGGGCCACGCCATGCATTCCATGCTGGGTCGCACGCGCTATCAGCACGTCACGGGTGAGATCAGAGTCGCCTTGTGCATTGATTGATGATTGATTGATTGTTTGAAAACTTACAATACAGAAATGTAAACGGTATAGGGTACAGTCGGTACATTCATGTCCCGGGTATTTGATTCATAATCATGCCATGAAAAGATTCAATGTAGATTTAGAGAAAGTAGTGAAGTGAACAACCTGTGCATAAGCCTAGCAAGGGCTCTATCAAAAAGTAGATTTTAGCAATCCGGTTTTACATAATTTTACATAATACAAAAAAAATATCTAAGAGATCCCCACAGGTCCTGGGCCCTCTACGGGTGTAATTATGAAGACCAGTGCAGAAGTTTTGTTGTAGGACAAACAAAAAGCCCCTGCAAAAATGACTAACCAATCAGGAATATATTTCTAAGACAATGTTTGAATGCAGATTGTGGCCCCAACATGTGTCACATAATAAATTGTTTTTGGGAGCATCTTAGCCCCTGCTGACTGTTTGAATACAACAAAATAAATACAATTTTGACAAATACTGAAAAAAAAAAAAAATATATATAAATATATATATATATATATATATATATATATATATATATATATATATATATATATATATATAAAAAAATATATATATATATATCGCTCATAGCAGTATATGTCTGTGCACACACAAGCGTAGTCCAACAAAGCTTACAAAATACAGGTATCCTTTCTTTGCCCGTGTGTCTGGTGCATGCACGCACGCCTAGCTGTACACTTCAACATTGTACCCAAACATGCAGGTACACGACGTCGGGCAAAACTGGCAAAGTCACATACATTACATAAACACGAGATTTGTCTCCAACATTTGACGGACTTAAGAGAAGTAATTACAGACACATATCTACGACGGGCTGATCGGCGCTTGACATTTGACACGCTGCACATCTGATAATGATGGCTATTGTACTCGGCTTCCAAGCGTCGGGAGGAGTTAGAGTTACGTCTTTGGACCACAGGTTATATTTAAACCATTTGTTACGGAGCGCAGCTCAGCTTGAAAAGGGAAGTCAAATCCGATTTAGGGAATAAGGCCCCGAGGAGGCCGTTAAGGTGTCAGGGCCGCGCACCTCTTTCAGTCGTCGGATAATAAAACCAAGGGGACACGCCTTGAGATGGTAACGCGAGATGCACTCCAAACATTAGTTTCATAGTAACGGCGATATATCCATTATTTACTTACTGAATGATACTGTACTGACGTGGCGACTTGGCAGCGCTCCTTTTCTGGCAGGATTCAGAAAGGGTACTCTCGTAGTCTGCATACCC
This sequence comes from Benthosema pterotum, assembly GCA_039105355.1. Taxonomy (NCBI): domain Eukaryota; kingdom Metazoa; phylum Chordata; class Actinopteri; order Myctophiformes; family Myctophidae; genus Benthosema; species Benthosema pterotum. The sequence continues at coordinate 23,775,365 of CM076977.1, forward strand.
GCGACTTATATTATGTACATCAGAACTGACTTTAAAAGCTGCCAGCTTTTGTATTGTATACTGTAATTATAAGCTGCTCGGAATACATTTTATATGTTGCTATTGCAATGCTTTCACTGGTGGAATACATTTTATATGTTGCTATTGCAATGCTTTCACTGGTAAATATCTTGTACTACTTGTAAAGCAGGGGTTTTCAACCTTTTTGATACCAGGGCCCACTATTTATACAGCATTTGAGCCACGGACCACCATTTGAGGACATTTTAGCCCCAGGGACCCCCCCAAAAAAGATTCCTTTTGCTTTCCAGGATGGATTTGGGGAAACAAAACGGGCAAACATACAGATCAAAATCACCATTAATTCTAGTTGTGTAGGTTAATTCAGATGAACTCTTGAGAGCGTAACAATTAAACTGGACCCTTGCGGGTCCAATAGTTACATATAGTTAACCAACTTACCTGGGGACCACCTGGAACAATCTCAAGGACCACTGGTGTTCCCCAGACCACCGGTTGAAAACCACTGTTGCAAAGGAATGATCCTTTGCTTGTCTGTTGTCTATTACATTACTGTATGTCTCTACAGCATTCTTATTTCAACCAGTATCTACTTACGGAGTGAGATAGTGTATACTGCCACGTGAGACTACTGTTTTTGGCAAGCTTTGTCCTTGCAGTGCAGTTTACAACACCCTCGACACTATGGCATGTTCTCTAACCTGAATCAGATTTTTTTTTAAACCTGTTGTCAAATACACTGGTGCTCAGTTTCACCAGCAGATAGAGTACCTGTCTGTTGTCAGTTACACAGGAGCTTTGTCATTCCAGCCAGATACAGTAGCTTTTACGACTTCTCAGTCATTTTGTTTGGCTGGTTCTTGTATTACTCCTGCATGTCTTAACGTCTGCCTGTTTGTTATGTCTGAGCTCTGCACACTGCAGATATGTGCAGTATGCATATAACATACATGTATGCATATAACCTATGGCAAGCAGAACCCTGTATCTATTAGGCATGTTGTCTAAATGACAATAGATTGAATATTATAGATGGATTTTTTCCACCCAAAACCATGATCATCACGTATTATTGTTATATGAGAAGGACGATCTTTTTTCCTTAAACGTTTTTATTTATTTTTTTTTTTAGCTTTATTTGCAGTCATTGCACATGAAAAAACACACCAAGGGGTTTAATTAAGTACTGTCACCTCTTAAACATATACAAAATTAGAAAAGATACAAAACAATCACAGCATCCCTCTTTAACAACTCATCAATTGAATTGAAAATAAACCATAAACAAGCAGCAATTGTAGGGAACACAAATAATGTTATCCACCATGTTGCCTCAAGACAGGCTAAGGATAACCGGTACCATTACCATCAGTACCAAGAATACAGGCATACATTGGTAGGCCTGCACTCAACATTGCACCCCATAGGATTCAAGTCACCTGCAGTAGGCTTAATCAGGTTTTGAATGACAGGTGCACCCTAGTTTATATTGCACATGGTTCTTTATAATAATCAATATTCGTCCTATTATCAATTTAACAAACCCTTCCGTATTGTCGATACATTGGGCTTCAGTGTAGATTAAACTTGAAACCCTTCTGAACAGTGAATTGTACTGCCTAATACAGTGATTTTCAGTGGTCCTTAATAGAGTTCCAGGTGGTCCCTAGCTAAAAGATGGACAGTTGGTTAACCCGTTGTAACTCTTTGAGAGCGTAAACATGAAACCACATGAACCCTTGCGGGTCCATTTTGTTTCATGTTTACGCTCTCAAGAGTTAAAACAGTCATCAAGTGAATTGGCCCTAGTTTACACAACTAGAGAATGTAGAAGCTTAATGGTTTGTATGTTTGACTGGTTTGTTTCCGAAATTCAGCCTGGTATTGTGGACAAAAGCAAAAGAAATCTTTAGTTTTGAGGTCCGTGGGGCAAAAAATGTAATGTCCTCAAATGGTGGTCTGTGGCTCAAATGCTGGATAAATAGTGGTATCAAAAAGGTTTAAAACAACTGGCCTAATGTACCTTGCTTGTATTCTGCAGGAACCAGATGTGCGACGGATTTCGCAGAGGTCCCCTCCATCCTCATGGAGTACTTCGCCACCGACTATAGAGTCATCAGCCAGTTTGCGCGGCACTATGAAACAGGACAGGTACAGCTCCTGAACCTTGGTGTTCCATCCAAACACTCATGTTTCCTTTTTGGCTTACAGTAGCTATACAAAATCATTTGCAGTTAACAACATTTCTAAGCTCAAATCAGTTTGGGGCATATGTGAAAATTACTTGAAATTTATTTGGAAGGAAAACTGTTGGTGCTGAACAAATATACTAAAAGTAAAGGTTTGAGTCCAGCCCACGACTTTATTGTTGTTACCTTACCTGCTCCTGTATGTATGTGTGTGTACATTAAACATGAAATTGTAAGTGATAACACAAATAAATGACAACATGTAAGGAACTGGAACACTATAGAATTTAAGCATATACAAAATGGCTACTCTTGCCTGATTGGCTGAAAATGGGCACCTACCTGAAAATGTATTTTTTTTTTTTGTTTATTAGCAAGCTGGAGAGACAGGGAGATCACTGTTGCTGAATAAACCCCATTAGAATTTCAGAATGTAGTGATTTATCGTTTTAACAAATTATGTTTGTACTGTACATTTGTATCACTTATTTGTCTAGGGTTAGGGTTGAGTGTATGGAGGTGAATGACTGTTGTCATATTTGCTTCCTCCCCATGTGTCTTTAGCCTCTGTCTGAAAGCATGGTGGCCCGTCTGTGCGAGTCTAAAAAGGTCTGTGGGGCTGCAGACACCCAGCTACAGGTACATTAAACAAGAGCAAGTAAGATCTATTGCATACTGGTTGTTTCAATTAATCGTTATATACTTCGGACAAAATCGATATGGAGGCTTCTACATATTGATTGTGTGGGTGATGCAGTTTTACTTACGCAATGTATAAACACTTGGCGCTCCATTTTCGTTACCGCTAAACCCCTTATCCCTTAACTTCTTTGCCTTTTTAAACTATTAAAAAACATTTTTCAATAGTTTAAATGGCCAGTCTACAAGCTCACAATGTGTCAATAGATTGGCACATTAAACTATTCCGAAAAAAAAAATTCAAAATAGAAAAAAAAATGATAAGGGCTTTAGGATAAGGGGTTTAGCCTTTGGAATATAGTGCAATGCACAATAAATCCACAAGGTGGCTCTTTTTTTCGGTACTGGTAGGTCTCTGAAAGTGTTTTTATTTACAAAGTATGGGTGCAATGCTTACAAGCTTTGCCTTTGCTGCTGTGTGAGATAGCTGCCTACCTCAGCGAAAGCATACTGAGCATTTTCTCATCGTAAATAATTGGTAGAGGACAGTTTTATGGAGACATATAGCTGTGTGTCTCCCTGTAACAAGAGCTATAGAGTACAGCTTGACTGATCTACAAGCATTGGGGGCTTGTAGATCACCTATTTTGATAAATACACATAAATACACAGCTATATTCTGCTGCGGCGCCATTAAACTTTACTGCCCTTTGAGTAAAACTTATCAGCCTTATATGGACTAAGTTATCACATAGACATAGACAATAACTTAAGGTGTTTTCACAAGATATCCATAGTGTTGCCAACGGGTTGAAAACTCACTTAACAGGACAATGGGCATAAGGGCGCTTTGAAAGGGCTTGCCAAGTGAGTGATTGACGAGAGATAAGAGTTGCGATTTAGAGCCTCTGTATTTGTTCGGCAACACTTCATGCTGTGGGGGAAAGAGGGTGTAGTCAGTAGAAAATGTACTTAACCAGACCTGCGCTCCATTCTACAAAATGTCTTCTTAAAACAGTTTTCTGAAAGCTTTATATTTCTATGTCCGCGAGTCTCAAAATGTTTCATGTTAAGAACTCCCAAAATTATATTTGTTAGGCCGACAACCCCCATCTGAAAATATGTTGATCCAGAAACCCTTCCAGAAGCATTGCCTAATGTGATGTTCCATTTCACGTTTTTCAAATGTGTGCAAATATTTTGAAAATAGCAGATCTTTTAGTGCACTCTATTGGGCTATTTTCAAATGGCCAAAAATGTATACAGGGCTGAAGTGGTTAATGTATGTTTGTTTTGTAATAATTATCAAAAATCTACAACGTAAGTAGTCACTCAAATTTCAAATCCATCACTGCGAATCACCACTCTTGTATGTGTGTTTTCCCCCCTCCTCCCCCGTGGGTAGGTGTTCTATGCCGTGTTGGACCAACTCTATCACAGCAACAAACCTCAGCACCAACATCAGTCCACCACAGCCATCCTGAAGGAGATGCAACAGAGCTACTATGGCCTACCATACACACCCAACACGGTATTCTCTCTCTCTCTCTCTCTCTCTCTCTCTCTCTCTCTCTCTCTCTCTCTCTCTCTCTCTCTCTCTCTCTCTCTCTCTCTCTCTCTCTCTCTCTCTCTCTCTCTCTCTCTCTCTCTCTCTCTCTCTCTCTCTCTCTCTCTCTCTCTCTCTCTCTACCAAGGCTACTTTTGAATAGGCTAGGGTTTGATTTTCCTGATAGCTCAAAAAATCAGATAACAAGCTTATTGAGTGGGCTAATCATCCACGTTGGCGCAAACGTTATATTAAAGGTGTGCTAGGTAACTTTGACCCTCATTACTTTTTCGATGTTTTCGAAAACATATTTAAAATGGGCTTTGAGGGCTGGAGTTCAGTGAATGGCTTGTGACAAATATGCCATAATGGTCATAGTGGATAAGATTTTAATGAAAAAGTTACCTAGTATAGATTTAAAGTGTATTGATACGTGCCAACCAGTGCTGTCCATGTGAACAAAATTACACTTCTAAAGTGACTTATATACTCGTATTTGCCAGTTAACAGTTTCTTTTCTGTAAATCTGTAAAGACCTCAATTGCCTTCCATCTGCTAGAAAGGTACTGTATTTTAAGGCCATAGTAAAATATAGTCCTGTTTAGAATTCGTCATCTGTCTTTCCACAAAGTAATATAAAAACCCTCGATTGTGGGCTCAATAACAACCCGGCTGGATAAGCCTGATCGATAATGTGCTTGTTATCTCTCAAGAGTTCATTATCTTAATAAGGGTCAATGGACCACTGGTTTACTCTGATGGATTGATTTTGTGCTTTCCCAAGGTGATGATGAGATCAATTACAGCTTTTCAAGTCGATGACGGATGCTTTAGACAGAGAAACATGTTTTTTTTGTGAATCCATCCAATGTCATTCCCATCCAAACCTTTCATCAAGTTGTTTCAACGGAACAGGACCTAATGGGCCGCCTCCCTCATCTTAAAACATGGTGTTCCAGGGGCTACCCCAGAAGCAAAGATGATTGTGTTAAAGCAGTGGTTTTCAACCTTTTGACACCAGGGCCCACCATTTATTCAGCATTTGAGCCACGGACCACCATTTGAGGACATTTTAGCCCCACAGAACCCCAAAACTAAAGATTTATTTTGCTTTTGTCCACAATTCCAGATTTGGGAAACAAAACAGTCAAACATAGACAACTACATTCTCTTGTTGTGTAGACTTGGGCTAGTTCAGATGATGAATATTTTAACTCTTTGAAGAGTTAGATCTGGTTAACCAACTTTCCATGATTTAGCCTGGGGACCACCTGGAATCCTCTCAGGGACCACTGGTGGTCCCCGGACCACCTGTTGAAAACCCCTATGTTAAAGAATTCAGTGAAAGCATCAGCAGTGCTGTAGGGACATACAACGTGGGAGGGGACAATATTAGAGATGGAGAGTTGAGACTAACTAGAGAACCACTGCTGTTACTGCAAGTTCTATAGACTATTAAAGCCACAATGGTCCTCACAGTGAGCAGCGGGAGCCAATACACAACGACGATTAAAACAACGATTAAAAATGTACGCATTAAAAATGTGAATGGTACATGCTAGATTTAGAGAGACCACCAGCGCCGGTCGGGAAAATTAATAAATATATAATCCGGTCGTTCCCCAATAGTGCAGGGACATTCCGACCATGGAAAACATGACGTGCACCGAAAACAGCACATCTACAAGCTTTAGGATGAACGAGTATTTGAAGAGATCAAAACTAGCAATAGAATATGTTTAGAAGTTTAGAAACATCTTCCAGAAACATGAATGGTCTTATGTTATGATTCCTACAGCTGGTCGGATGTTTCAGTCTTGAGATTTTATTTCTATCTTTCCTCCCTTTTATTTCTTTATTTTCCTCCCTCCTTCTCTCTGGTTCTAGTATATCTTTTACCCAGCCAGGCGCAGCACCGTTTAAAGGATTAAGTCCTTTTTTTGGAGGCCCTGTTAAAATAACAAAGCAGAGGTATACTTTGAATGAGCACTCCCTGGGGGAAATATTTGAAACTCTTCTTTCTGCCTGGTCCTTTAATGAAAAAAGCATTTTTTTTTTCTTTTTTCTTCTTCTCCCCCTCCTTTTTTTTCTTTTCTGCTGCCGCAAGCAGGAGGTGGGGTTTGGGAAGAGGGAACCAGAGAATCAAAACCACACAGTCATAATTTTTACCAGGAATGGCCTTCATAAAGAATTTATTCTGCACTATGATTATGTAGGGCCATGGGGAATAGAGAGAGAGAGCTCAGTACTGCTGTGTGTGTTCGTCCCATCTTGGATTCTCCACCACAGCCAAAGTCTCTCTCTCTTTCCCTCCTTCACTTATGTCCTTACCGGCCCACTTGGATACTGCAGTGGTTCTCTACCAGTGGTCCAGGGGACCACTTGTGCACCTTGAGGGGGTTCCAGCAGGGTCCCCAACTAAATGAGCAGTTGGCTTGCCTAAATGGACCCTTTATAGATCGTAAAATGAAACCAAATGGTTTCATTGTACTCCACTTAAAAATGTCCAGTTCGCTGCTGTTGAGATTCTCGCATCACAGCATCGGAACGATATTTAGTACAGATTGTGCAGGGATGGTTCATCTTTCACCTCTATGCCCTCATCCTTGGCACTCTCGGTTAACAACACAGCAAGAAGAAAAAAAAACATTTTCCACAGTGAAACAATCATTTTGAATGGTTAATGTTGCACAGAGCTGCAGAATCTAAACAGTGGGGCGATGTTGACATGTGTATAGTATATATAGAGTGGGCCTATCAGTTCCCGCAGAGTACACCGAGAGAGAGGGGGGGGGGGGCTGTGAGTAACACAGAACACATGGTGGATCATCGTTGGGACGCGAAGATAATATTTGGAAATAATGGCAGCAACCACAACGTTCCGTCAAGGGCATGTTGACGTTTCTTTAAGCTGTGTATCTTAGCTTTGGAAGGCTTTTTAGGGCCCAAGATAACCCCCCCTCCCAACCCCAAACCCCCTTCTCCAAATAAATGCTGTTCCTGAGGTACCCTCTGCCCGTGTGAAGGCACATTCGACCCCTCAGAAAACGCGGTGTCGCTGCTTATCGCCGCGAACAAATGACCACCACCAGCCGTGCTGTGAGAGAACAAAAAATGCCTTTTATCTCATATACTCCAAGAGGAACAGAGTGAAAGGCCGTGCTGGCTGACTTTGTCTGCCTCTTTATATGCAGGGATCAAAAGGATATTTGGCTGACATGTGACCCAGTTTGCACGTCCTCGAAAAGAGTTGGCGTTAGCGATTTGATGGCAAGGGGATTGAAAAACAAAGGGAAGCTTGGGAGGTTTGAATGGTGAATAGCGGCGTCGCGGTTGTGATGAGTGTTCTCTTAAGCACCTCCTTAAGACGCAGATATCACACCGAGCTGTTGTTGGGGAGCTGATTTAGATTATCCATTTCCTTAATATCAAATGGCTATAATTCTATAATGGCATGGCTATAATTCTCTTTGACACCACATGAAATGCAATGTGTAGTTTGAAAGCACGAGTCACGGTAGGCTGACTTCGCACTGTCTGCATGTATTAGGCTTCACTAAGACCTCTTCGCTTGCGCCGTAACTTCCACCTTATTTGATCTTCTATGAAAAACAAGAACCTTTTGTGAGATCTAATGCTGTGCTCATGATGTCTCACAAAGGCAACTCGAACACACAAAACAAAACAAAAATCATTCTAATCTCTGAACAGTGCATCCTTGTATGCTTTTCTTAGATTCAGGTGTGCACTTTGCTTTTCTTTTCCAATGAATTGGATTTTCCTGCCGGCGGAAAGAGACCTGTAGCCTAGGTGGACTCGAGGCCATGGCTGTAATAGTCCTTTAGCAAAGTGTGTGCAGCCAGTCGACCCCCTCCTCCTCCTCCTCCAGCCCATGACTTGGCTGCGGTTTCCCAAATGTTATGGTTTCCTGAACTCCGTCTCCTCTCTCAGGAGTACTATTTACCCTTATTAAAGTCATTAACGGCCCAGATGGGTCTCGTCAAGCCGACACTTTTAGGAGCTTAAGCACGTTTGCGCGCTGCAGGGATCATCCACATCTGACCAGACCCCCAGACCACCTCTCACTCACACCCCCCACCCTAAAGATAAGCAGTCGATTCTTCTCCCTCTCTCCAGTCTCTGACGCCCATCTTCAACCACGTGGTCCAGAGCCTGAACGGTTTTCAGAAGATTTTAAGACTATTACACCTTGGACCCACATTCTTTAAAGATTTTTTTTAGAGAGAGAGAGCGAGCAGTCAATTCGCCTGTTATTGAGATGGAGGGATGGATGGATGGTTGGAAAAAGAGAGAATGTGTATAGGAGGGTCACATGAGGGATAGCCTCGACACCCAGGCTTTCATTTTCGTCTGTGTTGCGGCAAAGGGAAAAGCCTGCCAGTGGCAAGTTCTACGCATGCCAGTGGGCATGGGCCCCTCTCCCCAAAAATTGTGAATCTATTTTAAACCATTCTGTATTGTTTTAACTTTGGCTGAAAAATAGCAGGCGTTCGCGGCTCATAGCGTGCCACTCTGTGGCGCACTATGAGCCGCGAACGCCTGCTATTTTTGAGAGAGAGAGAAAAATAGCAGGCGTTCGCAGGCGTTCGCGGCTCATAGCGCGCCACTCTGTGGCGCGCTATGAGCCGCGAACGCCTGCTATTTTTTCAGCCAAAGTTAAAACAATACAGAATGGTTTAAAATAGATTCACAATAGCCCTATAGTTTACTGGTGTTGTGTAAATACTAAGAACTTTTCTAAATCATCTCAAGGAATGCCTTGAATTAAAAGGTGTAGGCTATTGTACAAAGAAAAAAACGATGTTAACACTGCCTTGAGTTTTTATGTTGGAGTTGAATCAGTTAAAGGTAGGGGTAAGTGATTTGAAATTCATTGTGTAGTACCAGCCTGGTGCACTAGGGGCGCCCAAGAGTAGCTACACTATGTGAACCTGCTGCTCGATCCTGATTGGAGGAGAATTCACCCTCCACCTGGGAAACTTTTATTAGCTCCTCTGGTAACATGGGGGAGGGGGGCAACTCCATATATGGTCTGCACACCTTATAATAGAGCCTTTTAACAGAAAAAAAAATTGGGGGTGATATCTGACAAAAGTGAAATCACTTCCCCTACCTTTAATTAACAATGCCTTGAGTTTTTATGTTGGAGTTTCATTGAATTAAAATGAATAAGTATAATGTCACACAAGGACACACAGAAGTAGGGTTAGTAAACAAGACTGTTCTGTAGTAGTGAAACTAGAAGCTTTGCTTTAGTTTGTATGAATAGATGGAGATGGAGGCATGAGAACACTCCAGCACTATCCTACTGGAGTCTGGGGCTGGGTTCCCCCCCAAAAAAATGTTTGGAAGCCCCAAGGCTAAAACTCCGGCACTGTTCAGAAGTTCAGATGCTTATGCAGCACTGATATTTTGGGGGATGGTCTTTGTGGTAATCTAGAGCTGTTAACAGCTGCAATCCTTTTTTTCTTTTTTTTTTTAACTTCAACTGGCTGAACGTTTGAGTGTTTGCCAGCTGAATTTCCCTGCAGTCCCCATACATTTACAGCTACCATAAAAGAGCTGCTGTTTATAGATAAGATAGAAGCAAACCCTCAGGCAGGTATATAGAGTGAGAAGATGGCTTGTGAAAATCCCATGTTTCGCCCTTTTTAAAGAAATCAAATTACTGGCAGCGAGGGTAAGGTTTACAGCGTGTTTACAGTATAGTCATAATTCAGTACATTACAGGCCAGTTATACAGAGTACTCTGCCTTCTCTCACAAGCTTGATGAATACATTAAGAATAGGAAAAGGACTGAAATACAGGACCAAAACAGACAATAAAATCAAAAAAATAAATCTCACATTGCATCCCATTGCCACTATATTCAGCTAATAGACCACCGTTCTGCATGTTTAAAAACCCTATAGAATTTCTGGGCAGAACCCTGGTGAAATATTTGAGCTCCTCAAGTTTTAGCCAGTGTTGCTGTGATAGGGGAATTGTTGATTTCCATTTAATGATGAAGTTTCATGATGAAACTTGATGAAACTTTCTATTAGTTCACAAAATATGAATTATTTGGTTGATGGAGCGGTTTATTGTACATAAACCAGTTCAACCCTATACATTTTGGCCAACCGATCTACGATTTCACAATCTGTCCCACATTGAGGCATTGTGAAAGCTGATATTTTCAAAAGATTTTTATACATTAAAAAAAAAACTTCTTCATGGATAGTACTTTCTACTTTTGATACTTAAAGTTCACCTAAACAACAACGAGTATTTGTATGTTGCATTATTGATTTATTTACTTAAGTACAAATTGCAAGTACTTTTCCCACTGCTGAGTTCCATTGTGTTTGCCTTTCAGCTCTGCCTACTGTTCTGTATCATATCCACATGCAGTAAAAATCCGCTGACAAATGGATTCATTGGAGCTATTCTAAGCTTTCACACATTTTTAAAACACGTTATGATTGCTAATCGTTTTGCCCTTTGTGTTTTTTTTTTTCTTTCCCCCCTGACTGGCCGTACAGGCATGGCAGCAGAGGTTCAGCCATCTGGTGGGCTACGGGGCCAAGTATTACTCCTACCTCATGTCCCGAGCTGTAGCCTCCATGGTGTGGAGGCAGTGCTTCGTCCAGGACCCTCTGAACAGGTAACATTGATGATATAGTGCAGGCGTCCAAGAGAAGGGGCTGCATTGTCGTTACCATCTAAACCCCTTTTCCTAAACCCCTTATCATTTTTTTACTATTTTGAAAAGCTTTTTGGAATAGTTCAACGTGCCAATTTTTTATTTGACACATTGTGAGCTTGTAGACGTGCCATTTAAACTATTGAAAAATGTTCTTTTTTGATAGTTTAAAAAGGCAAAGACGTTAAGGGATAAGGGGTTTAGCGGTAGCGAAAATGGATCCCAAGGTCTTTACGGCTCTAGTTGGGATTATCAACCTGTTACATTTCAAGGGCCCCCAGTTTGACATCCATTAGTCTAGCCCAGGGGTTTTTGACCTTTTTTATACCAGGGCCCACTGTTTCTTCTGCATTTAAGCCATGGACCTCCATTGGATGACATTTCAGCCCCCACAGACCCAAAACTAAAGATTTCTTTTGTTTTTGTCCACAAACAAACAGATCAAAATGACCATTAATCCTCTACATTCTCTAGTTGTGTAGACTTGGGCTGATTCACATACTGAATATTTTAACTCTTGAGAGTGTAAACAGTTTCATGTTTGCGCTCTCAAAGAGTTACACCTGGTTAACCATTATTTAGCCTGGGGACCACCTGGAATTCTCTCAGGGACCACCTGTTGAAAACCCCTGGTCTAGCCCATTTCCAAATGAAACCCCCATTGTACAAATTGAACCAAATGGACCTGTTAGGATCTATGGGTTTTGATTTGTTACCATAAGCGGTGATCTGTGCAAACAGAATGCACAAAAAAGCATGAAAACGAGAAGAAGACATGTGATCCAACTTCATGACCCGGACGTGATAATAATCTCCCATTTTTTGAGCCAGGATTGCGACCCTGGCCAGTAGAACCACTACTGCGTGGTGAGGGAGGTGAAAATAAATGATTTCTTGAGCTCCTAACATCGTCTTTGAAGTCATTCTGAGCCGTAAAACCACTATAAAACTGTGCAAAAGTGATCACCGACACCCAGCTGAACTCATGAATTTAGTTGCAGGCTTGGGGTCATCATGAACGTGCTGCTTTATACTGGCTGCTTTTCCTTTCGATGCCTGTTAAACATGGGTACGTGTCTGTCTAGGCTGGGTATTTGGGGATATTATTATAATTAGTGTGCCTTCTGGGTTTCTACTGTTCCCCACTAACTAGCACCGAGGCGAACACCTCCTGACAGGCAGCCTTTCCCTGGCTACTGTTAAAGTTCTCCTGCTCTCTCTCTCTGACATATAACATGACATTAATATGAAACCCCACACCCCACCCTGACTGGCAGGTGTCTGCAGTTATAATCCACAGACAGATCATAGCATTCATCCAAATTATACCACAACACCACCAACCAACCCCCCACCCACCCATTCTTATCAGCAGAGTGCTCGACCCTTGGACTTGACAAAAGCTTTGTTTAGAGAAAAGACCCCGTTTCCGCCTTCCAAAGCACGCATACATAGTCCCTCAGACGTTTCTCTCTCTCTCTCTCTCTCTCTCTCTCTCTCTCTCTCTCTCTCTCTCTCTCTCTCTCTTTCTGTCTTTCCTTCTTCCTCCTGTTCTGGTTGACATTGTTTTAGTTCCACCTGCGGCTGTTGGATCTCTGTCTCCTGTCATCGGAGCGTTGCGGAGAGACAGAGAGAGAGAGAGACGGCTTAGAGATTTGGCCCAGAGGCTCAGGGTGGATGGTGGGAGGGAGGGAGGGGTGGGTTTATGAGGAACTGATGAGGGAGAAAGAATACAGGTGGCTGTAATCTTAGATGATCTCTCAGTTCTCTATTCTCCCTTCTTCACTCTCTTTCTGTCTCTCTCTCTGTTATACAGAGACATGGGTGAGAGATACCGGCGGGAGATGCTAGCCCACGGTGGAGCCAAGGAGCCCATGCTTATGGTGGAAGGTAAACGAAAATGATTAGATATTAAACCATGTTTTGGACCTGACCAGCTCGTCCCAAACATTTCCGCTGGCATCTGTGTAAGAAGTGATGGGGCCTCCTAATGCCCTTTGAATACACACCTTACTTAAAACGGCTGTAGAAAAGAGATCTTTTATTTTGATGGTCCCAAAATTCACTTACCTCCCAAGCATAAACCAATGTGACCATTGTAACTTTAAATGTCATCAGAAGCTTGGGTATAAACTGTATTCCGAATTGCCCAGGCATCCTTCAAATCAGAACCTGTCAAATCGCAGTTGGATATCTTGGATATGAGAACTTCACTGTCTCCCTAATTGCATCCCAGGCAGGGTTGCCAAGTCTGCTTATTTACAATAACTTAAGGCATTTTTCCCCAGAGTTGCGTAAAAAAAATATGTGGAGCTTGTGGTTCTTTTGGCTTGTTTTATTGTTTGTTTTGAAAATCTTAACATTTCTTTGATGTATATGCTATAAATACCCCGTCCAGACACTAAACAGTTTTCTTAGACATCTGACCTCTTGTCCCTCGCAGGCGTTCTATGACTATGATTTTCACACTTTCAGTCAAACAGACCCCCTGGGCCAACCTCATGCTGTTTCCCAATAATGCCTCAAACAGGTTAGGTTTACCAAAGTCCAACATCAAAGCCTATCTTTGCTGTATAGGAATTATGGTGTCAGTCATCTCCCCGTGTCTAGTATTGCCAATAAATGGCTTGCCTATAATTACCATTGTGTGATGTTGAAATCGTCCTGGCAATCTCGGTAGCCAGAAGGGTGTTTTTAGTCCACTGGGTGTCTGTATTACAGATGATTGATCGAGTCCAAAATAATGGTAGGTTTAATCTTTCAAGTGGTAAGATTTTGTGCAAACAAAACTCAACTCACAACAAGTAACCATCTATGTTGGAAGTATGCAGTTGGCTTACGAAGGATGAAAGAGACATTTCTTTTGGTTTCATTATAGTTTAGGAGTTTGGGAATGTGTGGGGAGTTGTCTTAGGTTATCAACCATAATTCTTCCATTATTAACATTTCAAGCTAGCACCGGCACCCAAAGGGAACTTTGGTGTTAGTTTGTGGAGAGGGAGAGAGACGGGCGTCTGTAAGTCCATTAGTCAAGCCATAATTCTTTCACTCAGGTATTCACAGCTGCTGTTGCTGCGGTTAGGCCATCACCTCGCTCTGTGCTGGTGGTTTCATAATAATGGTACATATTTACCAGTTTAACACGCCTCATAGGGTTTCGTACCTTTGTTTAGAAGTGATCTCTGTCAGACCATACACAGGGCCCATAGTGGTAATGTGGTGGGTAGCTAGGGGACCTGGGATGGTGGCGTCTGAGTGGCACGTATTTTATAGTCCACGTCATTGTGTACTTTACAGAATATTTCGTGAAGATTCTTGTAAACCATATTTTTTCTGTTCTATGGACCCTAAAGGACACAAAAAAAGCGGTTTACATTTTTTCCCTCCACCCTAACATTATTTTATCACCATGGCAACATGGCGTTGTGTATCAATCTGTCTGTATTTCTGTCAACATCATTTCTCCAAATCTGCCTGCCCGATTTACACCAAATTTGGTCCAGAGGTGTATAATGTGCTCAAGAACACTCCATAAAAATTTCACCATGATCGGCCCATAGGTGGCGCTACAGTACCAAATTCAAAACCAAAAATCGTGATTATTCACAAACAATTTGTCTAATTTCAATGAAAATTGCTGGGTTCTTGCACAATGGTCTGAGACACAAGCCCTGCAAATTTGACCACTATCCACCAATAGGTGGCGCTACAATAACATATTTAAAATGACCAATTCGCTACAAAAACCTTAAATAATCGCGCGCAGACAGTGTTTTGTTTCAAATGGAAAAAAATAACTTGACTTTCTCTTTTGACAAAAAGAAATTGCATCCACGATAATTGGACATTAATAATACTACCCCCCACCGTCTATTATTAATAATAATAATCTGAGTGGGTGTAGGAGAAACTTATATAGCGCTTTTTTGAGTACCCAAAGACACATTGCATGGGGGGTGACTACAGAGGTAAAATAAAAAGAAGCAACTTAATTGAGGGGAGTCAGGTTGATCAGTGCTTTATATGGGGCCAGGAGTGTTGAAGTGGATTCTTTGTTTGACTGGTAGCCAGTGAAGGTCACAGAGAACAGGTGTGATATGATCTCTGGATATATTGTAGTTTATTGAGGACTTTGGAGGTGGTGCTGTGGAGGATACTCTTGCAATAATCAAGGCGTGATGAGATGAAGGCGTGGATGAGAGTTTCAGCTGCAGAAAATGACAAGAAGGGTCGGAGACGAGCAATGTTCTTGAGGTGGAAGAAGGCAGTTTTGGTGACATGGTTGACATGGGAAAGGAATGAGAGGGTGGGTCAAAAAAAGATGCCAAGGTTGCAGATGTGGGTGGAAAGTAAATCAATGCTGAGTGAAAAATCCTGCATAGAACTGGTGAGGGAGTTGGGACCAGTGATGATGATTTCTGATTTATTGCAGTTATTGGTTGGTTGGAGTGATGGCTTTGGTGGAGAAATACAACTGTGTGTCATCGGCAAATGAGTGGAACTGAGGTCCATGGTGATGGAGGATCTGACAGTGTGGACAGTGGGAGGATGTTTAAGATGAAGAGCAGGGGACCAAAAACAGAGCCGTGGGGACACCATGGGTAACAGGGGTAGTGGAGGAGTTGCAGTTCTTGACAGAGATGAATTGTTGTCGATCAGAGAGGTAGGATTTGAACCAAGAAAGAGCAGTTCCTGTTGAATCAATGGAAGATTGGAGACAGGTGATGAGAATGGAGTGACTGATGGTGTCACAAGCGGCACTGAGGTTGAGGAGGACGAGGATGGAGAGGTGAACGGAATCAGCAGAGAGGAGGATATTGTTGGTGACTTTTGTGAGAATGGTTTCTGTGCTAGGGAATGGAAAACAGATTGAAGTGTTTTGTAGAGGTTATTGGAGTCTATGTGAAACTTGAGCTGAGAGGCAACAGTGTGTTCCAGGATTTTGGAGAGGAAAGGAAGGTTGGAGATGGGTCAGTACTCAGTAGTTGCCCCAATATTTTTCCCAATATTGGGGTAAAAGTGGCTAGATGAGAGCAGGGGGAGCTGGCCAGTGGAGAGGGAGGTTTATGATATTGGTGATAAGTGGAGAGAGAACAGGAAGACTGGCAATGAGAGAACAGGAAGACTGGCAATGACCAAGGTGATGGGTATCGGGTCAAGGATACAGGTGGGGGTTTTCATGCCAGAGGTTATGGAGGAGAGGTTGGATGCAGTTTATGTATTAAAGGATTGAGTAGTTGCTGCCGGACTGAATAACAGATGAGTAGTGGGACAACTAAAAAAGTTTTACTCTGATTACATTTTGGGTTTGGCTATTATAGCCTGTTCAAATTTGGCTCTCCACATTTTGAGCTATCGAGGTGCATGCACTGTTGAGAGCATTTTTGTATTGTTCCAGATGCGGTTTGTAAGCCTTGGAATGAACCTGTTTTCTTGACAAGCCGTTCCAGTTGACGACCCTGTTTTTTTAGTTGATGTAGATGATCCGTGTACCAGGGGGCTGAGTGGGTGTAGGAGACGTGCTTGGTCATTGTGGGGGCAAGTTGATTGAGACAGGTTGAGAGTGTGTCATTGTAAACATCGACCAATTTAATGTTTGGGGTGGGTGGACTAGGGTCAGATATGGTGTAGGACAATAATGAGGACATGAAGGAGGGGTTAATAGATTTGAGGTTCCGGAAAGTTATGGAGCGTTTTTCATTGTTGAGGGGAGTGGGGGTGTCAATGTCCATGGTGATGGCTATGTGGTCCAAGATGGTGGAGCCAAGGTCCATGCTGGTGACATTATGAGTGGTTATTCCTGTAGTACAGATGAGATCCACAGTGTGTCCTTCTGTGGGTGGGAAAACGGACGTGTTGAGTAAGATTGATAAGGTTTAAAATGTCAAGGAATTCAGTGGCGCTTTGAAGTCAGGTGAGTCCACGTGGATATTGACATCTCCAGACAGAGATATGCATCTCAGTGAGCAGTGTGAGAAATACAGAAAATTGATAGGGGAACTGGTGGATTGTACAGTCCAGGAATGAGGCATTACCCCAGGTGAAGGAGTTTAAGTATCTCGGGGTCTTGTTCACGAGTGAGGGGAGGATGGAGAGGGAGATCAGCCGGAGAATCGGAGGAGCAGGGGCGGTATTGCAGTCACTATACCACACTGTTGTGACAAAAAGAGAGCTGAGCCAGAATGCAAAGCTCTCTGTCTACCGAGCTATCTTCATCCCTACCCTCACTTATGGTCATGAAGTGTGGGTCATGACCGAAAGAACAAGGTCATGAATACAAGAGGTTGAAAAGAGTTTTCTCCAGCGGGTGGCTGGCATCTCCCTTAGAGATAGAGTGACAAGTTCAGTCACTCGGGAGAGCCTCTTCGCCTGGAAAGGAGCCAGCTGAGGTGGTTTAGGCATCTGGTTAGGATCAGGATGCCTCTTGAGCAACTCCCTAGGAAGGTCCTCGAGGCACGTCCCACTGGGAGGAGACCCCGGGGCAGACCAAGGACCAGATGGAGGGATTACATTGACTCTCTGGCCTTGGATCGCCTCAGGATCCCCCAGGAGGAGGTCGCCGGTTGCTCGGGAGAGGGAAGTCTGGAGCTCTCTGGTGGAGTTGTTGCCCCCGTGGCCCGAACTAGGATAAGTAGATGAAGATGGATGGGCAGGTTTGGGCAGTCTATGACTGCTGCGACCAATGGTTTAGGGCCAGACAGTTTGAAGGTGAAATGTTCAAATGAGAAGGGAACAGGAAAATTAACTGGACTGATTTTGATTTGATGTGTTGTTTGTGTATTATGACTATGCCACCACCACGTCTCTCGATGCGGAGTATGGGGCGTGGTCTTATTTAGTGTAAAATATTCCAAGGCTATTGCCTCTTTCTCCCCCAGAGCTTTAAAATTTACTTAAATGTGACAAGAATCACATTGCAATTACATGAAAATCACTGTATTAATATGTGAAGACCATGCATCTGCTTCCTAAATGGGTTACTGTAGCGCCACCCATTGGTGGATTGTGGTCAAATTTGCAGGGCTTGTGTCTCAGCACATTGTGCAAAAACCCAGCAATTTTCATTTGAATTAGACAATTAGTTTGTGAATAATCGCGATTTATAATTTTTAATTTGGTACTGTAGCGCCACCTATGGGCCGATCATGGTGACATTTTTATGGGGTCTTCTAGAGCATATTATACACCCCTGGACCAAATTTGGTATAAATTGGGCTGGCAGATTTGGAGAAATGATGTTGACAGTAATACAGACAGATTGATACACAACGCCATGTTGCCATGGTGATAAAATAATGTTAGGGTGGGGGGAAAAAATGTAAACCGCTTTTTTTGTGTCCTTTAGGGTCCATAGAACAGAAAAAATATGGTTTACAAGAATCTTCACGAAATATTCTGTAAGCTGGATTTTGCTACACAACTACATAGACTATTTACAAACAATGGCTGGAAACCCAATTTTGGGTTGTGGATATGTTTCTATGCATCGTTACTGCGAGATTCAATTCCATACATTTCCATACATTTTAGTAGTGAAAACACTCAGAGTGTGTGACTCTGATTTGGGGAACTAACAACTGCTATAAAGATCTCACACACACACGCACGGACACACACAAACACACGGCATATGATGATGGTCACAGTGCCTGAGTTAAAGGCTATATGCAAATAATATATTAACATTGTTTTATGCAGCTGGGTCTACCAAATGGTTAGAAGGATTGTAGGAACAAGTAAGTTAGTATGCTGTTTTTTTTTTGTTAATTTACTGTATTTATTTTTTAACATTGTTTATGCAGTACTTCCTGCTTTATTGTTCAAAGTGTTCAACGTATTCATTGTTCAAGCACTACTCATCGACTGTTTTGATCATTTTGAATTCAACCACGAGTTCAAAAGCCCATATCGGCCAGGCATTTTTAACATTTTTGAAACAGTCTTGACACAAAAAGTCACTTATTCCACATGGTCTGAAGCACGCAAGCAGTGACCCTGCTCCCTGACAGCATAGTGTGTGTGCGTAAGAAGTATTGGTTGGGATAACTTTGTAGTTTTTGTTTTTTTGTTTTTTAAACAGTTTTGGGACCTGGAGGTCACACAAGGTCACTTCCAAGCTACCTGACCTTTGAACCTAAGTGCCAGGTCCCTTCCTTTAAGCGTCTGCAGCAGTTTGTTTGTAGCTGCTGATGGATGCCTGCTGCACTGCACCCCCACCCCATAACATCCGGCCATGCTTCTGTAGCATGCTTGGACAAGACAACAGGAGAGAGAGAGGGGGAGGGAGAGAGGGGGAGGGAGGGCTGGTATTAGGTGTACTGTAAATCTGTCCTGCAGGTTCGCCACTGGCTTTAACCACCATCTTCTCCTTCACCTCCCAGCTCTCACAAACCCCATCCTACTCAACCTACATCCTCACCTTCCTGCCTCAATTAGCACTAAGCCCCTCCCAAATCCGGCCTTGTCCAATAGCTATGTTGGAAGAGGAAAGCTTGACCTGGATAGCAACAGTTGCTAAAGTATTTGGATTGCCATTGGACAGTGAGCAAACCCCACCCCCAAAGGGTGGGGCTTAGAGAAGAGCTCATTATTACTTGCGCGAGAGGAGCACAAGTTAAGCGATCGGTGCACGGTGGGACGTGGTGCGCGACGCACAGTCAGCAATCATCGTCCTTCGGGGCACTCCGATTGCCCGGTTTGGGTGATGGCGTAATTGGGACCTCAGTTAGGAGAGGAGGGAGGCGTGGGGGTCCATGACGTGGTGATGGTAGACGGAGACTTTACTGTAAAATGTCTTTCAATTGAGAAATTCGAGAGATGACGTATTATGAAGTAATTATGAAACCTTTATAATTAATATTTAGAAATTTAGCATCTGAAAAACTGATGCTCCTTAAAGGTAGGGGAAGTGATTTGAAATTCATGGTGTAGTACCAGCCTGGTGCACTAGGGGCCCCCAAAAGTAGCTACACTATGTGAACCTGCTGCTCTCTCCTGATTGGAGGAGAATTGTGGTGACCTGGGGAACTTTTATTAGCTCCTCTGCTAACGTGGGGGAGGGGGAAACTCCATATGTGGTTTCCACACCTTATAATAGAGCATTTTAACAGAAAAAAAATATTTTTTGGGTGATATCTGACAAAAGTGAAATCACTTCCCCTACCTTTAAAGATTAGGTAGGTGATAAACCATCTGCCATCCCTCAAGATTTTCAGATTAATTGGTTTGAGAGAGGGAGTGTGACGTATTTATTTCAGAGGAATAAAAGTTTGTTTTTGTTCATTTCTGATTTGCATGCTCCACTCACTGTGCAAGTATGCACAATGCACAAGTATGCCAATCTCGTTTTGTCTTTTTTCATTTCACAATTTTGTTATTTAGCGGAATCAAATTTACAGTATAGTCATCAAGGACCATAAGTAAGTCACTGTATAAACCTCCATTTGCTATGTAAGTAACATACAGTAAGTTTAGCTTTGGATGCGCCTGGAAGGTTGTCAACGCTAGTGCAAGTGCTGCGGCCTAAGATGGATCCTTACCTATCCACGTCTTCTACCCACTGAACTCCCCATTCCTTTGCCTCTCCAGTCTCTCAGTCACATCCGCCTCTTTGATCGGATTGCTATCCTGACAGCAGCACTGACCGTCCACGTTTGTTCCTGGTTCTCTGCCAAGCCTGGTTCTCTGCCGCCAAGTAGCAAAACGCTCTCCCCGTCATTGCATCCGTAGTTTAGGTATAATAATAATAATAATTTTATTTATATAGCACTTTTCCAAAAACATCTGCTTTTTAGATAGTTTTGCTTTGAAGTCGCTGTTTTAATAGACACCTGATTTTGTAGACTACCTATTGCATGTACGACGTAGATGTGAAAGATGTTCTTTTTCTGTCCTGTCCCATGATTGTACGGTGGCCTTCTATGGGTGGGGGATTGACTGTAATCATACACTGTCAAAATATATTACGCTTGGTTTGTTCCAGTATGATTACGTGATTAGAAATCAAGTCTTATCACGGGATTTTCAAAATGATCAGAATCAGAGCATATTGTTGAATACTATCCGATACTTATTTAACCCCATTCACAGTCGCTTACAATGCTGGCAATTTTCTGAATCATTTCATTTTGGCATCCTGTGAACATGTGTTTAACATGCATGGCGGGATATCTGCCAGTGTCTGTGGGTTATTGCATAGCTGCATAGTGCATGTATTCCCAATTTGCATAATTTCCATTTTTTAAGTGGTGCAACCGCTTCCTCAATGAGCGGCTGGCTGGGTTGGTTTGTTTGTCCTTCCAACTTCAAAATTTCAACTGGTGGTCCGGGGACCACCAGTGGTCCTTGAGAGGGTTCCAGGTGGTCCCCAGGCTACATGATTGGACAGTTGATTAAAGGTAGGGTAAGTGAGTTGAAATTCATTGTGTAGTACCAGCCTGGTGCACTAGGGGCCCCCAAGAGTAGCTACACTATGTGAACCTGCTGCTCCATCCTGATTAGAGGAGAATTCACCCTCCACCTGGGGAACTTTTATTAGCTCCTCTGCTAACGTGGGGGTCTGCACACCTTATAATGGAGCATTTTTAGTTAGAATTTTTTTTTGGGTGATATCTGACAAAGATGTAAATCTTTGAGAATGTAAAGATACTTTTAAGAGTGTAACCATGAGACATCATGGTTCATTATTCATCATTATTCTTCACCCGAATAAGCCCAAGTTTACACAAATTTACACAAATTTCCCAAATCCAGCCTGGAATTGTGGACCAAAGCAAAAGAAATCTTGAGTCTTTGGTCTGTGGGGCTAAAATGTCATCAAATAGTGGTCCGTGGCTGAAATGCTGAATTAATGGTGAGCCCTGGTATCAAAAAGATTGAAAACCACTGAAGTAGAAGTTCCGACACGCTAACTCTCCCGCTTTTGCAGTGCATTGTAAACAGAGCCTTGAACACTGATGGCAACTGATTAGACAATCTGACCACCGGGATGAACTCCAAACCTATTACAGACGACATTCAATGAATGCCTGTCATGTGGTTTCCTAAATGCCTCATTATCAGCTATGTTTCACATAAAGCATTTTGTTTATTTTAAAAGACAAGGCACTAAAAATACTAAACTGAAAGTTACCCGTATGCAGAGGAATCACCCCCCCCCCCCACCCCATTATCATTGTGCTGCTTGTTCTAATTAATATTATAAAATTTAGTGGCGTCAACATTGTTTGTTCATTGCATATTCCGTTACTTGGGATACATGGCACAGGATAAAGGTAGCATTGAAATCACTTCTCTGTTATGTACTGTATATAGGCCATTTAAGTTGTCACTACTCAGTGCATTTCAGCACCTCGGGGTAGTGTGTGCCCCATATTAGCATGAAGCAGCCTGTAGAACTAATTGTGTTATAAAATGCAGTCTGCCCGAAGGTCACTTTGAAAAGCAGTGAACAAGCATCCAACACCCCTAGAGACTTGGAAGAGTTACAATTATATATGGTATCTTAATAAGGTCTATTTATATGAATTATTTCATGTTTTGGGATAATTAGTCCCAAACTGATGACTATCATTTTTGGGTGTGTATACTTTTAACTGTTTGAATGTTCCCTACTTGGAACATAAGGTGTATATCGATAACATTCAACACTAAAACACTGCAATCACAGCAAACAAAGGGGTAGAATAAGGGTGCAAAAAAGAGCATTCAGGAGCAGTGTTGGGCAATATTACTTAGGAGAGTAATATCTTTACTTTACTTATGATCCCTTAGAAAAAGTAATAATATTACTTATTACTAGAATCAAATAATAATATATTACATATTACTATATTACTTTCCCAAGTCCCCCCTCCCACCCACAAAGGAATAGAAATGTACAACACAATCTGTTTAGTGAGAACTGCAATAATTTCTAGAGTATGTCATGTGTGCAGAATACTGTGGTGGATTAGGATCGACAAACTACTGTGAATTTCTGTTATCATCTGTTGATAGCTTGTAAATCTGTTCTATTTTCACATGCAACAACAAGCTCAATAGTAATAACTAACTAGGTTTGTTTTTGCAGAGTAACATATTACTTATTACACATTTTGGCTATTATCTTTACTTTTGCTGGAAAAAGTAATATTAGGCTACAGTAATAAGTAATATTTAATTAGTTTCTGTTCAACACTGTTCAGGCGTAAAGCAATTAAAATAAAATAACATTATGCACCTGTACAGGGGCGGATGTAACATTTCCCAATTGGGGCAGCAGGAGAAAATGGTATGGGGGTGACTTCATTGCCCGCGGCGCGAAGCGACTGAAGCCGCACCCATACCATTTTTGGTTACATGACTTATTTTAGGCAACAAAAGCATGACTAACAACATCGGTTGTTGTTGAAGTTGCAGCAGACACGTGATGTGTTGGTTTCAATGATGAAATGGTGTTGGTTTAGTGGTACAACAATTGTAGTTAGTATAGTGTTTCAAATCATTTTAATTATAAGCACTTTAATTTGAAATATATTTGAAATTGGGGTTGTTTCCATGCCATCATGTTTGGTGAGGTAGGCAGGGCATTTAGGGGGGCATTGCCCCTCCATGCCTATGCCCAGATCCGCCCCTGCACCTGTACTGTACATGTGCATGTAGTTAGGTAAACTTAGATTAGATCTTCTTCCATCTGGTCATGTCCTGTGCAGCATGCTGTGCGTTTGCCCTTTATCATTGATGAGGTCACAGTTCTCTGACAGGTTGTTTTTGGCCTTCCTGCTTTCCTCCTTCCATGTGTGCTCCATCTCCAGGCTACTTTAGGAATGTGGCTGAGGTACAGTACATTCTGAGGACATGTCGGAGTTGTGACAGTTTGAGATGTTGTACAGGCCCTCCTTGTCTGGCCTGATGATGTGACATATCCTCTTGGAGACATCCATTGGGGAATGTTTTCTCATATACTACTGCATGCTTGACATGGAAGCACATGGTTGTGATGAATGTGAGTAGCTGTTCTATACTCAAACAGTTGAGTTTAGTACTATAGCACTATAAGGCACCCAGTTAAATGATTACCATTGGGGTTGACGCTAACGTCTCCGAGGCACTTGCCCATCGGGCAAGTGCAAGTCTGGTTCTACTTGCCCTCAGGTCATGGTCACTTGCCCCCAAAATATATAGTAAATTTTGCATTTAAATGCACTTTCTACTTGGTTACTTTAAACATTTCCTTTCACAGTGAAAGACTGTTTTTTTTAAGTCACAATCAGCTACAAAATAAATATTCAACTTGCAAATCTGTGTAAATCAGTGGTTCCCACAGTGGTTCCCATAATGGTAACGAACTGAGGCGTCTGTGACCCCAGCGAAATATAGTTTGGAACCAAATGGACCTGGGAGAGATGTAGGAGAGATAGTTAGAAAGCAGGGAAAGACACAGAGGCAGAGCGCAATGACCACCTTCAAGACAAATATATCTTATGTTGTGTTATAGCGCACTAAGTCGCACACTTGCCCGATCGGCAACCAGGTAGCAGTGTTCACTTGCCCGACCTTTTTTTTTTACTTGCCCCGGGCAAGCGGGCAAGTGTTAGTGTCAAGCCCTGACCAACCAATGCAGTGTCTAGCGTTCTGCTAAGCACCTTCATCCATATTATTGTCCTTTTGGAGGGACTGGACAGTGTTGCATTCTATTTCAACTTCCCTGCCAAAGTCTGGCAAAATATTGAAGCCAGTTGGGCTCTCTTGAGGCAGTTGGCTTGGCTGTCAAATAGCCTCCTCATCCGCATTTATGATGGCTACATCTGTCCTTATGATTTAACGCATCATAATGATTGCATAAGTCACGGTCGTAAAACCAAACAGTGAGCGCATGTGTTGAAACATTTAGAGCAGTTCACTATTGTTGTCTAAGAGGTTGAGAAGTTCATAGCGGCCGTCCTGAATGCCCGTCGGGGAATGGAGAAGGAAGAGAATGAAGCGTAAGAGCCAAGAATCCAGAATTTTACATCGCCGGATCCTTAGTTTGTACTTTATTAAGAAGCACAACCCCAAATCCAGAATCCAGACTCGACCCGTTACGCATAACGACCTTTCAAACAAAGGCCCTTGTGGACGAGGCTGTGTAATGTTTTCTCCGTCTCTCCTTGTTTCACCAGGTGAGGCTAATCGGAGGCCAGCCTCTTTTATCTGCATGGCTCCCTGCCCGCTGGTGGATGTTTCCCAGACAAACTCTGGTTTGCTGAAAAGTAAACCCTGCCTTGTACCACGGCAAAGTCCTGGCTGCGTTGTTCTTTTGTCTCTTCAGAGTGAAAAAAATGGGTCCCAACATGGTACATTTTGTGCACTCTTACAGTTAAATGGACTCTCTGTAATCTTACTGTGTGTTGAATAGAAACGGGCAGCAGTAGAGTAGCCCTGGCGGAAAAGTGAGACAGAGAGAGAGAGAGAGAGCGACAGAAAAGAAAGAGAAATAAGAGAGGAAGAAAGAGTGTGGAGCAGGAGAGAGTGAAAGGTGATCGACTGGAGGGGACACGCTCGCTGACTGCGGGGCTCTGTGTTTTCTGGAGCCCATGATGATGCCCCCCCCCAGGCCTTACCCGCTACAGAGAGGGGCTTTCATGGGGCTAACCTGTTCCCATAGCCCCCATGTGCACTGCCCAGCACGGATCAGGAACCACACCGTGCAGCAGTGGGGATAATGGATCTGCTCGGGTTCGGTTCTCTTTTCTTTTCATGAGGTGCTACCATGGCCCTGTTGTTGTTGCCATCTGGCAAAGCCGCTTGTACTGAATGCTTCTGTCTTATCATAGAGTGCCATTCAAAAGTAGCGAAAATACTAATACTAATACACCTTAAAATACTAATAAATTCTATAAGCCTACCGTTTTTTCCCATCGCTACATTTCCTGCTGGTCAGCCAACAGTATTCTGTAGTTAAAGGGGTTTTCAACCTTTTTGATACCAGGGACGACTATTCGTTCAGCATTTGCGCCACGGATCACCATTTAAAGACGCTTGAGCCTCACAGACCCAAAACTAAAGATTTCTTTTGTTTTACGGGTCCATTTGGTTTCATTTTTACGCTCTCAAAGAGTTACATCTGAGTTACAAAGAGTTACATCTTAACCAACTTTCCATCATTTAGCCTGGGGACCACCTGGAAATCTCTCCCGGACCATTGCAGGTTAAAAAACACTGCTGTCGTTGGATGAGAAGGTTAAATTGTATTTGTCCTTCGCACACACACACACGCACACACACACACAGACACACAAATAAGTTAAAGAAGGAAACGATGACCACAGCCATAGTGTCATTTAGTTTACAGGAAATCACCGTACAGCACCATCCAATGATATCTGCCCATTAGGCGCACTGTCATCACCCTTGTCATGTTTTGCCGTTCTAAAACAACTTTTCCAGACAAAAAAAAAAAAAAAAAAAAAAAAAAACAGGCTTTCCCAACTTCAAAGACATAATTACAGAGGCAAGGTGAGGATGGTTTGCCTGCGGGTTAGACGTCAGGAGGTAATTACTTTACACACCGTGACATGTCTCGAATGGTTATAAGCAGGAGCTGCTGCTACTAGTAATCTATGTTCAAGTGCATGGTCATGAATATGTATAATACATATTACCTCGCCTGACAAAAAGGCACCCCAGCTGCTTACAGTATATTTTGAAGCCATAAAACAGGGGTTTTCAACAGGTGGTCAGGTGAATGATAAAATATTCAACATCCGATTTAGCACCACTTAATTAAGAAGTCTACAATATTGTGTTTGCAAAATCCAGCCTGGAATTGTCGACAAAACCAAAAGAAATCTTTAGTTTTGGGGTCTGTTGGGCTAAAATGTCATCAAGTGGTGATCCGTGGCTCAATTGCTGAATAAATAGTGGTCCCTGGTATCAAAAAGGTTGAAAAACGCTGCCATAAAACCAAACCAAACCTCAATATTCTTTATGCAGCTAGAGCTGCTGAGGCTGCTATTATTTCGCAGCATATTTAGTTTAAAATAATGGTTAAAAGAGGTTAAAAGCTAAAGCGACACAGATGTCTACCAGCTCTCAATGGGTAAACTAACCTATACAAGCAGTCTAGCCATAGGTTTGGCCAACCACTAGTAAAACCCTGCGTGTGTTTGCCACAGGTGTCCAAGCAGCCAGCCAGTCATATGGAGAGAATCCACTGGGTGTGTCTGCCCCGAGCGAGACACTGAACACAACCCAGCTATGCCATCTCACACTACTGGGATCAATTGCCCATTCTTTACAAAGGGCTGTCACAGTCCATCAAATCTGACTGTGCCAGACAGCTACTATAAAGAACATTGAAACCGGTGGTCATGACCTGTCCTTTGGTAACAATAAAGTTAAGGTAATGCCTTGGTTTGTTCTGTTTTAGTTTTCTTGATTTTAGCATTGACAAAAAAACAAAACAGTAGCCATGGTACTTTATAGTCATAATCAAACTAAAGAACTTCAAGTTATCCACATCGATAACGTTTGTAATTAACCAAACTGTTAACCTTGTGCCTTCTAGCCTTTGTACTGACATCAAAATGCTGACGTCTGGCCCAACAACCACTTTCAACTTCCTTACGCCTTAAATGTCCTGAAAGGCTGAGTTGACTCATCAAGTTGCTGCTACTGCAGCTGAGATGCTTGATCTGATGAGAACGCTTGATAGCTGCAAAAGCAGGCAAGGCTGCCTGGGCCACAGTCCCTGGAGCAGTCATTAGCATGGGCTCGGAGCTGTTAGCAGTCATTAGCATGGGTTCAGAGCTGTTAGCCAGCTACATCCACCAGGCCTATCATTTAACTGATTGCCATCTTCCACCAATCCTATCCTAAGAACCAAGTAAATAAACAAACAAGAAATGGCAATAAAGCTGTGTGCATGTTACCCCATTAGTTTAAAAGCCAAATTCAGTACCGTAATGGCTAGTATTATGGAATCTGGGCGTTCAAATGAACACAATTTGCCATGTGTGTAGATGTTTGTCATTGATACACTCTAGCAGCGACTACTGGTTGGTTGGTCTGCCTCTTCTGCACAGAATGTAGAAATCACCCATCAAGGGGATGGGGCGAGGCCTCCCCTCCCATACCTGGCTGGCATGTTTCCTTTTTTTACACTAGGACCTTACCCGTTGTGAATATATGAACACCAAATGATGTACAACAGTGTGGGTGATGTGATTTCACTAAGGATGCAAGCATTTTGATGGAGTGCTTTGCCAATGGCCAGGCATAACGTGCGTGCGTGTGCGCGCCTGCCGTGTGGTAAATGGTAAATGGTGCATTTATATAGCGCCTTTATCCAAAGCGCTTTACATAGCTTGTGCATCACATTCACCCATTCTCACACACATTCATACACTGATGGCAGTGGAAACCATGCAAGGTACCTACTAGTACATCAGGAGCAATTAGGGGTTCAGTGTCTTGCTCAAGGACACTTTGACACTAACTCTGGGGGAGCCCAGGATTGAACCGGCAACCTTGTGATTACCATCTGGTGACTCTACCCCTGAGCCACTGCCGCACCGTGTGTGTGCGCCTGCCGTGTGTGTGCCTGCTCGGCGCCCACGTGCAAGTTTTGCTATTTGCGTTGCCCCCTATGGCTGAAAAGAAAATTGGCAATTCAGAGTGGATGGGGAAATTTAATGCACCAATAAATGGATTATTAATCAACAATTTGTTAATTTGAAAAAAGGGCTTTGTTAATCTCTTCCTAATACAGTTGTATTATAGTCAATGACCACGTGAAGAATCATAGCGATTGATGCAGCCAGTGATGAGTTACGGCGGTAACTTCAGACAGACATTTCCTTAGTTATGAATTGGGTATTGTTATAATATTCCAATACAGACCTTCTGTGCACTGTCAGGGGTAGTATTGTCCAACATGCAGTACATACTGTATGTGGCTGGTTAAGACTGGTGTTAGCCCCTGATATAATCATAATCATTTCCTTATGAAAAAAAAATTGAAACGGAAGATCTACAAGCTCAAAACATGTTGTGGATTCAGTGTGGATACAATATTCTCAGGTCAATTTGTTAGACATGCATTGCCATAACGGCATATCAGTCCTTTTCTAATCTCATGAACAGATATCCCAATTATGTATTCCGTTAACTTTTCCCTTCCATTCATACGCGTGTTCTCAAGTGTCACAAAGGGGTTTCAACCTTTCCCTGCTGTTAAGATTGATGAGTAAATCTCCCTACTATACAGTGGGTAAAAACCCTTTGAAATTATATACTTCAACTGTCCAGCAAATTGCTGAAATCCCTTTCATGTTACAGAGATAATTATTAAGTATAAATTATGCATGGCAAATATATAATGATCTGCTATCTGCCAAGCTCACAGTATGTTTTGGACACATGACAGCCTTGACATGTTCAGATCTTGTAGTTTTGTCTATTGTCAGCATGCGGCTGAACAGTATTATTATCACAGTTTTCAGGGCCTGAGGGAGTTACTCATGCAATATCTCACCAAATTCCCTTTTTGTGTAGCCTATATAAAGTTACACTTCTGGGCATTTTGAATATCGCTGTTAAGCCAGTCAATTATCCAGTTATTAGTCTGATCATAAAACCTTTGTCTCTCCACCAAAAATGGTGTGGAATTCTCCTTTAAGATGGGACCGGTGGCTAAATACAGAATATTCTTGTTGTCCATCCTTTACATGGAAAAGGTTGAGCAACCAATGACATAGAAACAGGTTTTTCAGAAAACTGAAAATTTAGAAGACTTTTTTTTAATCATCCTCAGGTTAATTTCTGACCAACACAAAACCCAGTGTTGGCTACAGAAGCATTCACGCTCAACGTAGCCATAAATATCTTTAAATGTGCTGGAAGGAAGTTATTGTGTTCATGTCTTCTAACTTAACATTCTATTATCCAACATTGATTTGCCAGCTTGGCAAACATTGCAGACAAGGATAAAAGCATGTAGTGTCCATGAACCTTGCCTTTCGGTGCCACTTGTGGCTATGAATTAAGAATACCATATTCAAAAGATTAGAATGACTCATTATGATAAATCCTCAATCCGCAAGGCCCTGCCACAGTGTACACAAAAGGCGGCTTACACTCAGATTGACTCAGGTTTTTACTACTGTGTGTGTGCGTGTGCGTGTCAGTGTGACTGCAAGTGCGTGTGCTTGTGTGTAACCAACACTGACTATGTTATGTTATGGTACCAGTGATTACTCGTATTTGTCTGTGTTTTTCCAGTGGATTACCGTGTCATTTCATTGGCCTTGGTTGTGAAGAATGAAGATCTAGCTTTTGTCAAAGTCCAACATTTTGGTGCACGCTTGCCTGAAATACTGATGCAACCTTCCTTCATCTCCAAGGGAAATATTTCTAGAAAAAAAATCACACACATGCACGAACACACACACACACAGACACACACACACACACACACACAGGCACAGTAAGTAACATCTAATTTGGTTTCTAAGTTGGATTGTGTAGCATTTGATTCTTTGAAACCAAATTAGTCACACTACAACACAGTCTGAGTGACTCATGGTCGAACCACTGAGCTTAATACAATTCCTAGACGTTTCTACCCAGTTAGGATATCCTAACCACAATATTTGTTTTTGCGTCAAATACGACGCAAAAACTAAAATCAAATCAGACCCTCCAGGTTAAACGACCACATAACGTACAGCATAATCGGCCAAATGGTGCAGATTCTACAGGTGTCAATTATTTCCCTAAAGGGCACATACAATTGGAAACATTTGTCTGATTTTGCTGCACAAAATGACATAAAACCTACATATTTCATTCCATAAAATGAATCAAGGATTTTTGCATTTTTCTGGAAGGGCTATCTAATATGACAGTTGTGATGTACAGTACGGACTCATGTACTCATTGAGCTTTTTGTTTTGTTAGACCTTCATCAGAGCCAACCTAACATTGTTTATAAATTGACACGATTAGATTCACTACCACCACTGATTCTCCACCACTTCTGTCCAACCCCTCCTGGTATGATCCACCCATCCCTGCTTGTGTCCGTAGAAGCTGCATCTCAGATCCAACATATTGATTAGCTTAGCTGTGTGTGCGCGTGGGACTGAACGTGTGTGCGTCGAGAGGAGAGAGAGAGAGAGAGAGAGAGTCTTGTTATGTCTTTGTTCATGTTATCGGTACATTCCTCCACAACTCTCCCAGAGAGGTGGGATGGCTGGGAAATTGTAAGGGTTGCTTTATTTTGGAGTCTCCTCCTCGGCTAGCGCCGGTCACGTAAGAGAGGCAAGCACACAGGTGCTGACACCCCCAGCCTGTGGTGATGATAGGCCCTGCAAAGGCTCTGTTGTTCAGCTGACTGGTCTCTTCAATAGCTGGAGCGGGTCGTCACTCACTCAGTCCCACTTTCACTGTCTGTCTGTCTGTCTGAGTCTTTCTCTTACTTTCTCTCAGCACGTTGTGTTGTTAACTCGAAAAAACAGAACAGTGGTTCTCTAAAAACACAATATGTCTTGGCAGCAGGGACGGATCTAGGCATGGGGGGGGGCAATGCCCCCCTAAATGCCCAGTCTGCCCCACCAAACACGATGGCATGCAAAACAACCCAAGATATTTCAAATTAAAGTGCCCATATTTAAAATGAATTGAAACATTACTACTCCTACTAACTAACTACATTGCATTTCATCATTGAAAACAGAAAACTCTCTGAGTCAGACCTTTAGCTTTATGCATGCTGCGTGTCTGTTGCAACTTCAACAACAACTGATGTTATTACTGATGCTTAATTGCCTAATAAAAGTCCTGTAACCAAAAATGGTATGGGTGCGGCCCACACCCATCCCCCAACCCCATACCATTTTCTTCTGCCCCCCAATTGGGAAATGTTACATCCACCCCTGCTTGGCAGACATGTTATCGTGGGGCTCCTTGATATGAAAACGTTTGTGAACCAATGACATAGAAGCAGGAAACTGTTTGACTGATTTAGATTTTTTTATTACTATTTTTGTATTGTTTATTTTAAATATTTTATATATTGTTTTTAATGATTCAGTCTTCGTCACTACTCTTGATTCTCTTCCCTCCACTGGATCAAACGTCTCTCCTCCTCTCTCTCTTTTGTTCTGTCCTTCTTTCCAAATTGTTCATTCCTCCTCTCTCTCTCTCTCTCTCTCTCTCTCTCTCTCTCTCTCTCTCTCTCTCTCTCTCTCTCTCTCTCTCTCTCTCTCTCTCTCATTCCTCATTCTTTCCCCTGTCTCTCTCTCTCTCTCCCTCCCAAGCTCTTTACCCTGTTCTCTCCCTCGCTTTAGAGAGAGTGAAAAGGGATTTCTCTCTGTCGTCAGTCTCGGCGTGTTTGGGCTTTGCTTGTCTAACACACTGACCTGAGGCGGGCACGGCTCCAAGCAAGGCCACAAATCCCCCTGGTGATGCACAACGCAGGCAGGAAATTGGTGTCATTAGAGAAAGTGGCAGCGATGCCGCAGACAGCATGTAGTTTATCCACAGTAAAGATCTGATCCCTGAGCTCTCCTAGGCTGGCTCATGTAGGGCTAGAACAGTGGTTTTCAGCCTTTTTGACACCAGGGACAACCTTTTATTCAGCATTTGAGCCACGGACCACCATTTGATGACAATTTCATCCCAAAGACCTAAAACTAAAGAATTCTTTTTGTTTTGTCCACAATTCCTGGCTGGATTTTGCAAACAAAACAGTGTAGAATTCTTAATTGATGATGAATATTTTAACTCTTGAGAGTGTGAAAATGAAACCAAATGGACCCGCAAGGGTCCATTTGGTTTCATTTTTACATTCTCAAGAGTTACATCTGGTTAACCAACTTTCCATCATTTAGCCTGGGGACCACCTGGAACCCTCTCAAGGACCACTGGTGGTCCCCGGACCACCTGTTGAAAACCCCTGGGCTAGAACACTGGCTTTAGTTTCAACGCTTTTCATATCAAGGCCCAATTTTTATTGGCTATTTGAGCCATGGACCATTGATTAGATCCAAGATATTTGGTTGTCATTGGGCCAATTTTGCCCGTAATTCCAAACTGTATTGGAGACAACAACGTTGAATTGTGTAGTCTAATTGAACATTAATAAGCAATGCAGATGTGTAACAATAAATTAACTTTTGAGAGTGTAAAATGAAACCAAATGGAGTTAAAGATCTATAATGGTCCATTTCATTAGCGTGAGGGTTAAAAAGGGATTAAAAAGCATTGGGCTAGAATATTGACACTGAGAGGCAGGCAGGAATTTCACTGACAGTACATGCGTATTTATGTAATTTAACATTGTGTTAGATTTTTAAATTGGAACTGTATGAGGATATAGTACTTTATATTGTATATGCATCAGTTCAAGGTGTCTTTATTTGTCAACACAAAACCGAACAGAACAAATAAAATACCGGTAACAGTAGTGCAACAAATTAAGAGGCAATAAAGTGTCATACCTTCACTGCAGAGATGATTGATTGATTGATTGATTGATTGATTGATTGATTGATTGATTTCTACAAATTGTATTTGATGTGTTAGCTTTTATTGTTCCTGCTTAGTGTAAAGTGTTTTCGATCAAAAGTGTCTGTACGTTCTGCTGCGTTCACAGCATCGCTCCCATCAGACCCCTCTCTTTGTAATAACGGCTATCATTAATGTCTACAGACAAACCAGGGTGGTGTTTTCATGTGGTTTCTCTCCTTGTTCCCCACACATCAGGGCCGGATTTAGCCAGCCGTACTAGGGTGGGCTTGAATAATGGCAGGGTGGGCACTGGGCAACTCAAGTTTTTATATGAAGCAGTGGTTTTCAACTTTTTTGACACCAGCGCCCACTATTTATTCGGCATTTGAGCCACGGACCACCATTTGATGACATCTTAACCCCCACAGACCCCAAAACTAAAGATTTATTTTGCTTTTGTCCACAATTCCAGACTGGATTTGGGAAACAAAACAGTCAACCATACAGATCAAAATGACCATTAATCTTCTACATTCTCTAGTTGTGTAAACTTGAGCTAATTCACAATGATGAATATTTTAACTCTTGAGAGTGTAAAAATGAAACGTTTCATTTTTACACTCTCAAAGAGTTACATCTGGTTACTAGCCAATCAATTTAGCTGGGGACCACCTGGAACTCCCTCAAGAACCACTGATCTTATGCAAACCACTGATATTACCTTTCATTGGGTGGGCTCTGCCCACCCCTGCCCCCTCTAGATCTGGCCCTGCCACACATCCGGCCTCATGGTGGCTGTGTGGCTCAGGAGGAGCCCTGTATGCCTGGCCGAGGGGCAGGGTGGTGGTTGGTGCAACCGGTTGAGGTAATAATCTCTGTCTCTCCTCTCTCTGTTGTGAGGCTTTGGTGTGGGAGAGAGGGCGGCCTGGACCCTAACCCAGTCTCAGTTTGGTGTGGGAGAGAGGGCGGCCTGGACCCTAACCCAGTCTCAGTTTGGTGTGGGAGAGAGGGCGGCCTGGACCCTAACCCAGTCTCAGTTTCAAACCTGCGGAGAGACACTTCTAGGATGCTTTGGCAAAAATGGGTTTCCTGTGTGTCTGTATGTTTCCAGCTGTGTCTGTCCTTTTCATGTATTTGAAGAGAGCACAGTATGAGTGTGTGTGTGTGCGTGTGTGCGTGTGCGTGCGCGTGCGTGTGTGCGTGTGCGTGCGCGTGTGTTCCTCTATTGTGAAACTCTTTGGGTCTCCATCCATGCGTGCCTGCATAGACATGTTTTGTGTGTGTGTGTGTGTGTGTGCGTGTGCGTGTGCGTGTGTTGGAGGTGACCCATGCAGGAAAGACTGTGGGGGGGGGGCTGAGGGGGAGGCCCTATTTACATTGGCAGCCACACAAGGGGAAATGAAGTGAGTTCAAAGCAGCAGTGCAGCAGGATTGTAAAGCGAGCGAGAAGCGTAGGGGAACACTCCACGCATGAGCTGGCAGACACAGCCTCTGAAAACACATGCACATTCCCATGGCTGCTCACACACACAACACAATCATATTAGCTCTACGGCACTAGTCAATATTAGTGTTGGTGTGGGGGGGGGGGGGGCAATGCTAACATACAGTAGGTGGGTGCCATTGATTGAATGATTGAATTGATTCATTGAAGTATTTATTAACAAGTTAGTCCATTTGCCAGAATGTGAACCCGCGCATGTTGAGTACACCAAAGTTTTATGTTGGAAATGTTGAATATGGGTATACCTTCCCCAGCATGTACTATAGAAAATGCCGGATGCTAACTTGCAAAAAACAAAACAAATTTTCATCACGCTTTATGTAGCTGCAGCATGTGATGGGTCTGACTAGGGTTTTTCGTGATGCTGAATCCATTCCAAGCATTAGTGTTGCTCCAAATACATTCAGACCAATAGGTTTGTTTTTGGCAATACTAATGCTTGGAATGTATTCAGCAGCATGAAAACCCCCTAGTTAAACATGTCACATGCTACATAAAGCACAATGAGTAGTTTCTACAGGCTGGGGAGGGACCCAGGCTCAACATTTCTAAAATAAATCCTTGGTGTACTGAGCGTATCCAGGTTTGTCACTGGGGCTGTATGGGTTGGCAAGTAGACTACCACTATATTGCTATAACATGTGCAGTACATTGTTACTATTTGCCATTTTTGCCAATACTTTCATGGTGCTAACCACCATTACAGAATGTACAAGTGTCGGGCCACTTATCCCAACTAATCCCGACTTTTATCCTACTTCTCAAAAGTGTCCTTCTTTAAATGTGCGTGTGTGGATCCCGACTTTTATCCTACTTCTCAAAAGTGTCCTTCTTTAAATGTGCGTGTGTGGAGGGGTGCCACCACCGGCTCATGTCATGAACCCCCACCACCAACTTCTATATTGTAGAGACAGGACCAGAGGGAGTAATGCAACTTAGTGGGAATTCGGCATAGATATATCTATAATCTACTGCATTGGTTTTCAATCAGTGGTCCGGGGACCACCAGTGGTCATTGAGAGGATTCCAGGTGGTCCCCAGCTAAATGATGGAAAGTTGGTTAACCCGATGTAACTCTTGAGAGCGTGAAATGAAACCAAATGGACCCGCAAGGGTCCATTTGGTTTCATTGAGGTCTGTCGGGCTAAAATGTCCTCAGATGGTGGTCTGTGGCTCAAATGCTGAATAAATTGTGGGCCCTGGTATCAAAAAGGTTGAAAACCCCTGATCTACTGTATATTTAAGAGAGATTACATGTCATGCACCTCCGCTTACCACAGAAGAGTTTTTCCTTTTTGCTAACCTGGAAATGTTGCCTTGTTTGTTCTGCCTATTTCTGACCATTTTGATTTCATATACATGTCTTTTTGTGTGTCCCAGGGATGCTGCAGAGACGTCCCACCATGGAAGAACTGGTGGACGCGCTGGTGTCTGAGCACAACCAGAACTTTGAGACTTTCATCATGGACTCTGAAACCTGAGTGCTGTTCACTACTGCAGATGGATGAAAGCTGAAGTGTTGATTCACTCCTCAT
The DNA here is from genome assembly GCA_039105355.1 of Benthosema pterotum. NCBI lineage: Eukaryota > Metazoa > Chordata > Actinopteri > Myctophiformes > Myctophidae > Benthosema > Benthosema pterotum. Next base: position 23,811,979 of record CM076977.1, read on the forward strand.
GGAGACATGCACTCCCACCAGGCTCCACAATGAACCACCAGCCTCACAATTATGCATGAAGGAAGAAAAAAGGAACAAAAAAAGTCTTGACCTAAAGGGTGTACCTTTTCAGAAGATAATGACCGAAACCTGCCGATATTCAGGTCATCATGATTTTTTGTATTTGTCTCAGCCTGTTAAGACAGTTAACTAAATTGGGCTTTTAGATTTTTTTTTTTTCTGCCGGGGGGAAGATTGTAGGACTGAATGTCTCTCTGTTAGCCAAGGAGTAACAGGGTCAAGACATTCATCAGTGTCAGCCCGTCTAAGCCTACAGTCACTAGTTGAGAAGGCATGGATTACAATGTATTAACTATCCAAGCCCGGTAGACATCAAACAAGCTAAATGCTTCACAGGATTGTGTCTCAGCTAATTTTAATGTATTATTATTAACATTATTATTTTTTTGTTTTTTAGAAGTTACCCAAAATAGGGATGCCAGTGTTCATGTCGTTAAATTAAATCCATTATTGACTCGATAGTTGACAACACAGAAATTGCATTCATTAGTCCCCTATTCCGTTACAGGTCTTAAGCGATATAAAAGGATGGTGTCACCCATGTTTAACAGGGAATGCTTACTATGTAAGCCAGGTAGAAATGTCACTCTCCATAATTGGCCATGGCCAAATATGGATTGTATATGAAGCGCACACCGGTATTACATTGTGAAAGATAAATGGGTCCAGTGACCGCCAACATGACTAGCCTGTAGCTGAAAATGGCTTTTTATGTTTTGAATAATTAAATAAATGATAATTAAAAACATGCTTCATAAATCTGCGAGACCAGTAACTGTGTTATGAACTAGTGGAGTACACCAGCTGCTGCTAATAGCTGCTAAAAATAGCCATTTTCACTATCTGGTACAAGGCTGAGCGCTTCAATGTTATTTCCTGGTTGGATCAGAGTTGAGGAAGAGTAGAAAATCAGTTCTTCCTGTCATTTGGCGCAGTGTTTTGACTTAAGAGCAATACTCCTCAGTGTTGTGTCTACATAACTCCATGCGCTGGACAGGCGGAGGAGGAAGGCACGAGATAAGATGTGCTCGTTCGTGGTTTGGGGCGGCGAGTTTCAAAACAAAAGAGCCAACGCTTCTCTCTCTCTCTCGTGTCACTTCACCTTTCAAATGTCTCCTAACAGGGGAAATTACGTCCATTTGCACTTCAGTGGTGTTCCTCCGATGTGGTGTGCAGCTTTGCCTTGAATCCTTGATGATTCCTTGGTTGCAGGCTGCGCTGCTGCATCTGTTTCAACACATTCAGACTGTAATTAACCAGGAGGGGACGGGGGGTTGCTACAGCTGCACCCATGACGGTGTTCTTACTTGCCTATAACTAGTGCGGAGGATGTGAGACCTGGGGCAGTGGTGAGGCTTGGAAGTGGAGTGGGGGTGGACGACTTCACAGTTCTTGTGGGAGATTGTGAACGCATGGATCAAAGCCATCACATATACCGTATATATTCTCTCCCTATATATAGTATATCCCCCTTTAAAGGCAAACTCGGAATAGCCTAAAGCTTGATTTTACTCTTTGATAAATGTGCTAGTGTCCCACTGAAAGCGGCGAGATCTACAAGCTTGCAACGCGCCGATTCGCAGTATGTGATAGAGCTTGTAGAGCTGTTGTCTTTGGTGCACAACACAGACTCACGACTAAGTATAAATCATGTGTGGAGTATAAGTGACTGGTCGGCCTCTGTGTTCTACTGTAATTGGTTTCTGTTTTATCTTTTTTCCCCAGATGAACATAATGTTCTTGTGCAGTGGTTCCCAAATTTTTCATCCCTCAAGGACCCCAGGTGGTCCCTGCACCGACCCCACTTTGGGAATAGTTCAGCGAGTGAAAATGTTCCAGGTGGGCCCCAAGGAAATGATGGAGAGGTGGTAACGTAAATGACCGTTATAAAAATATTGTATAAAATATTGAGAGTGAAACCAAAATTGAATGGCATTCGGTTTCATTTCATGCTCTCTCAAGTCAGAATTATTGTGTTAAACATCTGCACTACTTAATTTACAAGATGTCTACACAGTACAATCTTTGCCTGTTGACAACATCAATACAGCATGGAATTATGGCTCAGACTAAATCTCATCAAATTGTTGTCCGTGTCTCCAATGCCGAGTACAAATATCAATATGAAAATCGTTGAAAAACCACCGGTCTAGCATATTTTCTCCTGCAAAGTGGATGTTGGCCTGTCTATGCCAGAAAGTAATTTATTGTTGCTACTCGGTAGGTGTTCCTGCATAACTCACTGCTATAGACCCCCAGGTGTGGTTATTCAGTTTGACAGCAGTTTTTGGTATATACGTAGCTTATAGAGTAAGGTCTTGAAGAAAACAGAAGTTTATCAAAAAGAGTCAAATACATTTAAAAGGAACACAAAATGACATGAAGCTCACCACCAGATACTATGTACTTTGTAAGAAGTAGTTTATTTACAAATGTGTAAAATTATATCAAGTTCTCAACGTGGAAGCGTCCATGACGCAACCACCAATACTAAAACTGGAGGCAAACAAAAAAGAAAAGGCAAGCATCTTTACGAATGTAGTCAGTCATGTCTATGTTACAAAAATATTGACCTATTCACTATTTTACACGTATCTACAAACAGCAAATTTATAAATCACACAAAACATTCTTCTTGTCTTAAACTTGTTCAGTATTATCTCTAGATTGTCTTCAGTGCGCACCGTATCACTTGCAATGCTTGATTGTCGGGTCTGAGAGGGAACCAACACGTGATAATAGTGCAAGACATTCTTAAAAACACAGAATACACGCCTCGGGACAGTGGTCCGCCCGCACCTCGTTCACTTTGTGCCTCAAATACTCATCCCGACACTCCACCTCGTCGCTTTGAACTTCATTCGACTGACTGACCTCCAGCAAGCTCACATTCCGTGGTTTTGCATCTCTTTCATCTGCAGCCGTACAGTGCTCCTTTTGTCCTCCTGCTTTTTCTTTGACCGGGGAAGTGCTTTTTTTTGTTAGCATTTTTTAATGTACATTTATGTCCCTTCAGACGCTTTGAGGAAGGAGTTAGCTCCAGGGTCCAGAGATGGAATAGTCTCAGGTGGCCAGACTGTTGCCTCTCTCTCTCTCTCTCGAATGCTTCCGTCATACAGTCTGGAGCAACGGAAGCTCTTTCCGTGAGTAAGCGATAAAGCCGATGTGATGCCTGCTGCCCTCACTAGGTGACGCGGCTAAAAAAAACTCTACTCAAACTTTGTACTTTCTGTATTAAACTATCCGCACACAAAAACCAACAACATGAATCTCACACGGGTTTCCAACGGCACTACGGCTCCATGAGCTCCGCGCCGTGAATTGGTTGAACATCTTTCCGGTTCCAAGCAGTAGAGACGGATTCCGTCACTCGGCTCTCGGGAGCTTTAGTTCCTCCAGACTCTACAGAAGCATTCAGAAAATCGTGGAATATTAGTTGTCTGGCTATGCAGGACTGCTAGAGGTCGAAGTGTCCGAGTCTGGTCCTGGCTGTCCGACCACACTTAGGGCCGGGGGGTGGTGGTTGGTGGGGGGTTAGTGCTATCTGTGTGCGCAGGCCAGAGGGTCTCTGAAACTGGATCTGGTTATGGCTGTCGTCAGCTCCATCCAGGGTGGGGAGGGGGGGACGGTGGACGCGTGCCAAAGAAACCCATTTCATCCTGTAAGTAGAGAAAGTGGGAGAAACACACAGACACAGCGTCCATTAGTAATTTATCTACCCAGGGTTGGCCAGTGGGGCGGGGGGAGAGGGGGGGGGGCTGTGAGTACATGAGTCATGTTAAAACAATATCTCCCATGGCTAACATCAAAGGGCTGGGGATTGGACTCTGCCTGGCTGACGCTATCTCTGATACTTAACCAGAGTCATTCCGCTTCGCACGGACATAAACACCACTGTTCCTGTCCATCAAAGAGACTGGAGCAGCGGTCGTGGCACAACAGCGGCTCACAACGCACGCGCCTGTTCAAGAGCAATGTTTTGTGTGCGTGTGTGTGGATGTATTTGAGTTTCGCAGAATGTCCTTTTATGTGTGTGATTGAATATTTGCATTGTGTGTGTGTGTGTGTGTGTGTGTGTGTGTGTGTGTGTGTGTGTGTGTGTGTGTGTGTGTGTGTGTGTGTGTGTGTGTGTGTGTGTGTGTGTGTGTGTGTGTGTGTGTGTGTGTGTGTGTGTGTGTGTGTGTGTGTGTGTGTGTGTGTGTGTGAGACTACACTTGGGAATGTATTTGAATACTGCAAAGTATACATGTGACATACACAAGCACCATAATAGGTGAGGGAATGTTTCCAAATGTGTTTGAGCATCGACTGTGTTTGTAGTAGAGTAGCCCTGCCTTGGTCCTGAAGCCTAATAATAATCTGGGTCAATGGGGATTCCACTTTTGTTGTCAAGCAGATGGTTTCCCATGTACTGTGATGAGAACCATGTTTCAAACCAGGATGTAGAGGCTATCGTGTATGTTTTTGTTTGACAAGTTTTTTTTAATTGCGAACGCAGGGCGCCAGATAACTTCATAAGCCAGCCAGAAATGTCTGACTGGTCTTCTTACTATATTTGGACCCCACATTTTAGTCTGCCACCCCATTTCTTGGGGATGGGGGTGGCATTATAGCAAGAGAGGTGCTAGAATGCCCGCCGCAGCTTGTGATTGGGTGAGACGGGTTGCCGGACAGGGGGGTAGGAAATGCTCCGGTGTGTTCATTTGCAAGAGGGGGGAGGAGTTATTCCCTACCTATCCAGTTGCAAATTGAATGGGCCTGAGTCGGCTCAAGCAAACCTTTAGCAAAGATATTCTATTTACAAAGATAGGCATACTCGCATTGACGCCACTATAGGCGACATCGACTACAAGGCCTACAAATGGTCTCCTAATATTATCAATATTGTCATGCAATATCTAATTAGCAAGAAGTAGAAAACGCCAGGATACAACACTTTTTGTTTCGTTTTTCATCTTGAAATTATTTGATTTCCCAAAATACCCGAGCTGGCTTTGTCCGCATCGTAATCGTCTATATATTGTACCTGCCCCCCCTCGATCTAGAGTCAAGAAGCAACTTAAGTATGCCCCTCTTTGGCCATTGGCCTCTTGGCCTTTAGCTTGCTCGGTGGTGTCTGCCGAGGCTCAAGTTTGCTTGAGACGGCGCCTCTCTGTCGCGGTCTAAAACTACAGGGCAAATTCGCTCCCTTTGTGGGGCAAAGGACTGTTTCCTCAGGGAGAGCCAGTCCAAATCCTTGGCTGCACCAGTCTTGACACTCCATGCATATACAAAACAACAAAAAAAGTCAAACAAACAATGTGTTTCCTGTGCGGGTTAAGTTTTCATATCAGTCAGGATTTATTTCGATATTTCTCGTTTTTTAGAGGAAGCTTTGGCAGCTCAGATCTGTCAAAGCTTCGTTTACATAAGGTCGTTTCGTTTCCTGGGCTTAAGAGTGTTTGCTCTCTTTGGTATGACCCAATAAAAAGCTGAACTCTGAGGAATAAAGTCTGGTCTTGCTCAAAAGTGCTACAACAGTGACTATGAAACGTCAAGTGAGCACCAAGTGAGACATTTATTCAGCTGCTTGCATTAAACATGATTAAACACAGGCGTTTGGTCAGGAATATCTTCAACATGTATAGCAACCCAGGAACATCAAAGAAATATATGCACCTCGTGACTGAAATTACATCAGTGAATTACATTCACAAAAATTCAAAAGATTTTTAGACATTTTCATTGGAAATTCGTTTGTAGAATGCATACCCAGATAGCAAAATGCATTGATTCAACGTTGAATGTTTTTATGACTCAACCTGTTTAATTTCGAGGACCCCCATTTTGATATGCAATAGTCTACGGACAGTGATGGGGATAACGCCGTTATCAATAACGACGTTACCTAATCAGATTACTTTTATTAGTAACGGAGTAACCTAACGAGTTATTTTTGCAATTTAGTAGTTAGTTACTTAGTTACATTTCCAAAAAAGTAACTCGTTACTATAGTTCGTCGCAATTCATTTTCTTGAGACTGCCCGGTGTTGTAGCCTATATTCCTCCTTCTGTTAGTGTAGAATAAGCCGACTGCACGTTGTGGCTTCATCCTTCTGTGAGTGATGTGCGTAGTTTACATTTTCTGTCTGCACATCCTGTAAGTCCGCCTAAGAAATAAAAGTAAACCTACTGTCTAGCTGGTGTCTAGTTATACTCTAGTATGAATCTTTTATTTTGAAAGGAAGAGGAAGAGGAAGTCCGCTGGCTGCTTGCATAGTGACATAGCTACTCTAGGCGCGACTTGCTAAAAGTCTTGTAAACAATGACGCCGTACACTTTGGATTAACTTTTGGATTAACACGCGCACTCTCGATTGGGAATCGGCTATAAACTCTGGCTGCGTTATTAGGTGAGTAATGTTTAATTCATTGTTTGGCCGCCGTGCCTTGTCTTATACTACTGTCTTGTTCATAGGCTGGGTTACGATGGGAAGAGATTGAGAAGCCTGCAGGTCTGCAGCCTGACCTGCAGAGCTGGTTGTGTTGTCATCGCGCAGTGTGGAGAGGACTGGTTGTACCGCGTACAACATAATATTGTCTGTAGGCTTACTGTACATCTGAGATGCATAGCCTACTTTGTAGCAACCTAGATCATAGTGGGTGACATGGTGTCTGTACAGTTGTTGTTGTCCTTGTCGGTGGTTCATGTGTGCAACATGAAGTGCGACTCATGCACTGGTAATACAATGCAACTAAATTGTGCATACGTTAAAAACAAAGAGAAAAGAGAGTATTTTAATTGTGTTCAGGAACGGAAAATAACGGAAAATAATCTATTACGTTACTTTTTATAGAAAGTAACTTGTAACTTAACGAGATTAGTTTTAGGGGGCAGTAGTCCAATAACCTAACGTCGTTAGTTTATAAAGTAACGATACCCAACAATGTCTACGGACCCCTAATTGTAAAATGAAAACAAATGTACAGGTATCTGTTTGGTTCCATTGGTACCCTCTCAGAGTTACAGACCCACAAGGGTCCATTTGGTTCCAAAACTACCATTTAGCCGGAGACCCCTAGTAACAACCCCTCACACGCCTGGGGTCCCCTGACCCCTGACTTTGCGAACCATTGTACTAAGAATGGTCACCCCACAGAGATGAAAACATCTCAGGGTTGACACTAAGGTCTCCGAGGCACTTGCCCATCGGGCAAGTGCAAGTCAGGTTCTACTTGCCCTCAGGTCATGGTCACTTGCCCCCCAAAAATATATTGTAAATTTTGCATTTAAGTTTACTTCCTACTTGGGTGCTTTAAACCAGGGGCTTTCAACAGGTGGTCTCTGAGAGGGTTCCAGGTGGTCCCCAGCTAAGTTGGTTAACCAGATGTAACTCTTGAGAACGTAAAAATGAAACCAAATGGACCCTTGCGGGTCCATTTGGTTTCATTTTTACACTCTCAAGAGTTAAAATTCATCATCTTAATTAGCCCAGGTCGCAATGCCCACCTTCAAGACAAATTTATCTTGTGTTGTGTTATAGTGCACTAAGTTGCACACTTGCCCGACCGGGCAACCAGGTAGCGGTCTTCACTTGCCCCACCATTTTTTTTACTTGCCCCGGGCAAGCGGGCAAGTGTTATTGTCAAGCCCTGCATCTCAACTCACCTTCCAAAGACGACGACGACGGCTGTTGCCTGGGCAGCAACACGTCGGTCAGCGTCTCCCCGTAGTAACTCTGTTCCTCACTCCTCCTCCGCTCCACCGGGGAGTTCTCCTCCGGGACCACATCCACCTCTTTGGACCACTGGGACCCTCCTCCTCCTCCTCCTCCTCCTCCTCCTGCTGCTGCAGTTTCTTCTTCCTCCATCTCCTCCTCTCCCCCCCTCTCCACTTCTTCCTCTCCTTCTGCCTCTGACCTCCTCCTCCCTGAGGCTTCCAGGTGCTGCCTGCAGGGTGATTCACAGCCATGCTCCTCTGGGTTCTCCCTCTCCATGAGTGGCCACGTCTCACCACCACCGCTGACACCTCTGCAGAATGGAGACTCTGGATGTCCTCCTGCGGCACAGAGCGGACCGTCGCTCCCCTCACCGGACGTTAGGTTTCTGGGGGGAGAGACGAGGATATATATATATAGGATATATATATACTGTATATATACAGTAAATATCTCCCTTCTGTGTGAGTGCTGAGTGCTGGAAGTCTGACAGTAGTTATATGTTGTAAATTACAATTTGTACCCTGTGATTTATAGCAGTGGTCCCCAAACGTTTTTGACACTTGTTAGACCCCCATGCGGAAAAGATACTCCAGGGACACCCCCAAGAGTAGATTTTTACGGTTTAGTTTCAAGAACAGATTGACATTGCATTAGTCCCTCATTTATTGCCATTTTTTAAATCTCCTGATTTACATTGTAAAAATCACTGTTAGTTTAACTCGAGAGTGCATGAGTGGAACCGGATGGACCCTCACAGGTGCATTTGGTTCCATTTGTATTTGTTTTTCTTCCTCACCCATCGTTGAGGCTCATCTGAGACTGGAATGGACTTGTGTTGTGACTCCGACCCAAACTGCAGCTCTCATCACAGCACAGAGACGGGATGAGGTGGACCGGGCCTGCTGAGCAGCACACACACACACACACACGGAACAATGAGGTACAGTAAATCGTTAAAGCAGGACACCAAATGGACCCTTATAGATCTCTAACTCCTGAGATTGTAAAATGATACGGGTCCATTTGGTATCATTTTACGCTCTCAATACTTCATTTATATTTAAACATCTGAATCACATCATTTTCAAGAATCTACGCATTTACAAAAATGTAGAAGAATTGTTATTTTGACCAACGTTTTGTCAGTTATCTCTCCTAAATGGTGGCCCGTGGCTAAAGTGCAGAATAAATAGTGGGCCCTGGTAAGAAAAAGGTTGAAAACCACTGTCTAGGACGTATGTGTGTGTGTGTGTATGTGCATGTGTGTGTGTGTGTGTGTGTGTGTGCGTGTGTGTGCGTGCTTACGTACCACAGGTGTGTCCGGGGCCCAGGTGACACTGGCAACAGGGTCTCTGCAGGGGGAAGTCATGCAGCCAGCGGCGGTCCAGACAGGACAGCTCTGCCCCGCCGTACGGACCATACGGACCGTCCTGCGCCCTGAGAGAGGCTGAAAACACACACACACACACACACAGACACACACAGACACACACACACACAGGGGGCTCCATCAGCAACGCTGGGTGTGTTGCTTTCATTGACTAAAATGACGCTGCAAAATGCTTGCTGACTAGTGTCTTTAGACTGAGGAAAACTTCAATGGAAAAACTAAGCAATAAGGACTAAAACTATGACTAATATATTGGCAATTTCTTCAACTAATAAAACAATAGATTCAATGTTAGGGAGTGACTTAGTAGATTAGAGATCCAGACAAGTCATTTCATGCAACCGCGCCTAGAAACCTGATGCAGGTTATATTGTCTGGTGCGTCACAGGGCGCAGTTAAAAATCACATTTGGATGTACACCATATCAGGTCAGGTGGTGGCACTCGAGTGTCTGGCAAAGTCAGATTTGGGCGCACAATTTTCCTACTGTACTAGATGGTCACTATGGATGTGGCAACCGGCAACTTTGAAATGCAAGGTTTTCACTCAGACCGGCCGGGATGTAGCAGCACACACGGGCAAACATAGGAGCTCTGCTGTATAAGAACAGATGATGAATGCAACGCTGTTTCAACTCATCCATAGTAGTATATAGTACTATAACTAAGGAAATGTCTGTCTGAATGAATGAATGTCTGAAACCGGCATAACGATCAACCAATCGCTGTGAATTTTCACATGGCCGTTCACCGTAATATTATGAAGAGAGTGACAAAGCCCTTTTTTTCCAAATTAACACATCCTTGATGAATAATGCATTTATTGGTGCATTCAATTTTTTCCATCCGCTTAACATTGCAAGCAATTCCCATTTCCGCCATAAGGAGCCAACAGCCATACACACATTGCCACATTGCCACTGTACATGTTTTGCTGTTCATATATTGAAACGGGTAAGTTCCTAGTCTTAAAAATGCAAGCCATAACCTTAATAACCAATGGCACTCGAGTGTTCAAAGGAAAGTTCGAGTTTCCAATTTTCTGTTCCAGTTTCCACCAGTGTTAAAAACACATGACTCACCGCTGGGTTTCTTCTCCAGGAGCTGCCTCTTGCAGTAGATGACACAGAGGACCAGCAGGGCCAGCAGCACAGTGGCCAGGGCACTGCAGATGACCGCCGCCAGCGCCATGTCCCTGGGACTGGTCACTACTGAAGGCACGGGGACCAGGTTCACACGCCCACTGCCTGAGAGGGACAGACCCAGAGACTGGTCAGCACAGAGGGCACAAGTGAGGTAAGAGTACACCTAAACCTTAAGTGATTTGACCACTCCAATAAGTTTAGATTTAGGAAATTAAAAAATGAAAATAGAAAATAATAGTTAATTGTTTTTTATGTTTTTCATGAAGTCTTCCTCATTAGATAATCTTTTTGACGCCACTAGGGGCTTCAGGAGGCCTCCAAACAAACCCCTATAAGCTTCTCAGGAACCCCTTATGCCTAAACGTCCTTGCTATGTTTTACTATTTTGCAAAACAATTTTGAATAGATCAACCAGCCAGTCTGTGTTAGTCATATTAACTATTAAAATATTATTCAAAATAGTAAAAAGGGCAAAGAAGTTCAGGCATAAGGGGTTTAGTGCATGACTAAAAATGGAGTCTCAAGTCTTAAAAGCTGTGATGACACCGTTGAGTTCTTGCAGTGCTTTCCGGATAAAGTAGCGCGATTACAAAGTCAATGCAACGATGAGAAGTTGTGCGAAGACATGGTGCGTCCTGGCGCGGTGTGAACAGGCCGACCAAGCCGTCTTGAGTGAACAACCGGGTACATTTGGTTACACTGCCAATATTAAATTACTGTGTCTGCAGCCAATCTGCACGTTGACATGGCTGACCAAAATGAAGTGACGCAAGCCACTGGAAACACTTCAAAGGTTAAGTTGTGTAGGAGTTGAACACCCTCCCTTCATTTCTAATTCGTATGAATTTCATTTTACTTTTATCATTGTCATTACATGTGTTGTGCCTCTGGCGATGCTGGGGTGGAAATATTGGATGTGCTGTGCTAGTGATTGGGGATTGGCTAGGGTGGAGGAATGTGGGCGGTATTATTAAATAAAAAAAACACTTTTGAGCGAAGAGATAAAACAAAGGCACGCATAGACGTTTCTGGGGGGGAGATGAGTCGAAACGACTATCCACACAGTACAAAGTTTTAATGACATTAATAAAAAAACATTTGGCAATAAGAAACCAACGGATTGATACAAGGTGATAACGCTGTGGTGTCAACAAGAGAGTAATTCGAGACTCTAACAACACTGCATAATGAAAAGGGGAATTAGTTTATTTTAGCACAAGATAAAAGGTAAACACAAATAATGTAATATTATTATTTGTTGCAGGCAAGATAAGAACAAAAAGGCAATTAAAAAAGACTATTACTCAAGTCGCGACCCTCTTATCCCTCTAGTCATCGCACATCGCCTCCCAATTACCGCTCTGAGTAAAGCAAGAGGTAAACTTTTTGCCTCGACGTTTAGACACGAGGGGAAGGATATGTACGGCGTACGTTGTGTTTACGAGTGTGCATGGGGGTAAAAGACAGACATGCCTATGTCTGTCTGTCCGTCTGTCTGTCAGTTAGTCAGAGTGACAGAGTGCCAGGGTTCATGTGTTTGCATGCACAGTGCTGCACACACACACACACACACACATGCCTGATGTGCGCACACACACACACACACGTGTGCGTGTATGTTATGTGTTACAGCGCTGCTACCATATTCATCACATCGCTCAGGGGGGTAATTTGATGTGACTGTCTGCTCCACCTCAACCTGCCGCAAGCATTTGTGCACGCGCATGTGTACACATACACACACACACACACACACACACACACACACACACACACACACACACACACACACACACACACACACACACACACACACACACAGTCTTGCGTCAAGACTTTTTGGCTCATTATGCAGGTTCTCACCAATAAGGGACATGGTAACTTGAATACGGCTCAGTGATGGATACAGTAATACACCATTTAACATGCACTCTGTTAGACGGCAGCTCAAATCACATTTTCCATCTAAATGAGGTGGGAAAGGGGGGAGTGCACAGTTGGTGTTATGTAATTCTTGTCATTGCATTGCATGTTGTGTTTAATCAATATCGTGAGTGTATTTGTGACATAAAGGCTGCTTTAGTCCCATATAATGAGATCTCTGAGACCCCAATTTATATTGCGAAATCAATGTTAATTTAACTCTGAAAGTGTGGAACAGTCTCAGGGTTACAGAACCACAGGATCCATTTGGTTTAAAACTATAATTTAGCTGGGGACCTCCTGGAACTCCTTCAAGTGGACCCCTGGGGGTCCCCTGGCCCCCACTTTGGGAACCACTGAACCAACTTATTTTTCCATTCGCGAATAATTTAACACAAGAGTTTGAAATAAACTAGAGAAGTGCTTCCCACTGGGGAAACATTGGACTAGAGCCCTGTATCGTCATTACAACAACAAAAATGACGAACTGAAAGAACAAAATGTTTATGTGTTGCTTTCCATGCCGATGGGCATATTCCTTAGGCCTTGTCTCTCTGCCTGTTCAAAGTACATTCAACGCTTGTAGCATACTTGTCCTAGTATTCTCTTCTCTTTTTTTGGAACAGCCCAAGGCCTACACCTGACCCGACCAATTTGGATTCACTGTCGCCCCGAACCCGGCCCTACCCGTCGGGCTTTTTCAGAGCCCCGTCAGGATCGTGCTGAAACTGAGAACTGTTTGGCTGTGTGTCTACACACGAATGTGACGAGCGAATCTGAATTATCTAATTGAAAAAGCATTGACCTTTAAAGGGCCAAACAGATTAAAATAATTGCCCGTTACCATTATCAGTAATCAAATATAATTTTGTTTAGCACAAAAAAAGATCAAAGTATTCATTGCACGGATCGAGATAGTGCTTTGTGGGTGTGGGTTTACTCAGAGCAAACAGGTAACCTGAAATAGAAGTTTGCTTATACTATGAAAATGTTTGACTCCTTGCCCACCATTAGAAGGTTTTTTAAAAAAAGTAATTTTGAGCAATAATCTGAATAGATAGCAAACATTATAAACAGCTTTTTGTTTGAAACTAAATATTATTCAATGACTCCCCTACTATCGCTGTTTGCTTTTTACTACATTAATCATAAATCGAACAGAGTTCAGCCTATTCACATCCAAGAGCTCTTTGTTATACAATGTAAACATTACTTCAGTGTTAGACAGGGATTTTTTCCCCTTTTCTTTTCATTGAAGCCAATAGGGGATAAGGGTATTTTAACATTCCATCCAAGAGGAAGAAGGGGGGGACAAAAACGATCCTAAACTCACAGCAGCAGCATACCAGAATTCTGTTTCCAGGGTTACAATGAAAAGAATCATTCAAACGTGTGCATTTTAATATGCATTGTCAAGAAGAAATACATGACAACTGGTAGTGAACAATACCCAATTCAAAATGCACAGCTGCTGTAAAGCAGAGTCCATGTTCGCTGACATCGGGTTCACAGCCCAGTAGTGCACATTAACAATGAATGTTATAACCTGATTCATAAACATGCACCCTGTCATCACACCAACTCGTAATAAGTTAAGCCCTGTTACCTGCCGGGACGTGAATGAACACTTTGAGACAGAGACGCACAACACCGCTAATACCCCCCAACAATCGTACATACAAAGATGAAAGTACTCTACCAGACTGCCACACACTGCAAGGCTTCCAGACGCCTTCCGCTACTTTGATATCTTTAATGTCGCCTTATTTTCACAATACATATAGACTGTGTTAATGGTGGTGGTAGGTAGCGGTTATGAAAACAAAGGAATAGGTCTGAATACGCCTTGCTGTGTGGTGTGTGGATACGGTTGTGCATTAGATACAGTATCTGTGATATGTCGTGCCACAAAATAAAAGGTTCAACCAGCCAAGTATTAAAGCTGACTATTAGCAGCCAATATACAGTATGAGCATCAAAGAATCATGCACCTGTGTAGGCACTGTCTAGACACATGCATACAACTACAACAATTGTGTGGCAGTGGCTCAGAGTTAACATTAGTGTTCTTGATGAGCAGGTTGGTGGCTTGCATGGTTTCTTCTGCCATTGGTGTGTATATGTATATATCACTATGTATTATGTATAGTACCTTAGATAAACGCACTATATAAATGCACCATTTACCATTTAATATAGAGAACATCTCGGTTCCACTGGAACCGACCAATAGTTGTTTCCAAAAGTGCAGAAAGGGGGTTACTGGCTTTAGTTTCGACATACTATTGGCCTGACTGTCATTAGCACACCAGCCTACATCAAACCCTAACGCAGCTGGTCGGCAGCCTTAAGACATGTTTAGTAACCTTGATTTGATCGCTGTTTGTGCATGTCGGTCCTATGGTGTGTCGGATAAGCATGCCTCTTGGGTCACCCAGGTTAGAAAAAGTATATAGTTTATTTCATAAACATTTCTACTGGGAGCCAGGTTTGAAAACAGCCGCGGTGTGATCATCCTCGTCTCTCCCACACACGGCGATGTTGAGTTCCTTTATTGCGGCCCCTAACAGCTGCAGCAAACACAGATAAAGGCAGGCCCATTGAAGAGAGCTCACCTGCTGATGTTATCTCCACACCGCACTCTGCCAATAAACCACAGCCTTTGATACAGCCCCTCTCTGCCTGTTGACTCTATGGAATGCCAAAGTCAAGGTACCAAATAAAAGTACTTGGCAATTATTGAGAGAACCGTGGTTTGTCTATTGTTTGGTATGGAGGTCTAAGCCTTAGCCACTCCTTTGCCCAGCAATGTGTGTCCCTGGCTGGATGGGTCCGTCCACGCACAGAACACAGTACAGTACAGTACAGTACAGCACCACTCAGATTGGACAGGTCTGATTTTCCTCTGAGATTTTACTCTGAGTTTCTACTCAGTAAATATTGTGGTTGTGAGTGAAACATGGGAAAGGTACAGGGAGAAGTAAGAATTAAATGGAATGATCATCAAACCACAAAACCAATAAATTGTTTTTCTTCTTTCTTTTTAACTCATATTATCATGTCTACCGGTACTCTTACATATACCTGTCCTGTGGCTATACTGTATTGGCATGCCAAAGGTTCAAGAAGAGACAGGTTGTAGTATACACTCGCTTGAAATCGTCACAAAAAGATGCTTATACGTTTTTTTAGGGCCTGTTTTTCAGGTTTATACTCTTGGGAAAAACATAGTAAAGTTGGGTCAAATAAGTTGACTATTCTGCTTTTCCCATTCTCTACCTGAGTACGCAATGAGAATTTTAATACATAAAAAATAACATTTTAATAATTCTTTACCCTGAAGACACAACTCAGCTTAAGCATTTTCCAGCCTACAAATATTAAGGGTATTTTGTTATAATTAGTTATTTTATTAGGTGCTGTCATTACCATTTTACTGTGAACTTTTTAAAGCCTGGACAGATTACAATTAGCATCAAAGAAGTGCCTCTGCCAGAAAGTATAATTACAGTACATACAAATATGTAAAAACCCAAGGGGACATGTTCGTGGCAGTGTGTATTGTGACAACCAATTCACCTTTTATTGTGCCAACAAAAATATTACCTTGTGGTTTATTTGCATGCTAGATAATTAAGATTGCGGTGAGGAGGCAATCAGAAATATGTTTTTAATGGTTAGAGCTTTACTTCTCTAGGCATATCTTCACTGATGTGTGCCTCACTTTGGTTTTGATGCCATCATTTCAATTGGCCTTTACTTGGCTTGTGTTGCTTCATAGGCAGTTCAGTTAAGTTAATTTGCCAAGTCCTGTGGTTGGCAGAGTAGATGCCCTGAGTCTTTGAACTAGGACGACAACTCAGTAAATAACGGACGGCTGGGAGGATTTAGTTACATAACACCAGAATCTCAGGGTTATCAGTGGGCTCAGAGGCTTGATGGATCTTAAGGTCGCCCGAGCCTACGGAGTTTGCCTGCAACATTTGCATCAAGTCCCTTCAAAACAAGAAATGATCTTGGCTCACTGATGAGTCCCGGATTGTGCATGTGTGCTCTAATCCAATCCAGCCCTCTTTTTTTTTGGAGGGGGGGGGGGCTGCCGTGACAGTGAAGAACTCCAGCAGATGAAACACATTAAAGGGTCTGAAGGAATCCATAAAACACAGTCTCATTTCTACCCGAGTTTATAAACTGGCTGGAGGAGGAGAGGAGAGGAGAGGAGAGGAGAGGAGAGGAGAGGAGAGGAGAGGAGAGGAGAGGAGAGGAGGGTGTATGAAGATTTACGGTCCCTTTTTCCCCCCGACAGTGGCTGCCCAACCCCCTCCCCTCCTCCCCTCCCATGCACAGCTGCGCCGCCGCCTGGGGCCAGTGTGGCCCTATTAGAATGATCTCCCCTTTAACTTTTCACCACCCTCTCTGCAAGATAACACCAGGGAGGGAGAGAGCGTGACTTTCAAACATTTGGAAGCGCTCCACCGAGACTCTCAGTCTGTACAATCTAACTATCAGCTATGTGGCTGGGATACAATGGGGCCCATTTTGATTCAACAAGTCAGACAGATGGACAGACGGGGTGGATGGAAGGAGGCTGTGGGTCCTGGCGGCTGTGCTTGTTACACACACAGTAATGTAAAAGGGAAAAAAAAAGAAACAGCATTCTATTAACCAAAGCTAGACCATGAATAGAGACGACTGCAGGTCAACAGGGTTAAGCTGCTAAAACAACCGTGTAATAGTCGCTTGGCGTTTGCGTGAGTAGCCGGTCCTCCTGACCCAATCAGAGTTCATTATGAGCAAGGCATTGTTTCGATATCAGTTCTACAGTAAGACTGTCTAGACAGCAGACGGTTGTCGGTGCTGCTGTGGGTTTGTGGGTAGTCGGTGAGTGGGCCGTTCCATTGGATGGACCCTGTGTCAACGCCCCCAAAAAATAATTGAATGACAATGACGATGAATCACTCTGCCATTATCATGACATGGGTGCACATGTTCAGATACTAGTCTAATAACACTGTCGCTCCCGACATGCCAGGCAGGTTAAAACTAACCTGTGAGGTTAGTTTAGGACTGTTAGTAGTGTACGTCATACCAAACGCATGCTGCACCCATCGTGACAGACCCTAAATATGAGAGCAGTCTCCATCGGTCCAGCTAGCAGATCCACTGCTGGACTCGCAGCCAAGGTGGCTCAGCCTCAGACACACATTAATGCTGCCAAAGCAGAAACAGCTGTTCCTTTCCACGCTCATCAGGAAGTCACTCTCAATTACCAACGGTATAAGTTCACTGGGAGCGTTCTCTTTATAGCCGAGTCTTAGCATCATAAGGTTATACTTAAGTACTTGTAATGGGCGGAAAAAATGGTTGGAAGGTAATTGGATGTGTGGCCTACTGGAATTCAATCCCTGCTTTGTGTGAACGTACTGTAACAACGCAGCTCCCCTCTGAGCTTAATGGGCCTCATTAAAAGAACGGCGGTAAATTGCACACGCGACGGTTGCTTACTTTACAGTTACTGTAACTATACAGTATAAGGTGTGACAGACAGACGGACAGACAGACGATCATTTTTGGAACGATCATTAAACTACTCATCCTTGACTTGATGAAGTGGTTGGGTGTGGTAGAGATATCTTGCTAATGATGTAATGATAATGCCTAAACCAACATTCAACATATTAGTATGTAAATCAGTTAGCTTGCATTGAAGTTTCCACACACTCTCGTTAAAACCTGTAACAATGAACGCACCAATACTTTTTGTGTCCGCTATTTAAAAATATTAAGTCCTTGAGACATCAATGGAACATTTAATGAAGGAAATTCCCTCACTCAGCCAAAATGGAGTGATGATAGCTGGCAACATGGACCCAGTCTTGGCAAGGCCCGTTATTATGCTAGCAGTATCTCATTTCTACTTTTTTAACTGTTCTGCTTATAAAACAGAAGCTTTCTTTGGATATAATGCACGGTTGGCTTGCTCAGAAAGACTTTGTGAATGAACGAAGTTTTAGGTGAAGGCTATGGTTCTGATTACTCCCAGGGACCTTGTGCTGACATGTATGTATGTGCTTTGTTGTGGCATTAATACTGGCTGACTGGTTTAACATGGAACTGTGGTTGTGGCTGCGTTTGGACTTGGGAGTTCATTATTTTTGCAGCGAGGCTAATGATGATGTTTGCTTTCAGGCCATTGTGAGCGTTCGCCTTTATTCCCATCATCACAGGTGAGGTCGACTTTCTTTGGGCTTCTTGTATTCACCAGCACAAAGCCAAAGAGCAGTTAACCACATGTGCAATGAAACATAAAAGGATGATTTCAAAGTTCGCCTCCTACTCCCCATCAAAACAACATTTTGCAGTGGTGGTCGTTGGTACCAGATAGTACACTCTTTGTCCTACTGCAGGGGTTTTCAACCTTTTTGATAGCAGGGCCCACCATTTATTCAGCATTTGAGCCACGGACCACCATTTGAGGACATTTTAGCCCCACAGACCCCCAAAACTAAAGATTTATTTTGCTTTTGTCCATCTTCTAGTTGTGTAGACTTGGGCTAATTAAGATGATGATTATTTTAACTCTTGAGAGTGTAAAAATGAATCCAAATGGACCCGTAAGGGTCTATTTGATTTCATTTTTACGTTACATCTGGTCAACCAACTTGGCTGGGAGTGGGGACCACCTGGAACCCTCTCAAGGACCACTGGTGGTCCCCGGACCACTGGTTGAAAACCCCTGTCCTAGTGTATTCTGTATCATACATCTGGGTATGTAGTTCACGTGTTACTAATTTATATGAAACCTAAATCCTGGCAATAACATTTGACCTTTAAAACTTGGGAAAGTAGTTACGAGTCGATTGTTTGACCATGATGGTGTAGAATCATTTATTCTCGTATTCATAGCAATCTTTTACTGAGTGTGACAGTAGTGTTAGATCAGCGGTTCTCAACCGAACATATAGCGCTATATGTGGTTATCAGCTATATTCACAATATTTATTGGCGAAACCAACTAAAACAAAATTGGCTGAGCTTCTTCAACTCCTTCAGCTTGTCAGGGTTGAAATACGATTCTGTTTTGGGGTCCAGCATGAAAGGATTGAGGATCAGGGTTTAGACAATGCGTAGGAGTATAGGAAAATAAAGGAAAAATGCTTACAGTGAGGCTCATAGGGCGGTGGAGGGTCCCCACACGGTATACACTCCATGTCCTGGAAACCACTTAGCTTTGTCTTCCTGTAATATCTGTCAGAAAAGCACATCATAACATTTCATTATAAGCCAACATGTGTATTGTGCATAGTTGAGTTTTAAAGTGTGGAATCTCTTTTTTTTCCCTTGACCCTAATACAATTGTATAAATATCGCAAAAAAATAAAAATACTAATAATTAATAATATATATTTTTTTACTTTTTTTATTTTATTTACAAATCATGGTAGTACGTAGTAGTACGGTTCAAAATGTTTTTTTGCGAGTAGAAATATACCTGCGGCTCGTAGGGCTAATTGGCATTAGTGGTAAACATTTTGGTGCATTAAGTGTTCAGTCTCTCTCTCTCTCTCTCTCTCTCTCTCTCTCCCGTCTCTCTCTCTCACCCGGGCAGGCAGTCGCCACACACGGCGTTGCTGGTGGTGGAGCAGTTGCCCTTCTGGAAGCGGTTGATGAGGCCACAGTCCAGACAGGGCTTGCACTTCTGCAGGCTCCGGTCCTCTTTGAAACGGCTGCTCCGGCAGGGCACACACCGGGCATCCTCTCCGTAACCGAAGCCACATTCCTACAGGGATTAAACAGAGACAAAATACCCCTGGGGTAAGAGTTGGGGTCTGTGTGATGTTTTGGGGAGGGGGGTGGGTGTTATGTGGGTGCAGCTTGATGAAAAGGGGGTGGACTGCCAGGGGTTTGGGAATTAAAGAAGGATCTTGGCTCGCAGGATCGGAAAAGGCGAAACAATGGCTCGACTCTTTGGAGAGTCTATTTTACACTGGCAATAATCTCCCTGACTCTCTGTGGCATGAATGAGTGGCCCTCGGCTGCACGGTCCAGAATAGCAAGTGATTTGAATGATAAAGGCCCCAGGGACACCCACTGTTGTATTATTGCAAGTTTATTGCAGTTTTTTTTTTGTCTCCCTCTCTCCCCGGAGCAGACTCAGCAAGTGTCCCTGTTGATTGAGAGGCCAGTGTGCAAAGGCAAGCACTTATTTGAGCCGGTCTGAGAGTACGCCTGAGGATTATCCAGAAGTACACAGGCAGAATGAGATGAATACCCAAGCCTTCGTCATACAATGGGAAGTGCACTTAAAAAGCACAGCTTCTAGTTCCTATTACTGTGTGACTGATCTAATGCTGGGCCGCTTTGCCAAATTTAAGTCTGAAATCCGTAACTTGTTCAGAAAGTAAAATAAAGTGCTGGTTTCAATCATTCGCACAACTAGATTTTGGCCGTATTTAGAAGTCATATGCATGCCTAAAGTATAATATAGTGTGACTTTCCATACTATGAATTTTCTGAAAAACTGATGAGATCGGTGGATCTCAAATGTTTTCATGTCAATTAACCCCAAACTGTGTTTGGACGTGGAGCCCCATCAGAAAATATGCTCCAGAAGCACAGATCACTGAGAAATAATATTTATTCAAAGGTTTGCACACATAATTAGTGCTATTCTTTTCTATTTGTCAATAGCTAAAATTCAAAATAATGGTTAGTCATTTCTTGCTATTGGATGCTTGCTCACCATTATCTTCTACTGTATATTAGTTGCAGCAAATGGTAAATGGTTCATGTATTTACATCCAAGGTGCTTTAGTTTACATAGTGCACTACATTCACCCATTTACACACGCAATTGGCAGCTGAAAATATGCAAGTTACAACCAGCACATTGGGAGAAATTTGAGGTTCAGTGTCTTGCTCAAGGACACTGACATGTAGACCGGAGGAGGAGAGATTCAAACCGCTGACCCATGAATAATAGCACCTGGTCTGACTCTTGAGCCACACACAGCCTTTGCACGTTTTGAACACATTTCCGATGATTGTTCGTGATTTGTGATTATCTGGTTATTGCGATAATTTGGAACATTGGAGTTTTCTACAGCAATTGTCTGTGATCGGCATAAAAGTGTTCTATAAAAATATAAATAGCGGATTTGTGTGGGCACACGCTCAAAATTCTCATAATTTGATGTGAATTAATCTAGCCTTTCCGCTGTCCTTCACAGTCCTCATGTCCCCATTGGTAAAATGGCGGAGGGCCATTATTAACCTTGACCACTTAAACAGACGCACGTAGGAACTTTTTGCATTGCGGCAGATATCATTGTATAACACTCTTAAGTAAAAAAAGGGCGCAGCACTTTGACAATCTATGACCCAGAAAGAATGACATCATCATTCATTGTATCGGCTCTACAGCAGCTGCCCACCCCCCAATATCGTCACCCCCGTATCCCTCCCCAACCACACACACACACACACACACACACACACACACACACACACACACACACACACACACACACACACACACACACAGTTCAGCCACTGCTACCGCACTGCATTCCCAAGCCAGGAGGATGGTGGTGGGCAGTGGGTGGGGGGCTCATATATCATTAAAGTGAAGGTCAGCTTCAAACAGAACGCTCCTCTCTTCGCCCGTGTCCCATTTCACTGCCTGGGCATTGCACTCATGCCGGAATGTGGGCACAAGGCTCTGGTGTGTGCGTGCGTGTGTGTGTGTGTGTGTGTGTGTGTGTGTGTGTGTGTGTGTGTGTGTGTGTGTGTGTGTGTGTGTGTGTGTGTGTGTGTGTGTGTGTGTGTGTGTGTGTGTGTGTGTGTGTGTGCGTGTGCGTGTGCGTGTGCGCGCGCACGTGTGTGTGTGTGTGCGCACGTGTGTGTGTGCGTGTGTGTGTGTGCGTGCGCACGCGTGTTTAGATTCTGGGATAAGCAGGCTGGCAGGGAGGGAAAATGACATATGGGAAGATGTGATAATTTGCGTGACGGCACCACAGAGTCGGGGTTAGAACACCAGGAATTCGGTCCTTCCAGCCAAACACACACACATCTGAGCCTGACATTGAACCCTTGGGCCAGGCCTGGCCGGAGGTGAACTAACTAGCTGAGGGGTTGGGTTGGGGGGGGGGGCACCAGACCACCGCAGCTGTTGTTATGAGCCAGCTCTCCCCATATAAGGCTCTGCTCTCTGGCAGGACAGGGCAGGGCAGTGGAACAGCAGAGGGGGGGTGGGTGGGTGAGGGGGTTGCTAGAGTGGCCGGTAGAATGGTTCCCGCGGTCCAATGGGTTCCCGCTAACCCCCAGAGCTAGTGTCGAAGTGTCCTGTTCAGGGGCGGATCTAGGCATGGGTATGGGAGGGCCAATGCCTCCCTAAATGCCCAGACTGCCCCACCAAACATGATGGCATGCAAAACCACCCCTGATATTTCAAATTAAAGTGCTTACATTTAAAATGATTTGAAACACTACTACTGCTACTGAGTAACTACAGTTGTGGCACCACTAAACCAACAGCATTTCATCATTGAAAACAAAAAACTCTCTGAGTCAGACCTTTAGCTTTATGCATGCCGCGTGTCTGTTGCAACTTCAACAACAACTGATGTTATTATTGATGCTTTACTTGTCTAATAAAAGTCCTGTAACCGAAAATGGTATGGGTGCGGCTTCATCGCCTGTGGCGCGAAGCGACACGGGCGATGAAGCCGCCCTCATACCATTTCTCCTGCCCCCCAATTCGGAAATGTTACATTCGCCCCTGGTCCTGTTGGAGAAAGGCCAAGGTCTCCTGAGGTGTGTTTTGGAGCCTTGCATGGTTTACTCCAGTGGTTTTCAACCTTTTTCATACCAAATGGACCCGCATGGGTCCATTTGGTTTCATTTTTACACTCTCAAAGAGTTACATCTGGTTAACCAACTTTCCATCATTTAGCCTGGGGACCACCTAGAATCGTCTCAGGGACCACTGGTGGTCCCCGGACCACCTGTTGAAAACCCCCAGTTCACCCCGTCATTGTATGAATGTGTGTGTGAATTTATTGCACCGCCTTTGTAAAGCGCCTTGGATAACAGCGTATATAAATTTAGCACAAGGCAGCATATAGGACATAGGTTGGCACTGTACCATACTAAAACAAGGCCTTGTGCATTAGGGCTACAAGGGGCACACCACCAGGGTAGAGCTGTACAGTTAATTGTCTATGTATGTATGTACTGTACATGTACAACAAAATCTGCAATGATGAGCTAGTCAGTGGCTCAGAGGTAGAATGGCCGGTAGAACAGCCGAATGGGAACCGTGGGGTTCCCAGTTCAATGCCAACTTTATGAATCCAGACGATGAAGTAGTGGGGCCTCTGCTTCTCCGCTAAGCCCAGTGTTGGCTTCAGCCTTTGCCCATGTGGCACCACCACCACCACATGGCAGGACTGAGGCCTGTTTGCCACGTACACACACATACAGCAGGGCAGGGCAGCACCAGGCTGACTTCTCCCCCTCCTTGCTCTATGCAGGCAGCACAGCACAGCACATCTCAGGAGTGATCTCTTTGTTCGCTAACAACAAAGCCCAGTAGAAGGGCTGACACCCTAACCTGATTGAGTGCGGCGCCTTGAAAGTGAGAAAAGATCTCTGGCGATTTAGTGATGAAATGGTCAATTAAAAAGCAAACTATTTCCAAAATGTCCCCAGTCTAAGACACCCTGCCAGAACATACAGTATATTATGAATAGATCTGCTTATGAATATAATAGAAACTTCACTGAGAGGAAACCCTGAGGAGAAAAAGACATAGTGGCAAAAATGGTATTGCACTTTGTTTGGGACAGCTATGGGCCATACCAGGCACTATGCATTGCACATGTTCAATCACCACCCAATCGAGCCATGCCCCATACGTGAACCACGTATGGAGCATGACTCGATTGTGAACGTGCGGAATGATATTCAATGGACCAGCGCATTCACATATGGCCCCTAAGCAAGGCCAGAATGAACTGTTTCCAATCCAGAAGAATGCCTCTACAGTAGAGCTAATTGAGCAACTCAATGCAAGTGGATGAGAGGAGCAATCTGGTGATCTGCATTAACCTATTATGGCTTCTCTACTGTAGCGCCCAGTGCAGTAGTCACAGTATATACAGAAGTGTGCTTAAGTTTACTGTACAGTGTGTAGAGTGTTGACCACTGGTGTCACTGATTGATCTTGATGAAAAAGCTCTGCTTTTCTCCTTTGCCTTCCTCCAATCTTCCACCTATCTGGTGTGTGTGTGTGTGGGGGGGGGGGGGGTAGGTGCCAAGCAAAACACAGCAAGAGAGGGAGGGAGGCTGGCTTGGAGTTGAAGCATGTTCAGACGGGGGGAGATGTTTCAGAGATTAAGAGGGAATCACACGGCTCTCCAGGGGAGGCCAGTCATCTGATCTGCTTATGAAATGGTGCGGAAAACAATGCAGGGTTGTTAAAAGGCAGTGTGCCCTCTATAGCCTTGCTGCAGTGCAGACACACACTTTCTCTGCCACTCTCTGCAATGACACTGTGTTGTTTGACCCAGTCCTTAAAGGTAATATACCAGTAGGCAACTTTAGTGTGCACAAGATCTGTGTTTGTAAACAGTCTGTAAACTCCACCTCACCTCCACTCTATTGGCTCATTATGAAACTGCTGAAGACTGCTCCTCTGTGATTGGCTAAAATGCCACCTCACCCCCACAGCCTCTCCCCTTCACACAGTAGCACCACCTCGTCATGGGTCCGACGAAAAGGATTTCAACAAAAGTTCTGGACCGTCTATAGGGCAAAGCAAGTGTGCAGTGGAACTGCTGCAGTGTCAACTGACAGACTTTTGCACTTATTTTGAGTCTTTGGAAAGGAATGCTGAATTTCTAGGGGTAAAACTCCCTGTTTATACGTGTCTCTCTCTCTCTCTCTGTCCTCCCATCTGCCGACATACTCAGTGTCTCCAAAGCGAGCCAGGAGTCCTGCTTGGCCCCACAGGGGCGACCATGGGAAATGCTGCGCTCTTTTCAATGCTGTCGACACATCATCAAAGAGATCTTGCCTCCATGCCAGGAGCCGGCGTTGCTGCCATCGCGCACTGGAAGGCAGTCAGTCGCCACACACAGTAAAAATCCTCTTTGTTAAGTTTGTATTATACTCTCAGAATTTTACTGTGCAAACTCTTACACTACTTCACGCTTTTTGATGCAACGCCAACGGAGATCAACTTGCCACACAGGATACCAATGGAAAAAACAAAATGCAAAGAGAAAGACGGAGGACGTTCCCGCTGCGTGGGTGGTTCTTTTAGCTTCAGTCAGTGTAGAGGAGCTAATTGATGTTTGTCAGCCTGCCTTTAATACAGAAAGACACGCACACACACTCAAGCGCATGCACACACACGCGCACACATACACAAACACACACGCACGCACACACAGCGGCAGACTTCCAGAGCAAACTGGGGCACATTCCTTTGGGATCTCTATGGCAGCCGCAACAGAGGAGCGCCGAAAGTCTGCTGCTTCCCCTCTCAGCTACCCACCATGGCACACTCTTGCCCTCTACAAGTGGTGCTACCGCTCTGTACAAAAATTGCAAGAATAATGTATTGTCATTTATGTATATGTAGTACACTGCTGACACACAAATGTAAATTGTAATTCATAAAATATTATTCCAGTTTAGGAATGTGTTTCTGTGTGTGTGCATGAACGAAATAGAAATGGTAGAGTGGATGGCACATGACAAAGATTGTTAACAGGATTTTTCCTGTGGCTGTGTCTGATCGACTGATCAATGTATCTATACATCGATCAGTCGATCAGACACAGCCACAGGAAAAAAATCTACACAATGAATATATAGATTTAGATATACAGTATTTAGATATAAATAAAGTTGGATATAAAACACGTATCTGTATAATTTAAAACACATAATTTTACCTTTAAGCAATCAGTGACAGGGTCTAATCGTGTTTACAACCTGTGTCATGTGCCTGTTCTAAATATGTCTCACACACATGCACACACGTACAGACGCATACACCATCTTAGCTGTCCATCATTCATGATGATGATGCTTGCTTGCTTCAGGGATGAACATGCGTGCACAACACACCCCAACCATAGCACCTGGCCCTTTGGCCCGCAAAGATAGAAAGCTACAACGGATTTGCTTCGTACGTTCGTGACTTCCACTACCTGCGTGAAGTGAACACAACCTTACTCTACTCACATGTTCAAACAGAAATCAGAAAAGTCTTCCCATGAGCAGAACAACTACTTTGGGAGGCATTCTGAATACTCTAAGGGGCCGAGTCTCTAACACAGGGCAGGCAGGCATCCTGTGCTACCTTCAAAAAAAAGAGCAAGCCAAAGGTGCAGCCAATTATTAACCAGGACCCTGGGGCGCCTGGCTTCATTCGTGCCTGTTGATCTGCCACGGGAACACGAGGACTACTTCAGGACTACTGAAGCGTATTACAGCCCACTGAGTGCATGTCTGAGCCAACCAAGATGAAAGGCAGCTAGGCTTAAACGGCATGTGTGCAACAGATGTCAAGGGGCGATAGGGTGTAAGATCGGATACTGTAGTTTAGTGTTTTTTCCACCTGTGTGTACCGGTGCATATGTTTTAAGTGGGTGAATGAATAGGTTGCGTGTAGCTGGAGAGAATAGTGTTTTGAAAGGGACACATACTGCGGTGTAGCTTTGTCTTGTAAAACGGCATGTCATCTTCTTAGTTAGATGTGTGGGATTTTTTCACTTAATGTATGAAAAGGAGGCTCTACACACTCAATTGGGAGCACAATCGGGTATTTATTATTGAAGGCTTTCGACCCATTGACCTTCTCAAAGTACTTACGAAAGTTGGTCATTTTATAATGGGCAACATTTTCCTGACATGGATATGTACATGTACTGCGATGGAACCCTTAATTTGCTTGCCGTTTTTCAACCATTGCCATTCAAGGCCTGTTTGTACAAAGCACACAGCCATACGGTGCATGGAAAAGGTGGAGAAAAGATACAGCGGGGTGCAGCAGAATGCATAAGGCATGGCTTATTTCAAACAGCAGCAGAGACAATGACTTTGGAAAGGGAGGAAGAAAAAAAACAATGGAGTCCATTCAACCACAGAAGGTCAAAAGTAGAGGGTGTGACGGATTAAAGAAGGGCCGGTGTTGACGAAAGCTAATAATTATTTGGCTGCTCGTTCCATGAAAGGCAGGAAGTAATAAATAATTTTAGGTGCCCTGGAAAAGACGCGCTTCTCTAAACAACAAGGACGTCCATTTTGTTCCTGTTTTGGTCTTTTTTTTCCCCGGGTTTGGAGAGAGAAGGTCCGTTTTCTTTTTGAGTCACAGAGGGGATGATTTATCAAGGAAATAACAGGGTGATTCGAAGGACCAGGTACCTACTCTTTCCTTTGTGGAAGTTGTGACAGTTTTCTTTAGCTTCCACAGTCTGAGATGTAGCAACGACATGAACATTTAAAAACCCCTATGCTTTTTTTTAGCCTGTGACTCAAATTTCATGTCCTCCTGCATGGGATTTAAAAACTATAGTGAAACATGCGACGCTTCCTGACACATTGTGAGCTTGTAGACCTGCTGTTATAATTTGTGGAATTTCTTTGATTTAGTCATGAAAAAATACATAAAAATGAAAACACTGAATGTGTTTTTTAATTCATGACAGCTTTGCTAGAGCCACTGCTTTAGTCAACAGATCATGATTAGGAAGGGGTTCAAACCTTTGACAGCTCCTGCCCGGCGTCGCACTGCTTGCATGGCTTACAGCTGCCAAGCTGGTCCTTGTACTCCTGTTCTCTGCACTCCCGGGTCGCCTCCTCCTCCTCCTCACTGGCCCTCACGGGAACCTGAGAGGACCCACAGTGATTTGGCAAAGGGGAGCAGGTTTTAGGGATTCCTGTGTTTCATCACGTTTCATCACGGCTTTCATCAGTCACACACAGCGCAGTACTGAACCCAGAACTACGCAGCATCATAACCCCCCCCCCCCCCCCCTCATAATAGTTTCAGTATTTCTGGCTCCGCAGGGCTTTGACTCCTCTTGAAAGAAAGGTTTCATGCAGTTGCATACAGTATTATCTTCTCATCGGACACAGGGGGGGTGAGAGCAGTTACTGCCAAGGGACAACAGATGTTTACAATAAATGCAGGCCTAATCATGGGTTGATTGATAGGGAATGGCTTAAACAATTATCCAAAGGCTGTTTGCAGCCAGATACAGTAATAGTAAACATTTGTGTAATAGCACAATATCAAAACAATCAAAAATTAAAATAAAACGTGATTTGAAGGATGCCATGCTGTTATTGGATGAGAAATATTATTGGATAAGAGTAAAGGGCTATATTTACCAGAGATGAGTATATCACATGGACGGTAAGCAGTAACAAGGTGTGCCGAAGCAGCCAGGCCATTCTGACGGACCTGCTGTCTGAGAAGGATAGAGAAACATACCACATGAAGCATGTACCGGTATACGGGTCTGTGTGTGTGTGTGTGGGGGGGGGGGGGGGTGCATTCAATTAATAGTCACTTTATAGATAATTATCTATTCTATTTGGTAGCCAATCCATCATATGATGCATGTTAAACATCTCTCATCCTCCTTAAGTAACTTTGTAATCAATGATTGTTTACAAATGGCATCAGATCCCATGCATTGCATTTTCGAACTTCTCTCATTTAGGACAATAATAATGTAGGGACAACTACAGTATTGGCTATGGCATCAAAGTCCTAAATGTTTCAATAGCTCCTCGTGCATGAACTTTGTGCATCAAAACCAGGTTCCCAAAGTGGTCCCCAAGGGTCCTGTAGTTCCAAGGTATCGGTAGCTAAATGGCCACAATGGGTCCATATGTACACTCTCAGAGTTAATTTATTACATACATATATTTTACAATATAAATTGAGGGTCCCAGAGATAAAAATGCTGTGCATTAAAGTGGGGGGCTGTAGGAAACTCAAACTGTCATGGACATTTTCTGTCATGCATGGGGGTCCCTGGACCATATCAATAACTCATGTCAATTTGGGGGACAGGGAAGTCTGGAGCTCCCTGCAGAGCTGATGCCCCCGCAACCCGATTACGGATAAGCGGTTGGGAGCGGATGGATGGACAGTTTAACGACATACCATAATACTTTAATACTATCAAAGCAACTCAATGACCAAAAACAACAACAACAACAACTATCTTTATCCTACCTGCTTGAAAACGCAGGGAACCAACACAACGCCGTAGCAGTTGGTTTTAAAGCAGATCTTCTCCGTGCACTGCAGTCACCGGTCTGCAGCAGCACACCATCCCCAGAGCCAGAGCCAGGCAGTCCTGCAGATAGTGAGTGCTGTAGCAGCGAACGGCCGTCCCGTCCCGTCCCGTCCCGCCCCGTCTGCTCTCTGACTGTGACTGACTGTGCCGCTCCAAACCACCCAGCCTGCCTGCCAACCAGCCAGCGGGTTGGGTTGGTTGGTTGGTTGGTTCCTTCCACCGCGGACAGAGATCAAAGGATCTGAAGCATGTAATCTGATCTCCGATCAGCACCGAGTACATGCAGCACAGCCAGGCTGAGGAGGAGGGAGGAGGAGGAGGCTACATCAAAGCGCACGTAGAGCAAAGAGAGAGAGAGAGAGAGAGCGGCGGAGGTGCGGATACTCCGATAATAAACACAACTCTAGTGTTGTTATTATACCATTATTATCATCACTCGTGACACATGAATCATCATGTGACACAGACACAGTTTTATAACTTTACACGGGTTTTCCCAATTTCCAAGCGACTGCAATCTTTGCTTTAGTTTAACTAGAAAAAAAAACGACTCAAAGGGGAAAGACAGAGGAAACGCTCGACGGAATTATTGCTAAATTGAGTTATTCCCAATCCCTAATATTCCGCTGCGCTGCTCCACTGAAAATCTCTCTCTCTCTCTCTCTCTCTCTCTCTCTCTCTCTCTCTCTCTCTCTCTCTCTCTCTCTCTCTCTCTCTCTCTCTCTCTCTCTCTCTCTCTCTCTCTCTCTCTCTCTCTCTCTCTCTCTCTCTCTAGTCTCTCTCTCTCCCTCTCTCTCTCCTGGTTCTTTGATGCCTGCTCTGCTGCTCTCTCTGAAAGACCAAAGGGAGATGATTTTGAAGTTGAACTGAAGTCTGGTCTAGATCCCAACGCCCGAACGGTCGGTCGGTTCGTTGCTCTCTTGTCATTGGCTCGTCGGTTGTTGGTTGGTGGGGTTGGTTGTCAGGGGCAACCAGCAGAGTGTGAGTGCTTGTCAAACTTTGCGAACAGAGTCGAGACCTAATTTACAGAAGATGTGTTGTTTTCGTTCGTAGGTCTAGGCCCTAGTCTATGAGGTAATAAACCGATCTAAATTTATTCAAATTAACTAAGTTGCACTTACTATGTAAGCCAGGCCGAAATGTCTGTAGGCTAGACTTGAAGAAATGTAGTAGGATACCTCCCACATACTCTTTCTCTATGACCATTCCCTACAGAACCAGATATTAGCCTAGTAAAGCCTACTACAGTTTTAAATTAAAGTGGGCCTAAATGCGCGCGCGCGTGTATTTTGATAGTGCACTATTTATTTAATGCAATGAGGCTATGTTATTGTTGGTCACCCCCATAGATGGTCACCCACGCAATGGGACAGCCGTTTGAAGTGGGGCCACACTGCGCTCCCTTTCATCTCTACGAGGCGAGCTAACAGATGAAATGACATCATCTCACTGTGTCCACCAACACCCCCCCCCCCCCCCCCCCACCCCACACACACACACACACACACACACACACACACACACACACACACACACACACACACACACACACACACAAACACATTTAGTCGATCAGTGGATGATGGATCATCACAATGGAAGTACTTTGGCCAATTTAAACTGCCATACATCACGCCAGAGAGAGAGAGAGAGAGAGAGAGAGAGAGAGAATGTGTGTGTGTGTGTGTGTGTGTGTGTGTGTGTGTGTGTGTGTGTGTGTGTGTGTGTGTGTGTGTGTGTGTGTGTGTGTGTGTGTGTGTGTGTGTGTGTGTGTGTGTGTGTGTGTGTGTGTGTGTGTGTGTGTGTGTGTGTGTGTGTGTGTGTGTGTGTGGGAGAGAGAGAGAGCTAGAGAGAGGGACCAGGAGTGCGGTATAACAGTACTGGACAGTTGGGGCAAAAGTTCTTAGTCAGGTTTTAGGCCTACATGTCTGGGCATGTTCAAATCAGGATGCCTTATCATTGTTGTTGTTGTAATGTTATCATTTTGCAGACTGTGATAACCCATATTACGTGAGCGACTACAAGCCACTGTTTACATGTGTGAAATTGATGTATTCGGACGGATTACAGAAAAGGTCACACAGAACTTTGATTGATTGATTGATTGATTGATTGATTGATTGATTGATTGATTGATTGATTGATTGATGTAGGCCTATTACATCTCACCTGAAATTGTGCACAGTTCTGCAGACAGTCCAACAAAATACACACACTCCAGTGTATGTCAGGACATGAAGGGATGAAATAACGCCTCCTTTGTTCCCCAGTGCAATAAGACAATAGACAGTGCAATTAGTGCAACAGACTAGAGCAGTAAAGTGCAACTGCATAAAGTGGGTGAAGGTGCTAAGCTACAACCAGGTATAATTATAAAGTGGCAAGTAGTGATACATATTATATACTGTATAATACCGGTATATAAAATTATGAATCCTTTCTTTGATTTGCATTGACTCTGTCCAGCACTCAGATTTCACACAGACAGAAGTTACAACTTGTGAGGCATTTTTCCCTCTCAGTATCAGTTGGATGGCACCTCACTCACTGGGACTAGCCTACCCTGGACTGGCGTACCCATACGAGTCAGTTGGCATCATCTTACCGTGTCTTATGGCTCCATCTATCGAAACTTTAGTGCTTTGCATTGTGTCCTTAGGCCACTGGCTAGTAGACCTAGTCCTTCTAAGTTTAGCAGCGGCGGGTTTAGTAAATGCAGTTATTGCAATCGCCGGTGGGGCTGAAAACTAGTCCGATAGTAAGGCTATACTGACTGGGCTTGTCCGATAGCCCTGCATTGGTTCTCTGGAATGGAGAAGACAAGAAGTTGTTAATTTCCCCTGTTTTCCTGTTCTGAAGGGAGTGGATAGGTGACAGGTGCCGACAATATGCAGCCTTGGCCCCATCTAGTGGCTGTTTCAGAGATGTTGGCAACAGCGCTGCGCACAACATTGGCAGATTGAAAATGCTAAATATGTTCTGTGCCTCATTTGCATTATAGGTTACCGAACTATGTGTTATCCTATTCTGTTATATTCTAGTGTACAGCTTGTGGCTTATCTCCAATGTTATGCAATGGAAGCAATTGTGGACAGCACTTTGCACATGCGGTGTGCAGTGATGTGTCTTTGGCCAACCGTGTCACTTTAAGAGATGTGCAGTGCGTGTCGTGCACGGCGCAACCTGCAGTATAGCCTAGATGGGATGTGTTGTTCAGTGGAAGCTGTTTAGTCTGTACTGGGCTTACAGTACAGAGAAGTGGGAGTACAGTCAGTGATACAAGAAAGATTGGCACATCATTTCATCTGGATTATAGAGGACCATGATTTCGTCATCGAGCAACACTGCGTTTTATCTTGGAAATGGTGGATTAACTGCGTGGTGCGTGTGATTCAGTCGGCTCTTTGATTCGTAGTGTTTATTTTTTGCTGACCGGGCTGCAGTCTGCAAACTGGTGTGGTGTGGTGTGGGTGGTTGGTGGGTGGGAGGGAGGCTGTAGGTGGGTGGGTGCTAGTGTTCCGCTGATGTAGGCCCTGAGGGGCGGACACAGATGCCGCACTGTGCGCGCGTTGTGCGTGATGGGGCCGGGATGCTGCTGCTAGTGACGGTCACTGCAGACCGGGGTGTCCTAACGTAAGTAGCATCCCATGTTGATAACGTACAAACTGCTCTTATGTTTCCATGTCATGGTCTTGTAAAGTTTGCACGTTTGCAAAATGATTCCCACGTACTCTTCTCTTCATTAATAATTATTAATTAATAGCCCATCATGCCATCATCCATCCATCCCTCCGTCCAGCTCCATCCATTTGTTTGAACTCCAAGAGTGCATGTTTTCCTCCTATAGTAAGCATAATCGTTATCATTGACATTGAGATTGAGTGCAGTTATAAGTTTTAAGTTTTAAGGAGCTGTAGCTTGTGGTGGAAGGAAATCCTTGTGACTTTGAAATGATGATGTCATTTTTCTACGTTGCATCTTTCTATAGGCTCAGTGCTGCTGCACCACACGGCTACTTAATAAGCACCGTTAAGCATCTAGTTTCATCATGAACAAACGAATAGTATAACATTAACACGTGTACAAACTAGGGCTCTATAGATCATAGACTTATACGAGCCAACAAGCACAGCTTGTTGTGCGATATTAACAAAAGTTAAGATAACAATTGGTATTTATATTCTTAAAAGAGAAAGATATATTCAGTATAATGAATATGATCGGGCAATAGTCTCTAAGTGCAGTAAACATGTATGACAGGCTTGAAGAATCGGATCCTACAATTGGCCTATGTAAACAAAAATCGTAGGTTTATCTGAACAATTCAGATCCCTTTCATAAAGTTGACGTGCTCAACCTGACTGTCACTGCAATGTGTCAATCAGCGCTATGATCAGCGCCCCAATGCATCCTTTAGTGGGACGCTCTGTGGTGACTACAAATCCCAGAGTTCATCTGTCAGCTTCTCACCAAGCAGCAACTATACTAAGCCAAACAGGCAACAGCCGCAGCCAGCTACCATCACATGCAATGGTCACATTATTATTAGAACAGCGCCTTTGAAGGAAAGGAAACAAAGTGGCGATGTTGTTGCAGCCCCTGCCCCGCTATTGTTTGCCTCCTCCAGAAACACGCTAGTTTGATTATTTTCCGAAATGCAGAACCGCAGTGGTGGTGGGCCGGCCGGGGAAACAAGTGAGTAATAACTGTCCCGAGAGAGGCTGTCTAATAACGGGGAGAATACGCTTGCGTGGAAACCGCTTTGAATCTGTGTTGCCGTGACATAGCCTGTATACTGACATCAGAGGCAGGTGTATCTGAGAAATAGCCTAATGTACGTCATATTGTTTTGCCTGCTTTGCCATAGTGGTTGTCCGGGTGGAATTTGGCTGGTCTCAGCAGGGCTGAAGATGCATGAGAAGAGCCTCCAGGACACATAGCGGAGACGCGACAAGACAACCCGAGAGATGGAGAGCTGTCCTCCACGCCCATGGTAAGTTCAGTTTCACAGACTTGCACTGTGAAACAAAGGATTTTTGGCAGCAGCACAATAGCCTATCATGTTGTTAGGCTTTATGTAGTAATCTGGTCCTATTAAAGTCATAAATTAATGATCAAGTCCAATAACATTTTAGATCTTCACCTATCACTTATTTTTTATTGTACCGTATATGCCCTAAATGTATTGATGATTTCATTGCCTAATCACCTACAGGGCATGATTTAAAACAAAAAAAGAAACACCACAGAATAAATCACAGCATGTTTTCAGTAATAATTCCAGGATTTTATAGAATAATCACTGGCTTTTATTATAGCTTGACTGTAATAGTCATAGAGTATATCTCCTCTATGAGGCTATTGATTTTGTTTGTTAATACCACACTCTGGAGATACATAGGCCTATACACTGTGGGCGTATTATTCAAGTGGCCTGCTATATTAATTAAAGTCTTTCACTTATAATGCCAAATTGCCAATATGTGTATTTACTTGGCTTTACTTGGCTTGCTCAATATGAGACCATATTTACAAAGAAAAGGCTATAGGCCATCTGCAATAGGAGTCACCTTTCAAAACATGAGTCTAACATAATTGAATAGTATATTTCTAATTATATTTTTGAAGGATACCCCTCCCCCAGTGTTGTAGTGGGACTTTTAGAAGTGGGGGGATGCCCTATAAGACGTGTACATGCACACATGCACGTGCATTTGGGTGAACATTCTCACGAAACATGAAATTGCATGTCCGTGAACATTTCAACATCAAAAACACAACTTTATAATACAATGAAATTACCATTTTAAAGATAATTTTTTGCTCTTTCTTGTTCAGAGGTTTATATTTATCTGAAAATTCATTATTATTGTTTTTTTATGCGTTTTTAGCTGAAATTCTCATTACCGCAATGCGTCCGCAGTCATTTTAGTGGTGCTTAGATTGGATTTTTTATTGGATAACCTATATGGATTTTGCTCAAAATAAATTCAAATTATTCATTATGTTTTTTAAAATCATAAATTGAAATAATTTGAAAAAAACATATTTCGATTAAATATATATTGGGAAAAAACATCATGTCCACATGCAATTTTCTCATCCTCCGCTATGTTTTTGAAGGGCTGTTTAAACTCAAACAAAGAATTGCAAATAAATTTTGACTTTGAGCAACTTAATACATCTGACAGTACATTCATCATGGCTAAAAGTTTAGCAGATCCGTTTACATTTATCAAGTGCAAAGTTAAAATCTCTGTTAAAAAAGTCTGAAAACGCATTGTTGATTATCATTACCGAAACAGGCACTTTTCCACATTTAGATAATAGTTAGAAAGATTTCTTTTGGTGACAATATACTTTATTAATGTCTAGTGCTGTACATTGAATAAAAAATGCCTCAGCCATCATGGCTTCTCTATTATGAGCAAAAAATGCTAAAGTTGCTCATCCTCCGCAACACCCATTCTCATACTCCGCAATGATTTTAAGTAGTTGCGGTAGAGAGAATGGCTGTTTCGGTAATGAGAATTTAATAAGGTCAGACTATATTTTTAATAATAAATATATGTAATAATGATCAAAAAATAATTCTAGTATTATTAATTAATTCTAGATATTTTATGCATTCCCTTTTTCTTAAAAAGAAAGCTTTAGAGCAAAGACTAGGCTGTCAAAATTCGGAGATCAATCTGATGACTTTCTTAGTGAAGACAATGGCCTATAATACATTATAAACCACTACAATGCACTAATATAATCAATTTATAATATGGCATAGGAAGCACCAAACATTCTTCTTAAAGACATCTTGCAAAATGCATGCCATAATGAGATGTAACATTAGACTTTTCTGTTGGACTCTCAGTGGCTTTTGCAAGGATCATAGTGTATTTTAAATATAAATGCACCAAGTTTCTGTACAGCTGTATATACATATACACCATGCACATAACTCAGGAACCGTTCACCCCATGACCCAAATTTGACACATGTATTCCACCCCACCACAAAGGGTACAGTGTTAGGTGACGGTCTGACCCACGGTTGTTCAGAAACGCCACAAAAGGCCTTTGCCCAGGCTCTGGACCTGATCACTACTCTATCACTTGAACTCTTCTGACATCTATAGGTTCCATGTTTGGGCATTCCTCACAAAGAACTCCACCTATGGGCATACAAGGGACACAAACAGAATAATTGGGTGGAGCCTATGGGCCCCACTCTAATATTCGTTACTGTTAACTCATGCTTTTCCAATCACAGGTGACTGTCGGTGGTAAGCGTTAGAAAATGTGTTGTATGTACACTGCCACAACCATTGGGCTAGCATGAGATAGTTGTAGACAATTGCTTTCTGGTTGGTTGGTAGGATGTATTTAATTTAAAATGCAATAAAGAGCAGTGTTATTGAAGTCCTACTGAGCAGGTGCTCCCAAATAATTGGCCCCAGCTGAGCAGATCTGATACACTCCTTCTTACACTGCTTCATTGGTATGATAGTGTTAGTAGGCGTCAGTAAAAACATTATTGACAAACTGGACGAACATTGTGGCCAAGTAGGGACTTATACATAAACAAATCCCTGAAGCTGTAGGTTTAGATTGGCTAATCAGGAAACCACCTTCCATCCATCTTCAGAGTCCATACTTCCCTTTCCAGAGCAACATTTAAAGCTTGTTCCCAAGCCAGTGTGGAGATATAATCCCCCACAACTGGACTTGCACTTACTCTGCTCTCTCTTTGTTAAACAACAACGTGAGCAATACAGCTCTTGCTGCTCTGATTGGCTGATCTATACTCCATCCTCCCCTTGTAAATAAGACCCTGGGATCTTTACATCTGCTGAGAACCATGGCCTCAGATTTGGAGATGCTGATCCTCACCCCAGTGGCCACACACTCAAATGCAAGTCAGTCCAATGAGAGCTTAAGGTGTAGGGCTGATGGTGCCATCAGGACCACATCATTTGAAAAAAGCAGTAAAACAACCCATAGCTCCCCAAACTGTATACCCTCTTGTCCATGACTCAAGTCTCAAGATCCTGTCCATCCATGAATATTATAAACCGGATAGGTGAAAAGTTAAGGCAGTGGCCAACCCCCACAGCAAACAAAACCGTCTTACTGCCCAACACTCTGACACAGCTCTTGCTTTGGGTAGACTGGAATAGTAGTGCTACTCTTTAACAGTGTTGTTTTTGTCGACTAAGACTAAGACTAAAGACTAAGTCGACTAAGGTTTTTGATATTTAGTCGACTAAGACTAGACTAACAAAAATGAATTTCAAAAGACTAATTGGGACTAAAAGATGTGTGTTTTCAAAAGACTAAGACGAAGACTAAATCATAACCTAAGACTAATGGAAATAGGAAACATTTTTAACTTATTTTTTTTTAAGTATGTGAACATATCTGCAGTATAGATTGCATACGTTTTCAGGAAAGGGACTTATTACTAATGCAGTAATTTTATACAAAGAAATAAAAGAGACATCTTTCATACTAAAAACTATAAATCTGTATAACATATATAAACCTACAATGCATGTGTATGTAAGAGTAAACTACTAAGACTAAGACTGAAAGACTAAGACTAAAAAAAGACTAAGACTAAATCAATGTTGATATTTCGTCGACTAGACTAAGACTAAACAAATGAATTTCAGAAGACTAAATGGGACTAAAAGACTAAATGTGTGTTACTCAAAAGACTAAGACTAAGTCAAAATATATTCAAACAAACAACACTGCTCTTTAAGAAACCAAGACCGGCCCTCAACATCCAAGCCTTCAGAATTTCAGGAGTTCCTGAAGTGTTCCTTCCATTACTCAATGACTTCCTTATTCTAAGTTGACAATGTCCAATCCTTGCTGTACACGGCTTTGTTTCACTGCTTTCCCTTCCTGAGGTGTTGGATGGTTTTCCGGAAACACTTTGTTGCTCCAAATGTAGCCTGACTCCACCAGTTCACAATCTGCAAAGACATGGACTGGATATAGTTCTGACCAATCCGCAGCAACAACGGGCAGCAGCTGCCAATCACCTTCCAAGTAACTTGAAAAAAGGCCTGCCTTCTTCAGGGATTTGTTAGTGATTCCAAATAATAGTAGTTTGTGAAACAAGATCTTCAATCTCAATCAGCTTAGCTAGAAAGTCCTTCTCTATGGATTCTCCAAACTTTCCCACAGTTCACACCCACTGCTTTGCCTCTATCACAGCTATTGCTACTGTCTTTTGTAACTCATTCTGATGTTGTAAATATGTTAAGTGCTGATATATGCTATTTCAATACCAATGAAACAGAGTGCCACTTCTCTTCTGAACTTAATGTTTAAGGTTGTGTGTTCTTTTCTAACAGCCTATTAGTTTAAATAGTGTGCATGTTTTGAGTTGTGAGCAGTTTGAATCATTGTTAGCATGTTATTATTATTATTCATAATAAATACATTGCCAAATCAAAATTCACATTTTATGTTTTAAACATACCTCAGACTACTATACTAACTACACTATACTATACTACTATACGGTAATTATCATTACCGCAATCATCAACCTCATTTCCGAAACACACATATCATTACCGCAACCAGGTGTTTATTTAACAATTTTTCAGTGCATGCAAAATGTAGATTTGTTTCTAAATGCATGTCTAGAATCTATATAATATGTTCTTTCAGGATTGCCATATCATTTTGAAAACAATTCAGATTTCAAGGAAATGTCTCAAAGATTGGGTTGTAAATTATCAAAGTTGTTGCGGTAATGAGACAAATGTGTCAAATTCTGATAAAAAAGAAAATGTAAATATATATATTATTTTACAGTTTAAGTTAACTGTGCATAACTGTTAATAATCCATTTAAAAAAAGTCAAAATGATCATCTTTCCTAAAGTTATGGCCGTTTTTAAACTGTTGCGGTAATGAGAATTTTTCTGGACAAATTTTTGAAAATATGCTAAAAAAGGTGATAAATTGTCATTAAATATTTGCAAAATATTGTTTTAATATAGTTAAGATCGTGTTAATAATGGTTCAAAAAGAAAATTTTCAAAAAAAGCATTTTGAAAATTTGCACGTTGAAATCTTGCTTCGTGAGATTAGGCCATTTGTGTGAACATGCACAACACACACAGACACACTATTAAAACATACAGATATGCATAGCCTATTTAGAAACAGGGTTAACAGTACTGAATTTATCTATAAAAGTAACATCACAAGTCAAAAGATATGTATTTCTGCACAAAAAAATCTAAAGCTACAGTACCAAGCTAAAATCCATAAATAAGTCAATATAAGAGAAATCTGATTCAAACGCACATCTCAGGTTTCTTCTTAATCAATCATGACGTCAGCATAAGACTCATCTGCTTCCTATATGACCTAGAGCCAAAATGTGTTAGTTATGTTTAGCCCTACTGTATTATGCTCCTTGTTTATAAAAGAGTGTGTGTGTGTGTGTGTGTGTGTGTGTGTGTGTGTGTGTGTGTGTGTGTGTGTGTGTGTGTGTGTGTGTGTGTGAGGGGTGAACGGCAGGGGTTCTCCAAACAAAGCACACTAATGCCACATTAAAGCACACCCGTCGTAACTACCGTCGTTAATGTAGGGAAGAAAGGCTACTATTATGGATATAACCAGATTGCTGCTGGCGATGTGCCTCATTGCGGTGATAAAGTCGGCCTTTAAAGCCGCTTTACCTACCGGTAGAATATATCAACAAAGGTGGAAGGTGTTTGATCCCACGCCAACCGGGGGTGGGAGCGAGAGCACCTGGACAACTTTTGCAGACTATGTCCGTCCACTTACACCAGAGGAGTGGATCCTCTTTCAAAATGAGGAGAGAAACTTCAGAAAAACTCTGGATACAAAGCGACTGGAGGAGCGACGAAGCTTTGCCTTCTCGGGCGGGACGCCTGCTAAATGGATTAAACTCATCGGCATTCTTAATGGATTGTACTACAGGAGCGGAACTTTTACTACTTGTCATAGGAATGGAAGACCATTTGGACTGCCGCTACTTAAGTACACACTGCGAGTATTAAAAAAGTTTCCGCTCTTCGGTCCGATCCTCCCACCAGAACTGTCTCGGGAATCCCTAGGAGAATGGATCGAACATCAGCTGTGTTTCGTGAGAGACGTCATCCAGCCTGCACTCGGTAGAACCAGCGATCACCAAAGGGGACCGAGACGGGTGGGCAGAGAGAAACTGGCCTATCTATGGCAACATAGGAGGACTAAAGCAACAGAAATCATACTGAACAACAGTACATATCCAAGCCCCCCGCCTGCTGTCAATTCCGTGGACCTTGTGCAGAACTACTACTCGGCCAAGTGCAAACAAACTGATCACGCCCCGTTAGGTGAAGCACCGTGGCTACAAACATTAGCACTCGACCCCCCGCAATATAGCCCAGGGACCGGTAACTTTACGACTAGTGAGGTGGAAGATGTGATCAATTGCCTGCCTAACAACAAGGCGAGTGGCGCTGATGGGATCACATATGAAAATCTAAAAGCCACTAACACATCTCACTTAGTAAATATATTCAACACTTGTCTGGTGAATAGAAAAGTCCCGGACTCATGGGCAGGTGCACTAATACACAGAATCCCCAAAAAAGACAATATTCCCGACGACCCTTCTACGTGGAGAGACATTTCACTGTTACCAGCAATATACAAAGTATTCATGAAATGCATATTGGCCCGTATTATGCCCTGGCTCACAGACACTGGGATTCTCTCATCTGATCAAAAGGCGTATATTGCCCGTCAAGGAATGAATGAGCATGTTTTTTGTTTAAAGACGGGGATCGACAACTTTAAACATGACTCTGCAAAATTCTATTCCGTTTTCTTAGATTTCCGTGATGCATTCGGCACTCTGCCTCATAACGTTATGATCTATGCTCTCAGGGAAATTC
This sequence comes from Benthosema pterotum, assembly GCA_039105355.1. Lineage (NCBI taxonomy): Eukaryota > Metazoa > Chordata > Actinopteri > Myctophiformes > Myctophidae > Benthosema > Benthosema pterotum. Next base: position 23,853,453 of record CM076977.1, read on the forward strand.
AGCTGCCACAGTTGTACATAGATATAGTGATGAATGTCTACGAAAAGTCCTATATCCAAGTTATATGTGGGAATACTCTGACTGACCCGATTAAGCTCGGTATTGGTATTAAAACAGGGTGTCCCTGGAGTGCGGTGAATTTTATCCTTGCAATTAACCACTGGCTCAAATGGATGCGTCAGTGCGCACCTGAAGGCATAAGATCACCAAACCCAGTCCAGGGATACGCCGATGATGTGCAGATTGCATCACAACAAGAGCATGTAATTATATCTATGCTCTCCCGTACTGAAGAGTTTCTAATGTGGTCTAGGTTGGAAGCTAAACAAACCAAATGCGCCGCGTTCTATGAAAGGCGCAGCGGTGGTAATCGGTGGTATAAATCCAAGACCGATAAGCCCCCATCCTTCACATTAGTGCAGAAACCAATCAGAGTATATTCCCGACATGAAACGTATCAGTACCTGGGGCATAAGTTTAACGTTGCAGGCGACTGGGATGAGCAAGTCCGTGAACTGCATGATGAATATTCTGTTAGACTGGACTTGATCGATTCCTCCCCTCTCCCCATCCGAATGAAATTGCAGGCAATTAGAGAATTGGCACTTGCCAAAATTCAACATCTATTCTCAAATATCCATTTGCCACAGAACACCCTTATGGAATTGAATAACAAGGTGGTGCGCTTGGTGAGGGGCTGGCTCGGTCTCAATAGTCACTCCACTCGTGCTATGCTCTTTCAGCCCATCAGAGAGGGTGGTTTGGGTGTACCGAATATTGAATGGGTTTACAACGCCACTAGAACCAGTCACCTTATAAATATGCTTAATAATGACGATCCCACGGTCAGGGAAATGGCCCGCGAGTCATTCATTATGCATATGCAGCGACGCAAAGTACCACCCGCGCTGGAGAATGACACGCAGTTCCTTGGATTCAAAACTAAGGCGAATGGCAAACTGGACATTAAAGCCGCTGGATTCGGTGTGCGGTCTGACTGGATGGATCTGAATGACTTGTGTCAGCGATCAGGACTACAGTTGAGGTGGGTGACGCCTGATACTACAACTGTTACGCTCGGCAGCAATGCTGCTGCTGTGCGTAACAGCATCATCACAGACCCGCTGGTCCGTGCGTGTGCGACATATGAGCAAGACGGCATACACCATGAACTGTCAATTAAATCTGCGATCGCTAGAGCCACCATTCTAGGGTTGAAACGATCACAAAGTGCACATCACTGGTCCAGTCTACGTCTGCAGGGAAAATTGGCTTTCCTTCCCTTTGTAAACCACTCACTATCGCACTCTGTATTGTCAAATGACTCGGTTGGTGAGGACATCCTCATTTTCACTGTTAAAGCCCGCTTACAGGTGCTGCCCACCAAGTTTAACTTGGCAACCTGGTATCCATCATTACATGATCCATACTGTATTTTACATCCAGTACCACATGACACAGAAACAGTCGCACACATATTGAATGGTTGCAGCCATTATAAGGCACTGTACATCGCCAGACATGACCGTCTGGTTGACCTTGTCTCCGATAAGATCAGAGGAGTACAGGAGAGGACAACAAAAATGTATAAACACAGCACTGTACGGTTGGACTGGTTTGATCACAACGACTCTCATGTCAATTCTCTACAAAATATTCCAAACACCCCAGATATTGTGTTCATAAATGAAATTAGAAAAACCGTTACTATCTGTGAAATAGGCTGCCCTTTTGATTTGTATATGGACACTTGCTTCACATCCAAGCTTATGAAATATCAGCCTTTAGTGGAACGTATTATGGCCTTGGGTTACAACTGTCAACTTATTGTCCTTGTATTTGGTAGTCTGGGCCATGTGCATAAGCTTGTGCTCAGGGGATTGCAATTGGGTGGACTGCAGAAAACAAATGCAAAGAAGTTGGCTAAATACTGTTCTATCTCGGCTATTATGGGCAGTCTGTCTGTCTGGAGAAGGCGATGCTTTGTCTATCCTTAGGGAAAAAAAACCAAAAAAAAAAACATCCTGTTTCTGTAGTACCATGTGATAGTATGCCATCAATGTCTTGTCCTTCTCTGTATGTTAAGCATGTGCTGCAGATCTATCTGGTTGATCTATGATATGTAACCTTCTTCTGATCAGTATTTGGATCTATTATGACTGTGCCTCTTGTGCAGATCCAAATAAAAGAATTCAAATGTGTGTGTGTGTGTGTGTGTGTGTGTGTGTGTGTGTGTGTGTGTGTGTGTGTGTGTGTGTGTGTGTGTGTGTTTCTCAGGTCACCATGGGTGACAGTTCGTCACCAGTATGTTGGGCCCAGGTCCTACCAGCTTCCTCACTCCACAGCTGTCGGAGACATCAAGCAGCTTATCTATGAGGAGACGGACCTCCCTGTCAGAGAACAGCACCTGGCTCACAATGGGAGAGTGGTAAGTGTGATACAATACTGTTAAAATAAATATTTGGTACCGTGTAATATCTATTTTGTTCCTCTCTGTCAATTTTTTTTTTTTTTTTTTTTTCTGGCTGTTCAGTATCTGCTCATGCTTCCATCTGCCTAATATTTAAGCAAAAGCAGTGGAACATTTCCATTCGACTCCTGACAACAGCAGAAAGCAATGCATGCCCCCATCTCCGCAAATGCATTGTGCAGAGTTTATTTAATTACTGCGAGGCATTACTATTTTCCTGTGTCATGTGTGCTCTACTGTCTACTGCTTTCTACTTGTGGGACCCATGTCTTGTTTACTGTTCCCAAACATTGGACAGACAGTAATGTTTCATTGTGTGATACCAATAAACAAGGAGAGTGAAAATAACAAGCCATTGTGTTTCAAAACAAGCCACTCCCCTTCCCTGTAGCACTCCCCTCTGTCTCCCTGTCTCGTCTCGTTTCTTTAGTTCTTGTTATCATGTCAAATTAGTTAAAATAAATTGCAAAATGGATTTGGAAGAGACTTTGAAGGTCTGGTTCCAAAATTGGAACGGTATGTAGAGAGGGGCAGGGCTTAGCGAAAGGCAAAGCTTTTGACTGTGTGTTGACAAAACCTTAATAAAGCACATTTATGTGAGTATGTGTGCAACTATAAAACATATCACACAAATGCAGAGTACAGCTTGGAAATGACCACTGTTTTTACACTGCAGACCTTTGTCTGACCTAATAAAACCCAGGGCATGTGGGTTTTGTAACTTGCCAAATTACTGTGGTGATTGTAGCTCTGCCCAGTACAGAGTAAATCTGACCTCTTTGTTGTCATTTGCTGGCTGGTTTTAAAGTTAAGCTCATGACATGGTCTCAAGTTGTGTCCCTTTCTCATAAAGTTAGTAATGTGATTACTTCTTCGTGGTTATTTATGGAGGATCTTTGATTGTGCCCTGTTCTTTTTTGTTAAGTAGTCATTCTGTCACTCTGACCCTATTTTCTCCAAACTAAGATAAATGGAACCACTTACTGTGTATTCCCTTAATGGTAAATAAGTGCCACTGAAAGGAAATGGGCCAAAGTATTTAAAATTCATGTCCAATTCTGGAGACCTAAAGCGAAGCGAAAGAAAAGTGGAGGCCTGCTCCTACATATAGTAATCCTGTATTCCAGAAGGGACTACCGCACGTTCACGGGTCATTTACTCTATAGTCACAATTTACGTACATTTTTGTTATTTATATTTATTCACTGACATGCTGAAGTTATTTGATGGTTTGAAGTACTTGTATGCTTGTTTTAAAAAAATACTAAAAGGTGCAAATCTCCACCAGGCCGGTTGGCTGAATGTGAGATCGCAATGATGATGTCGGGTTGTGTCAACTCTACTAGGCTAGGCATGATCTTATGTGTTGATATTGTGTTTCTACATTAGGTGCTATAATGTTGGAGCATGCCATGCACAATACATGCTTATTGTACTCCTGAGTTCACATGTTCCTAATTTAGAGAAGATTAGTTATTAAAATAAAGTCATGTGTCCTAAACAAACAGTGACATTTGTCACATTCATGGAACCCCTATAAGGTATAAGATAATATTTGGCTTTTGTTGGGTAACAATTTATCTGAGTTTTGGATCAAATCTGTTGAAGGAGAAGTGAAAATCTAAATCTAGTTAGAGCAGAATTCCACCATTTTCAACATTTCAACAAAGAAGCGTCTAAAGAAATCCATTAACATGGTGAAAATACATCTTGGTGATGTCATCAAGATGTTTCACCATGTTAGTGGCTTTCTTCAGACCTCCATTTCTTGGGAACACAGAATGGGGGAACTTTTTTATCATGTCCACCCAACACCTCGAAGGTACATCAATGACATAGTAAAATGTTGAAAATGGGTGGAGTTCCCCTTTAAGCAAAAATGCACTACTGTGTGTGATTGATGAGGTAGTTTGCAAGGTTAGTTTTGGTGGTAACCTCTGGTTGGTTGGTTGGTTGGTTGATTGGTTGGTTCAAACTGGGATGTGAGCTGGGGGTATCTGTCTTCCACGTCTTCATTCCCGGTGCAGCTGCCACACAGGGAATGAGCATCTTGAACAATTGTTGCCGCAACTGTTGCACGTTGACTCAGCTTGCTAAAGACATACTGCTTTTAGGGCTAGCCTGGGATGCATATTTTGGGGTTTATGATACTGTCGGGAGAGGATGGTAACTTGCGTCATGCAGCTGTAGTCACTGTTTTGTTGTTGTCAGGCAGGAAGCCACAAACCGCAATAAGAAGTACCCATAATTCCTTGCGATCAAGGGCTTTATAATTTTCGGGCAGGCCTACCCAATAATAGTCTTTTTGCATATTGATCCGACACAGAACGGATTACACTGCAATTCTGTAACACAAGCCAAGAATTCCCCTGAGGTGGAAAGCCTGGTGATGTGAGGTTACATACCTACAGACCAGATCAGTATACCGCTATGTTAGACGGATACAGAACAATCCTTGTTTTGTTCAGTGGTCTTTAGTCTTTACTGACCACAGTCTCTCTGGCATACATTCAAAATGTTCTTCTTCATCTTCTTGGAAACATGACTATGCAGTTTTGCCGCTTGCTTACTCTGCACAATCAGAATATGAACAGTGAATACACAAAAGCTAGAATACATTATAAGCTTTTTTTATTGATCAAAGTACTGTATGAGCAATTGTTTAAAAACAGCGTATATAAATTAATTTATGCTCACAAACAAATTTAAAATATCATACAGCTCAATTGTTGTTAGGTATAAGATTTTGAGGGACTTTCTAATACTGCAATAATGCAATATTTTTCAAACATGCAGCGTGGGACAGAATTGTATTAAACAAGGAATAAGATTTTATTCCTTGTTTTATACAAATCAGTGCTATTGAGTTGACCACCCTGTATGTAATTAACAATATACCGTACTCAAGGACGGCGCCAGGGGGGGGCTAGCAGGGGCTAGAGCCCCCCCTGCTGGAGGCTTAGCCCCCCCTAAGCCCCCCTGGCCAAAAACATGACTGTGATGAAAAATATTCAGGGAATAAATAAAATATATGGAAGACCAAACTGACTGACTTTCATGTAAATCATTGCTATAAAATCATGATACTTGTTATTTTTGGAATGATGTATAATACTGAAATAATCCATTTCTCAGAATTCTGACCACCTGTCATTTTCGCCCACACGGTCACGTTCGCATTGCAATCCTCCAATCAACAGAGCGTCCGCCAAGTTCATAGTTCACGCGAACCTGTTGACTGTGTTTTTGGAGGGAACGGAGTAGAGCCCCGGCAAAAAAAACAACAACAACAAGTTAACTAACTCGGTTGCTGCAACGTTTGTTTTAAGTCCAGTATAATGGACCGGTTTGTTGTGTTCGGTAAAAAGCGACGCCTAAGAGCCGATTCAGTGGACGACTCGGCTGACGGTCACGGTGGTGAAACAGACAGTACACACACCCGCAATGGCGGCGGCGAGGAGGAGAGTCGAGAGGAAAACATGAACAATGAGCTGAATGATGAGGACATTGTGAATAATAATGTGATATTTGAGGACACACACACAGACTCGTCTGGGGATGAAGAAGAGGAAGTAAACTTAGACCTGCCGTCTGATTCGGGGCCAGAGAACCAACCTGAAGTGCCCGAAAATGAAGCCAGGGGAGCAGCGTGTGTTGTGGGGATGGTGCGACCAGGTAACCGGCCTTCTACTAGCGGCAAGAAGACACCACCTGGACCCCCAGATTTAAGCCAGGATCCGGCAGAGGGACCGAGGCGTCCTCAATTACGGTCTTATCCTTCTAGGAAGTTTGGATCACAAGCAAGGGCGTTTAATTGCTCTTGGTACAACCAACACCCCTGGCTGGAATATTCTATATCAGATGATGCTGCGTTCTGCTTTGCATGTAGACATTTTTTTCAGACTGGAGGTCATACGGAAAATTCCTTTACTCACTTTGGGTGTCGTAACTGGAGAAAGGGAACTGAGAAGCTCACCGCGCACCATGGAAGTTATGCCCACAAAAAAGCCATGGAGGCTTGGTGTGAATTCAAGGTGAGAGCCAAAAGTGGTTCAAGGATTCTAACCCAACTTGACGCTGGTCATTCCAAGGTGGTAGCAGAAAATAGGCAGTACATGCGGGCTGTAATTGAGTCACTGCGTCTAACAGCGTGTCAAGCAATTGGACAGAGGGGAAACAGAGAAGACGAGCAAGCCACAAACAGAGGGAATTTCCTTGAAACATTACACACGATCGCAAAGTTTGACAAAACAACAGCTAAAAAGTTAACTGATGGGCCCGGGAATGCTAAATATACGCACCATGACATTCAGAACGAATTGATGGATATTATGGCTGGCATGATAAGGGGGGACATTAGTGACGAGATAAAAAAGGCAGAGCACTTCGCTTTAATGGTTGATGAGACCAAGGATGTAAGTAAAAAAGAGCAGATCTCTGTTGTTTTGCGTTATCTAAAAGACAACAACATTCGTGAAGAGTTTCTTGATTTCATTGCTGCAGATGGCTTGGATGCAAACTCCTTGCTCAAGTCTGTTAAAGATTCACTGGCCAAATGGAACATAGATAAAAACGCATGCATCGCCCAGTGCTACGATGGGGCATCAGTGATGTCGGGATGCAATAATGGGGTACAAGAAAAGTTTCGGCAGGAGGTACCACAAGCCATTTACATCCACTGCTACGCCCACAGATTAAATCTAGTGTTGGTTGACTGTGTACATAAAGTAAAACCAGTGGGAGAATGTTTTGCGCTTGTGCAGACCCTATACAATTTTTTTTCTGGCTCTGTAGTTCACAAACTGTTCGTCGATAAGCAGCGACAGCTGGAGCCCACCAAGTCAGTGGTGGAACTGAAACGATTGTCAGACACGAGATGGGCCTGTCAGTACGCTACACTGTCTGCAATAAAAAAAACTATGCCCGCTATTATAGCGACTTTGGCCGACGTGAGTGACCAGTCAAACGCAAACAGAGCAGCAGAAGCAAAGGCCCTTATCAGAATGATTGATGGAGAGTTTGTATTGCATGTCACTATGCTCGAACGCGTCTTCCGTCTCACAAAAAAGCTAAACGATCACCTCCAGGCCACTGATTTGGACCTGGCATCTGCCGAGGATTTGGTTTGCACCGTAATCGATTCCCTAAGCGAGGGGCGCAGCGTTGAAGCATGGAATGCAATCTGGGAATGTGCCGATGTGACGTGCAACTCACTGGACATTGGAATCCTGCAGCGACCCCCGGTGAGAAATAGGGCACCCCCCCGTCACCTGCAGGAGTTTGTCGTAGACAGCCAAGCAGCGGCAAGAGAGCACAGTGACACCTCAGATCACTATCGTCAGCACTGTTACTACCCTGTGATCGATCAACTGTTACATGAATTGAAAACACGATTTTCTTCACAAAGCAGTGTCATTCTGAAAGGTGCAACAGCCCTCGACCCCAAGCACAAAACATTCATGGATAAAGAATCCCTCTTGCCAATGGCTAAACATTATGGGATAACCGAGGAAAACCTCTCTGCCGAACTTCACCAGGGAAAACGACTCATTGAAAAGAAAAGACAGGATGGAGTGGTCGTTAATAGCATCCATGATGTACTCGTGCTTTTAAAACCCTATGATGAAGTATTTTCGGATCTATACAAACTTTTGTGCATCGCAATCACACTGCCCGTTACATCGGCTGCCTGTGAGAGGAGCTTCTCCTGCCTACGCCGGATAAAGACCTATCTACGGAATAAGAGTGGTGATCATCGAACCAGCAACCTGGGAGTGCTGGCCATCAGTTCCAGTAGAACTAAAGACTTGGATACAAATGAAGTGATTGACCGCTTCGCAGCCAACCACAGCAACAGGCGAATCGTTCTTCTGTAAATGGTGAGTAACCCCAACAGTATTTTCTACTGTCTATGGTTTATACAGGGACGTGCAACTCATAAACATATTATCCCTTTACCAGTCTGTAAAACAACTGCCCCAAAACCGCTGATCTACAGGCTCCCGACGCGACACGCTATGAAGCATTGTGAGCTTGTAGATTTGCCATTTGTCCAAAAGTGCCCTCTTATGTGATTTCTGTCCCTAACACACTCTGCACGTCCCTGTATTTACATGTTCGCATTTGGCCGCCGAGCCTCACTGTGTGTGTGTGTGTGTGTGTGTGTGTGTGTGTGTGTGTGTGTGTGTGTGTGTGTGTGTTCTCAGTGCTGCGACTACGTCTGTGTGTCTGTGAGATCAAGTATTGTAGAAGCTGTCTCTCTGTTTCTAGCCTGTGCGTCCCTTTATTTACATGTTAATGTAAGGCCGCCGTGCCTCACTATGTGTGTGTGTGAGTGCATGCTGCGACTACATCTGTGTCTGTGAGATTTGTATTGTATTGTAGAAGTATTGTAGAAATGTTACTGGCCTGTGCAGCTAACTAGATTGGTTTTGCAAATCCACTTATGTGGTGTCTACATTTACATTATATGGTGGTAACCACGCTTTTCCGTGTGTGTGTGTGTGTGTGTGTGTGTGTGTGTGTGTGTGTGTGTGTGTGTGTGTGTGTGTGTGTGTGTGTGTGTGTGTGTGTGTGTGTGTGTGTGTGTGTGTGTGTGTGTGTGTTCATTTACGTTCTTCAGATCTCTGAAACTGCGGTACATGTGTAACTGTCCCCTGAAGATCTAAAAGTCATGTGTCACCCTCCCCTGAAGATCTGAAAGACTAAGAGTTGTGTCACTGTCCCCTCAAGATCTAAAAGACTAAGAGTTCATTCATTCATTTTGGGGGAAAAAAATCTGATTATTGGAGGATTTTAGGGAATAAAGAGTTCTAAACCTTGTTTTCTGTCTGGACATGAATCATTCTTTTTTTTGGAAATTAGCCAGTGACGGATAATGATTTGCTTTGTTGTGTAACATGAACATGTATTTTAGCATATAAACAGGACCATTGTATTTGCCTGTGTGTGTGTGTGTGTTTGTGTGTGTGTGTGTGTGTGTGTGTGTGTGTGTGTGTGTGTGTGTGTGTGTGTGTGTGTGCGGTCGTATGTGCCCCCGTGTATATATATATATATATATATATATATATATATATATATATATATATATATATATATATATATATATATAATTCATTGTTTTGCCGAAATTCACTAGCCCCTGCTGAAAAAAACTCAGCCCCCCCATAGCCCCCCCATGCACAAATGTCTGGAGCCGTCCCTGACCGTACTACTGTATCCGATAGACCATATACCATATATGCTGTTGACATAAATCTACAGTACAGCGTTGTCATATGGAAGCTGTCCAGTTTGTTTACTTTGTAACGTGTCTTGTAACCATGGCCGGAGAGGACCTCTCTGGCCTTTGCTGAGGGACAGGAGCAGGTGACGATTACTGCCTAGCAGCCCCACCTCCCTGATGTCACATGCAGAAATTAGATTGTGAACAGCACTCCGCAAATTAGTGGCACTTGATCTGCAATAGGCCAGAGAGTAACACCTCAGTCAGAACTCTACAACTACATGAAACCCCCAGCTCAGGGAACTTCCACAACTCAAAGGGAATCCCTTCGCTATGCACCTCACTAATACCGGTTGTAAACTGTTAGGGCTCCATTTTCGTTATACGCTAAACCCCTTATCCCAAACCCCTTACCCCTTTTTTACTATTTTGACAAAACTTTGGAACAGTTCAACGTGCCAACTTACATTGTGAGCCAACTATTGATTTTTTATTTAAAAAGGCAAAGAAGTTAAGGGATAAGGGGTTTAGTGGTGGCAAAAATCTAGGCCATAGGGTGTTAGTGTTTAACCAATTGTCCATACAGTACAATATAGAATTGTATAACTGCACTGTAAAAGTAAAGTACTTCAAGTTACACTTGCAAAAATGGTGAACTCCCTTTAGCTGTGCTTTGTGTATTTTAAACACTTATCCATAAAATAAACTACAATTAGACGTTTTATGTATGTTGGCTATTTCTGTACTTACTTTAAGCCTGCTCTCACAGAGCCCATAAGGATGACATATTTTGAGAGCTTTGTTCCACTTTGATTCAGTTATAATAAGAGTGCAGCAGAGTGACGCAGGTGGCACTGTGCCAGTCTCCATACTTAAAGTAATTGTTGAATGTATTGCTTTACAGTATATAGTATACACTGAAAGGCAGTAACAAGTTTACTCAGCTCCTCTAACTCAGTTTGAATAAGAAGGCACATAACTCCAATGTGAATGTAAACCTTTGGCTCTGGGAAAAGTTTTAAACCAATTTAAAACTTCCATTCGCAGAGGTTGGTCTTACGGAATGCCGTTTGTGTGCTGTATGCATTGTATCAACATTACTGTATTTTGTGTAGTGCACTGCAAAAATATTCAAGTTGGGTACATTTTCTCCTGCTGCTTGTATGCAAATACAGAATCTGTAGCCTTTTCCAAACGCGCAGCTCTTCAACACAATGATGAGCTGCACTCAACTGCTATAGGTATCGGATGTGTAAGGTGACAGTCTCGTTCTGTTAGGCAGCATGTTCAGGTGTCATAACTGCTGAGTGCAGTGATGCGATGGTGCAGGATCAGGCTTTCACCTTGGGAGAGCCACCGACAGACAGACAACAGCCGTTGCGGCAGCACAAGTATCAGGCCCGGTGTGGGCATAGTCGCACAACTGTGTGTCACGCTGATGCTCGTGTGCAGTGACAGACACTGCCCCAAAGATTTGGCTAGGCTGACACTAGGTGACGGAATGCAATTGTTTTTAAAGTGGAGAGTAAGTGCAACAACACTACTAAATAGTCACCCTGTAGGATGTATGCTTAGTTGGATTATAAAACAGTATATTGCAAAGAGCATTAGTTTTATCTTTTGGGATATTTTGCTACCATATTTTGCTACCATATTGCAACTCACAGTTGGACATTTTTAGACAGCAACCAAGCCACAGTAATTGTGATTTTGCTCTCTAACAGGCTAAGTAAATAAATGAGACACCAGTGAATAAGATTGAGCTACAATGCAATACATACCAGTGCAGAACATACAGATTGTCAATAAAGTAAGCATGGTTAACATCAAAGGACACATTATGTCTGTGGAAAAATAGAAAGCATCATGTTAAACTGCTTTGACACCTTTTGATTGCTATTTTTGAATCACAACAGTATTAATCTATTAATCTAAGTATTACATCTAAGTATTAATCTAAGTATTAAAAGGTGTAATTGTCAAAGTGGCCCAATGCTAACCGAAAGGTTGCAAGTTTGAACCTGGGCTTCCCCTGGAGTTGGTATTGGAGTGTCCTTGAGCTAGACACTGTGTGTGTGTGTGTGTGTGTGTGTGTGTGTGTGTGTGTGTGTGTGTGTGTGCGCGTGCGCGTGCGCGTGCGCGTGTGTGCGTGCGTGCGTGTGAATGGGAATGTATGCTGTAATGCTGCATCTATGTAAAGCTCCTTGAATAAAGGTGTTCTATAAATGCACCATTTACCATGTTCCTAAAAAGATGTTCTCTCTCCCACATTGTGTTTTAGCTGGATGACAGTGTGCAGATTGGGACCCTGGTGCCCACTGGGAGCCCAGAAGTATCCATCACCCTGGAGGGCAGAGGACTCAGAGGGGGAGGTATTCACGAGACCACCATTGGTGGAAAAAAAATACTCACATCTCTTTTAGTATTAGTTCTACAAAGTAGAAATACCTTGTTGTAATGGAGTAAAAGTACAATACTTTCCTCTGAGATGTACTGGAATAGAAATAAAAGTATTGGAAATTGAAACTACTCAAGCAACATACAAATACCTCAAAATGGTACTTAAGTACAGTATATGAGTAAATATACTTATCCAGGAAATAATTCTATGGTGGCCCAGTAGCTGAAACACTTAAACTAATTTATTTCCCCAGGGAGGTTTGGACAGACGACACCACCGCTGGTCGAGTTTCTAAAAGACATTCTCAGGAGGTATCCCGAAGGTGGACAGATTTTGAAAGTGAGTGCATTGTCTCTTTGCCAAATCAAAGTCTGTAGATTAAGCCTAGACCCATACTGATTTTATTACGGCGACATTTTCGGAGCTTTTGTTCGTAACCAGGCTCTTCCCCATTTCACTGTGACAAATACACACCAGAGAGTGGGATTTCATTTCTTCAAGGGTTACTCCAGCTGTGTTGGTCCTTTTAAATTCAAGATAGTGTACCCTTACCGTAGATGTCTCCAAGGGGATTTGGGGTTCATACAAGTTTATTTGGCTGTTAATGAGCGGCCATGTTTAGAAATGCTCCTAGGCAAAGGCAATCCTCGAGAGGAAATGCAGAGTCATGGGGTTTGAAACTTGAAATCATGTCAGGCCTGTTGTTCACTCACTGGATCATTGTAACCGTTTCTCACTCCAATAGAGGCAGCAACAGTGCTATTAAATTCTTCAATATGAAAATGTGCTAATAATTAAACACCATTTTAGTTTAGCGATTGTATTATCTTCACCACACATTTCATTGCAATGAGATATTGAAAATAATATTTATTGGTTTAATGACTAAAGTCCTGATTTGACAATTTGTTGTGTTGTGTGTTTGTTTTCATGTAAAGGAGTTGATACAGAATGCAGAGGATGCTGGTGCCACAGAGGTTAAGTTTATGTATGATGAGACAGAGTATGGAGTGGAATCACTGTGGTCACAGAATATGGCTCAGTACCAAGGTAAGTGTGTCCCTCGTACTTACGTTCATCTTATGTTCGTCATCATTAGTATCAGGGCTGTCGAGTGATTAAAAAATGTAATCAGATTAATCACAGCTTCAAAATTAATTTAATCATGATTAATTGCCATTCAAACTAAGTCCAAAAGATGCCATGTTTTCCTGTATAGGATTTGAACATTTAAAAAAGACACAGAATCTAGTGGAAAAGGGCTGTTGATCTTTCAAATATTTATCAAAATAGGTGATCTACAGGCCCCCAATTCTTTTAGATCCCTCAAGCTATACTCTATGGCTCTGGTTACAGGGAGACACACAGCTGTATGTGTCTTTAAAACTGTGCTCTAGCCTTTTTTTTTCTTCTTCAAAGAGAAAATGCTCAGTGGGTTGAGTCAGTATGCACATGAGTTAATTTCTTTTAAAATGTAATTTACTTTAATGCATGCCTGTGCATTTATTGTATACTGCAAATACAGTAGAATTAAACCAGTTAATACAATGTCCTTATGGATTGGAATTGTATTGCAGGCACAGCCTTGTATGTGTATAATGATGCAGTCTTCACGACTGAAGATTGGAATGGAATTCAGGAGATTGCAAGGAGCAGAAAGAGAGAAGATCCTCTGAAAGTTGGCCGATTTGGGATTGGCTTCAACTCTGTCTACCATATCACAGGTAGGTGTCATCCTAACACCCGGAGTGAAATCGAATTACACTGCTGACAGAGACATTTTCATCCAGAAAATGTGTGGTCCGATGTAAAATGAGGTAACCTCCATGGATGCATTAGAAATGCTCCTAGGCAAAGGCAATCCTCGAGAGGAAATGCAGAGTTTGAAACTTGAAATCATGTCAGGCCTGTTGTTCCTCAGCCACTCACTGGATCATTGTAACCGTTTCTCACTCCAATAGAGGCAGCAACAGCGCTATTAAATTCAATCTTCAATATGAAAATGTGCTAATAATTAAACACCATTTTAGTTTAGCGATTGTATTATCTTCACCACACATTTCATTTTCGATATGTACGGACGGACCCTACTGATAGGGAATTGGGATAATAAGCTGATAATAAGCTCTCCCCCAGACTGCTGCAACATTCCTGAATCTTGACTCCCCATCTGATTATAAAGGGCAAATTAAAAAGAAACCCTGTTTTGATCAGAGGGTAGGTAGTTCACATGTATGTATTGGTTATGATTTTATACATGGATGCAGGTTGTCTTTTAGCAGAGGTGCTTGCTGCTAGGTCTTGGGAATGATTCCCGCTGGGGGCATGTTCTGTCCTCCGTGTCATCAGTGCCAATACCCTAGGTGGGGTTGGCAACAGGGCCTTTCTGTGTGGAGTTTGTACGTCCTCCCCGTGACCCCCTGTGTATTGTATCTTCACAAAAACATGCATGTAATCCTATTTTTGTTTAACTTTTACTTTTTAATAATAATATATCTTTTAATATACATTTTATTGGGGTTTTTCCATTAAAAAAAAAAACAGGACATACAGGGAGCGTGTTGCACAGAGACAAAACAAAGTAAAAGGAAAAAAGCCACAACAGTAGTAAATACTACTGTTACCACAAACCCACCCTCCCACCCATTGGCCCTGAGGGGCTCTTTATTTTAAAGAAATACTCATGAGTCTCAAGAATATGCTTTTCACGTTATGTCTCACTGAAAACGTACAGCACATTATGTTCAGGCCTCGAATATATTGCTGCAATAAAGCTCATGGTAATTAGAACGCCCTGGATTGTCTCAGTATCTCTTTACACCCATTGAAGCAACATGCTTCAATGCCATCCTGTGTGGAGGTCTGTGGAGAATAAATGGGACACAGTAAAATGCCTATTGAAATGAATGGTAAAGACCTCATTTGAGATGTGAGACTGAGGATACCAAAAATGTACACAAAGCCATTAAAGTTTATTTATCTTTTCAAACATGAGGCTTAATAATTCTGTGTTATTGCTTATATTAGCTGCTGCTCCAGCTGTTTGTGAAGCCTTCCTCCCTTTTCCATTAAATATCATATTAACATATCAATAACAGTACATACACAATATCACACACAATTTAGTGCATGCAGTTCGTTGTCCATGCTGCGCTTTTGAGCTCAACTATTGTTCCAAATGTCCTGCATATTTCAGATGTTCCAAGTATCTTCAGTGGAGAGCAGATCGGCATACTGGATCCTCACCAGACCCTCTTTGGCGTACACGAGTCTGGCCAGTGCTGGAACCTGAAGACGGACACCAAGGAGATCACAGAGCTCACCGATCAGTTCAGTCCTTACGTCGGGATGTTCGGCAGCTCCGAGAAAACCATCAAGGACGGCAGCTTCCCCGGAACGCTGTTCCGCTTCCCCCTCCGCACCAAGCCCTCGCAGCTGAGCGCCAACATCTACAACAAGGAGAAGGTCCTGGAGCTGTTCGAGTCGTTCAAGGCCGACGCAGACACCGTACTCCTCTTCCTCAAGAGCGTGCAGAAGGTCTCGCTGCACGTGCGCGAGTCGGACGGCACCGAGCGCATGCTCTTCCAGGTCACGGCGACGGAGGACGGCGAGGACAAGCTGGAGAGGCCCACCTCGCTCAAGACCCTGGACCAGGCCATCGACAGCTACAGCAACGGCGTGCCCAGCGACACCGTCATCTGCGCCACCTACCAGGTGAACATCGAGACCCAGGACGAGACGGCGAAGGAGAGCCAGAGGACCACCTGGCTGGTGTGCAACGGGGTGGGGGGCAGGGGGATGTGCGCCGAACTGGACAGCCTGGCGGACGACCTGAAGTTCATCCCCACCATCGGCATCGGCCTTCCTCTCACCCTCATCGACACGGAGGAGGGAAAAGGCGCCACGTCGCATTTCTCAGGACGCGCGTTTTGCTTTCTTCCCCTCCCTCCCGGAGAGGAGAGCCTGACCGGCCTGCCAGTCCACGTCAGCGGCTTCTTCGGCCTGACAGACAACCGCCGGAGCATCAAGTGGCGCGAGGTGGACCAGTGGAGGGACCCGGCCGCCCTGTGGAACGAGCTGCTCATCGTGACGGTCATCCCCAGGGCTTACTTCACCCTCATCACCGAGGCCATCGCCAGGGTCCAGACCAGGAAGGACCAGGACTTCCCGCTCTCCCCGGGAGGCACCTACGGCGCCTGGCCGGACCCCGAGCGGGTCAGGCCCCGCTGGAAGCCCATCCTCCAGCCTCTGTTCGAGGACCTGCTCCAGCAGCACGTCATCTACTCGCTGAGTGAGACCTGGATCCGGATGGACGAGTCGGTCTTCTCGGATTTGCACGGCGCCGCCGACGACATCGCAGAGACGGTGATCAGCTACCTCCAAAGCTCAGGAATGCAGGTGCAGTGGAAGCTTAAACAGCTTACAATGTACATACAGTATGATTCTTGAGGACTATTTTATGTATTTGATGTATTTCCATGCTTTGTTCTTGCTTACTGTAAATCCTAAATTCCTAAATTGTCAAATTGAAAATTGCAGTGGTGTAAGGTAAAAATAAGTACATTTAATTTTGAGGCATTTGTACTTTACTTACAATTAGAGACTAGTATTGTGCTTTTACTTTATATATTTTGCTTTCTATTACCAAATATACTGTACATTAAGCCCTATATACATTTAGACAATTTGAAAAGAGACATCTACAAGTCCAGTTATGATCTTGTAGATCTGCTATTTTTCCCAAATGTTTTGAAAACTGCAAATGGGATATTTATGCATAAAGAGTGCTTTTACTTTTGGGGGTTTAAATAAGTACATTTTGAATTGCAGACTTCTAATGTTTTCATTCTAGTAGTTATTACATTTTACTTAACAACCCTCAAATGAAAACATGTTGTTCCCACGTCCCCAGAAACAAAGATATGAGTTAAAAAATCACTCTGAAAGAATATATATTCAAAGATTTGAGGCACATTTTCATGATTTTTAGTAGATGTTTAGCTTGTAGATATGCTATTTTGCAATAGCTACTTCAAAGTATAACACTAAAAGGGCATCCCCATCTTTAACTTTCATTGAAAAATAGCAGGCGTTCATAGCGCACCACAGGGTGGCACGCTATGAGCTGTGAACGCCTGCTATTTTTGTGGAGAATGTAAGAATGCAGGACAAATCTCTCAGTATGTTCTTTCAGAACGAATGTTTTGTAGAATCTACAGTGTCAGGACGAAATGGGGTAACTTTTCGTTCCACGCCACTGTGCACGCAGGTGGCCAAAGTGACGTCCGCCGTGGACGCAGTGATGGCCACGTACGCGGCCGACCCAGGCCAGGTGAAGAAGCTGACCCCGGCGCTGGTCCGGCAGGTGGTCAGGAAGTCCAAACACAGAGGCTCGGCCCAGGAGAAGCTGCAGCTGCTGGAGTTTGTGCTGGGAGACGAAGGCTACACCGACCTCATCGGCCTGGAGCTGCTGCCACTGCAGGACGGCACGTTCGCAGCTTTCTCCTCCTCTGTCGGCGACAAGGATGCTGTTTACATCGCATCTGAAGAATACCCCAGGTATGTATTTGAAATTTATGAAAAAGTACAATAAAAAAAGAACTCAGTCACAGTAACAGACAGGCCTTACATGAGTCATTGTTTAGTCTCTTCATTGTTAGAGCACATTTCTGTGTTTTATTATACATTAAAGGACAACTTTGTTTTTTGTTTTTTCAACCAAAGTTCATGATTTAGGTTATTAATGCATGCATTTGTTGTACCTTGTTTGTGGTGACATGCAGGTTAGAAAAAAAAAAAAACAAATAAAATAAATAACAATAAGGGAGGGCAAATGTCAAAGATTTTGCACCATGACTCTATATACTGTATCTATATATATACTATAAATATACTATAAATCTTTATAAAGCATAGACAATCTCATTTAGAAGGGTTACCAAATATGCTTAACCAAAGAGTCATTAATGGTAATAATAACTTTTATAAATCATTCATGGAGTATTTATAAAACATGTATTACTCATTAACCAGGTACATATTTATGCACTAATAACTGGTTTGTAGATTAATGAAGCACTTATTTATAAAGGGCTGAATCTAACATTTACAAAAACTTGAGAATATAATGATTAAGCACATTCACAATTACATTATCAGTGTACAATACAATGTAATGTAATGTATGAATAATGCTTTGGTAATGATAACTTTTTTATTATTCTATTAATGCTTAACACGTGCTTAATAATTTGCTTAGAAGTGTGTTTACTAATGCTTAGTAATGCATGAATCATGCTTACTGATTAATTAAGTATTAACTAATGATTAAACCACCACAGAATATAGTTAATTTAAAGCAAGTTTTCCCTGTGTTAAGGTCTCTGTATCCAGGACTGGAGGGCAGATTCTTGCTGGAGGACATTAAGCCATCTGTAATGAACAGCTTAAAGGCTGCATCCAAAAGCAGAGGTAACCTTACAACACTGTTACAATTTCATGTGTGTATGCAAAATAGTTGAATCTTAACAGTGTTAATAATCATTTATTCCAAAGACTCTGTTGGCCAATATGCTTCTTTCTATTCATATGAATTGGATAGATGGTACAAGGATACATTACAGTCATTTTTGGAAACGTGCCTGGCTTTCATTGGCTAATGTACCAGTAGGCGTTGTCACAAAGAATTCTGCATCATTCTGTTTTCCGTACAAAATATTTTATTTATTATAGCTGCTTAGGTAAAAGTGGTTCTCACTCAAGGCCAACTGAAAAAACAGATTCTGACAGGCCCTGAATTTGCTTCTTCTGACAGTAGATCATCTCATTCGCCTACAAAGTGTTGAGAGAGAGGAAGAGGGAGGCGTGTGAGTGCGTGTGAGTGCGAGTGTGAGTGCGAGTGTGTGTGTGTGTGTGTGTGTGTGTGTGTGTGTGTGTGTGTGTGTGTGTGTGTGTGTGTGTCATCTCATTCACCTACAAAGTGTTGAGAGAGAGGAAGAGAGAGGCGTGTGAGTGCGTGTGAGTGTGAGTGTGAGTGTGTGTGTGTGTGTGTGTGTGTGTGTGTGTGTGTGTGTGTGTGTGTGTGTGTGTGTGTGTGTGTGTGTGTGTGTGTGTGTGTGTGTGTGTGTGTGTGTGTGTGTGTGTGTGTGTACATTCCATTGGCTTTTAGTCTGATACTAGTCTGATCACTTGCATACTCATTCCTGGACATTGCCAAAACGGCCATTAGCCAAGCAATTAGACCATGCTGAATCTACAAAGTTGTCCTCCAAAAAACGACTTTGAAAGACAAAAAAAACATTTTACATGAGCCGAAATAGCATTCTTAACCCCCGATTGACAAATTGTCACAGTATGTGGTATGTTCCTTTTCTTGAGCCAAGAGTTAACTGTGGATCTACAGTAGTGGGTCACTTCTGTATATCTATGGTAACGGGAAGGTATAGAGGTATAGAATATGGACAGAGTTACACAAGGTCTGTTCACTTCATGGGGTCAGTCCAGTGGCGGTTCTTCTACATAGAATTCTATATCTTTATGTTAGATTGTTTTGTACTAATGAATACTCTTCACAAAAGTACTACAAAGTGCCTCAAACTGTTTGTTAAAGCAACTAAATCTGCCACCTCTCCTCTCCCCATCTCATGGAAGTAACTGGCAATAAAGTCACAACAGTAACTTTGATGAGGCAGCATTGCTATATTTTATTTTATATATCTTTATATATCTTTTGTTTGGGTTTGTTTTTTTACCTGAACAATGAACATTTTGGAGTTAGGCAAAATGGAAATAATAATAAGAAGTTATAAATATATTTTATAATATATTTACACCTCCCAGAATCCTGATTCTGGGAGGTGGTCCCAGAATCCTGATTCTGGGAGGTGGGAATCCAGACTACATATAGCATTCGAGGCGATTGTGGAATTGTTGTCTGGCTACACAAGACATATGTTAATTTTCACAGCTCACACAGTAGCTAATATAAATATAGCTAGACAGAGTGGTTGTTAGATTGTAAAAATGCTGCCTGAGGCATTCTTCACAGCAGTATCTTGTTAATGCACCCACCCCTCCCTCACACTTCCCTGGCAGAGAGCACAGCACCCCTGCTCCTCCTTCCAACCAATCTATAAGGAGTTTCAAGGCTCCTGTTGTACAGTGCTTTGTCATCATTACTGTCTTCTGGCTAGCAGATTGATGCGTTGCGGTGCTATCAAGGGAAATTAAATCCTCTCTGTTTTGTATTTCTTACCTATAAAAGGAATAAATGAACAGTCATCTTGCAGGTTGCCTTACATTTCACTATTTTTTTTTTATACTTTATCTATCCCTGTTGTGAGCTTGTAGATTGGTTATTTGAATTATTTTAAAATGTTTTCTAAATTTAAAAAAATGTCGAAGATGTAAGACCTGAAACAAGTATAGCCATGTTGAATGTGTCAATTGTTGTTAGGTTATGTTAGATTAAATAGCAATTAAGTTAGAGAGAGATCAAGTGAGATTAAATGTAAGTGTCATGGTCTAAAACATGTCACTTGAATTTAATTTCAGTGCAACAGTATCTTTGGGGGTGTTCTGGTAGGTATTCTACTGTGTGATGATGAATGTTACTTTTTAAAAAATATTAACCCAAACCAATGCAGCACTCTTTCTCACTCGAATATGCATGTAGAATTTACGACAAAAAAATGCCTCCGGCCACAGCCCTTGCCGGCGGAGGCATAAAAACCTTGAAAGCCTGTAACATGTTCCTTGAAGTGAGAGGAATTGTTTGTTTGTGCTCCATAACGTTCAATCATAAGTGCACTGGTCTAATTCTAATAGCTTGATCTTCTCATGGTGTAACTTGTCATTCTATGGGTTAAAGCTGCAACCTGGCTGTATATTAACAGCATTGTGTGTGTGTGTGTGTGTGTGTGTGTGTGTGTGTGTGTGTGTGTGTGTGTGTGTGTGTGTGTGTGTGTGTGTGTGTGTGTGTGTGTGTGTGTGTGTGTGTGTGTGTGTGTGTGTGTGTGTGTGTGTGTGTGTGTGTGTGTGTGTGTGTGTGTGTGTGTGTGTGTGTGTGCGCACGCGTGCGTGTGCGTGCGAGGAAGAGTGCGTGTGTGTGCACACACTGTACTTTTATGCCCAAACCTCACCAATGCAACTCCTTACAACAAAACATTTTTAGGACATGTCGCACCAATGCAAATTCTGTCAAGTGCCATTGGGGATAATGGCTGCATGCAAGTACTCACAATCATTTGGTTAAAAGGAGCTGCATGGGGCGGTCATTGGTTAGGTTGGGGCCTTAATGTTTAGTCTGCACAGGAAAAGTAATATAAACACATCAACAAATGATGATACATGGCTCTCTCTCTTCTCTGTCTTCTCAACAGGAAGACCCTGTACTCAGTTGCAAGTGCTAACTCCGGAGCGGTCCGCTCGACTCATTAAGGAGATCCTCACAACCGCATGGCCGTCCAGAGACTTTGCAGTCCACTGGAACCCCGAACAAAAAGAGCATCTAACATACTCGTGGTTAAAGATGGTTTGGAAACACCTTTATATTCATTTTGCCGACGATTTAAGCATCTTTGAAGACATGCCCCTGATCCCAAGTGCGCCGCTCGAGGATGCTGTGGACAAAGCGGAGCTCATGCGTCTCAAAACTCCCTCGCCCATTGTTCTCATCGATCACGAGGAGGAAGCACCGATCTCGGAGAACCTCCTTGATATCATGAAAAAGCTGGGCGCAGTGGCGATGAGAAAGCTGGAACCTTCTCTACAGCACCCTCTTCTCAAGAATTACATCCACCCGTGCTCTCCTAGCGTGCTCTTACAGATAATGGACAGATCGGCGACACAGCGCATAGCCAGCACCGTCTCGTCTTTTTCCGCAAAGGAAAAGGTCGCACTCAGGGACTTTTTGGCAGGGCTGTCCGATGTCACGGAAAAAGAGAGGCGTCTCCTGCTGGAGCTCGCCATCTTTGAGAAACTGGGAGCCTGCTCCGAGAAAGGAGCCCCGACGTTCACCTCGCTGAGAGGAGCCAGAGCACTGCATCACACCGCCAAATATCCGCCGCATGTAAAGCTGTCGCTCAACGTTGTGGGCTGTGGAGACGAGGCGTCAATCCGCCTCGTCAAGCTGCTAAATGTAGAACAGGTGAAGACGACAGAGTGTCTCAAGCTCGTCATCCAGGATATCGAGAAAGGGTTCTATTCAAAGGACGAGGTCACAAAAATCATGCTCTGGGCCCTCAAACATCTCTCCTTTCTCAAGAATGAAAATGCATCTGTGATCGGATGGCTTTCCACCCTGAAGTTCATTTACATCTCATCGGCAAAGCCTGTCGCAGCCACAGACCTCTTTGACCCTGAGCTGGAAATTTTACAGGACTTGTTTTATATGGAGGAGAAGATCCGATTCCCCACAAGTACATTTACCTCAAGCCCTGATATTCTCCATTCACTCAGACAACTGGGACTTAAGAATGAGGTGCAACTCACTGAAAAGGATGTCATCCAAGTGGCAAAGAAGATTGAGGAGTTGAAAAACAACAAAGACCCTGAGTGGGATTCTATCGTGAAAAAGGCAAAAACACTGCTGCAAATACTTAACCGACAAACAAAGTTGGTGAAGGCTGCAGACACCCAGACATCCTTGTTAAAATTAAAATGGGTGCCAGTTTGTAAAGAGAGACCTCTAAACTACCCTAAATCACTTGCTTGGCTGGGAGACACGGTCAACATCTGCTCATTATCTGACATGTGTGATATAGCTCACGCAGTGCTTGTGGGCTCGTCTGTAGCACTTGTGGAGCGCACATCTGCAGGGATGAAGAAGGCCCTGAAGTTATCAATGGAGCCGCAAGTCGATCAAGTATTACAACATCTCAAAGCAGTGAATGATTGGCATAAATCTCAAGCATTCAGCACAGAGGATTGGTACCAGTTTCAACAGATCCTTTTTGAGATCTACGGCTTCATGCAAGCTCACCTGGAGGATGCACGAGAAGCAATGAAGTCATTGCCTTTTGACTGGGTGTGGACAGGGAAGACATTCTCGTCACCTGCCCACACTGTGCTAAAGTCCATCCCTGATTTAGATTTGCAGCCCTACTTGTACTCCCTACCAAAGACCATTCGAAAATTTCACAAACTTTTTAAGTTTTGCGGCTCAGTGGAAGAAGTTGTGCCAAGCCATGTGTTTGGAGTGATTAAGACGATCCAGCAAAGATGTGAGGGAGAGATGACAAAAGAGGAAAGCAAACATGATCTCCTCCTTTTGATAAACATTCTGAGATGGCTATACAGCAGTCAGATATCGGTGGATGTCGACATGCATGTGCCAATCCTCTATTACAAAGACCCAAGTAAATTGGGTATGAAGCCCATTCATGAATGTACCTACTGTGACATTAAAGTGGATGACCTGAACGACTTACTTGAAGATGCATCAGAACCGATTATATTAATCCACGATGACATCCCAATGAAAACTGCTGAGTGGTTGAAGGTGCCATGCCTCAGCACGAGACTGATAAACCCAGAGAACCTGGGCTTTGAGCAGTCAGGCCAACGAGAACCTCTGACGGTCAGAATAAAGAACATTCTAGAGGAGTATCCATCTGTATCAGATATATTCAAAGAACTTCTCCAGAATGCTGATGACGCCAATGCAACAGAGTGCAGCTTCATGATTGACATGCGCAAGAACACTGACATTCGAGAGAACCTCCTTGATCCCGGCATGATTGCCTGCCATGGCCCCACCTTGTGGTCCTTTAACAACTCTGTGTTCTCTGACACTGATTTCCTAAACATCACAAGGTTAGGAGGGTCTATGAAGAGATGTGAGGCAGACAAAGTTGGCAAGTTTGGCTTGGGCTTCAACTCTGTATATCATGTCACTGACATCCCTATCATTATGAGCAGAGAGTTCATGATCATGTTTGACCCAAACATCAATCACATCAGTAAGCACATCAGAGACAGGTCCAACCCTGGGATCAAAATCAATTGGAGTAAGCAGCAGAAACGACTTAGGAAATTTCCTAACCAGTTCAAACCGTTCATTAATGTCTTCAACTGCCAACTTCCTTTAGCTCAGGAATCCCCTTACAAATACAACGGTACACTGTTCAGGCTACCATTTAGAACAGAGCAGGAAGCTTCAGCAAGTGAAATCAGTAGCATGTACTACAACACCACAGACATCTACTCTCTTGTCGACGAGTTCAGCATATGTGGGCACCGGCTCATTTTGTTCACTCAGCACGTTGGGACCATGGTGTTGAAATACCTGAAATCTGAGGAGCAAAACCCTGCTGCAGCCCAAGATGTTGTCACCATAAACAAAAGTGTGTGGTCAACCAAAGCTTCATATGGACCACTGAGCATCTTGAAATCTGCCGCCAAAGTCATGAAAAGGGTAGCGAGCACCAACAGGGTCCCAGCTGATGTTCCCAAGTCTGGCTGCATCATACGCATTATGGTGGAGGAGTTTCACAATGTGTTCAAACGCATTGTTGATCTCCAATCTCCTCTCTTCAGAGGCTCAGAGGAAGATCCCAATCAGTACTTTGAGATGGCTGCTAAAGGTGTTCAAAGTAGAAGAATGACAGATGAAATGCCTCAAAAGGCAGTTGAGGTCACTAACTGGCTAATTTGTTCTTCTATGGATGTTACTGAAGCTCTAAAATTTTCACTGGGCGAGAGTGGAAAAAGATTAGGACTGGTGCCTTGTGGAGGTGTGGGCGTTCTCCTCACAGAAGAAGAGAATCGTAAATGGACGGTGAAGACGAACCCCAACCCAATTGGAGAGGTGTTTTGCTATTTACCACTCAGGATCAAAACAGGCTTGCCAATTCACATCAATGGCTGCTTTGCTGTAACTTCAAACCGCAAAGAAATCTGGAAGAGTGATACCAAAGGACACTGGAATTCAGTGTTTATGAGACATGTAATTGTCCAGTCATAC
Organism: Benthosema pterotum; assembly: GCA_039105355.1. Lineage (NCBI taxonomy): Eukaryota > Metazoa > Chordata > Actinopteri > Myctophiformes > Myctophidae > Benthosema > Benthosema pterotum. The sequence continues at coordinate 23,878,513 of CM076977.1, forward strand.
ATGTCTGCACTCGGTATGCTACGATCAATGTCTGAGAGTGGAGAACTGCTTGACTATAGCTACTATGCTACATGGCCCGACCCAAGTCTGGTGCATGATGACTTCACACTGATCAGCCAGGGCGTCTATCAGGAAATTGCCAAAGGTGGAGACAATGACCAAGCAAAGGTTTTCTCAGATGGGAAAATGTGGGTGTCAATCAAGAATGTCAGATTCCTTGATGACACTTTGCTTTGCAGACCAGACATTGGCCCTGCCGCATTTAAGATTTTCTTAAAATACCTCAAGAAGACTGGCTCACAAGACCTCTGTGCCGTTGAGTTGCCTGATTGGGTGAAGGAAGGTTTTGAGGATGCTGGATGTAAGGGGAGGTTAATGGAAAACACTCTTACAGAGAAACAGTTTTTCTCAGATGTCTTTTTCCCTCATATCCAGGACATTGACAAAGAGCTCCGAGATCCCTTGATGCATTATGTCCTGAATGACAAATTGGATGAATTTGCATCGATTTTAAGAGTGACTCCGTGCATCCCATGTTCTGGCCCTCAAGAGAACTTGGTTTTGCCTTCCAGGCTGATCCATCCTGAGGGACGAGTGGCTAAGCTTTACAACAGTGATGATGGAAGATTTCCTAAAGGAACACCCAAGGACTACCTAAACCCTGTGTGTTTGGTGAAGCTGGTGCAATTGGGAATGGTAAAGGATGACCTCTCATGGGAAGATGTGATTGAACGTGCCAAGTCTGTGATGGATCTAAACGAAAATGACCACATAGCTGCCTGCGTTCGCAGCAGCATTCTGCTCAGTCTCATTGACGAGAAACTGAAAATTCGAGAGACAGTAGCCGCTGACCTCCTAGAGAAGCTGCGGGACATCAAGTTCCTCCCATTCCTTACAAAACCAGCAGGATTTTCCCTACCATGGCATGGGAATAACTTCTCTCCTACTACTATGTTCTCTGCCAAAGAGCTCTTCACAACTGAGCATCAGGACACTGTGTGTCTGATCAAGCCGATTCTGAGTGAGAACTCACCATCTTTCAAAGGCTGTGGTCCTATCTCTTTGGCTGTGAAAGACTTTCTAGGATTGATTAGAAAGCCTATTGTTGGATTAGTCATCGGTCAACTCAAAGAACTGTCCAAATCATTTGACGGTGTCACTCTGTACCAGGAGAACATAACAAATGCCTGCTATAAGTATCTGCATGAGGAGATGCTACAGCAAGATGGTGCAAAAGATCAAATCATGGAGGAACTGAAAAACTTCAACTCCATTCTCGTTGAGAACACATACGTCAATCCCTCCAAAGTTGCATTCCACCTTAACTTTGATGCTGCTCCATACCTTTATCAGCTCCCCAACAAGTATAGAAACAGTTGCCGTGAGCTGTTTGAAAACGTTGGTGTCCAAGCAAGTTTCACAATTGAGAATTTTTCAGCCATTCTTGAAATACTTAAGCAAGAATGTGGGCGAAGACCTCTCACTGAGGAAAATTTCCAGCTGTCCCGAAGAATCATCAGCGAAGGAATATGGAGCTTGATCCGGGACAAGAAACAGGAAAACTGCCAAGCAAATTATGGAGAGATTCTCCTACCTGACTCCCATATGATGCTCCTGCCATCAAAGTCGTTGTGCTACAATGACTGTCCTTGGATTAAAGTCAGAGACACCACTGTGAAATACTGTCATGGTGATATTCCAAGAGAGGTTGCTGTTAAGTTAGGAGCTGTCCCCAAACGGCACAAAGCCTTGGAGAGATATGCCTCCAACGTCTGTTTCACTACACTTGGGAGTGAGTTCGGACAGAAAGAGAAGCTCACAAGCAGGATTAAAAGTATTCTTAACGCCTATCCATCAGAGAAAGAAATGCTAAAAGAGCTGCTTCAAAATGCAGATGATGCCAAAGCCACTGAAATATACTTTGTTTTTGATCCAAGAACACACCCCACAGACAGAATATTTGATGACAAATGGATTCCAATGCAAGGCCCTTCACTGTGTGTTTACAACAACCAGCCTTTCACAGATGATGATGTCAGAGGAATACAGAATCTAGGAAGAGGAACAAAAGAAGCAAATCCTGGTAAAACTGGGCAATATGGCATAGGATTCAACTCTGTCTATCACATCACCGACTGCCCCTCCTTCATCTCTAACAATGACATCCTCTGCATCTTTGATCCCCATGCACAGTACGCACCTGGGGCAACATCTGTTAGTCCCGGAAGGATGTTCAGGGATTTGGACTCTGACTTCAGATCTCAATTTTCAGATGTTCTCGATCTTTATTTGGGGGCTCATTTCAAGCTAGAACGTAGCACAATGTTCAGATTCCCCATACGCTCTAAAGAAATGGCAAGAACATCTGAGATCAGTTCTGTTCCGGCATCAGACCGAATGGTACAAAACCTTCTGGATAAATTGAAATCTGACGGTGCAGAGCTTCTGATGTTTCTCAACCACATGGAGAAAATATCGATCTGTCAAATTGAGAATGCAACTGGGGAGCTGAAGGTGCTGTATTCAGTGACTGCTAAAATTACGGATGGTGATCGTCTAAAACGCAAGCAGTTCCACGCTTCTGTCATCGATAGTGTCATTAAAAAGAAACAGCTCACTGCTATCCCAGTCCAGCAGATAACCTACACCATGGATATAGAAGACACAGATGGCAATTTAACAACTTGGATGATCTGCAACCGATCTGGCTTCCCCAATGTTGAAAATGTTTCCAAAAGTGTGATTTCAGCTCACAAAAATGAAGACATAACTCTCTTTCCACGTGGAGGGGTAGCTGCATGTGTAAGCCACAACTACAAGAAACCTCACAGAGCGTTCTGCTTTTTACCCCTCTCACTGGAGACTGGCCTGCCATTTCATGTCAATGGCCATTTTGCTCTAGATTCTGCAAGGAGAAACCTGTGGAGAGATGACAACGGAGTGGGGGTCAGAAGTGATTGGAATAACAACTTGATGACATCACTGATAGCTCCTGCCTATGTGGAACTGATGATTCAACTGAAACGCCGATACTTCCCAGGCCCTGATCCCACCATGACTGTGTTACAGGGAACCCCAATTCACGTGGTCAAAGACACGTTACGGAAGTTCCTCTACTTTTTCCCAGTCAACAGGGTTGACATACAGCCAGATTGGTACTGCCTGGTTAAAGCTGTGTACACGTGCATTCATGTGGACCTAAAGCGTCTACTTCCTGTCGTCAGGACACCGCAAATTGATAATTCAGACTTGCATTCTGTAATTTACATCTCGTGGGTGAACACATCCACTGCGCACAGAGGCAGAGCCTTTTTTGACAATCTACTGCAGGATGAGCTGCAGCACCTGAAAAACACAGAGTACAACATCACTACAAGAAAATCTGTTGCAGAAAATGTTTACCGGCTAAAGAACTTGCTCTTGGACATTGGCTTTAACTTGGTCCATGGCTGTGACGAAACAGCAAGTCTTTACTTCTGTTTGGAAGATGCAGGAATTCCAGTGACCTATGTGACATCTGAAGATGTCCGCAACTTTCTGTTTACATATTCATCGCCAGACGCATCTTGTCAAGTTGGGAAACTCCCCTGTCGACTGCAACAATCAAACTACAAGCTTTTTCACAGCTTGAAGCTTCTAGTCGACTACTGCTTCAAGGACATCGAAGGGGATGACGTCAAAATAGAGGGGTTGCCGCTGTTGATAACAATGGACAACATGCTTCAGGTATTTGACTCCAAAAGACCAAAGTTCTTGACAACACACCATGAGCTGATCTCACCAAGGAAGGAAATGTTCATGAACACGTTGTACCTGAAATATAGTGACCTCCTGATGAAAGCTGGTGTTGCAAAAACCTTTGATATCAACAGCTTTGGTGACTTACTGAGTTCATTTCTTCCTCGAGAGTACAGAACACGGATCCCTGTGAAGTGGAGAGATGGCTATGCAAGTGAATCCTGGCTGAAAAGTGTGTGGAACTTCATCAGCGAGAACATTGCCACCAAAGAAGGCCAGGAAGAAGTCAAACCAGGTTTTGACACAGTGCTTGACATTCTGAAGGACTGGGCGTTACTGCCTGGCAACAAATTCATTGCAAGAGAAAAGATTGTTGTCCCAGAGCATGATGTATTGTTGCCCCTAAGTTTGATGAATATTGCCATCTTTCCACAGGGGCAAAATGATAAAGTCTATCACTGCCTTATGAAAGGAGGCTGCATTCAACTTGCAGTGAACAAAATCTGTGGCAAAGACAACCCAATCATGCCTTTTCTGGCACAGCACACAGCAAACATTGATAATCCATCCAGCATCTTGAAAGCACTAGAGTACTTGATTCAGACGTCAACATTCAAAGCAGCAAGCTTGACCGACAAAGACATAGAGGCTCTTCTGTTGTATTATAATTGTAACCTGGTTAATCTCACACAAGAGGATGCACAGAGCCTCAAACTGATCCCATGCTTCAAGACAGTGAGTGGCAGGTACATAAGCATTGCAAACTATGGTTCATGCTACATTCTAGCAAATTGCATTCCTACTGCTGATATGGACAAATGGGCCAACACATCATCCTTTGCATTTCTTGCTGACAATCCACAACTCAAAGAACTGTACAGTTTCCTTGGATGCACTGCAATTGATGATCTGGAAGTCTACCACAAACATCTCCTGCCAAAGTTCGAAGGTCTCTCATACGATGCAAAAATTGAACACATTGTCTATTTGAAGGACAGACTTGTGTCAATGGAGGACTCATGTGAGATAAAGGACCAGCTGTATGAAAAGTTGGAAGGATTGGCGTTCATCTATGACTACACAAACAGGCTCAAGTCACCCAAATTGTTCTATGATGAGACTGTGAAAGTGTTTGAAGTTATGCTGCCTGCAAAATCATTCATACCCAAAGATTTCTTCAAGAAAATAGAGCAAGTGTCAAAACCCAAAAATGGAACAGCATTTATAACCTCCTGGATCACATTCCTTCGAAACATTGGACTTAAGCATGTAGTCTCACAGCAGCAAGTTCTCCAGTTTGCAAAAGAGGTCAGCATTAAAGCCCAAACCGAGAGCTGGACCAAAGAAAAGGCACAAACCATTGTTGATGTTCTCCTGAATCACATATTCAATGAGAGGACTGATCTGTTTGTTGGTGCTTTCCTCAAAGAGCTCTCAATGATACCATTCTTGTGTCCTGAGCGAGCTCCCACTGAACTCATCCGTCTTCATTCCCAGTACCAAGAAATGAGTGGTACACTTCCACTGATTCGTTTTAGCGGCTCTCAGATAAATCCAAAATTCAAGCAAACCGATATAATCCACTTGCTTTGGACATCTTGTCCCATTCTACCAGAGAACGCTACACCTTCAAGTTTAAAAGATCAGGAGGGAAGTACACTCACTCACGGGCAGGAGCAGCTTGACCAAGTGCTGACCATGTTAAATGTCAACATGGAGCCACCCCTGGATAAAGTCATAAACAACTGCAAGAACATCTGCAACATATCAACCCCAGATGATGATATGGTGAAGACAAGGAACAAAGTTTTAAGGTCCACCTATGAATTCCTCAATGCAGATAAAAGAGAGTTTCGCTACCAGCTCCGTGGAGTGACCTTTGTCATGGTTGAAGATGGCTGGAAACTACTGAAACCGGAAGAGGTTGTCATTAACTTGGACAATGAATCTGACTTCAAGCCCTACTTGTACAAATTGCCACTGGAGCTTGGTATATTTCATCAACTGTTTAAACTCCTAGGCACAGAAGATGTTGTATCAACAAAACAGTATGTAGAAGTGCTGTGTCGCATTTACCGAAATTCAGAGGGCAAGCAGCTAGATCCAAATGAAATGAGAACTGTGAAGAGGGCTGTCTCTGGGCTCTTCAAAAGTCTCCAAAATGATCCAGTGGAAATCCGTAAAGATCTTGAAAGCCTCAGAGATGTAACTTTTTACCTGCCAAGCCATGATGGTAGATTAGCCAAATCTAACAGCCTAGTGTTTGATGATGCACCACACTACAAGAGCAGGATTCAGGGCAATGTCGGTGTTCAAATGCTTGTGGACTTGAGCCAGTGTTATCTGGGCAAAGATCATGCGTTACATACAAGGCTGATCATGCTACTTCCACAGAAACTAAGACCAAGACTATTAAGTAACATCCTGGAAGAGCAACTGGATGAAGACTCTCCTAAAATATGCCAGTTTGGAGCTCTATGTTCACTTCAAGGTCGACTTCAGCTGCTGCTATCTTCAGAGCAATTCATTACTGGACTGATCAGAATAATGAAACACGAGAATGATAATGCATTTCTTGTGAATGAGGAAAAGGCCATTCGACTTTGCAAAGCTCTTTGTGAGGGCCTGAAAGTCTCTTGTTTTGAGAAACTCCAGACAACACTGAGAGTTAAAGGATGCAGTCCTATTCCACACAGCCGCAGTGAAACACTGGCTTTTCTGAAGAGGTATGGGACAGCTGTGATCCATCTCTATATCCAACACTCAGACAGCAAAGATATAAACTTTCTCTTGGCATTGGCTATGACATTGAAGTCAGCTACAGACAATTTGATATCTGATACGTCCTATCTCATTGCTATGTTAGGCTGCAATGACATTTACAGGATCACAGAGAAACTGGACAACCTGGGTGTAAAGTACGACTCGACTGAACCCTCAAAGCTTGAGCTTCCACTTCCTGGCACCCCTATACCCATAGAGATACACCACTTCCTGCTCATGGATCCCATGAATGTATTTTACCCAGGCGAATATGTGGGTTACCTTGTGGACTCTGAGGGTGGCGATATCTACGGGTCGTACCAGCCTACCTACACGTATGCCATCATTGTTCAAGAAGTTGACAAGGAAGAGGAAGACAACCCAAGCTTCCTTGGGAAATGCTTCCAGATTGACATTGGTTACAGTGAATACAAAATAGTCAGTTCTCTCGATTTGTACAAATTCTCCAGACAGGATGAAAGCAGTCACATACGGGATAGCAGCTCCCCATCAACTCCGACCAGTCCAGATTGCCGTTCCTCTGGACCACGAATGGTGCCTCCTGTTTTTTCTGTCGGCAAGGAAAATCAGCGACCCTCTTCCCAGAAACAATCGCCTAAAAAGATCAAGCTTCACAAATTGCCTGAGATTCTGAAAGAAGTGACCTTAGTAGTTGAACAAGCTTGGAAGCTTACCGAGACGGAGAGAAAGAAGATAATCCGCAGGTTGTACCTCAAATGGCACCCTGATAAAAATGCTGAGAATTTGGACGTTGCCACTGAGGTCTTTAAGCACTTACAGAATGAAATCAACAGGTTGGAGAAACAGACACTAACAGATCAACAAAACACAGAAAGAGCCTCGAGGAGACCTTTCTCATCCTCTTCCACTCGATTCCAGTCAGACAAGTCCTCGTTTCAGAGGTTCTACACATCATGGAACCAGGAGGCAACAAGTCATAAATCGGACAGGCAGCAGTTTCGGGAGCAACACACTGGTTATGCAGGTACTTCGCAATCTAATCGTTTTTTTGTGCCCCCAACCTTTAAGTCTGTTGGAAACCCTGTTGAGGCCCGCAGATGGTTGAGGCAAGCAAGAGCCAACTTCTCCGCTGCTCGAAATGACCTTCATAAGAATGCCAATGAGTGGGTATGTTTCAAATGTTACCTTGCCACAAAGCTTGCACTAATAGCTGCTGACTATGCAGTGAGAGGAAAGTCGGATAAGGACGTGAAACCCACAGCTCTGGCACAGAAAGTAGAGGAGTACGCTCCCCAGTTAGCAGGACTTAGCAATGACGTTCAAATCCTGGAGGGATATGGCGTGGACAGCCTAAGAACTCGTTATCCTGATCTTCTTCCGTTTCCGCAAATCCCAAATGACAGATACACGTCTGAGGTGGCAATGCGAGTGATGGAATGTACTGCACGGATTATCATAAAACTTGAAACCTTTGTGCAGCAAAAAATATAAAACGGTCTTCATAGGCATTGCTGCTGTTACACATCAGAAAATATCAAGTTATTATGCATAGATCATCTGAGCAAGAGAGGGACAATAGCGGCCGTGTGCAATATAAATCATGTATTTGTTTTGGAGCAAGTTGAAGTTTCCAGCTGGCAGCTTATGGTACATTTGCTGTTTCCACCTTTAATGGTGGAAGGTGGCCTATGCACAGCGTTTAAATGTATGGCTCCCTTATCTAGGCTGTCAAAATAATGTTGCTACTGTATAACTTGTGTGAACAGACACATGTTCTGTAGATGCTGTACATACAAAAGCCTCAGCAATACATTTTGGCTACCAAAGTCACCATATTGAACATATTTGCTCTGAGTTATATTAGAAACTTTATGCTGCTTTTTTTACTTTATCTTTTATAAAAATATATTTTTCCTGCCACAGATAACCAGTTTACTGTACTGGGTGTGATTCTAGTCTGTTATATATCTGTTATATACCAGTTATTTTTCTGCAAATGTCATAAGTTATCATGCAACTTGTCCAATTTGCAAGATCTCAAAATGAGTCAAGGAAATTACAATCACATTTGTATTTGTACATTAGTTTTTTTGTATTTCGATGGGTTGATTTCATTTTGTTTCTGTAAAAGTTGTAAATGTTATGTATCATAGCCAGTTGCTTGTTAATGTAATGAGCACTTTCTCGAAACTCCTCATGTATTTGCACTTGCAGTTGTAGAGCGCTTGTGTTGCCCCCCGTAATTAGGGAGAATTCAACTATGAACAGAATGTCTGTTGATGTTACACTAAGCTTAACTTAACTAGGACTTCTCTCAAGAATATAATGTTAGCTGATTGTACAGATGTGTCTCCATATGCATTATGATGAGTTGATTACATGGTGCCTGATGGCTTTGTATGAAAGAAGAAAAGCAACATCCGCACAGTTGCACACTAGTTTCTATAGCTCCGAGACTTACTTTATGGAGGAGGCAGCCATTTTTGCCAATGAGTGGGTAAAGCGTTTCAACCTATAAGGTCTTCATTGGACATTTTGCCTCAATTTCGACTTCGACGAAGACCATATACAGTAGATCAAATGTTGCAATTTTTGCCTTCAAAATAATGGTATTCTCCAAACTCCAGAAATTAGTGTTCCTTCTCTTCCATGATGTATGCTTTGATGCCTGACATCCAGCACCTGGCCTGTACATGTATATACTGTAGGCATTGAGATGTGCACAAAACCCTCTCTGTGATGGCTTATAGGATCATTATCATTCAGTGTTTGTTAGCACAAATTACTTTCATCTTTTATAGCAGTGGTTTTCAACCTTTTTCAGCTCAAGGACCATTATTTATTCTGCACTGGAGCCACATTTGATGAATTTAGCCTCTCGACCTAGACACCAAACATACAATATTTTGTTGATCGAAATAACAATTCTTCTACATTTGTAATGGAATTCTTTGTAAATTAAGTAACGCAGATGTTTTTAAAATAATGTAACTCTTCAGAGTTTTACACTCTCAAGAGTTAAAGACCTCTACAGTATAACGGTCCGTTTGGTATCTTTTAGCTGGGGACCACCTGGAACTCCATCAAGGACCACTGGTGGTCCCCAGACCACCGGTTGAAACCACTGCTTTATGGCATTCTCTGGAGAGAAGGAAGCTGGCTGAGAGAATATGGGACAAAATCGTATAGATTAACCATAGGTATAGATAGCCTATTAACAAATGCTTTGAGATTTTTTTTAAATGGATATTTTTCTTTGTATGTACCAAGACAATTAAGAGCCTGTTATTTTTCCGGTGATGGCCTCATCATGCACAGTGTCAAATATGTTTGGTACATAATGTTTCATGTTGATTATTTAATTTGATTTAACATTTTTAAGGTTTACTTTTGCCAAAGCAAAACCATGTTCACGTGTATTTGGTTGTTTGACCTTTTCTGGTTTAAGGAACATTAATTGTAGTATCCTCCAGTTATGGTGCTTGTTCATTTGTAGTTCATTGTTTTTTTTTCCCCATAATTTACCGGTACAGTACTGCAGTACAAGATACAACATACTGTAGCACAATGTAACTTCAAAAACACATTTCAAACGTTGTGCTTATTTTCTTATGTCTTCTTACACCTTGATGTTGAGGTCAATCAAGGAAACTCATTGTTGATGACACATTTTACTAACATTAGCTAATGGTTAAACCTTGTATATCATACAGTATGTTGATGTACACTGTGTGCCATTGATAATAAATCTTCCTTAAATACATTTGACTTGTTTGCAGTGTACACAGTGGTTTGGTCCACATGGGGTTGTGGATTCTAGGGGGTACACTCTTTTCAGACTCTTTTGAGTCCTAGCATCTTTATTCTGTGGGATACATTTGCCAAAGAATAGTCGATCATCTACAAGCTCAAAGCATTGTGAGCTTGTAGATCAGATGCTTTCAGCATGTGGTAACCCCCTTCACATCCTCTCAAGAACATCTCTATTTATTTTCATAAAATAAAGAAATAGATTTGCAGAATTATGAAAATGCCAATAGAAAAACAAGGGACAATGAACGCACTGTAGTTTGTTTTTCTATTTTCTTTTAAAATATTCAGTCTGATTTGCTAAAGTCAACATCACTCTACAATGTCGGTGATCTTCACATGATCAGTCAGACTTTATTATACAACATGTGTAGAATAGGCCTATAGACATGTATTTCTGGGCCTAGTCTTGTTACGTCTGGTCCTCTGGCGCCCCCCTCTGGTTAAAGATTGAATCAGAATCAGAGGACAGAATCAGAAACCTCACTCCAGAGCTCATCCTTCATGAAAACTGGTTATTATTTTGTCGTTAGGGTTAGGATAAGGGATTCTGAATTGCACACAGTCCTCCTATAGACACACGGATTGTGCAATTTTGTCATGATTATTTTAGTAAGGCAAAAATGAAAATCTGGGAGCTAAATCTTTACCAAGAAATGTCTTCATCAATGTGTAATTCTAATGGTGTCTAATAACATATAGGTTACTAAAATGTTGAAATTCAACTCCTGTGGGACCAATCACAAACCTATGGAAGGCAAAACATACAAAATGTTGTCATCATGCTTTATGTAACATATGTCTAACTCGGGCGTTTTCATGAAGCTGAATCTATTCCAAGCATTAGTTTTACTCCGAAAAACAGATGTCATACCCATCATCATAAATGTGCAACATTATAGGGCAAGCGCTATAGCCGTTCTCAGCCCAATGTGTGTGTGTGTGTGTGTGTGTGTGTGTGTGTGTGTGTGTGTGTGTGTGTGTGTGTGTGTGTGTGTGTGTGTGTGTGTGTGTGTGTGTGTGTGTGTGTGTGTGTGTGTGTGTGTGTGTGTGTGACACGTGTTTAGGTTTTGTCCTCGGACATAATACTTGGATACCCCCAAATTTTACCTGTTTTCATGAGGTTTCCCTTGCATATTGGATTTCAACATTTTAGTACGTTATTAGACATCTTTAGAAACATATTGGTGGAGAAAGTTCTTGTTAACCCTAACCCTAACATTTAAATGGTTTAGAACAGGTTTTCAACCTTTTTGACATCAGGGCCCACCATTTATTCAGCATTTGAGCCACGGACCACCATTTGATGACATTTTAGCCCCAAAGACCTAAAATTAAAGAATTCTTTTGGTTTTGTCCACAATTCCAGGCTGGATTTTGCCAATAAAACAGTGTAAACTTCTTAATTTAGTGGTGCTAATTCAGATGATGAATATTTTAACTCTTGAGAGTGTAAAAATGAAACCAAATGGACCCGCAAGGGTCCATTTGGTTTCATTTTTACACTCTCAAGAGTTACATCTGGTTAACCTACTTTGCATCATTTAGCCTGGGGACCACCTGGAACCTTCTCAGGGACCACTGGTGGTCCCCGGACCACCTGTTGAAAACCCCTGGTTTAGAACAATGTGCCTGCATATTTTCTATGGCCTGTTGCATCTACAAAACCATTGCATTCATGTGGGTTGGTCTTGATTCCAAAGGAGTTCACTTGGCCAACAGGTAGGCAAACTTCCACTTTGCACTTGATGATGCAGTAGTTCCAAATGAACCCTTTGCACCCCACGTATAAGTATTGCACATTTTCATTTACCATGAAAATACATTTTCATTTTATTGCCATCCATAGCATGCACTAACGAAAGTCCCAGGGATCCAAGACCAAGTTTTTGCTACTTATAATTTCACCCTGAGCACAGAACACTTCATGAGTATAGCCTTGGTCAGGGGCTCCCTCACCTTTTGGACGTGAGAGCTACCTTCAAAATGTCAAACTAAAAGAGATCTATCCACCTGTTTCATCCCACGGCTGAAAATTGGAAAAGTGGTGCTGATGTAGAAGGGTGAAAATGGAATAGTGGCAATGGTGTTACATTATAATAACCGGCCAGGCTTCAATATACTTTTTGGGCACCCCATGGCGTAGGCTATACAATAAAATAAATGCTATTTTCTTGAGTCTCTCTCAGAGGATATTCTTTTTGTCAAACAGAGAAATCAGAGCCCATCACTGCAGATCGCCTCTGTAATAACACAACACTACGAGGAGGGAAATAATAAATAAATGTGCATACAGTACAGACAGCTGTCGCAGCACCAAACCAACACCATTTGATCATTCAAAAATGAGACATCTCTGAGTCAGACCACTTCTAGCATGCAGTCCTCCTACTGTGCGTCTCCACCATAGATTAACAGTCCACCGTGCTCAGAGCTGAACAGCCCCTCTTTCTCCCATCTTGACCCAGTCTCTGCCCTCCTCCCCCAGGAGGAAATTAGGGCTGCGGGGGCAAGACAAGAAGAGCACAGAATATAAAGCAAAAGAAATGACGCTTAGGGCCTGAAGTATCATTTGAAGGCATGTTGGTCATTTTTAGTAGCCTATTAGCAAATGAGAATTCATCCACATCAATGGTAGATCACACAGGCTGTGCAGGGAGATCACATAACGGTCCCCTAAAATGTATAGCTGTCAACTCAAACCCCAAATACTTTCAAATGTCAGTAGTAGCACATACAAGAAAACCCTTCCATTTCCCCCCTCTATTTTTCATTTTAAGTGCATTATTCTTAAACAATATTACCCCACTTTCTAGGGGCCTTGAAATGGATTTTCAGTGATGAAAGTAGCTATCAAGTCAAACATTTGTGGGGCAGCCCTGATCTAAATGAAACACAATGGGTTGATCCAGTGTTGTTTAGGACACGCACCAGTGTCTATGTGGCTCAATTTACAAATGATTATAGTATTTTTAAAACTGAACAGGGTTGACACAATTCAAGCTTGTTTATCTTAGCTTTTTTTGTGTGACTGCTGTAGTCAAGAAGAACTTAACCCATTCAGGCAGGGGGTCCGTCTTTGGATTCTGTATAGTATTAGCACATTCATTTGTTTTCATGCTGCTATATGAATATATTGGAGTTTAAAAAAGAAAAAGAAAAAAAACTTAGGCCAGGCCTATTTCTGAAAATAAAATCATAAAAACAGAAGATATTGTATTCTGCCTAACAGCAAGGAAACCCGGTTACCCCCCCATCTCGTGTGTAAACATGTGCCATCATGGTTAAAGCAGAACAGTGAAAACAGGCCTGCTGTGTCGTATCCTCCTGAGTCACCATTTCTCCATCATCAGCCCATAGCCTACAATAGAATCCTGATAAATAAAGGCAGGAGAAAAACACACCAAAATAATGCCAACACGGCTGCTCCACAATGACACAGAGACACAGGTATCTTTGAAAATAGTTCAAATAACCGGTCCACAAGCTCACAACGTGTCAGTGTAGACCAGGGGTGGGCAATTATTTTTCCCAATGGGCCAAATGAGATGCATAAAATATTGTGGAGACTGTGTAATATTAATTTAATTTCAAGATGAAAGTAAGAGTAAGACCAATAGTATTTGAGCCACGGACCAACATTTGATGACATTTTAGCCCCACAGACCCAAAACTAAACATTTCTTTTGCTTTTGTCCACAATTACAGGCTGAATTACAGCCTGGATTTCACAAACAAAAAATAAGAAATGAACATTCTTTTGCATTCAGATGAATATTTTAACTCTTGGGAGTGTAAACATGAAACCAAATGGACCCACAAGGGTAAATTTGGTTTCATTTTTACGCTCTCAAAGAGTTACATCTGGTTAACCAACTTTCCATATTTAACTGGAACTCTATCAAGAACCACTGGTGGTTCCCGGACCACTGGTTGAAAACCACCGTACTCATTCATGGGCCGGTCAGAGACAGCCAATGGGCCACATTTGGCCCCCGGGCCGCATAATGCCCAGGTATGGTGTAGACAGATTGTCAATCGACTATTTTAACTATTTAAAATTATTCAAAAATGGGAAGAAATGGCAAATAAGTTTAGAGATAAGGGGGTAAGAGGTGGTGCAAGATTGTACTCGGAGGCATCATACCTTCATGACAACATATTCCAGGGGGGAAAAAGCAAAAAATTAGCCTCATCATGATGTAGCACAATTAGGTGTGGGAAGATTCACTTACCTCATGAAACGATTTATATTGCAATTCTTAATTATGCTTTTATTATACTAGAACATTCTAAAACAATTCAAAACAATATGAACCAGGAGAAGTTCAATCAACTGGAACATTTTAAAGCAATTTTAAATAATATAGCCTGTACTATGAAGGGTTTAATCACTTCAATGCAGTCAGATAACAGTCGTTCAGTCTGATTTGAACAAATTAATAAATACATAGGTAAAGAAAAAACAATTTTGAACCTGCATGGCGATTAGATATTGATATCATGGCATTAAGAATTGCAATATATTGGCATATTGATGAAGCTGCAGGATGATGCACATCTAAATGGACTCTTTACAATCATGTTCTGAAGCATATTTAAAAAATAAAAGAACAATTCTTCATGTCAAATAGCTTCATGAAGGAGCAGCTAAAAGAAATATCAAATATTCCAATATTGAATCAAGCAACTTAAAAACTGTCTGCAGTGTTCACATAAGCCTGGTTAGATGATAAATAAAAAGTGAAATATCTCTTCATGCATATGTTTTGGTGGGGTGATGCTCTCATCAGACCCTGGCTCATCAACCATATGTTGTTATACAGCTTGTTCCAGTTGACTGGAGAATCAATATCTAGGATTGACTTGATAGAGCAGCTCTGAGTACTAGTAGACAGGCCCAGCTCGCCCCCACAACTCATCTGATATAAAAACGCCCATGCTCCCACACATCTCTGAGATGACCCACTGATGACCGAAAGCAGAAACCCAGCTAGAAACTAGAGTTTGGATCTGTAAATTCCGTGATATATTCACTCAGGAAGTGTGTAATTTGGAGGTAGCAAGACAATGCGTTAGGATGATATTATTTCGCAAAAGAGGTCAGTTTGTTGTAAAGATCTATACGGCACAATCCCTGCCTCCTCCAGACTAAAAATAGTAAAATACCATAATAATACCTGGTTTAAATAACAGAATAAAAGTCTACCTGCACACATGTAACATTATGGGATTGGATTATGCATAGCAAAAGCCTTTCTTATATCTAATCTCCAGACCAGGGAGCATTATGATCTAACTGCAGTTTATGTGGAGGCTGCAGGAGATGCGAGTGAGCTTTCTGATTCGATCTTTAACCAGAGGGGGGCGCCAGAGGACCATTTGTGACTTCTGTTTTGTGATTCAGAAACAACAAATGGAGCACTGACTGCAGACTTTAGGGAATCATAGTAATGCTAATGAATAGTTTAAAAAAAAATCAAAGGAACTAGCAAATTATAATAACTTCCACTGATAGCATTTTTGTGATTTTCACTTAAAAAAAATCCGGATAAATGAGAAATGAGCAGCACGTTTCTGTGTTGCACGAAACCATCCTTCTAAGCAGAGCTCCCCCCAAGCCCTGGTAGTCAGTTCATCGGAGCATGCTTCTCAGTGTTTATTCACCAGAGTGAAGTTCAGCTGGGAGCAGAACAACGGTTGTCTGCGAACGCTAAGGAGCAATCATGTAAGTATTTAGAAAATGTGCACACACTGGCAGCTGAATGAGGTCATGGCAGCCAACACTAAAAGCCACAAATAACGAAAAGGTTAAGTTAACATTAGGACCCCGATGGAAACAGTCCTCAGTGCTTAAGTTTCTTGGGTTATAAATCTTTATCCTGGCATGTAGCCTAGCTTGTGGAGTGAGCCATGAGGCCCATAGGAGCCTATATCTCCTGATTCTGTAGCGTGTAGCAGATTGATGTACAAGTACACTCACTGGACTTGATGTACAATTAGTGTTTTTGTATCATCAGGCTGAAGGCATGGGGAGAGAGTAGGCCCTATGTTTGTCTCCACCAGGCCAAAGGCATGGGGGGAGTGTGTTTGTCTGGGGCAGCAGTGGCTCAGGGGTAGAGTGAGAGTCACCGAATGGTAACCAGCAAGGTTGCTGGTTCGAACCCGAGCTCCCAGAGTTAGTTTCGATGAGACACTGAGCAAGACACTTAACCCCTATACTAATTGTTCCTGAGGTGCTGGTCGGTACCTTGCATGATTTCTTCCGCCAATGGTGTGTGAATGGATAAATGGGATCATTTGCCACCAGGCCGCATGTGGAGAGCATTTCATATCCACCAGACAGAAGGCCTGGAAGAGACTATGCTTTGCAGTCTGTCTGTCCCTTACCAGCTAATCACCAACATTCTTTATGCGGTCAATGATAAAGTTTGCACACACATTCCCTGGATGCCAACGATGAACATCTGCCCCAAAATTCCCAGATTAGCCTCTTATGGTGCCACCATGAGGCAGCTTTTCACATTTTTACTGATAACCTGCACCAGTCTGCATGAAATGTTCAGCATTCAGCACTCCTTAGAGGACAAGGATGAACTAATCACTTTTTATAGTGCCACCAGGAGGCAATTCTTTTTACTTTTTTTCCCTCCATATTAATCATCCAGATTCTGTCCCAGAATTGCGCAAATTGTTACACAATATCCATCAAATTGCCTATAATTGGCTGCAAGTTTGGCTGGTTTTGAAGAAGAAACCTCAAATCATGAAAGCAGCAGGCAGTTTACTTGAAATCTGTACGGCACTTTATCCTACCCTTTTGACATTGGCTTGTTATAGCAAGTGGATTTTTGCGAAAAATCATTTTCACAACAAAATGCCTTAAATCAACTAATTACATTAGAAGAAATGGCACCCATGTTGGCCTATTATAGCACCATCTTGCAATGGCAGATTCATCTAGTTTGCAGGCTAGAACCTGTATTTAGCGGTACTTTTGTGTACCTTTTTCTGCAAACTAAATAAATGAATGAATGAATCGTATATACAGTAAGGCCATAACAATAATTGGGATTGCACAGATTTTTACAATTATAAATGTATTCCCTTATTAATATATAATTTTTTATTACAAACAAGCATGACAAGTAAATACTATGGAATGTTTAGCGATATAAGCAGCAGTGTAGGAGTCAGACCTTATGAGTCAGACCATAGCTTACAAAACCAGCATTGATTGTACACCAGTGCATAGTGACAAGCTGCCTGTAACTCTTGGCATAGACACAGGCCTATTGATCGAACACTTTTCCTCTGAGGTGGAGACTAAAGTCTGGTGACATGAGTGAGGTTAATCGAACGCATATGCCAATTAAAATGATTGAGTGACTGACTGACAGATGCTTAAAATGACACTCAACTGCCCTCTCAACTCTCAATATATTTTACTTGCATGCTAATGGGATGGACCGTCTCCAAGTCTCCGTCTGTTTTCAAATTAGATGTTTATTGGGGAAATAAAAACAACGTAGGCTCATTTTGATGAGCCTATAACTCTAACCCTGAAGACAACATCCGGCATGCAGCTGTATTCTCAACAACAATGACAGGTCAAATCAAACGAACAACATTCCTGAGCAGAATTTCTTCTTTTGTCAACAAAACCACAGAAGTTCTCTCAAAACTCTTTTGGGAGCTCTACTTCAGCCCTCCTTTGACTATGCTTCCACCTCTTAATGCTCAGTCATACTCCAGGGTGAAGTGACTCGGGTTGAAAGAGTTCCACCACTGTGTTGGTTTTTCACTGTGGGTTTTCACCTCTCCTTAACAGTTTAGTCTTGCCGATATAGAAAAGAAGAGCCACAAATAAAGATCACTTACTATACATCTTTTAAAACGAGAGACCGCAAGGTCAATTTACAAGGCGGCAGTTTAAAACAGGCCAGACAAAATCCACCTTTCAGAAGAAGTGAGAGGGAATGTCCCTTCCCTCTTACCCAACCATTTTTTCGGCTGTAAATGACAAAATGAGTCTGGTGTATACATTATAATCATATCCATAGTCTGCCGTTATTCTTCAAAGTGTTTGATGAGCACTTTAGTAATTGAATGAAACATTCTGAACAAAACGATAGTTCTGCTGGGTTTTCTCCAATAGCTTGGGGATGGAGTTGGCTGTTTAAAACATTTCTGGCCTTGATATGACTGTGTGACATATAACCAGTCTGTGAATCATCAAAGGTTCCTTCTTGTTGGTTCCTTTGCACTCAGATAAAAATAGTCTCAGTCATGAATTTGGCCCGAAACACATCCACAGAACCATGTTCCACACAAGTATTATGTTTACATTATGTTATGTTTACAGAGGAATTTCAAAAGATTAGTATGCATTTGAAAATGCATACTAATGTACATGTACTATAACTATAACTGTAACCTTCTATGAGTGACTTATCCACTCATAGGACCTTTACAAGGTCAGCTTTTCTCATCTCTTTGTGTGTGAGTGTGAATATTTTCAAAGAAAATAAATCGGAGCTTGAACTAAATTAATTTCAGTAACGTTTCCAAATATGTTTGCAGGATTGAATTCTAAACGAATACAGGCACTGAGGCAGGTGTTCTCCATTATAAACATAATCAGCGTGACACTGATTATAGCTTATAGTGGGAATGTTTATTTATTTATTTTTTGGGGCCACAAATAGAGGATGATTGTTCTATGAGTATAAGCCTCTCGTGGTTGCTTGTTTTGTCGTACCCAACCATAGCTGTGAAGAGAGTTCTGTATGTGTGCTGCAGCTCTGGTTGTGGCCAGATCAAGGCAATCCATGACTAGTCAAATCTGTCCCAGAATATCTCTTGATTTCAACCAACACACATCCTGTCCACTAAAGACGGACGTCCCTGGATGAATCAGAGAGAGTGAGATTGAGGCCAGACTAACATCAGTCATAACTAGTAAGATCTGGCCCAGAAGAGCTTGGCTATAGCTTTATTATTATTATTATTACTGATGAAGAGGTCCTGGAAATTACGTAAAGATCATCCTCATATGGGCCGTGATGTGGCCTAGCCTATGATGACATCCTCCAATGACTATTGACGTTTAAGATTGCCGACCACAGAAGGGTGAAATGGCGAATATTGGCCGATATGGCTGATCATTGATCGCTGGCCGATTGTCGGTGCATTTCCAGAAAACAGAGTTGCAAACTTTATGAAAACAGGGAGGGTTGGAAATTTTATGAAATTGCCAACTTTTGAAGGACACCAACCTCCGTTGATTCTCGCCCTTGAGGCGTTTTACTGGTGGTATAAGTATTGTCTCAAACAGTTCTCTCTCCCAATTATTTTTGACTTGTGGCTGTTTCACTTTTTCTCTTTTGCTCCGTTTGAACGCACGCCCAGGACAGGGCATCACATTTTAATATATAGCAGGATAATTAAGAATCTCCATTAAAGCTATTTTTAAACTCTACTTGGAGCCGGGAGAAAGAGGCGACAGAGACGAGGTACTCCCAACAGCTTAGAGCTCCATTCAGCAGTGTGTAGTACAACATGGAGGGAGAGAAGGCGTAATGGAAAAGAATGGGAGTCTATAGGCATTAAAGGTGACTGTATTGTATTTATTAAACACTACACAGTCAAAATAATTGGGTTGTCATAGTGCACTGCAGGTAATACATTCAAGTGAAATGATGGGGTGAAAAAAGGACAGATTCCATCAGAGATGCAAGTCTTGCTTTTTTGTGTTCACATACCGATGAAAAATATGTAAATATGTACTGTACATTGACAGTATTACAAGGGACTATTCTTAAATTTTCAATTTAAGAATAGTCCCTCGACTGATTACTTAGTGCGTACATACTGATGTGTATAAGTAAGCCATGGAAACAAGCCTGTGTGTGTGTGTGTGTGGGGGGGGGGGGCTTTGTATTGAACTGTTTTCAATCAATCCTGATAAATAATATTTGTCCTTGTCATTGAATAAGACAGGTGCAGCAGCTCTCAACTTTCATGTGATGATATCAGCATTATATCAGCCAATATATCACTCAATGTCATGATTGTCATGTTAGTGTTGCCATGGCAGCCAACAGAGTTTCGCATAAAAGTTTAGTTGAGCTGTGCCATTGATTTGTGGAAAAAAGCAGCGGGCATTAAGAGCCGTATTGATTTGTTGATTTGAAGCCCTCAGATTCAGCTGGCCTGTTTCGTTTGTGTGTCTCCATTGCTGATATAACCAGGGCCGAAGATCTAATGAAAAAATATTCATTGACTACCCCAGAAATACAAAATGAAAAAGCTTAACCTATGACGACTAAAACTGTGACAAAACATATTCACAATTACGACGACAAAAACTAGACTAAAATGTTAGGGAGCAAATAGTGGAGAAGAGAGAACTAGAAAAGTCATTTCATGGCTATTTCATGGCCAAGGCCTGCCAAAATACATTATATTCAATCGACTAAAAGCTAATGACGACCAAACCTACTGGCTTATCCAGATCTTATCCAGAGCTTTCTTGTTGCCCCTGGGGCCGGAACACATTGCATTTTTTCATGTAAAAAGAACAAATGTACAAAATGAACCAGAGCTAACGCAGACACATTCCGGTTGACTAAACTCTTGAGAGGCTAAACCGAAACCAAATGGACCTACACTCACAAGAGTGCAATATCAATAAGGGTACTGTTGAGCACTAACTCGTTGCAGTATTTAGCTGAGGCCCACCTGGACCCCATCCTCAAGGACCACTGGCGGTCCCCACACCACTGGTTGAAATGGCAACCGCTGCATTAGAGTGCGAAGTGTTCCGTATCGCCTTCTGTTTGATTTTCAATGAGCCAGTGATGTGATTTGGGATCATTCATTGAGCGCTGAACGGGCCACTTAGTCTGCACTGCGTGCAGGTACACCATATGGTGATTTATGTTGCGACCAGATGCTGCCTGTCATGGACTTGAGAATCAATCAGTGCACTATCTCCTGCTGTTTCATACATCATCCACTGGCTCATTCAGACTTGCAGTCTTTTCACCTTTGTATGTATTTTTTTCCTCTTCTTGTAATCTCTGGCACTCACTCTTTGTCAGACTATTGCTTGGCTCCACATGCTTTCTCTCCGTCTCTCCCCATTTCACCCCTTCTGCCAAGTTGTCCTGTAATATATTTCACACCCTACTTCCACATCTCCTGTTACAGCCACCGTGTTTCAACTTTCTTTCAGTTTACATTGCTTGGTCAAACTCCAGTTGTTGCGCGCACGCGCGCGCACACACACACACACACACACACACACGCACACAGCAGGCAAAAGGCGACATGATGCTATGGAATAATGAGCCAAGCATTAGCTTTATCCCTCTGTCTAGCATGATGATGCTGACAAACCAAGCAAACACACAGAAGACCCACTGCTGGTTCCTTCCTTCATGTGCATGCGTGTGTAACCATTTCTCTGGCCCTGCAGGCTTCCCTGCTGTCTCCCATCCCTATGTCTGTCTTGCATCTACCCCCCTCCCTCTCTCTCTTTCTCTCTCTCATACACTCTCTCTCTCTCACCCTACACTAGCCTATACAGACATCACTCCCTCCCTTTTGTTGTACGCCCCTGTTTTTCCTCTGGTCTTTCATATGGTCTGCCAGTAGCCAAGCCTAACCCAGGGGTGGATCTAACATTTCCCATTTGGGGGGGCAGGAGAAAATGGTAAGGGGGAGGCTTCATCGCCCATGGCGCGATGAAGCCGCACCCATACCATCTCCGGTTACAGGACTTTTATTAGTGAAGTAAAGCATCAATAATAACATTAGTTGTTGTCGAAGTTGCAACAGACACGCAGCATGCATAAAGCTAAAGGTCTGACGCAGAGAGTTTTCTGTTTTCAGAAATGCTGTTGTTTAGTGGTGACACAGCTGGAGTTAGTTAGTAGCAGTAGTAGTGTTTCAAATCACTTTAAATGTAAGCGCTCTAATTTGAAATATCTTGGGTTGTTTTGCTTGCCATCGTGTTTGGTGGGGCAGACTGGGCATTTAGGGGGGGGGGTTGCCCCCCCATGCCCATGCCTAGATCCGCCCCTGGCCTAACCCCATTTCCACCACCACTCCCTCTCTCACCATCCCTGTTTCTCCCCAGATAGGCTGCTCTCACTTCACTGATTCCATCCTGACTGCATGGTGCTGCTGTAAATGCCCTCAGCTCATTATTCTCTCCTACTACTGCCCCTTTTTTCTTTTTTTTCACCCTTTCTTTTTTATCCAGCCCTTTCCCCTCTGTGAGCCATTTGGAGACATTCTCGGTTCAATTCAATTGGCTTTATTGACATGAGAAAAGATACGGTTACATTGACACTATTTTCTCTCTCTCTCTCTCTCTCTCTCTCTCTCTCTCTCTCTCTCTCTCTCTCTCTCTCTCTCTCTCCTGTCTTACAATTTCACTCTCTCTCATTTCATTTGAATTGAACTTAATTTAATTCTAAAGGGTTTTAGTGGCAGCAGAAAACATAGTTATAACTTATATTGCTATACCACTGGCATAAGAAAAGATACGGTTACATTACCACTATTCTCTCTCTCTCCCACTCTCTCTCTGTGAGTTATTTCATACAATGGTGAGAGAATTTGCTTGTGCACAGCTGAGACAGAGTGCTGTGCATATTTCTGGTTGTGTGTATTTGATTGTATAGTACGCTGTGCGGCCGGTTGCTACGTATCACTGCGGTGCAAAATGTTGAACAGCACAGCTGTGCATAACGGTGCAATTCTAAGGAAAGAAAGCCACGTTTAACAGGCAGAAAACAGTCAAACAGAGAGAGACTGAAAGACAGAGAGAGGGATGTCTGCATGATGGATCGTTTTTACTTGTCTGCAAAAAAAAACTCCTGTGCTTGGGGTTCATTTAACCCCAAGCACTCTGAGAGCATACCACATTTGTATGCTCTCAGAGTTCCATCAACACTGAGGATTCCATGGTGTAGGGCTGTAGGCTATACTCAAAGGACGAGAATAATCAGTGTTGAAGTGCTACTTTTAAAAGTGAGGGGATGCTGCCAGTGAAAGGTAATATAATCCTGGGTGCACCGCACTGTCTTTGTCAACCAGACACTTTTTGACGGGTTTGAGTTCCCAGTTGGACATTACATATGGAAGGAACACGTGGTTCCAATGAGTTTGTTTCCCCTCTATCAGGCACCCAGGCTGGCCTGAGGGAGGCAGTATAGAGACCAGCATTCCTGCATGTTTCTGGGAGGGTACCAAGTCTAGAATGGGACATGGCTAAAACATGTTAACTACGCACAGAAAGGCAGGCACAGTAAATCGGGTGACCACATGGGACAGTCCCTCAACTTTATAGTCCTGTGACCAATAGCCCAATAGTGCTTCAGTTTTTGAGATACCCCTACCGAGCTTAGGTCCATACACAACTTAGTTTTTCCTGATCTCTAAGGCCTCCCATACATGAAGTGGATTCTTGTACAAAAAGACTTTACTGCAAAAGTGGTGAAATAGACATAATAAGTTATAAACATAAAATCAAAAATACAGCCTGTCTGTCTGGGGATCTCTGTGGCTCTGACATGGATTGTCATAGCAACACACATTGGGGCTTGTAAGGAAAGGTGTGGTTCTACTGAATCCTATACCATCTGTGTAAATGTTGCTTGCATACTTCGCAATGGAACCACTTTCTGACTTAATGCCCAAACTCCTCAAAACAAAGGTTTATTGTATAATTAAATATTCTAAAATAAATCACAGAATCAAATGTTTTAACATGATTCAGTAGGTTCATGGATGGCTTGATTCTAGGTTTAATCATGTATATAAATAGAAATCTCTATGGGCTCTCATCTCATAATTTTAGGGTTCATATGTTTTAGGGGAAGTATCTGCTGGATACTCTTAAACCACCTAACCAGATGGCAGGAGTTAAAGGAGATTTTGGGAGATAATGTGGTACCATTTCTGTCATAATGCCTACTTGCTACCACCAGTGACATCAATGAAGAATCAATCAAGAATCCCTAATATAAACTGAAGACTTTATATGCCAGTACACCCAGAAAAGTCTGTCTTAGATATTATAATGGCCGTGGATGACTTCAATATGACAACTTAGCAGTTCCATTCTGACCTTCCCTGTAAAGCGTTTTTCTCCTGACACTTCATGACTCACCTGCTCTCAACTGTTCAATTCTTGCCACAGTTTGCCACTGTCTCTAAGAGACTAAGCTTGGACTGAACATCACTTCAATATAGAAAGAAGTTCAAGCAGGAAGTAGACAAAAGGCAATAAGATGGGACTAAGCAAGCATTGACAAAACAATGCAAAACAAAGAAACAAAATATATGTGCATTATGTGTGTGTTTTTTTTAATTTGTCAACCTCATTAGTCATCATTGACAACAGAGATTTCACCTAATGTGAATGTCTATGTCATGTCCTGTCATGTCTCCCGTCATGCTGTCCTCATATTTCTATTTATATGCTTATATGCTTCCTCATGCTTCCTCATTGAAGTCCAAAAGAATTATAATAATATAGCTACAAGTAGTGCTAAGACAAGCAGCTAAGGCAATAAGCAGTCAGAGCAATATGCAAAAATAAACCATAGAAACATTGAAGAATGAACTTGAGAAATACACCATGTAATTGTGGAGCATGGCAGGGTCATGAAGATTTATAGACTCGCACATTACATTGTCATTAGCTGGTTTTGAACCCACAACCTTTTGTTACGAAGAATTGCTTAATTGTTGTTGAAGGAGAAGGGGAAGAAAAAAATGACAAAAATAAGAAAGGGACCAAGTACACTTCATGGACTGCTTGGTCCCTTAATAATACACTTGACTATTGAAGCAATATTGCTCCATCTGTATGCCTTTCCTCTCAGCTTTGTACAAAGGGCTAAGGAAACCATGACATACTTCTTTCAACAAGCACTTCATGAGTTCATCACAATGCTAGAAAATATGTGAGGCTCAAACTACTCTGCCTCCTTAAAAACGGTGAAAGATCAGTGTTCTTTTCTTTATCATGTATGGTTTTATTATTTATGGTAATATTACTGACCATTCATTTGTACAGTGTATGTTTCTTGTATTTGGAGAGAGCTGTCTTCTGCTCACCTGATTTACAGGTGTGTTGCTAGGCAGACCAGCAGAGCATTAGAGACACGCCCACCGCCACTTACTGGTTCAAGGGCATTTATTTGAAGGGTCAGGGGGTCAACCTTTCATCCTTATAGCATGAAGAAGCCTGTAAGGAAACCCTGCTAGCTCCCTAAGGTTTTGTGTTCAAATGGTTGTATCACATTGACATTTACGTATTCATATGCATTGTTTTCTAGAATGGAGAGGGAGGTCCTAGATTCAAGTATGCAAAGTTTCAAACCATTGTGAGTCTAAATGAGATTATACACCTAAATCCCCAGGCGGACTGGCGACTGGCTGTATTTTTAGTTTTGGTGTATAACTTTAAATTTGCACCACTTTTGCAGTATTCTTTTTTTATTTTTTTTATTTTTTATTTTTATTTTTTTTACAAAATCCAATTCATGTGTTGGGGGAGTTGCCGTAAGGACCGGTAAGGTACCAGCGGGGACTGGTCCCTGCCACGGTTGTTCTGAATTATGCCATGCTTGTGGTTATGGTTAGGGTAAAGGTTTGGTTTGGTTATGGTTAGGGTATGGGTTGACGGATAAAACACCACTGGCAGCTCTGACTGTTCCCCAATGGCTGTTATTGCTGTTTTTGCACTGGCTGTCTGTCTCTACTTCTGCCCTTCAGATAAACAGCTTGGGTCTGGTCACCCTATGGTATAAACAACAGTATCTTTATCTGTAATTTAATTGGTATTCGTCACTGCTGCTTTACAGTAGCAGGAAAGACGTTATGAACAGATGCCATCATCTCACTTAATTGATTGAAGAAAAAACTGAATCATTTTGTGAAGGCAAGGGCAAGATGTTTTGCTGTCAATTATCTATTTTTCTTCACCACTGTACCATGCTACCCTTGAATTCCTAAAAAGTATTCTTAACAGTTGGCCGACCGCATGCCACTGATATTTTCCTGCATGCCGCTGATATTTCCAAGGCAGTTTTTGGCTTGTAACTACTTTATCCAGCCTTACTCTATACTAGATGTGGGAGTGTTTTGCCTAATGATCTTCATTGCAAACGGCTTGTTCATTGTCAACACACCCTTATACTTCTGTTTTTAACACATCTATGTTGTTTATGTATCCATACTTGAAGAAGACCTTGTAGGTTAAAACATTGTTCTAATAAATTACACCCGGGAGCTACAGAACAGTGTCCACACCTCCTTTCTATAATCCTGTACAATGTTTTTGTTTACCTGACTAATTTTGTTATAGATGTATGTTGAATTCCCTCTGGACTCCTGATTTCGAAACGTTAGAATAATTAATGTAAGGTAGGGCATGATGAGTGGGAGTTTGCTGCATGCAATATTAGAGGAAAGAGTTGAATGTGGAGTGCTAATTTGGTGCAACTGTAAATACAACACATGCCTGGCAGAGTGCCCAGCATGATTCTCAAATGGATGGACCATTATCCATGAAAGCATCAGAGCAAAGTATGTTGTTCCAAAGGCATGTTTGGTGTGGTTTAATAGGTTTGGTTAAAGGGACAGTCACTCAATGTTAATAACAGGAGCACAAATTGAAATGAATTAAAACGGCAAATGAAAAGGCACAACCCCTCACTTATAAGAGGGACAAAAACGTCACCAGAAAAACGATTGGGTGTTTTTTGATGAATCTATCAAGGTTAAAATGAAGTTTGAAGTTAATGGGTTTGTATATGAAGGGGACTGTACGCAGCTAAAATATCCCTGTCACTCCCATTGATTTCAAGAACGAGTCAGTCATTTCTCTGGTACTGAAGGCTTTATTTCACTTCATAGCTACAATCCAACGTAAAAACTGCTGTCTCACACGCTGTCTCACCCAATTCTGCCCTCTCCAGACAGAGACGTACAATGCTTTTAACACCATATATAGTCAGAAGACTGGACATTACACATTTCACATGAAACCAAATATACATTTTATAAATAATCAAAAGAAAAATAGAAAATAAAACAAAATAACGAAAATATATTATGGCAGCCAAAAATCTAAATACTGAACATCATATCAAATATCTAAATACTGAACCGAAAAATTAAAAAACTGTGTTGTTCTCATAAGGAGAGATGGTGAAATCAATTTTCGGTTGCAGCATATGATGGCCAACGGTCACTACTAAACCTAACCCTATCCCCCGAACCCTAAGCCTAACCTCAGTAAAACCTATGCCTAAACCTAAACTTGGCCCCAGACCGTTATGCCAACGCAACCGTTTGCCGACACGTAGCGATTTATTCCGCAGTCGCCTCCTGGACATAATACTGTAAATTATATTATAAAAACTCAATTTAACTCCGATAGTGATAGAACGAAAAGGACCCTCACGGGTTCATTTGTACACTTTCAGACCTATAAGGGTCCAATCGGTTTCAAACTATAATTTAGCCGGGGACGCCCCCGGAAGTTGAACTCCCTCAAGGACCCATGAACCCCGATTTGTGATCCGCTGTGTTAGCACACATGTTGTTTGACACGCAGTTCTGCTGGAAGCTCATAAATGCAATATTTGGATGGTTTTGTAGACATTTCACTCACGCAAGAGACCCAGAGGTTCAAATCAGCAGCCAGAGAGAGAAATATTATACGGTAAGCTAGACGGAATGCAGCTTCAAGCTTTCCATTCATTCCCCCAGCCAGCGGGTGCATTTAGATTGTCAATTTGTCATCGATGTAGAAGGAGGAAGGGAACAAATATTAACCACACCAACGAGGCTAAAGGTGGAATTGGGAGCGAGCGCAGTGAGATGTGACTAGACAAATTACCCTGATAAAACTTGCACAGAAGACTGAGGGAATGTGAGCTGAAAACTTTAAGTCGGAAACGACGAGTGACCTTAACCATCATTTGTTGGAGAGGAGCCAGTCTCTCTCTCTCTCTTTCTTTCTCTCCCCAATTTATATAGTAAAATCAATCTTATATTACAGTGGTTTTTGACCTTTTTGGCACCAAGGCCCAATATTTCTTCAGCATTTGAGCCACGGACCCCAACAACACTAAAGATTTCTTTTGCTTTTGGCCAAAATACAATGCAGGCTGGATTTGTGAAACAGAACAGGCAAACATACAGATCAAAATGACCATTAATCTTCTACATTTTCTAGTTGTGTAGACTTGGGCTAATTCACATGATGAATATTTTAACTCTTGAGAGTGTAAACATGGACCCACAACACCAAATGGACCCACAAGGGTCCATTTAGTTTCATGTTTTATGCTTTCAAAGAGTTACATCTGGTTAACCAACTTTCCATCATTTAGCTGGGGACCACCTGGAACTCTTTCAAGGACCACTGGTGGTCCCCGGAACACCGGTTGAAAACCACTGTTATATTATATACAGACCCATAAGGATCCATAATCCATTTGTTTCTAAAACTGTCATTTATAGCTGGGCAGGAGGACACCCTGGAAATCCCTGGAGGACCCTGGCATATATCCACGTGGAGCATGCATAACTCGCATCATTCTCCAAATGCATCACACCCGACTCCTGTCTAAAGTGCAATTACAAATGTGTCATTTCAGGGTAAGATTGGAAGATTGGTATTTGTTTCAAGGACACTAATTTTAGGCCTTGTCTGTACAATGCATTAAACCAGCAATCATTTAACTAGTCTAGCAGGCATCATGCCATCAAGAGCCTTAATTATATGTTTTCACTTTCAGAACTATTTACTGTATGTAGATCAGTGGTTGTGAACTCTTGTGGGAATGTTGATCACTGGTATACTTTACAAAAGGCCAGAAAATCTACCTTTCAAAGAAAGTGTGTGTGTGTGTGTGTGTGTGTGTGTGTGTGTGTGTGTGTGTGTGTGTGTGTGTGTGTGTGTGTGTGTGTGTGTGTGTGTGTGTGTGTGTGTGTGTGTGTGTGTGTGTGTGTGTGTGTGTGTGTGTGTGTGTGTGTGTGTGTGTGTGTCGCGCGCGCGCGCGTGCGTGTGCGCGCAAACACAGACATTATGTAACACAAACATTTTCTTTGTTGTAAACACAAACCTCCATCCACCACCTACCTGACCCTAGTCCAGACTCCAGAAAATGGGACGACATCCAAGAAAATGCAAGTCCAAGACACACTGTCTATAAAAGAATGTAAAACTCCAAAATGACAGGGTTTTCTTCATTTTGGCAAATTGAGCAGATAGCGTGTTGACATTCAGCTTGTTTATGCTCACACAACTCGACTATAAGATTATAAGAGATTTATTGCCTACTTCATGAAATTTTGCGTTCCATAAATCTCTGTGGGGTTCATAAAAATGATATAGTGCTGAGATAGGGCAAACACGTTTTAATCAGCCGACCACAGGTATGGAAAAGACCTATTTAACCACAGTTAATAAGCGTGGTTTATTTAGAATTCTTCCCTGCTTGGTAATTCTCTAACTCATTTTCAAGTCCATAAAACAGCGAGGCTGTCAAGAAGGTGAAGGTCATGTTTGCTAGATACTGTAGATAGATGGATAGATAGAGTGTTTTTTGTGGAGGTCAGGGAAGGGTAATTAGCATAAATGTATATTTAATTATTTTCGCATCTATTGATTTAATTCACACCGTTTCTTTTTAAATGACTTTGTTTTTCCCTTTTGTTTTGCAGATTGAGGTGATATTTAATATTAATCAAGTAAGGCTTATACTTTGTGAGTTGTGTTTGCAATGTTTTGATGCATGTCTGAGAGTGTCCTTTTGTGCCTTCAAGTGATCTTTTGGGGACATTTACCAGTTCACAAATAAAGTGCATATCCTGTAGGGAGGTGATTCCTAAAGTGGGGTCCTTGAGGGAGTGCCAGGGGGTCCCCGGTGAAATGATAGTTTGGAACCAAATAAGTCAAGTCAAGTTTATTTATATAGCACATATCACTCGACAAGCGAGAACCCAATGTGCTGATAAAACCTGGGTCCCATTGATTCTATTTGTACACTCTGAGTTAAATTAAGAATTGATTCTACAATATAAATTGGTGGTCCCAGAGGTAGAAATGTAATTAAATGGGGGTCCACTAAAGTTAAGTTATGTTAGTTATGTTCCGAAGTTAGGTTATGTTATTGTAAGTTGTTCTTAGAAGAGCACTTTCCGCCCACTACCACTCAAAGTGCCCACTGACCAATAAGAATGCACGAACGCTGCATCGAGTAGTAGCTTTTGAAGCACACATCTATAGGCATGCTCCGAATACTTTGATGTACATCAATGTCCACTAAATATGTAAATACGTAAATATGAAACCAAATGGACCCGCAAGGGTCCATTTGGTTTCATTTCTACGCTCTTTAAGAGTTACATCTGGTTAACCAACTCTCCATTATTTAGCCTGCAGAAACCACCTGGAATCCTCTCATGGACCACTGGTGGTCCCGGGACCACCTGTTGATAACCCCTGACTTGAGTTGTACTTGGTGTGGCAGATCTACTTGGTGTGGCAGATCTACATGCCCACAACACATCACAAACAATGCATTGTGAGCTTGTTTGTACGTCTGCTGTTTTAGTGAAAGCTTCCCACCCTCAGGCATCTTACTGCAAATAAGAACATATAAACAGATATTATTAACAGACACATGTGACCTTTTCAATAAAGTTAAAGCTATTATTTATTTTTCCACAATTGCCATTTCCCAACTTCTCTGAACACACTCTCCCAGTGGCAACGTTCCTGGAACATGTGTGTCCATATGGCTTTATCCATGCCATAAGTACGCACACAGTATTATAATATATGTGGGTGTTATGCTGTCTCTCCCATCCTCTCTATCTCTGTCTCACTCCGTCTTTCTGCCTCTGTGTGAGAATCACTAGTGGGTGTCAATATAAACGTCAACAATGAGACCAACTAAACCCTAAAAATGTGAGCGTAACTAAAGAGGTTTGCTGAAACTTTTTTACAGTACGTGCATGAATTATCAAATATGATGTGTTAGCATTTTCAGTGAGCTGGCTTGTGCTGACAGGATTATAAGTTATAGCAGTTACCGACCAGACAGCTTGTGCCGGATTGGCTGTCGTTCAACCGCATAGCATCGTAAACCTGTATCCCATTGCCTGGAGGGGCGGTGGATCTGAGATAATGAATTCACAAAAATAAAATACTTGTTGAAAGATATGGGGTTCCTTGGCATGCTTGTAATGCACAAGACATATTATGCATATCAGTTCTGGTTTGAGAGATTAGCTGTACTGGCGGCTCAGTGGTGGAGAGATGGTAACCGCAAGGTTTCTAGTTTGAACGTGGTCGAGTTAGACTCTGAACCCCTAATTGCTTGTGATGTGCTGGCTGTTGTGCCTGCAGGGTGAATCTAATGCACAATCTAAGACCCCTGGATAAAGGTGCTATTTATAAAATGCACCATTTACTAGATGGGCCAGCACACCAGTGCTTGCTAGTAGCTTTCTGTGATGACCATCTGCTCCTTTGTGAGTTTGTGAGTCTTCTGGTCTCCGATCCTGGATCCACAGTTACGGGTGCAGACCAAGCATGTAAAAGTGCTACTGAGGCGGACAGGAGCCCTTTGCACCCTTTGCTGCACAGTGTTGTGTATGCTATATTCTTTACTCCATATGTAAGAGGTTCGCAAAAGGAAACAAGTTCCACAAATAGGAGTTGATCCTGCCTCTCTTCAGTGTGGTCTTTGTTTGGTCTTTGAAGTGCTTCTCCTGGCTGACCACGGTGTGACCATAGTCATAGTGGATTTGCTGCTGGAGTCTATCGCTGGCCATACGATGGCACTGACAGTATAGTGTCACAGTGTTATCATGACTGGGGAATGTAGTTCTACATCAAGCTGCCTGTTATTCTACAGAAACAGGAGATAGACTCCTGCCCCATGGGCTACTGACTTAATGATCCCCTATGCAGTACACGTTGTAACACGAAAGCAAGCTGCTGGTATTGTACGTGAACTCTATATGTCACTTTTTCCTCACTCAGGCCCGGGAACCAAATGAATTACTTTTCAAGAATCTACACAAATAGAAAATGTAGAATAATTGTTATTTTGACCAACATTTTGCCAGTTATCTCTCCTAAATTGTAGAAAAAAATTGAAAATCCTTGGTTTTGGGTCCGAGAGTCAACTCAACATCAAAGTTGGCCGGTGGCTAAAATGCTGAATAAATAGTGGGCCCTGGTATGGAAAGGTTGAATACCACTGGTGTACAAAATGGAATGTGTGGGGGTACAGACAAGGGTCCCCCAATTAAGAACCAGATCTCTCTATGATATTTGCTTTTTGTTGCAAATACACTCACAAATCCCCAAAATATCTCATGACACTTCACACAGAGTATGCTGTAGACCAGGTTCTCTTCATGGCCATACACACATGCTATTAATTCATATACTCCGAAAGCTTCAATTGCTCTGCTGAATAATTGATAATGCGACCAGAGCTGGGGCAGCACTGCTATAGGGCAGGCATTGTGCACGGTGCACCAAGGTGTGTCCGTCTTCATCAGCTCTGACTGTGGGAGGAAGTGCACAGTGTGTGTGAGTGAGTGATATGGTGAGCATGGCCAGGAATGAGAATGATGCGGAAGATACGGTGGAAGTTGGAACATGGGAGACAGTTGAAATGCAGGCATATTATAAATGGAACTTTTGAAAGAGAGAGACGGAGAGAGAGGGAGCAGGGGCGGATGTAACATTTTCCCAATTGCGGGGGGGGGGCAGGCACACCCATACCATTTTTTGGTTACAGGACTTTTATTAGGCAAGTAAAGCATCAATAATATCAGTTGTTGACGTTGCAACAGACACGCAGCATGCATAAAGCTAAAGGTCTGACTCAGAGAGTTTTCTGTTTTCAATGATGAAATGCTGTTGTTTTAGTGGTGCCACAATTGAGTTAGTTAATAGCAGTAGTAGTGTTTCTAATTATAAGCTCTTTAATGTGAAATATCTTTGACATTTGGCTTTGTTTGCATGCCATCATGTTTGGTGGGGCAGTCAGGGCATTTGGGGGGGCATTGCCACCCCCCCATGCCCATGCCTAGATCCGCCCCTGAGAGGAAGAGAGAGGTGGAGAAGTGGACGGTGAGAGCAGGGTACAGTTTTTGGAAGGGAAGGTGGCATCACTGGCACACAATATGAAAAGAATGTGAGAGCGAAGGAAGGAGAGAACAGCTAAATGAGATGTGCCAGATGACGACGAGGTGCAGAGGGAGAGGTGAAGTAGAGAATAGACTGGAAGTTGGCAAGATGCATGGAAAGAAAAATAGTCACTGACAGAAATGAAGCGAGTATAATAAGACACAGGGTGACGGAGGGAGAATGGAAGTAAACAGGCCAACCAATGATGATGTGCTGGAGGAGGGCAAAGAATAAGGGGAGAGTTGGTACAGATTGCACTACAGCATAGAATACACTGCTATAGCACACTAAAGGAATAGTCCACAATTTGATGATTTTGTAGCCAATTACCTACTGCAGGGGGCAAGGTTTTCAACCTTTTTGAAACCAGGGCCCACTATTTATTTGGCACTTGAGCCACAGACTAGAGGTCTCAATGGGCCTGAAAATTAAGGCCCGGCCCTAACTGCGCCCTAACTGATCAGGCCCGGCCCAGCCCGACTACATGGAATATATTTTAGGCCGGACCCGGCCCTAAACTCATGGGTTTTGGCAGAATTTGAGAATTCTCTACAGAGTAAAAGTGAGATGTCAATCAGTACCATCTAATGGGTAAATACAGATTTTTACTCTAATAAAATAATTCAATATATTATATTATTTTTTCTTGGAGCCCGAGGTCTGACGTGGCCCTACTGATTAGCATAGATTTTAGGCCCGACCCAGGCCTAAATGTCAGGTCGGGCCTGTTCCGGTTCGGTAACAGTCAGGTTCGGGCAGAGTTTGAGAACTCTACCACAGAGCACCATTTGGGGACATTTTAGCCTCCAAAACTAAAGATTTCTTTTGCTTGTGCGTGGAAGGAACACGTTTTTCCAAACAGTTCCTTTCCCCTCCATCAGGCGCTACAGCTGGCCACGGGGAGGCAGTTTAGAGACCAGGATTACTGTCTGTGTGTATGAGGGTATGGCCTACCTGTATGTCCTAAGAGACACGGGGAGAACATCCGAATCCCACACGGGAAGGCCCTTTTGCCAACCCCCACCCTTGGGTATCGATACTGATGAACAAAATATTTGTATTAAATACCATTAGTTTTGTGGTTGCATTGCAGCTATATTGATTGATACTATATTGATTGATTGCTGGAGTCCTGTGGTAGTTTTGGTGAATATTCAGTAGTTCTAGTCATTCCGTGAGGGGCACTGGGGTTACATTAAACATAAATTAATCTCCAATGCTATCGTAACTTAGTTGTATTGTTGGCCTATTTCTAAAATATTAGCACAGCTTTCATATGGAACTATTTTGTGTAGCTAACCTCTGCCAGGCAATCCAGTGATTTTTTTCCGTCATTTCCACAGCGTGTTGAGCAGCCACCAGAACACTGCTGTAACCATCATTAGCATTAGATTATGCTGTTTGCGGTGTGAGATAAATATGTTCTTTCCAAAGCAGATATGTTCCATAGCTGGGGGGAGGGGGGTACTATGAATAGTTAATAATTGTAATAATTCATATTTCACGGAAAACAGAGCAGAACCCCCACCATTGGAACCAGGTAATCGATTAATGGAGTTGCAAATGTTAATGGCAAGTATTTTGTGCAGCTTGAGTAAAATAAATAATAAATAAAGCCACAGCTTATCATGAGGTCAACTAAACTATACATCTGGCTTTGAGAGCCCAGAGTGAACATCCAAACAGAAAGGTTTTACAGTATCTGATTACATTAAATCACATTACACTCACTTACAATATTGCTGCACATGTTGTAATAATACACTGAGTAAAACGGTAAACCCACTATGCTCTGTGCACATACATTATGTACATGTGTGGGTGTGCGCACGCACGTGCATGCATACTGTATGTGTGTTTTCGTGTGTGTGTGTGTGGGTATGCGCCTGTGTGCACTCAAGCATGCGTGTCACAGGATCTGCAGAGAGTGAGGTCACATTTCAGGTTGCACTGTGGGAAATGACATGCCACCGCAAGTTCATAAAAACTTTATTGTATTCAGAGGAAAGCCGGCAGAGAGAAATCACAGTGGGGCGGCCAAGATAGGAATAGAGAGGGTCAAAAATGATTTCATTTCTCACTCTGCTCCTCTCCAGGCTAATCCATAGCATCTTTATTCCCTTCAAAGAAACATAAAGCACCCAATTACGGTATGAAAGGACCAGGAGATTGAATTTATCTCACCCTTTCTTTTACATATCTTTTTGATGTTTTCACGAGCTAGCCCTGGTGATTTAATGCTTGCCAGAGCTTTCAGCGAGTTCCCCTTTTTACGAGACGCTTTGCTACAGCATGCTTCATGCAACCCATGAATCACTCTCGGACCTTACTCGCTAAAATATCGATTTGATACTGGAACCTCGGCTCACTTTCAGAGAACGACTTCACCACTTTTGAACGCATCTTCATATCATTGGTCCTCACTAATAGTCAGTGTTGTAGGGGGACTTTTAGAAGTGGGGGAACGCCTCTTAAAGGGGAATTCCACCCATTTTCATTTTTTTCTGAGTGTACAAATGTGAACCAAATGGACCCTAGTGGGTCCATGTGGTTCCATCTGTACACTCTCACAAAAAAGGAAACTCATTAACATGGTGAAACACATCTTGATGATGTCATCAAGATGTATTTCACCATGCTAATGATTTTTTCCAGAACTGCATTTCTAGGAAACACAGAATGGGGGGAACTTTTTTTTTTTTACCATGTCCACACAACATCTCTAAGGTATATTAATGACATAGCAAAATATTGAAAATGAGTGGAATTCCCCTTTAAGACAGGTGCATGCACACTTGCATTTGTAGTAAGAATAGCATATTGAGTACGATTGTTTACAATGCCTAATTGTATCCATAAAACTAAATGACAAGTCAAAAAACATAGGCCAACTTTTGCCCAAAAATATTTTAGATGTGAGAAGTGGGGGGACACCGTCCCCCCGCATCCCCCCTCCACTACACCCCTGCTAATAGTCATGATAAAATAGTACCATTTTGTTCTACTTGGCCTGTGTCTCAGAGGAGGGCTGTGAGCAGTTCAGAAACCCATCTTAAAGCGACATACTGGCGTAGAGTCACTGAATGCCCATTGCACTATAACAGGGGTTTTCAACAGGTTGTACGGGGACCACCAGTTGTCCCTGAAAGGATTCCAAGTGGTCCCCAGGCTAAATGATGGAAAGCTGGTCAACCAGATGTGACTCTTTTAGTGCGTAAAGAATTAAATGAAATGGTTCATTCATCTGAATCATCTGAATTAGCACCACTTTAATAATGAAGAAGTCTACGCAATTAGAGCATGTAGAAGAAATGGTCTTTGGGGCTAAAATGTCATCAAATGGTGGTCCGTGGCTCAAAATTTGAATAATCAGTGGGACCTGGTATCAAAAAGGTTGAAAACCACTGCACTATAAAGGCTGGCTCGCCAGACCAGTGACGTACATCATCGTTATAGATTTTATATTATTAAAAAGATTTTATATTATTAAAAAAAGGAAAGATTCTATTATGCTTGCTTCCATTATACAATAACTAACTTTTCAGAAATGGAAAGCCTGCAGTTTATATGAGCTTGGACTCCCCTGAGGTTACTGCAAGATGAGTTTTGGAACCACACACGCAGGGTGGTGTTATTTTGATGCTCCTGCTTTGTTCTATTGGTGCTATCATCATCCTGAAAATTAGTGAGGAGTCAGACCAATTATGTGAAGGTAATGGTAGGTTTAAAAGTGGTGCAGCCGTCCTTTTACAATTCTCCCACAGGTGTGTAATTGAATCATTAGTATTTATGACAGTGTCTTCTTTGATCACTTAAACCCTGTGGACTTGCTAGCGTTCTCCATAATATTCAAAGTGGTATTTTATCTTTCTATCTTTCTATCTCGTTTCTTTTTCTTTCTTTCACACACACACACACACACACACACACACACACACACACACACACACACACACACACACACACACACACACACACACACACACACACACACACACACGTCTACCTCAGTTACCTTGGCTTGGCTTGTACTCAGCAGTTTTTTCCTTAGTTTGAACAATATAGTGAGAACTTTTTTTCTGTTCTTGCTGATGAGTCGCTCCGTTAATACCTCAGTGACTCTCACATTCTGCAGCGATTGTCTTTCTCCGTCTAACTAAAGCACCCCAACGCAACCAGACCAGGCTTTCCCAGCAGCTACAGGGGACCCATTCCCCTTTCAACTAATAACAGCATCACCAAACCCAAATCCCTGCTGCAACCCTGGGACCTTTACCATCCCCCAAACACCCGTCAGTACACACACACACACACACACACACACACACACACACACACACACACACACACACACACACACACACACACACACAATTTTAACTTTCCCATGGTGCTATATACCCCTGGATCAGCTGTACCTCTGGATTGGCCTATAGCCAAGGGCTATAGGTCAAATGTTATCCATACCAGAAGCAGTAAAGAGTGTGTGTGCGTGTGTGTGTGTGTGTGTGTGTGTGTGCGTGTGTGTGTGTGTGTGTGTGTGCGCGTGCGTGTGTGTGCGTGCGTAAACTGTGTGTGTGTTGAAGGGGAGTGGGCGGTGTGTCTGTCCCATAATGTACACAACAAGCGATCAGAAGTCAAATCTCAGAATGTTCTCAGGAAACATGCCACATACTGTATCTCTACACTACAGTCCAGGCACCCTTGCAGAGATTTCACTGAAACAATAGTGTTTATTCACTATCCATTGTTCGTGGATAGCGAAAGCTCAGGATGTTTTGCTATCCATGAACAATACAGGCATACATCACATGCTACATGTTTACCTATAAATAGCATAATAACCAATTGCGCCTGTATTTTTTTTGTTTACATTTGTACACTCCCAGGCTTTGCAATTTACAGTAGGAGCAAATTTGTTGTTTCTTGAGCTATTCCTACACGGTCTCCACTGAATCATTCTAGGTCACTCTGGATAAAAAAAAGAGTCTGCTGCTAAAAGCCTAAATTGTAATTGCAATTCTTAATTCTACAGAGTAGATACTAATCTACTTTGACGAATTAGGTTAGTAATGGATGTACTGGATGTAATGTTAGCAATTTAATGGATGTAATGCAGTGTTTCCCCTAGCCAGAAACTGATAGTGTGTGTGTGTAGGGG
The DNA here is from genome assembly GCA_039105355.1 of Benthosema pterotum. NCBI lineage: Eukaryota > Metazoa > Chordata > Actinopteri > Myctophiformes > Myctophidae > Benthosema > Benthosema pterotum. The sequence continues at coordinate 23,917,218 of CM076977.1, forward strand.
GGGGGGGCTTTCATGCATGTACTCTGGTGTATCCGTGCTCACGCACAGGCATGATTTGTATTTATTTATTTATTTGCTGTTTTTGTATACATTTACTGTATTTTCTTCTTTTTTGCCTATTGTGTGTGTTGGCACCATCACACTCTAATGTACGTATATATATAGGGGAAAGCCATTACATGGGTGTAATGGATGAATCAATGTATAGGAAGGAAGGAAAAGGGAGTAGTGTTGTTGGTGATTCCTCCCTCCCTCGCACCCTCCCTCCTCCCGTCCTTGACATTAATGAAGGAATGAATGATGGGCTTTCGTCTCACTCGGCAGAGCTTTTCTGATCATTGTTGGAGGAGCCTGCATTCTCTGGTGAAGCATTTCTTGAAGCATTTCTTATGTCCAGACCACCACCCCCTCTCCTCTTCTCTCCCCCTCTCCCCAGACCCCCCCCTAGCACCAAAATTAGTGAAAAGCTCCTGGTGGAAGATCTAGTGCTTTTTGGCTGGTGAGTTGGGGCGAAATTGATTGACAGCAGGCGCCAGAGATAAACCCCTAATTTTTCACCATTTTCCCTCCTATGACAGTGGTTTTCAACCAGTGGTCCCCAGGCTGAATAATGGACTGTTCGTTAACCAGATGCAACTCTTTAAGAGCTGTTTAGACTCTCAAGAGTTAAAATATTCATCATGTGAATTAGCCCAAGTCTACATGACTAGAGGATGTAGAAGATTAATGGTCAATTTGGTCATATACAGTATATGGTGGTGGTCATATATATACTGTATACGGTACGCTTAAGCATCTAGCGCATTGTAGTGCATTTTGGAAGTGCCACTAGACTAGTGCATTTAGGATTTTGGCAGTTAGCAACACTGCCTCTCCTCCCTCCTGCAGTGGCCCAATATTAAGGACCGGAGGAGTCGAGTCGATGATGAATATTTATTCCTGGGAGTCTGAGAAAGGTGGAAGCAAATTAGAGCAGTCCTGCTCTCTTCTGACAGAGTTAGAGACAGGCTGACCTTTTACGCACAGGGACGTCTAGCTCATAGGCCATAGTCTGCTCTCTCTCTCTCTCTCTCTCTCTTATTATGCACCCCCAGCTGCGGCTCGAGGGTTTCCATAAAATGGCAAATGGTGCATTTATATAGTGCTTTCATCCAAAGGGCTAGATGCAGTGCATTGTGCTGTACATTCACCCTTTTCATATGCCGATTCGGAGCCTGGGATCGAACTGGGAACCATCCGACCACTCTACCTCTAGCTGTTACTTTTATTGTTGTCCAGATTTCTCTCTCTCTCCCTCTCCCTCTCTCCAACACAGCCAAAGCAGATGGCCACCCGCCCTAGAGCCAGCTTCTGCTTCTGCTAGAGATTTCTTCCTGCTATAAAGGGGAAGGGTTTTTTTCTTTCCTTGGTTGAGTAAGTTTGTTCTTGCAAATGGAATAAATGAACACAGAGGAGTTTGCTGTGTGGCTGCTCGCTCGTCTATCCTCTGGGAAGAAATCTTGGCATTTTGTTTATTTATCACTGTGGGTCTGTCTGTACTCTGTACTTGCAATATCTTCTGAGTTATTGCAAAGAATTTCAGCTTCTTAATTAACGTCTACAAAAAAAAGTCTGCCCCGCGGGTCTGAAAAAGATGCAGGAATTCTATGAGAATTGAAGATTTTATGTGTCGGCTTCCTTGATTGGCCAACCCAATCCCTGGGCTGCCAGATTTGTCTCTCTACTGTCCAACATGTGTAGTTCACTGTTGTCTATTGGCCTTCTTATTTAAACATGGATTCTGCAAGTAGAATGTCTTTCAGATATGCCAGTGTTCACACTGGCATATGCCAAAGATATAAAGTTACACAGCATGTATTTGTATAGCCTTGTAGCTGAAGTTGAAACCAGCCAAATGTTTTCTGTCTGTCTGTCTGTGACTGGCTGTGTCTGTCCGCCTGTCGTCCGTCCAAGCACGAATAACCTAATTAACTGTGTATATCAGTGGTTTTCAACATTTTTTTTCATACCATGGCCCACTATTTATGCAGCATTTGAGCCACGGATCACCAGGAAGACAACAAAGATTTCTTTTGGTTTTGTCCACAATTTTAGGCTGGATTTCAGAGAGAGAAAAAAAAAAAACAGTCAAACATACAGATCAAAATGACCATTCATTTTCTGCATCCTCTAGTTGTGTAGACTTGGGCTAATTCAGATGATGAATGAATATTTTAACTCTTGAGAGTGTAAACATGGCACATTTGGTTTCATGTTTACGCTCTCAAAGAGTTACATCTTGTTAACCAACTTTCCATCTTTTATCCTGGGGACCACCTGGAATCATCTCATTTTTCTGGTGATTTCAGGTGTGACAGTACAGTACAGTAGCCTACAGTAGAGGGACCCCCTGGGGACCTCCACAAAGTAACTGTCAGTTCTTAATAACCCCTCTACGTGCTTCTGGTGAGCTCCTACTGTACGTGGTAACTATCATTTCTATACCGTTTCGGATGCGGATTCGGAAATTGCACCACTCGGCTACAAATGTTGTTTGTATCTTTACATCTTCATTGAACATTTTATGGTAGACTGTGTCTTTGCATACTGGCTGTCTGAACGCAGCAATAAACAGGCTGTACCCAGATCTCTCTGCCTTTCTTGCCAACTCTCCAGCCTGAACCCTCAGCCTACCACAGTGGGATACAGGGTATTAAATAGCTCTTAGCAGAAGGTGACCTGTGAATGGATAATTGACTATAACACATATTTATACATAGTAAAAAATATTGACGCGAATGTAACTGTGAAAGTGTGTGTGTGTGTGTGTGTGTGTGTGTGTGTGTGTGTGTGTGTGTGTGTGTGTGTGCGTGCGTGCGTGTGTGCGTGCGTGTAGAGGCAATAGAGTGCCTGGGAAAGAAAAGGGAGAGGGAATAAGGGAAGTAACAGGAATCCGACAACTAACAGACGGCCATTGTTCTGACACTGTGTGTGTGAGTCGGGCAGGTTAGAGTTTAAATGACTATACAGACAGACTACACACACACACACGCGCGCGCGCACACGCACAGCACAGCACAAGTATTTTGAATCTTAAGACTGCTTTTCTCTGCCTCAAACAAGCCAAATTGACCAATAGTGTCATGGAAATTGTTGATATAAACATCTTAAACGTCCCTAAATTAATAGGTGTTTGTTATTTCAGTTGTGTTATGCTCCATTCCTGTTGGTTGGGGGTTTCATTTTGTGACTGACCATTATGTTGTTGACCTGTGTCCTGAGTGTTAAACATGGGTGGACTCTTGCGTTATACAGGCTGTGTGGAGACATTGTAATTTGAACCATTTACTTGAGGGTTTCTGTTACGTGATGTTGTCATGTAAGTAGTTTGGTTCCTAGTTTGGTTCCTACTCGATACATTTCAATCTGAGTTTCAATCTCAGTTGTGGTCTCGCTTCATATTTTGTGTATCTTGTTTTCTGAGCACGGACAGGTCTGCAGTCCTCTTGGACGATAGTCTTGTTTCCAACATTTCCAGTGTGTTGTATGATGGTCTTGGCAGTGCTGAGAGAGCTAGAGAGAGAGTTGTGTGTGACAGGCGTCCAGGTGGCTGCTGTGACACTGCAGGATGACAAGCTGACATTCACACATGCTGACAGGATGGTTGTTATTTTAGAAGAGGAACCTTGTGTGAAGGAAAAGAGATGTCTGCAGGTAACAACGCACTTTAGAGTTATTTCATGACTGTGGATGCAAGAGTGCACTAACCTGTGACTGTGTGAGAGTGCACCAGTATCACAGGTTCCCTGCCTTGATCTGCAGGGTACTCTCAGGCAGAAGAAAATACTTAATAATAATAATTTAGCTTCAATATGTCAGCAGCCTCGCATTGGTCCGCATTGGTCCTATCGGCCACATTAGCGATCTTAGTTGGGTTGCCAGTTACTGGCCAAAAAAAAGTGTTGGGGGGTGGGGGAGTTTTATATATAAAACATGTTTGTATTAGTATTGTAGTATTTTGCCAATAATAACTTCATTCAATTGTAATTTCATCCTCATATGCCCTATTGGCCTGAATATAATAATATATTCGGGACAATACGGTACTAAGTTACCGGTATATTTTTCATTCCATTCATGCTTTGTAATGAATACTTGCAACATTACCTGATTGCCATTGACTTGCCACACATAACCTATACTGATTGGCTATGGTATGTTCCAATATGATTAAACGGGAATTCCACCCATTTTTAACATGGTGAAAATACATCTTGATCACATCATCAAGATGTTTCACCATGTTAGTGGTTTTCTTCAGACCTCCATTTCTTGGGAACACAGAATGGGGGAACTTTTTTTTTATCATGTCCACCCAACCTCTAGGGTATACTAATGATATATTAGAATGTTGAAAATGGGTGGACTTCCCCTTTAAATAGATCACACAATGTCTACTCTATATAGAAAGTAGATTACTTGTCCTGTATATTTAGTTTACTACTACAGGCCCGACGTATACTTGCATGTTCTAGGCTAATAATATCAATTTGTTTATTTGTTTTCTTATAATCTGGTTTAGTCCAATGGGCTTTCCATCTGGTGGTTGTGCTACTGTTTGTGTATGTAGTCTCTGGACCAGCTGGCTAAGGGGGCATCTATCCCTGTGGGGTCTCTCTATGGTTGAGGGCTATATTATGGGACGTGTCTGGGTTACTTATTGCATGAAGTCCCTGAAAATGCAGCATTATGTACAGTAGGCAAATGAACATGAAGACAAGGGAGGGCAAAGTATTACCTCATAGAAATACAGTACCATTATTAGGAAATGCACCCAGTCCATCCATAAGCAATCATATGTGTCTACTCTTTCTGGGTGGGTGATAATTTGCAATAATTGCGAGGGTAAAAGCTTACGTCCAACATATATGCATGACATGAGTGGGAACCAAATGTAAATGAGGCATTTTGCAAAAGGAAGGATGACATTTGGAGCTTTTATGTATGCTATTAGTGCATGGTAGACTACTTTTATGTTTGGCAGCAGGTCAGAGGAGGGCAGGACCACTGGGCAGTCATAACTGCAAGTTCGCAACACTAGTGTTTGTGTCTTCCAGTGTACCAATAAGCAAACACGACACTGCAGACCCAGGGCTCCGTAAACTTTTTGGAATAGTTCAACACGCCAATCTATTGACAATCTATTATGAACTTGTAGACTGGCCATTCTAACTATTGAAAAATGTTTTTTTAAATAGTTTAAAAAGGCAAAGAAGTTAAGGGATAAGGGGTTTAGCGGTGACTAAAATCTAGGCCCTAGTGTTCCAGGGGCATGCCACATATAGGCTCTGGCCTGATGGCATGTTGTGTGTTCGAAATTCGAATCCCACTCATGATTACCTTTGCTGGATGTCCCTCCCCAATCTCCTTGATCTTCACTAATATCTATCAATCTATCAATAAAGTAAAACACAAATCTTTATTTTAAAAGCATGCCACACCTGCTATAGTTTAGCCCTGCCTCCCTCTCACTCACACACACAGCTTTATTGAAAGGATAAGCCAGTTTAGTTGTTTTAGATGGGGTATACCCGACACGCACATGCGCACGCGCGCGCGCGCGCACGCACGCACGCACGCACGCACGCACGCACGCACGCACGCACACACACACACACACACACGCACACTCACATGCATGTATAGCCTTCCAATGAATGCAGGGACTGTTGTACACATACCGGTACATACACCTTGCATTTCTATCCCATGCCACTCTCTGCTGTGGGCACATCAAGGAAAGAAGGGAAGGGGGTATGTGTGTATGGCGGAGACGAGGTTACACAATGCCACGTTCACCCCTGTCAGGGTGACTGTAGCAGGCTCATTTTACCTCTTTATTCGGGGAGACAAAGGAGGCTTTTGTGAGCCAAAAAAACCCTCTAACACCCCACAACCTCCATCTTTACCCCCCTTCACAGTAGCACAAGGGAGGCACAGACACCGGATTATATGGGCTTGGCACCAACGCGCCATTTTCTTATACAGAAAACAGCTATTTTGCTCTGAGAGAGAGAGAGAGCTCTTTCTATCCTGGGGGGACTCAAATATCATGGAAGCCAGACCAATGTTTAGCTGGTACTATAAAACTGCTATGTTCCATCCCTTGTCCTTTTGTAGCTGGGCCTAATTCTTTGCAAAGGAAGCTGTATTCACACAGAAAAAACACCCACCAGTCACTCCTAACCGAATTCTTTGTTCAGTTGTCCTTGCATTGCTTCCACATGAACACTGACTGGATACACCCAGCAGCGCAGCAGGCGGCGCAAGGACATGTTTTAGCAGCCTTTATTATACATGTCGTGTGTCACAATATGTCAGTGTAAATTTTATACATAATTGTTCCCGCTGCGGCTGTAAAACTGTGTGCATTAATGTAGGTCTATATCGTTAGCGTTGCGCGTGCTGCCTCTTGGCCACTGACTGCTGATGAAGCTATGTGCTGCGTGAGGCTGCTGGCCCCTGAGTGCCATTTTGACACTGTGTTTTCCTTCGTCAGTGTCAGCGTCACAACACACAGGAACATGACATCTCTCCCGAGTCCTAACCTTCGGCGACTGGAGGGTTGAGGGGCCATGACACGTGTCGTCGTGAGCAAGCCGCGCCGCGAGTACCCCAGGCTGTCAGTTTGGCTAAATTCACAGTTTCACTTAGCCGTGGATGGCAGTTAAAAGTAGCTATTTATGTAGAACATGCCCTCAGGGACTGATGCATCCATTTTCTAAAATGATTAACAAAGGCTGTTACAAGGGGATTTTTCTATTATTGGTTGCCAGTGCCTGCATGACTGGGATCTACATCAAGATGGTGCGCGCGCACACACGCACCAGGGGCGGATGTAACATTTCCCAATTGGAGGGGGCAGAAGAAAATGGTAAGGGGGCAGCTTCATCGCCGATGAAGCCGCACCCATACCATTTTCAGTAGTGTTTCAAATACTTTTAAATATAAGCACTGAAATATCTTGGGTTGTTTTGCATGCCATCTTGTTTGGTGGGGCAGACTGGGCATTTAGGGGGGCATCGCCCCCCCCCCCCCCCATGCCTATGCCTAGATCCGCCCCTGACACACACACACACACACACACACACACACACACACACACACACACACACACACACACACACACACACACACACACACACACACACACACACACACACACAGGCGGCAGGCCTATATTCCAGCTGCGGTGGCTGTGAAGGGTGGTTTCCAGGCCATGACATTTTATACTAGTTTCTCACAGTAAAAAATGTTGCCGGGCTAATATAATGACCACCCTTCCACTTGCCTCGCAAAGTTTTATTATTATGGCCTGACGTGACCTAATATCATCCCGAAACAATGACATAAACGTTAACCTCTGCAATACCACGGCTGTGTGTGCTGTGCTGCGTTATAGGAGAACATTATATCCCAAATAGCCTATAGCAGGGGTTTTCAACATGTGGTCCGGGGACCACCAAGGGTCCCTGAGAGGATTCCAGGTGGTCCCCAGCTAAATGATGGACAGTTAACAAAATGGACCCTTATAGATGTGTAACTCTTGAGAGTGTAAAATGAAACCAAATGGGCCTTACGGGTCAATTTGGTTTCATTTTACACTCTCAATAGTTAAATTATCTGAATTAATTAATTTGAAGAATCTACACAACTAGAAAATGTAGAAGAATTGTTATTTTGACCTACAGTTTGCCAGTTTATCTCTCCTAAATTGTGGTCTGTGGCTAAAATATTGAATAAATAGTGGGCCCTGGTATGAAAAAGGTTGAAAACCCCTGGCCTATATGCTCCAAGTCGAGCCTATAGGCTATTAGTGAGTGAATGTGCTTTTGATGAAGTGATGGATGACAGGAACAAAAAGCCAAGTGCTTTTTGCCATTGACCGAAATGGCTCGTGACAATGGACCACATCCTTTGTCCTCCTCTCTGTAACTGGGCAACCACATCCCCCCGCCATCTCTCTTTCCTCCAATTCCCTCTCTGCTTCATTCGCTTTTTGTGCTGCCCGTCTGCCTTTTGGGGCTTGGATGGATGGATGTATGGGTGAGGAGGAGGAGGAGTGGGCGTCAGCCAGCCGATGCATGGGTGAAGGCGATGGAACGGGGCACGCCCGGATGTAACATCTCCCAAATGGGGGTGGGGGGCAGGCGAAAAGGGAGGCCCAAATGAGGGCGGCCTAATTGCGACTTCATCGCCCTTTGGCACAAAGCGACACAGGCGATGAAGTCGCAACCATAACATTTTCGGTTAGGCTACAGGACTTATATTAGGCAAGTAAGCAACAATAACATCAGTTGTTGTTGAAGATGCAACAGGCACGCAGCATGCATAAAGCTAAAGGTCTGACTCTGAGTTTTCTGTTTTGAATGATGAAATGATGTTGTGCGACAAATTTCAAATCATTTTAAATATATATTTTTCATTTTATATAATTACTTTAATTTGAAATATCTTTGAAATTTGGATTGTTTTGCATGCCATCATGTTTGGTGGGGCAGTCAGGGCATTTAGTGGGTGTATCGCCCGCTCATGCCCATGCCTTATGATGCCTAGATCCGGCCCTGCTTCATTCTCTTTTTGTGCTGCCCGCCTGCCTTTTGGGGCTTGGGATGGATGGATGGATGGAGGAGGAGGAGGAGGAGGAGGAGGAGGAGGCGGAGTGGGCGTCAGCCAGCCCAGCCAGCCAGCCGATACATGGGTGACGGCGATGGAGCGGGGGGAGGAGTTCCGACGGTGCACGGGGGGAATCCAATCAACGACGGAACAGTGTGTATGAGAGAGAGACAGAGCGAGAGAGACGGGGGAATAGCAGGAAAGCTTGGGGAGTCGGTCAGGACGGAGTTTTTAGTTGGTAAGTGTCGGGGTCTCGGGGCTCCCCCTCCCTCCCCGTCCCAGAGAGATGCCGCTCACACCGAGGAAAGCGAAGGAGCAGCAGGCTGCGTTCATGCCTCCAGCGTGCGTCGCGTAAGTGATCCGTCTGTAGCCTAATTATTGGGATGGTTTGGGATTTCTGCATCATGTTTCCAATCACTCTGGATTTGCTTCAAACGCAGCTTCAGATTCGATACTTGGTATCCACCGGTGTCCAGTGCCAATGGATTACTATCATTCTTGCAGCGGTGATGGTCGTTGCAGCCACATCACTTCATCCTTTATGCAATGTTGTTGTTTGGGAGAAGTTGCTGTTTTGCTGTGGATTTATAGCTTGTTGTTTGAGATGGTTTGGGGAGAGAGGGAGAGCATGCTTGCAGGAGGCGCACAACACGTTTCCCTTTCTTTGTGCAATAATTGTAAAGTTGTACGGCGGCGAGGGTGTCGTATTATAGCCTGTATCTCTGTCTGCAGACTAAATTACAGAGAATGCTGCCCGAATGATACTTGAATCATTGATGTTTAGTCTGTGCACAATCGTGCACGTTGAATTACTTCAGTCACTCCAATGATGTAAGTGCCGACGTTAAAGGGGACTCCAGACGATTTTCAACCGTTTACTAGAGTTTTGTGGAAATGATAAACAATACATTTCTCCCCATTCTTTGTTACCTAGAGCTGGAACTAGTGGTCTGAAAGAGATGAAAATGTTAAGTAGTAGCCTACTTGTAAAATGTTGTAATGGGTGGTACCCCTCTTTTAGATAACTACAGTTGTTGAATAGCGTTCATGATAAGGTCAAGGTGGCATACAGTCTTCTAAAATCCTTTTATTGGCGTCATAAAATGAAACACATCAGACAACTGAAGGGCCAAGTCCATCATGAGGGCTAGGGATTTCATTTTTTATATTAAACGTTTTAATCAAGTGTTCTCTACAGATACGCCAGAGAATTTGTTTAAAATGACATTGTAGTCTTTATACCAGTCCAGTAGACTTACATTGCAATTTAAACAAATTCTCAACAGTAGAGCAATGGTGAATTGGTGTCTAAACTGTATGGAGTGCATAGCCCACTTCAAATCATAGCCTATCATTGTGGAGTTCATTTACATTGCATTTGATTTGCATAGTAATTGATATAGCCTGGCATAGTGAAGGTGCATTGCGCATAGTAAAACGAGACCAGAGAGAATTTCTATAGCAGACACATTTTGAATATAGGCTACACTACTGGGCACACAGATTTCAATGGAGAGTATGCACATGGGGGCGTGTCCCCTGCCCTCACAGTGATTGAGGGAGTGAGTGAGTGGCAAAGCAGTTAGCTCTCCATAGAAATGCATTGTTGTGGCACCGGTTTTCACACAGTGAAAATAAATACAGATTTATTTCCTCCGAATACCCCGGCCCCCCTGTCAAACCAGCTAAAAAAAAGCAAATAAAAATAATAAATAACACTCTTTTACTTTTTCTAATAAATAAAGCATGTACCTTGGTTGAAAAAAGTAAAGTTCCCATTTAAAAGCTTTTTTCGCTGTTTAGAGTGAATGAAAATTGGTGTTGCTACAATATATTTTTTTGAGGTTTCCTTATTACGAGATCATTTATTTTTGAATTACGGATATGGAAATTATCATCCGATATAATTAAAAATATATATCAATTTAGCAAATACCAATACATTTATTTAGTTGTCCCCCTTTTTGTCCCAGGGGAACAAATATGCCTTCATCCTAATAAAGAGAATAACGTTCATATTCATAATTTATGATGGTTACTGCCATCAGTTGATGTCAGTTTTAATTGCAATATTGATAACAGCAATATCGGCTGATGCAGATGGTGGCCGATCCTGATTGGTGCCTTACTAGTGAGAATACATGATACAGGTATAAATGTCCCAATGTCAGTTCAATAACAAAACTTGTTTACAAACACGTGGATGGGATTCTCTACTAGTAGAAGCATGCCTACCAGTAGAGTCGAATTGCATGTAGTGGAAAAGGGGATCTTTTCTCTTCTAATGGATTATATTGGATTGAAAACAAAGGGATTTCCCCTGGTGGGATACCTTAGACACTGTGCCTGAGCGAGTCACACACCACAGCTAATCATCAAGCTTGGTACTTGAAACCTGCTCTGTGCATAGGAAATAGCACTCTCTCGGAGTAAAATGGCTGTTCTGTACAAGCAAATGGTGCATTATTTGTTGCCTAACCTACGTTGTGTTTGATAATCATACTTTCTGAAAAGTACTGCCTGCCAAGCACTTTTGCTCTTTTTTTTGCTTGGCAGGCATGTGATGGGACTTTGCATGTGCGTTGCACTTTTGCATTGCTCTGCATGTGATGTGGCTTATCTCAACCTACTTGACCTTGTAGTCCTTGACAAGGACACGGCGGTGTGTCCAGGTACAGTTAACCTGTTTTTGTTTTGGAACGGTAAACACAGCCGCCGTGTAATCAAACACTCCAGGTTTCCATGTCACAGGCTGTGATAGCATATCACCTTTTGAGTGACGGACTGACTGGAGAATGAATTGGGCCAGCCAGTCAGATAGTGTTTCTGATTTGGTGTCAGTTTTCACAGGACTGATTTTTAGGCTGACATCTACACCAGGCAGGTGTTTTCAACTGATTGTGAAGGAGGGACCACCACCCTGACTTGGAACCAACCTCGGGACCATTGTTGTGTTGGGTGGGGGATATAGTGCTTCTTATGCAATTGCATCCCACTGTTTCTCAACCACTGGTCCTTCTTTGACTGCTGATATTGTCCTCACAATAATGACTCAACCAGACTGAGCTGTTCCACAGGTCATACAGTTCACTGTGTCTCACTCTCAACTAGTGAAAAGAAAATTAAAAACTACCTCACTGCATGCATCGTCAGGGACCACATGCAATACCCCCACAAACCACCAGTGGTCCATGGACCAGCTGTTGAAAACCCCTGATCTAGACCAGGGGTTTTTAACAGGTGGTCCGGGAACCACCAATGCTCCCTTAAAGGATTCCAGGTGGTCCCCAGCTAAATGATGGAAAGTTGGTTATCCAGACGTAACTCTTCGAGAGCGTTCATATTTACACTCTCAGATAAAAGATCCATCATGTGAATTAGCCCAGGTCTACACAACTAAAGAATATAGAAGATTAATGGTTAATTTTTTTTAATCTATGTTTGCCCGTTTTGTTTCCAAATCCAATCTGGAATTGTGGACAAAAGCAAAAGGCGTTTGCGGGGCTAAAATGTCCTCAAATGGTGGTCCGTGGCTCAAATTCTGTATAAATAGTGGGCCCTGGTATGAAAAGGGTTGAAAACCACTGACCTAGACAATCAGGCAGGTTGTTTGAGTGGAGCCGGGAAGAGGAACATGTTGCTACACATACAGTATCTCCTGTTATGTTCTCCTGGTGGAACTCCTCACTGTCAGTGAAAAGAAGTGAGTGGCGATGTCACGTGTATCAGAGGACACGTGGTGTCTACAGACTACAGAGTCGTTCCCAAACTGGGGTCCCACATGAATAATAATAATGAGAGATTTATGATAATTATTCAAGTTCATTGGGGTTATGTGATTTGTAAAACAGTAGCTGTCTGACATAATAGCTGTGTTAGGAAAAAGACAGGCCACACTGACACGTTATATCAGCTGTTGTAGGTGAAATAAACGTAGGCTGTTCTCCTCAGTGTCCATATTCAATGTTCAATTGTTGGAAGTTACTTACTTTAGATACTACTTTCTGCCCAGCAATGTCAGCATCCACAGAGGAGGAGATTGTCCGGAGGTTATTTTGGCCAGCCTCGGAGGCTTTTCAAGTGACCCCAGCCCCAGAGTTCACTGCGTGTGCCCTAAGCCACTGCTGAGAATTCACTAAAGGCAGAGTCAGGCCTGGAATTCTTCAAAAGACCAAGTTTGTACTGGTAGCTGTGTTCAGTTCACGTGTGCACATGTTTGCCTGAAGGATGGACAGAATATTGTATACATTAACTTGGGGGGGGCGGGGGTTCAGGCCGTAGTGCAGATGCCTCAATATAGCCGGAGGAAACGTGGCATATTATTCATATACCGTACCATACTTCATACATTCCTTATGCCACATGCTTGCTGAGAAGAAGAAATCAATGACCCTCTCTGACTTGGACTCACACAAACATGACAATTTTACTGTGCTGTTACTGCACACAGTTGTTGCAGTAACATAATGCGTGATATCTCCATGTGTACTGTCTACACCACTACACTACTTTAATTATGCCCATTTTTCTGGTTGCCGCATAGGGCAGCAACAAAGTTCTCATGTTGTTGCTAGAGATCCTTCTCGAACTCAATAAACAAAACTTAATCTGATTAGAGTCTTTGTAATTAATTAACCTCAATTCCATTTTAATCGTATATCAATATTTGACTAGAGAAGTTTTTCAAAATGTTCAATACGTCGCATCCACTGAGCCAAGCACAACAAACTGTGTGCAACCCAGATTCCTCACAAACAAGGGATGTGATTCTTTTTGCTCCTATGCTGCCAAAATGTGGAATGCCCTACCAACGGTCATTAAGACATGCAACTCCCTTGACTCCTTCAAAAACAAAGAACACCCCCCCCCCCCCCCCCAAGACAAATCATGGATGAGAACACAACCATGGCATCACTGTAGAGTACTAGATTATACATTTCATTTTGTATATTATTCTATGCACATTTATCTTATAGTTTGTCTGTCTGTATCCAAATGAGACTAGAACAGTTTAGAAATGACACACACACACACACACACACACACACACACACACACACACACACACACACACACACACACACACACACACACACACACACACACACACACACACACACACGCAGTGTGTTAGAAAGGGTCTTTTTTCAATTTCAAAAGTGCAGTTTGCATTTCTGAGTTAACACAACCCAGATGATGAGTAATCTCTCTCTCCTGCTCCTGGAATGTACTGTGTGCGTCTAGCCAGGAGGAGGAATGGATGACCTGCTTCTTCTGATCTCAGAGAGCCATGTGCGATGTGTCTCGATCACAGCAGTGCTGGTGTAACAATGTAAAACTGTTATCTCCTTATCAGACTTCTCATGTGTCTTCATCTATCCGTATCACTCTATGCATCCTGCTTCCAGCTTGTACCAAATAGAAAATAATTTCACCCACTCGACTTTTACACCTGTAACAGACTGGATTCCCATCATCATGAAATTATGTTAAACATCTAATCATCTATATATTTTTAAACAAAAAACAAAAACATTTTTCCAGTCCTGGACATGTTTTGGTAATGTATAAAGTGTCCTGGAAAAATGGTTATCTAGTACAGTATATGCATTGTTTCTGGCTATGGTTTGCACTTTGTTAAAAATATCTAAATCCTTTTTTTTCTCCAAAGTCATTAATCGCCAAATGGGCAGTGTGATTGGAGCCTACCTGTAAGACGTACCAGTAGTACACAACAAAAATAACAGTTCTACAAGCTCACAACTTGCTGCAGCATGACCCGATGCCCTAGAACAGATGTTGTAGCGAATCACTGGCATAAAACTTCAGTTCATTCGGAATAGAAGGATTTTATGAATCAGAAAATTCTGACTAAAATATTATGGGAAAGGTTTTGAAAATTCATTGGTAAACATTGGTGGGGAGACTGTTGTACAGCTTGTGATGTGTCAATGAAAACCAGATGCTCTTTTTGGGGAGCTTTAGTTATGTATACATTATTTATGGGTGCTTTACTCTGAAGCTTCTGAAATGGGAGAGGAGAGGGAGGTGAGGGGTAACTTGCCTTGTGTAAAAGTAAACCGGTAGGTTACTAATTATATTTATTATTTACGAGTAAATAATATTGTCAAAAATCACAAATCAAACTTTTTGAACTGTTTTAGGAAATATTGAAAATCGTAATGAATAAATAAAAATGGCTGATCCACGAGCTCACGTGTGTAGTTTGTAGTGAGCTTGTATATTTGCTATATTAGACTTATAATGTTAAATATTAAATCTTTAACTATTGGCAGATATATGGCCAGGCTGATTGAAGTGATGTGATTATGTTATTTGCACAGATTCTGTGTATTTTCTTCTTTTTACTTTTTTTTTTTAACTTTTTTTGTTGTGTTTGACTTTGAATAGACCTGAGAGCATGATGAAGATCAAAGCTTAAGGTATGAATGATTTTAAAAAGACGAAGGACACAGATTAAAGGGCTGCTAGTTCCATTCTGTACCATTACACACACTACTCTAATCCCTCTTTACAGTTTGAGAGATTCGAGAGAGACGGAAAATCGAAAAACGGAAAATCTCCTGTGACGTCATACCTATGACAGACACAGTAAAATGGCGCCCCCAAGGGATAAAATTATGAACTATTTTTAAACTAAAGAACATATTGACATTTAAAACACGTTTTTTAAGTGTTCAATTCTAGTTATAGAGGACAAGTATAAGTACAAGTCTGCCTAATGGCAAAAACGCCCCTGAGGACTCTAACCTGCAATGCACTGTGAGGCTGCATTAGGAGCCCGTTAGGCAGCATCATCATAGTGTCAGTTTACAAGGCTGTAAACTGACACTCTGATGGACCTCCATGAGGTCAGAGTTTAACCAACACTCTGGACATGCAGGGTCAGAGTTGAAATCAATTGATGTAAATCAGTGGTTTTCAACCTTTTTCATACCAGGGCCCACTATTTATTCAGCATTTGAACCACGGACCACCATTTGAGGACATTTTAGCCCCACAGACCCCAAAACTAAAGATTTCTTTTTCTTTTGTCTCCAATTCCAGGCTGGATTTGAAAAACAAAACGGGCTATTTTAACTCTTGAGAGTGTAAACATGAAATCAAATGGACCTGCAAGGATCCATTAGGTTTCATGTTTACACTCAAAGAGTTACATCTGGTTAACCAACTTTCCATCATTTGGCCTAGGGACCACCTGGGACCCTTTCAAGGACCACCAATGGTCTCCAGACCACCAGTTGAAAACCACTGATCTAAATCACTGTATCCTGAACTCTGAGTTCACAGACACATTTTTATGGGTCCCTTTTAGGTTTTTGTTCTTAGATTTAGTTTTTAATTAGTATTTTAAAACGTTTTCCAAAGAACATTCCCCTTTAAAAAAAATATGTTCAAATGTTGAAAGAAAATTAAAAGAATTCTGTAAATTAGAAAGTACTCTAAATGTGTCAAATGTAGTGAAAATAGCAGATGTCCAGCCGAATCTCCTCCTTTATAAACCGGAGGCCTACATCCCAACGTGTACGCATTTCTCGTATCAGATACGTGTTTTTACCTCATACTACGCTGCTACGATTAATCACTTAAAAATACGCAAAGAGCGCAACCAAACTCAAACTCCGTTCACTTCATGGGGCCAGTCCAATGGCGACTTTGCTACGTCGTAAACAATGTATTTCAACTCCAGCTTGTCCCTATTCAGGCTGCATGAAGAGCAGCTCCAGCGCTCAGTGTCTGACCCCCCAATGTCGCATCTCTGACACTACATGGCTCTGCCCCGACTGGCCAATCACACCGTGTCTTGTGGATACATTAGCCGTTGTAGCCCATAGAGTAACATAGAGACCACATCTGGTCTCTATGTTGTGGGTGGAAGGGAAAATCAGAATACGTCTCTTCTATGTTTTGTTACTCTATGTTGTAGCCAAACAGAACAGAGTGCATATGCTCTGAGTGCGTCCTCCCATGCAGTTCGCTAGGCTATTACTGATGACACGTTCATCTTCTAACTTAGCCAGACTCTCGTCAAAATGTCAAAGAAGAAAGCGCCATTAAGGAATTATTTTTGTGAACTAAACGGGGACGGGGCGCCGAGTCTCTCCGATCCAGAGGTCTCTTTGGTCGGGGAGGCACGGCATGTACTCCCCTTGGCGAACGCAGCGACTGCGAGATGTGCTAAATGGGCTATGCCGCTAGCATCCAAATCTAGTCGATAAAACTGCATTTTCATACAGGGATAAAGGATTTCGGTCAGCCAGCTTTTGATAAGCACGAGAAAAGCAAAAGAACTTCAAGATAGTTGAAACAATAAATAACGATCGTGTGTGTGTGTGTGCGCGCGCGCGCGTGTGGGAGAGAGAGAACCCACGTTGATTTGTCTATAGCTGAAAGCCAGGGGAATTCCACCAAAAAAAGGGAATTCCACCCATTTCCAACATATTACTATGTCGTTAAATACACCTGATTGATGTTGTGTTGTGTGGTTCCCCCATTCTGTCTCCTAGAAATGGAGAAATTAACATGGTGAAACCTATTTTACCATGTTAATATTTTTTCTTTTAGGGCCTTTTTCCTGAGTGTGTACAAATGGAATAGGTACATTTGGACACAAAGGTGTGTGTGTGTGTGTGTGTGTGTGTGTGTGTGTGTGTGTGTGTGTGTGTGTGTGTGTGTGTGTGTGTGTGTGTGTAGAGATATAGTTTGGAAAGGCTCAGGATTTTTTTGCTTTAATCCCTGTTATTAGCACGTTGGTCCAAAACCCTTAACAATACTTTAAGAAATTCTCCTTATTTAACAGCATTTGATAACTTTACTGCTGCAGGTGGATATGCTGTTTGGCTAAAACACTATTCATTAGGGTTTTAGTCAGTAACATTTTCTCATGCTATTACAGCTGATTTAATAGTATTGAATCAGTGTCATGGATTTCAATGTTTGGGGGCACCCAACTTCTATTGGGCTAAAATCTACTGAAACATACCTCCATGATAAGTGAGAATGTGAAGTTAATATAGGCATACAAATGTGCCTTGCAATGTGCGCTGCACTGCCGTGCTGCCGCGCTGTCGGGCCGCTGCGCCGCCGCGCCGCCGCGCCGCGGTAATTTGCTACTCCAAAACATTTTCAAATCTCCTCCTTTATAAAGCGGAGGGCTCTCGGGACATTAGTTGCAGCTTTTATACAGCCCTTGTTTGATAATGCTTGCACCTGGTTTTCTAATATCTCATTAGCACAAAAAATAAGCTCTAGAGTAGACCTCCCAAAACAAACAAATCCGACTTCTCCTATAGGGCGAGGACCCATGACGCAACTTTATGTATCACATTTTGATAACATAGGATGTCTCCGGGTAGACGATTGCGGATCTGCCCTCCATGCCATTAGTGCCCATTTACTTAACTGATTATTTCACAAAGGTGAGCTACCCCTACCATCATAACACTAGAGAGAGCATGAATAATGATCTGGTGCCACCTACCTTTTAGAACAAATATTGGCAAATATACCTTCCACAACACTGCCACTCAAGTGTGGAATGATTTGCCCCTTTCCTCAAAACTAATCAATCACTGGCTTCTTTTAAGAAAGGACTGAAGATTCATCTGTCACTATCATCCTTTCAATAGAAGTGTATTAGACCTGATGTGTTTTTATTTCATGTTTATGCATCTATTTTGGATATGTATTTGCTATTACTGGGAATGATTAGCCTGACCTCAGCCTCAATTGTCATTCCGTTTCACTTCATTATTCAGACTGAAGTCCCAGTCTCCATCACAGCAGTTTATGGGGTGGGCGTTATCAAAGTGGTGCAAAGTGACTTGTTGTGCACTTGTACATCTTCCCTTTTACTAGTTTGGGTTCCCTTGCAAAAGAATGTCTTTGGGGGGTCTCGACCCGAAAAGATTGTGAACCACTGCTGCATAATTCACTGCAAAACCTTGAAACCAACACTCAAAAAGGCGTCACTAGAATATAAATCGCTCAAACAAAGGCAAAGCACACCCCCACAGGTGGTGGTTATGTTGTTCAGCACGAGTTGTTTACATGTGTTTATAATGTGAATGCTGTTTCGTGCGACTGTAACAGGAATCATCTGTCTGCCATGCACGGCCAGGATTTACACATCTCCGCTAAATGTGGAGGAGGAGGAGGAGGGTCCGGGTCAGGGCTGTTTCTCTCACTTACGCAGGGTGTGAGTGTGATTGCTCTGTCTCTCTCCGTCTCATTCTTTCTCGTCTCCTTCTGTCTCCATGTGGTTGTGATAACGGACCTGCCACATAGTCTTTAAGCCTAGTGTCTCTGCCTTTCCATTTAGACTGTGGCTGCGGCCTTGGCGCCGAGCGCCACCGCTTTCAGAGAGCATGGAGTCGACGGTGATGAAAACCCCACCGGGGCCGTCGTGACGGCTCCTCCAGTGTCTCCGCCCCTTTTATTCTTCTCCAGCTCATTGTTGAAAGATGTAGGAATGAGTTGGCCTTGGCTGGCCCCGTTTCCATCCAGGTTCTGCAAACTAGTGATTTCCATTCATTTGCATTTATTGTGGCATTAATAATGGCCTCAGCGAAACGAGCTCCTCAAGTACTATTAAGTCTGCAGCAGAGTGTGTTTGTGCGAAACTCGATAGTTTTTTGTGGTTTTTTTGTCAGGCTGTGGGTTTGAACACGTGAGTAGGTTTTGGAAACGGAACAAAGAGGTGTGCGCGCGCAAGAGGGCGAGCTTTGTCAGAGGCGTCCATGTGTGTGTGGCGGGTGTGTAGAGCATTTACCCACAGCTGTTAAGTGCTTCCAGGACTCTGTGGCACAACCTTGGAAAAGGTGCAACACCCACATACTATGATATCCACAACCTTGGCAGACAAATGGCAGGATCGGTCCAACAACTGCCCGTGAACGTATTCTGAGAAAGAAGAGAGAAAGAGAGAGGGAGAGAGCTAGGGTGCTATTCAGAGAAAGTAAGGGAGAGCGAGAAAGTGAACAATGAATCAGCGTGTCTTGCTCTGCAGAGCATGCGTGTGCTCATGAGAAGGTCACAGAGAGGCAAGTGGATTGTTTGCTGGCAAGCAGTTGTGAATAGAGAATGTGGCTGTCTGTCGGCTATGCCGTTTAGCTGCGGATCGGTTGGACATTGAGCCCAGTAAAATGGAAACTTCATTACAGACCGTAGTAGATGTCTGCTCCCCCCCTAACTTAGACCCCAAATAAGCTTGGAGCGTAGGAATCTAGGCTGCCAGTTTTACAGTCTCTCAATTTCTCACACTAGTAATGTCTTGGCTCTAATGAGTGTACTTTAAACCATTGTTTGCCAAAAAAGCGTGCGTGCGTGTGCACGCACGCGCGAATAGAATTAATATCATTCTAAGCAAAATGGAGGAAAGTAACGGATAAAAAATTAAGAGACACATGTGTCAACAAACCACAAATCAAAGTGTTTGGTAAAACGTGCTCTAGTCTAGACTGACTTTCTTTTTTCTCCCTTTTTTCTTAAGGGTATTGGGTTGATCTCAGCGGATACGCTAAGGGAAGACAGGCAGATGGGAACAATCCCTCGACACGTTTATTTAAGTCCCGGCTAATTAGTGTTGTCCTATTATTGAAAGGAAGATTGAGCTTCCTCGTAGACTCCCTGACCTCCATTGTTTTAGACTGAGACAACAGAGTAACATGGCAACCTCTCTCTCTCTCTCTCTCTCTCTCTCTCTCCCCCGTCTGTCTTAAATATAGGTCTCTTGCTCTCTGTCAAATGCAAGTAGGTCTAACCACTGCGCATATTCTTTCCCTGAAGAAAATCATAATGATGCTTCAGGTGCTTGTTAATGGCCTGTTCATACTCCAGGTTTAGGTGATAAAGTGAGTCATTTACCACCGTGATGTTTTCAGTGGTCACTTTATCACATATTTAACCCTTAGTGTACTGAACGCGTATTGGTGTTGTAAGCATTATGTTTTAACTATTGAAAAATAGCAGATCTACAAGCTCATAGCGCGCCACCGAGTGGCGCGCTATGAGCTTGTATCTCTGCTATTTTTGAAAAATCGTGAAAACGTGGTGCAAACCTTTTGAATATTATGTTATTCAGAAACTAGAAATCTAGACAGGACACAACAAATACATCTCGAGTGTCCAGTGATGCGAGTCACCAGAGTTCAACCTCTAGTCTACAGGCTGTGCAATTATGAATGAAATGTCTATGAGTAATGTAAAGCAACGTGTTTTGCTGAAATGGGCCTCAAGGTGGTTCTATAACAGGCCGTTGTGGAAGATTTGACCAGGCCAACGGTGCCAGAGATTAGCTGTACGCAGATGGAGAGAGAGAGAGACACACACACACACACACACACACACACACACACACACACACACACACACACACACACACACACACACACACACACACACACACGTGCACATAGTGAAAAACATAACTCTACCCATGCCATACCAGAACAGTGGCCTTGTGGTTAGAGTGTCCGCCCTGGAACTGGGAGGCCGGGGTTCGATTCCCGGTCGGGTCATACCAAAGACTCTAAAAAAATGAGACCCAATGCCTCCCTGCTTGGCACTCAGCATCAAAGGGATGGATTGGGGGTCAAAATCAGCTAATGATTCCCGAGCGCGGCAAGCCGCAGCTCACCGCTCCTTGGAGCTCACCACTCCAAGTGATGGGTTAAAAGCAGAGGTCCAATTTCGCTGCGGTAACGTAGTGACAAATCATGCGACTTTGACTTTTGACTTTTTGACTTTGCCTTCAACTGGGTGGAGACAATGTATCATCGAAGCTACTGTACCTCTCACAGAGAACATGGAAAGACAAGAGAATTCAGTCTCCACTGTGTGTGTGTGCGCGTGTGTGTGTGCGTGTGTGTGTGCGTGTGTGTGTGTGTGTGTGTGTGTGTGTGTGTGTGTGTGTGTGTGTGTGTGTGTGTGTGTGTGTGTGTGTGTGTGTGTGTGTGTGTGTGTGTGCGTGCGTGTGTGTGTGTGTGTGTGTGTGCGTGTGTGTGTGCGTGTGTGCGTGTGCGTGTGTGTGCGTGCGCGCAATTGTCCAGCCCTTCTGGTGAACCCTGATGAGTAATATTACACACTTGTTAATGCATGACGTACCAAATCGACCACAAAAGTAATGCTGAAAGCCTATTTTTAGCACATTTCTGCCTCATTACAGTGGATGCAGTTTAGAGTCATTTTGTGGAGCAGCTGAAATGGACTGCACATCATAGACTAAAATGCAAGCTATTGTTCATGTTTTCCTTTTTTTCCCTCCTGACATAAACATATCATAAGAACACCTAATGGAGTATTGTAGATTAAGAACGACTGAACACGCATTACCCAGCCCTAGGGCTGTTCCTATTTTAGGCATATAAGACTCATTATAGACAATAAAACTATAAAAGTGCCACTTCAAGTGCACAACCTGTCACAACGTGGTGTGTTGTCATTTGCATTTTATTACCCAGCCAATAATATTGGGCGGCCAATATTCTATTGACTGTCTGCACCAAATGACTCTAGCAGTTTAGAAATGATGTGAACGCATAAATGCTCTCTCTCACTCTCTCTTTATCTCACACACACACACACACACACACACACACACACGCACACACACACACACACACACACACACACACACACACACACACACAGGCGACAGTGAATCACCATAACATGCTTGTGGGATTTGTGTCAAATAATCTTATTGTGTTGACAGGCAGGTGGAATAGTGACAGCAGCTTATATTATGTTTCATGACTTTGTGAAGTTGTGGCTTTTGCTGTAAATTATTGAGTTGCTTCAGTTGTGCTCCTGCTGTGCCGTGTGCGTCATACAGTCGCTGCACGCAGAATCAGTCAAACGACGATACAAGACAGAGCTATTCCAGTTCAAAGGCTAGGTATGACAGCTGCCATTGCCATACAGAAGCACAACAAAAAGCTTTTGAAATGATAGCAGCCTTCATGAACATTGGGCCTATGTCATCTTGCAGAAGCAGCTGAACTGATTCAGACCAGGACATTTGACAACACATTCTTCTTTCATTTGGATTTTGCATTTTTGACAGCAATTTGGCCTCATCCTAGTAAGGCTATGGAGCATGAAACCATTTGTGTCACAAATGCACATCACGGCATGCTGTGAGCATTTTATTTCAAAGTCAAACTGAGCAAATTGCCATATCAACATCCTACATTGTTTTTCATATGCTGTGTCTTGTGTGCCCCCTGCAGGCGGTTGAAGGGAGTGCTGTGCAGTCACCTGCGCTCTCTGTGGACGATGCTCATGGTGCTCACGGTGCTCTGCGTGGCCATTCAGATCATTGGAGTGGTCAAACAGTCCAGGTAACTAACCATTCAGATCATTGGAGTGGTCAAACAGTCCAGGTAACTAACCATTCAGATCATTGGAGTGGTCAAACAGTCCAGGTAACTAACCATTCAGATCATTGGAGTGGTCAAACAGTCCAGGTAACTAACCATTCAGATCATTGGAGTGGTCAAACAGTCCAGGTAACTAACCCTTCAGATCATTGGAGTGGTCAAACAGTCCAGGTAACTAACCATTCAGATCATTGGAGTGGTCAAACAGTCCAGGTAACTAACCATTCAGATCATTGGAGTGGTCAAACAGTCCAGGTAACTAACCATTCAGATCATTGGAGTGGTCAAACAGTCCAGGTAACTAACCATTCAGATCATCGGAGTGGTCAAACAGTCCAGGTAACTAACCATTCAGATCATTGGAGTGGTCAAACAGTCCAGGTAACTAACCATTCAGATCATTGGAGTGGTCAAACAGTCCAGGTAACTAACCATTCAGATCATTGGAGTGGTCAAACAGTCCAGGTAACTAACCATTCAGATCATTGGACTAGTTAAACTGTCCAAACAGGTAGGTAGGTAATTAACCAGGTCACACTGCCTCAATTTATTGCGTCTTTAAAACATAGTTACCGCTAAACCCCTTATGCCTTAACTTCTTTCCCTTTTTGAACTATAATAAAACAACAACTTTTTGTTGATAGTTAAAATTGCCAGTCTACAAGTTCACAATGTGTCAATTGATTGGCATGTTGAACTATTCCAAGTTTATCAAAATATTTAAAAAGTGTGTGACGAAAATGGAGCCGTGTGTGTGTGTATTGTATTATCATCATTGGCAATGTCTTGCGTCTTTAGACCTCACCTTCCCTGTATTCAATTGTGATGACATATTGATTAAAACATAGTGGCCTAGACTTAAAAAAAACAATTTAAAAAAACTTTTTGTCGATAGTTAAAATTGCCAGTCTACAAGTTCAAAAGTGTGCATGTACACATTGTACAGCGGTCTGTTGGTAACTATTAGTTCAGTATAAAACTGTGTTCCAAACAATGGTCCGGGGACCACCAGTGCTCCGTGAGAGAGTTCCATGTGGTCCCCAGACTAACCCTTGTGGGTCCATTTGGTTTCATGTTTACGCTCTCAAAAGTTAAAATATTCATTAAAGTGCCTGTAAATTAGCCCAAGTATACACATCTAGAGAATGTAGAAGATTAACGGTCATTTTGATCTGTATGTTGGACAAAAACAAAATAAATCTTTAGGTTTGGGGTCTGTGGGGCTAAAATGTTATCAAATGGTGGTCTGTGACTTTGAATAAATAGTGGGCCCTGGTAACTAAAATGGTACTGGTTTAAAACATTGCATTAATCTTTGACTATATTAATATCTTGCTGTCTTCTTCAAGGAATGGCAAACTGATGAATGATAGACTCTTGACCATGAGGCTTTCCGCTGGCGTCCATCGCCCACTACCTACGTTCCACGAGGACCCCCTTCCTTCAGAGCCTGCCGCTGTCCACCAAGAGGTGCTGAAGTCTGTATCACCATGGCAGAGAGGCATCCCAAAGACGGAAGAACGTGCTGAAGAGGACGAGGTGCCGCTCATGGTGGTCGAGAGGTCGAGCGGTCGGGTGGTGGACGAGGCCATCGATGCAAAGTCTTTGAACGATGTCCTCACGCAATATGACGACGAATCCCAAAGGAAGGTCATAGATCCTCATTCGGAAGCAACTACACTCGGAGCTGGAAACGTGGTTCCGTTTCTAGACGAGCCACACAGAGACAAATTGGACATGGGACTCAAGGGTTCAGCGGCTCTTAGCCACGGGGAGATGAGGTTTGACAAAATGGAGGAGAAGGTTGCGTCGTCGCCGATAGCCGAGGAGCTGATGGGCGTAAGCACGGCCTCTCCTCCTCCGAGCTCCTTCGGCGCCTACATCGGCGAGCTGATCCTCGACCAGGGGCTCGGGTCGGTCGTGCCTGTGAAGCCGAGCACGTGTCGGCCAAAGAACCACCTGGTGTTCCTCAAGACGCACAAGACGGCCAGCAGCACCATCCTCAACATCCTGTACCGCTACGGCGACAGCAGCAACCTGACCTTTGCCCTGCCGCTGAACAAGCACAGCCAGCTGTTCTACCCGTACTACTTCGCCCCCCACTTTGTGGAGGGCTTCCGCAACAGGAGCGTCAGGGAGTTCCACATCATGTGCAACCACATGCGCTTTAGGAAGTCAGAGGTGAGTGCAGTTACAAACCATTTGTCTATTTGTTTTTCTACTGTATGTATACGGTAGTGTATGTATGTATACGGTATGGGGATTAAAGTTCCTGATGTCACTATATCACTTTTTTCATTGGTTTGACTGCCAAGGTTTCAGGCTCCGGGAAGAATTCGGTTTCATATAACCACCATACCAAGGGGTCTAATGAAGCACTCATAAACACATAAAAAACTGAAAAAAGAAAAAAAAATACGGCACATGGCAAAATGGCTACATCAGAAAACACTTTTTACCTGGAGACAATCTCAGAGAAATGTTAGCCATCATGAAAGATGATTTAACTGTAAAAGTCTCTCCGGAGACCATACAGAAAAAGCATGCGGTGTTAGCCATGTAGTATGTCGTCATTCACCTTGTCGTGTCTCCTCAGGTGGGGAAGGTGATGCCACCAGATACCTTCTATTTTTCCATCCTGAGGCATCCGGTTGCCATGATGGAGTCCATCTACATCTACTACAAGAGTATTCCGGCCTTCGTCAAGACCCGCAGCTTGGACGACTTTCTCATCAACGGCACGCAGAGCTTTAACGCTTCCCAGACCATTAACAACTACGCCCACAACCTCCTCGCTTTTGACTTCGGCTTCGACAACAACGTCACGGCGGACAGTCCCGACCTCGAGGAGAGAGCGAGTGCTGCCATCGCAGCCATCGAGCGGGATTTTAGCCTTGTGCTGATTTCGGAATACTTCGACGAGTCCATGATCTTGTTGAAGCACGCCCTCTGCTGGTCTCTGGACGATATTATTTCCTTTAAGCTCAACAGTCGTAGCGAGCGGACGCGTCACACGCTCTCGCCGGAGATCGCCGACAGGATCAAGCGCTGGAACGCTTTAGACTGGAGGCTCTATGTGCACTTCAACACCACCTTCTGGCAGAGGGTGGACACTCAGCTGGGGCGAGAGCAGATGAGGAGGGAAGTGAGTCTTTTGCGAGAGCGACGGGAGCAGCTAGCCAAAACCTGCCTCAAAGACGGCGCGGCGGTGGACCCTTCCAAGATAAAGGACGCCGGGCTGAAGCCGTTCCAGTACGGACAGGCCGTCATTCAGGGCTATAACTTGAACACGGGGCTGAGCGGGCCCACGCTGACGCGATGTCAGAACCTCATCACTCCGGAGCTGCAGTACACAGACGCTCTCTACTCCAAGCAGTTCCCTGTGCTCGCCGCTCGCCTTAAACAAGCGGCGAAGAAAAAGGCGGCGTCACAGAGGGCGCCTGCTATCGCAGCGGGCCAGGTGTGGGTGAGGGACCGGGAACGGGAACCCCGCTACAGAAGAACTGTTTGGCACAAAGAGCTAAGTATCCCAAACCAGAAAAGGCTACTTATTGCGAATTCACATAACAGAAATATGCCATGAGGGTGAGCGGTGTCTGATGATTATTTATTAGGAATGTCCAGATGTAATTTGGCCTCCCGGAGCATTTTGGTTTAGTACTGGTTACTCAAGATACTGTTATTGGTCTACAATCTTTATTGCACAAGGGGAATTTCTGAGTAATGGCTATTTTGCTAGCTTGTCAAAGATCAATGAAATGATGAACATATTTGTACTATCAACTTAAAGGTAGTGTAAGTGATTTTCTTTAGTTTTTTTTTTTAGTTCCAAGAAAAAAAATGTAAATAGCTACTATCTCCTGATTGGCTGAATTTGAGTTTATCAAAGATCTAGAAAGACGGTAGTGATTACTCTCAGAATCATAGTGATTTAATATTTTAGCAAAATATTTTTGTTTAACCAAAAATATCACTTACACTAGCTTAAAGTTGTATCAATGAATTAATAAATAAGACATGTTCAGAAAAATGAACAAAAGAAAGCATAGTTTAGTTTGGATTATTAAGGTTGACACGAGACCAAATGCTATTTATTTCTGATGACTTGAGGGTTTGTACAGTAAAGTGTGCAAGTCCATGTGTATTCCCCACCTCCGTCTTGCCTTCGGATACCTCAGTACTGTTTTCCCTCAAGTGATGCTTTAAATTGGTTGTGGATTTATTTTCATATTCCTTAGATCCAGCCCAGGGAGCGGTGCCGAAAATGACAATATAAGGTCTGTTCCTTTAAACTCATAGGAAATGAAGCAGTTGAGACTCACTAAAGCAGGGATGCCCAAAAGGTAGATCGTGATCTACCAGTAGATCACACAGACTGTGCAGGTAGATCACATGACAGTCCCCCCAGCCCTTATATATCTGTAACTCTTGAGAGTGTTAAAATGAAACCAAATGGACCCGTAAGGGTCCACACTCTCCACAGTTAAATTATATTTAATTAAACATCTGAATTACGTAATTTGCAAGAGTCCGCACAATTAGAAAATGGAGAATAATTGTTATTTTAACCAACGTTTTGCCAGTTCTCTTTACCAATTGATCACAAACTGTCAACTCAAACCTCAAATACTGTTTTCAAACGTCTTTAATAGCATATACAGGAAAACCCTTCCAATTCTCCCCCTCTATTTTTCATTATAAGTGCATTATTATTATTACACTATAACGGTAAGTAACACCATCACCACTATATTTCAAAGCTCAAACTTTCTAGGGGGCCTTGAAATGGATTTCAGCAATGGAACAATCACATTTTTGATGTGTAGACCTTGCTGAGCCGCTCATTTTGAAAGTAGCTCTCAAGTCAAAAAAGTGTTGGCACCCCTGCACTAAAGGTTATTGAATCTGTGCGACTGGTGTTTATTGTTTTTCCTGCTCTTAAAATGAAGTTGATATTTAATGACGGATCAGTTATATTAGCAGGAAATCGGATATCCTTTCTATTTTCAGAG
The DNA here is from genome assembly GCA_039105355.1 of Benthosema pterotum. Lineage (NCBI taxonomy): Eukaryota > Metazoa > Chordata > Actinopteri > Myctophiformes > Myctophidae > Benthosema > Benthosema pterotum. The sequence goes on from CM076977.1 coordinate 23,945,287, forward strand.
AGAAATTATTTGGAAAATGTTCTAGTTCTTATTTCTTTAGGTGATTTAAAGTATGCTGTGGCCCAAGACTTTACTGCACTTTAGTTTTGCTGAAGACAAATGATTTTGTTTGATAATCGAGAGAGATAGAGAGAGAGAAGAAATCTGATTCATGGTGATTTGTCTTTGTACTGCAAGAGTTGATGTGTTTGGATTTTCTTTAGGATGAGAGAGTCCAAGTCTGTACTGTATATAATACATGTGATTTTCATAATGTGCTCATGAACACACTTTTGCCACTCAAAAAGACAAATTGGAATCTGAAATCATTAAAAGATTAAAAATCCAGCAATGGCCTATATGTTATCAGCTGACTTCTATTCTGCCTCTTTGTGGCAAAATATCTCTTCAAAATTAAAGATCTGAAGTCCTGTTAGTCTGAACATGCAATGAGGTTGGTGAAAATGCACTGTTTCCCTGCTCCGATCCCTTGCGGTTATGTTTAGTTTATAATAGAGATTGGGTCAACCTAACAGGACGTCAATATGATGTATTTGTTGAGCATGAGCTTTTTTCCCTTGTACTAACCATCGCCATTTAGGACAGATAGAATGGAATGGATACACAAAGTGAGAAGTGAATGGATACACAAAGTGAGAAGCAATCTTGCATAATAATTCTTGGCAAGTGACACCATTATACTATGGAGTAATCTACCCATGCATGAATATTATTAGACTGATTGTTATGCATTGCACAAGTTCCTTGCTATACAATCAAATGTCCTAAAGGTTTAAAGGTGGTGATTCTCAGCCCCACAATGTTGGTGTCCTATTCATATAATACCAGACCCGTGCCCGTTGAGCATTGGAATGCAATTTCCCCTATGCCTGTGTCGGTATGGCAGCTTGTCATTTATTCCTGGACAGTTAAGATGTAGTACCACAATGTCATGAGGTGGTGGGGGCACTGATATGCAGATTATTTTTATGTTTGACTCACTATAATACTAAGGATAAACTTGTTTCCATTCCATGGAAAAATGGTACTAGACATTGTAAACAAAATGGAAATGCAAATTTGGAACTGAAGATTGAAGAAGAGCAGAATTATACAATGTGGTGTGCGTTGATGATGTCATGAGGCCAAATCAAACAAGCTGTTCCTGAGAGCATTTTCATTTAAAGCACCTATATAATATGAAAGCCTGATTGTTCAAACTTGGTTATTTGATAGAAAACACACTTGGGACCACCAAAAAAACAACAAAAAACATAAAATCCTCCTTTAATTTTGCCATACCGTCGCATCAAAATCACTTTAGCCCAGTCTATTGTAAAAGGTCAATCTACAAGCTTGTATTGTATTTTTGACATGAGAACCACTGAACCATGTGTGGCTGCAGTGGTACAATTCAGCCACTTGGGGGAGCTGCAGCCTAGGATTCAACAGCCTTGGATCACAGTTGCACCATCATGCCAAGTTGCACATCTGGGTTAGTACCCCCTTGTGTTAACAAGACCTCATAACAGCATTTAGTGCCTCAAAGTCTGGAGGCCCAGCATGCAAGCATGTGTTGACTGACTCAAATTAGACTATTATTAGTCGTTTACACAGGATGGAAAAAGTGATGGGGTGTTTCCCCATGTCTTGTCCTCTGTTTTGAAAAACATTAATAAAAGGTACACACACACACACACACACACACACACACACACACACACACACACAGTGGTAGATAAAAATATGCACCATGAATCGTAAGCTTAAAAATCTATGAATTTGTTTCGATACTCAGTGGATTGTCTTAGCCTGGTTAAAGCCAGGCCGAATCAGCTTTTGGCAAAATGCCTGTCAGCAGATTGGTCTGGAATAGCTCCATTGTACGCCCAGTTCCTATTCCAGGAAATTGGGGTGGCCAATCAGGACATGGTATTCAAATATGTTTGCATATTGTATCCTAATTGGCCACGCCAATTTTCTGGAGTAGGAAAAGGGTGTACAATTGAGCTATCCCAGACCAAACTGCTGACAGGCTTTTTTTTCTTTCTTTTTTTTTCTGTTTGCCAAAAGCTGCTTCAGTCTGGCTTTAGCCAGGCTAAAGGAATGTCTATGGAAACTCCAGTGCATGTATATACACTATAGAATGCCGTCTTCCATAAATTGCTATTGAAGTAACATAAACTGAGCCTATGGATTCGCCTGCAGGAGGTCGAGGCCAGAGCAAGGGCTACAGAAAGCAAGATGGCGTCTGAAGAGGTGCTTACACATCTGCCTGCATGCTCTCTTCACTGAATGAATATGTATGAGGGTGTTTATGCAAACAAGACAAAGTGAAATACTACTGATGGATTATCCATCTGGAACACTATAGTTTGGGGTGTGTGTGTGTGTGTGTGTGTGTGTGTGTGTGTGTGTGTGTGTGTGTGTGTGTGTGTGTGTGTGTGTGTGTGTGTGTGTGTGTGTGTGTGTGTGTGTGTGTGTGTGTGTGTGTGTGTGTGTGTGTGTGTGTGTGTGTGTGTGTGTGTGTGTGTGTGTGTGTGTGTGTGTGGTTAATCAGCTCTAATCGCAGAGTTCCAACACAGAGATGCAGACACAGGCTCCAGGGAGTGGACACATTTCATATTTACTCATCAATCAAATCAAATCCAATGTGTGTTCTACGTGTCAAACAAACAGAAACTAGTATGGCTGACATTCTGGCATTGTGGCTGCTACACGTACATGCACGCACGCACACACACACATGCAAACACAAAGTGTGGCTTGACAAATAGCGTGGCAAATACATAAATGTATGTGCCGTCACGTAGGCCTGGCAAGCTTTCGCCAGCAGGCGTTTGAAAGCCGTGCTATCGGAGGCCCAGAGCATACATATAGCATTCAGAGGGACTGCACGCTGCACACACATAAAAGTCTACCATGGTTTAAATAGTGCAGCACATATGGGACGTGAACTAGACACATCAAAGCTGCTATAAATGACACGCAGCTAGCCACACTTACAGTATGTTAGGGTGATGCTGTGCATTTGCAACCCTCTTCTACTTCTTAAAGCAAGGGTTCTCCTCAACCCTTTTCATGCCAAGGCCCATTATTTATTCAGCGGCTCGAGCCACGGCGGACCGTGCATGCAATGTTTGATGAGCTTTAGCCTCTCAGATGATCCCAAACTGAAGAATAATTCTGTTAGTTGACACACGATTCCATACTGTTTGTAATTATTTGATTTCCCTTTTAGCATAGGTCCTTTCCATGATTTCTTTTTGTTACTACTTCACTAATTCAACTAGTGAATTACTGATAAACATCACTGTAACTACCTCTATCTGGGTGCATCACATAATGCTTTTATTGCTTGCTTTGATGTATGCCCTGGAATCTTCAATAAACAAAAGTGTGAAAAAAAAAAAAAGAATAATTCTGTTAGTTGACACACCATTCCATACTGTTAGCAAACGTTGATCAAAATAACATTTCTAATACATTATCTAATTGGGTGGCTTCTTAAATTAAGTAATGCATTAAGTAATGCAGATGTTTGACATTAATGTAGTTCTTGCAAGTGTGAAATGAAACCAAATGGACCCACATGTGTGCCTTTGGTTTCATTTTACGCTCTTAAGAGTTAAAGATCTACTGGTTCTACATGGTTCCATTTGGTTACCGTCTCCTCATCCCTTAGCTGGGAACCACCAGGAATGGATACAGGACATATCACTAGAGTTCAAACTCTCAGCTTGAAAGTTCATGAAAAACAATTTATTTATTAGAAATGTGATATGTATTATGTTAAAGATAATCAGTGTCATACGTCACACTCAAATTATTTTGTAATGTTAAATGGCATGGTAATTAAATGATAAAAAGTTGAGTAAAGATTTGTCCATTAGGAACAATGTTATCTTTTTGTTGAGCCCTAATAATGTTTTTGTTTTCATGATTTCTTGACAACAAAGTTCTGGACTGTCTGCAGGACGAAGCAAATGTCTCTCCGCAGGGAAACAGCTGCAGCATCAAAGTAGAAGCAACGTAGAAGGGGAAAAAGGCAAAAAATATAGTCTATTTTGATTTTGGGCAAAAAAAAGATGCTTTTATTACCTTTAAAGACCTCACTGATTACCTTACCTTAAGGTCCTGACTCCTCACTGATGCTCATGATAAAATACCACAATTTATTTCTATTCAGTTCCTTGTCTCCATCAATGTGGTAGTCCAAGCTGATCCAAACTGTGCGACGTGGAGACATGGTGTGAATCACGCGGTGCAGTTTGGGCTGCATAGCTCTGAGCTCAAATGATTTTTCTTTTTATCTGAGGTTCACAGAAACATTGTCTATGGTTCTGACAGACTTTGCAACTTTGAAGCTTCTGTGCCTGCATTATACGCTAAAGCTTTCATGTCATTTTCACTTTATGATAGGCAGCAACTCCATTTCTCACACTTGTTTGTACAGTATGCCTTGTATGCGTTCCTCTTTGATCTTTTTCAGTGGTGTATTAAATGTAACTGAGTACATTTACTTACTTTACTAGTACAATTCTTTGCAACTTTGCGCAGGTGGCTTTTATTATGAAATTGTGCATTTCCAGTCAGTCTGTCAGTGAGTCAGTCAGTTAGTCGTCGGTCAGTTAATTGGTCATCCCAAGCATGCATGAACATATCACTATATGTATGGTTCATGCTTCATGGCATCAGGGATGGAGACCTCGGATGTCATCAATATTAAGCCCATATATGAGAGCCCTTATATGGAGAGGCCGAAGATATTTTGGTGACTTTTTTCCTTCATTGATAGATCAACAGTAGCCAGACAGGAAAGGGGGGAAAGAGATGGAGGGAAGACAAAGGCTGTTGGGATCGGGAGTCGAACCTGCGGCACAATGCCAGGCCAGTTCAGCAGCCCAGGTGTCCACACCACCTGGTCCAGAATGATAGAGCTGATACAGCCTGGCTGTTTGCACAGGGAGGGGATGAATTGAATCCAATTCAATCCATCCATTTATATGGTGCATTTCAAAGCTCCAGGTTTATAAAGTGCTGTACAGAAAGTTAAAAAGCTATATATACTGTACAACTTACAGGGGACGAATCAGGGACAAATTCGATGAATCGAATCCAATCCAATCCATTCATTTATATGGTGCGTTTCACAGCTCCAGGTTTATAAAGTGCTGTACAGAAAGTTAAAAAGCTAAATACACTGTACAACTTACAATTTAGGCACTTAGCGTCCCTCAGAGTGATTTACAGTAAGCAGGATCAAAAACACGGTAATACATTAAATACATTAAAATATATACTGTACAGTAAACCTAAAACTAAAACAAGCTAAAATGGCAGCAAGACCACACAGTAAAAAACTATGTTAAAAGCCAGGTGTAAATGGTGAAGGTCAGTCTTAAGAATTTGCTGTAGATAGACAGTGCACTTTTGCACTACATCATGCCAACAAAAATGAAATAATTAGGTTGAAATAAATAGTAATTAAATGCCAGCTTTCTTGCTACAGCTAAGGCGTGGGTTTCCAACCAGTGGTCCGGGGACCACCAGTGGTCCTTGAGAGGGTTCCAGGTGGTCCCCAGGCCATGATGGAAAGTCGGTTAACTCTTGAGGGCGTAAACATGTTTACGCCCTCAAGAGTTAAAATATTCATCATGTGAATTAGCCGAAGTCTAAACAACTAGAGAATGTAAAAGATTATTATTATTATTTGTGAAGCGTTGCTGTGAAGAGCAGAGCAGAGATTGGAGGTTGTTCCACAAAGGTCAGGCATGGTTGCATCAATACACTTTTGCAGTGAAAGTACTCTTCAATACTGCAATGCAGAACTTGTTGCAAGTACAACTCCGGATTTGCTTGGGTAAAAGTATAAAAGTGTTGGCATCAAAGTGTACTTAAAGTACAAAATGTTAAAGTGCTCATTATGAAGACTGGCAGAGAGGCATACTTTGGTTAGACAAAGCATTGGTGCATTAATTCCCTTGGGAGGTTAGTGTTAGGGTGAGGGTTAGAGTTAGGCTGTAGTTATCTGACCAATGTATATCTGACTAAAAGCATGCAACCATGAAGATTGTCCTATTTCAGCTTTCCGCATGAAATAAGAATAGAAAATTGCCAATCTCCTATTTTCAAATGGCAAAAATTATAATCAATCACAATTACAATATTTGTAAACAAAATGTCTTGTGGCATAGAAAAAAGTAGATGTAGTCTATTGGAATTCTCAAGTAAAGTACTGTAAAAAAAAAAAAAAAAAAAAACAAAAACACTACAACATTGTACTTAAAGGGGAATTCCGCCCATTTTCAACATTCTAATATGTCATTAATATACCTTAGAGGTGCTGGGTGGACATGCTGAAACACATCTTGATGACATCATCAAGATGTATTTCACCATGTTAATGGATTTCTTTAGACACTTCATTTTTTCTGAGAGCGTACCAATGGAACCAAATGAAACCGTTAGGGTTCATTTGGTTGCATTTGTACACTCTCAGAAATGTTGAAAATGGGTGGAATTCCCCTTTAAGTACAGTGCTTCAATAAATGTACTTAGTTACTATCCACCACTGCAGGCATGGTTGCGTCGGCTCATTTGTCCAAGGCTCTGCTCTCCTCAGCATGGCTGGATATCCCCTTATTCTCCTGCCTATACACTAGCTGTCTACTTGGACACATCACTCATATATCACCAAGCACTCACCCATGTCCTGCTAATACGGGTACTGCTAGTGTGTGTGTGTGTGTGTGTGTGTGTGTGTGTGTGTGTGTGTGTGTGTGTGTGTGTGTGTGTGTGTGTGTGTGTGTGTGTGTGTGTGTGTGTGTGTGTGTGTGGTGATGACGACCAAAATGTTACGGCAATTTTCACCTTCCTCTTACAGACATGTACATCTCATCTCTCATTGTAGCTCTACATGTTTCTCCTCTTTGACAGATAATGGATCTTCACTGGTATGATTATTATGGCTGTGCCAATTATTATGAGTGTGTGTGTGTGCGCGCGCGCGCCTGCATGCGTGCCTGCGTTTGTATGTGCATGTGTTACTTCCTTGCAGATCTATGGATTGACAGAGTGCTATTATCACAACATTCTGACATGATGTGCTCTGTGTGAAAAATGTCAAATGTGTGATGAAAGAGACGAGGGGAAGAGGAGGGGAGGGGAGATGGGAGGAGATAAGAGAAGAGAAGACGAGGGATGGAAAGGAGACGAGAAGAGAGAAGAAAACTACAGCAGACTCCAGAACAGAATGCATCTGAACAGCACACACACACACACGCACACACACACGCACGTCTCACTCAATCCCATCCCAGGTTGACAGAACTAAACACACAGGCAAAAATCCAAATGGGTCCACAAACACGCCCCCAAAGCCCACCGGATATCAGTTCTGGTCGATGCTTTGGACTTGGTTGGATTGGACTGCTGCAGGCAGATATGGATGCTCCCCCTCTCTAATCCGCCTGTTTGCTATAGCATCCCTTCTTATCCAGAATGGACAGATTTTACACACACACACACACACACACACACACACACACACACACACACACACACACACACACACACACACACACACAGAGCTGGCTGGACACATCTTTGGGCTGTTGCACGGCCCTGCCGTGCTTCGTTACACCTCACTGCTTCTGTACCCTCTCTATCCATCTTTCTATCTGACCATTCAACCACATACCCATCCGTTTGGTTCCAGCCAGAACGCTCCCAGCCTGACAGCTATCACAACAGAACTCTGATAAAGAGACACACACACACACACACACACACACACACACACACACACACACACACACACACACACACGCACACGCACCCGCACCCGCACCCACACACGCACCCACCCATATACATGCTATGAGCAATGCAAAGTTGTTCAGTCATCATAACCCGAGCAATCTGTGGGGGGAAAAAAGAAATATTCATCTTTTCACATCATTTATTTGTGCCTTTGGAGGTGCATTCAAAAGAATCCCCTCCACATGAGAGGGTCCAAATATGGGGTCGATCAGACAAAGCATTCACAATTTTGGTCAAAACGGAGATGGCATTTCTAGATTGTATGCTCGAGTATTTCCACATTGTAGAATGCAGTATTGACACTTTTAGTTAAGTACAAAAAGTGAGTATATTTCCCACCAGTACACCTGCCAGTGTTCTATACACCCAGCTGGTCTGCATGACCCTGTCACTAGCAGGTAGGCTTCTGTGGGTGTGATTGAGAGAGAGAGATAGAGAGAGAGAGAGGGAGAGAGAGAGAGAGAGAGAGAGAGAATGAGGATCCTGGGCTGTCAAGAAACTGTCCAAGTGTTACTGTTGTTTTTGTTCTTTTTTTTAAAGATCAGATGGTTGAGTCCAGATGTTTCTGTAGCTGTACATCTGCAAACCCATGCTGGCATGAACCACACATATGCACATGCTCACGCTCCTGCGCACACAAACATGTCATGCACGTTGCCATGGAATGCACGCAGAGCACACACTCAGACTAAGAGTAAGACTAAGAGTAAAGAAAAAGCACATATGACACAAAATATGATTCGGCGTGCATGTGATTTACATATACCACTCCTGCCTGATAGGTCTCCTGTTGCTCTGTCATCAGGGACTAATGCAGGCCTGCAGGCTGACAACACAGCAGCCACAAGCTGCTCTTTGATGAGCCGTCCTTGATATGTACACAATAAAGCCCAGCTCAGTGTTCATTTAATGCTGAGAATGTTCTGATGTAAACCAAATGGACCTTTCTGTTCTCCTGCGGCATTACAAATTGTAGCACTTAGGATTTGCCACATGGTCAACAAAGGCGTAGAATGGATGGCTGACTGGGACTAGTTGCCATTCAGATTGTTAATTACACAAAAAAGAAGAAGGAAGAGGAAGGAAAATAGCAACTGTGTTGTCACTGATTCCCAAAATGCGGTCCAGGAACGCTCAGGAGTCCTTGAGGGTCCTTATATTGGTTTATTGCCTAAACGTTTTGATGATGGGTGGTATTTCTTCACAAACAAATATTATTATATTATTCCGAACTCACCCCCAGTCAGTGTTGTAGTGGTACTTTTAGAAGTGGGGGGACGCCTCTGAAAGGGGAATTCCACCCATTTTATTTTATTTTTTCTGAGAGTGTACAAATGTGAACCAAATGGACCCTAGCGGGTCCATTTGGTTCACATTTGTATACACTCAGAAAAAAGGAGACTCATTAACATGGTGAAACACATCTTGATGATGTCATCAAGATGTATTTCACCATGCTAATGATTTTTTTCAGACCCAAAAATATTTTAGATGTGAGAAGTGGGGGGACGCCGTCCCCCCACATCCCCCCTCCACTACACCCTTGCCCCCAGTGTAGGCAAATTGAACACTTATCACAATTTAGGCTTGTGAAAAAAAGTTTTTTGGGGCTCAATCTCAGCACGGATCTCTAATGGAAGTTGGCATGTGTCTGCACACGAAGCAGAGAGAGTTTGCACAAGGGTTATTAAATGAACATGTGAATTAGATTTAGACTGGTGAGAGTTCTCTTCTGTTTGCACTCCCAGTGATCAGATATAAGCTGAGAATGAGAGGCCATGGAGATATAGCTGCCGTTTGATTGCAAATATATACGCCTAGGCAGCTGAGAACTAATTTCATTCTCAGCCAGGTCTTTTTCTGGTAGAAAATAATATGCCTTGCTTGTTGTGAGGAGGTGTAGGTCACTCGGATGAGTGTGATAGACATGTATTCACCTTCCACGTCTTATTGTCGAGGGCTTTGAAAAGTTTTCCTATTATTGGCTGTAGTAGGCTATCATGCCAATCAAAATCACTGCAGCACAAATAGGCGCCTTTGGATAAAGACGATACTGTATATCCTTTGTATATCTACAGTATATCCTCCTGCACATATAAGACTCCATTGCTATTCTGTCTTGGTCAAACACCATAGCCATAGATAGATAGTCAGAGATCCGTCTATCTCTATTTTCACACGCCAGTCAGTCGACTTGGCTTCTCCCTCTCCCTCTCTCTGTCTCTTTTCGGAGGGATATCAGCGCAAAGGTGAAGACCATTCTGAGCAAACACCTCACTGCAAGAACTGGAGAATCCCAGGGGAGATTAAACTGTCTGGGAACAAATCAACACTGTGTGTGTGTGTGTGTGTGTGTGTGTGTGTGTGTGTGTGTGTGTGTGTGTGTGTGTGTGTGTGTGTGTGTGTGTGTGTGTGTGTGTGTGCGTGCGTGCGTGCGCGTGTGTGTGTGTGGTTGCAAACTTGTGCATTATTGAGTACTGTAGTGTACTAAATTGTGAATGTTAGTGTGCCATTTAATGTATTTGCACATTAAAAAGGGGTTGCCGTGATTTTTGTATTTTTTCCCCCCAATTTTGTACATGTTTAAGAGGTGACAGTATGTAAATAGACCCCCTAGTGTGTTTTTATGTGCAATGATGTCTTCCCTTTGTATTTAGGGTTTCTTCCTGGGGGCTGAACCTTTCCAGTCAAACGTGCCAATGAAAAAAACTGCAATATAGTGACATCACATGCTCAGCCCCTCCCCTAACTCCTCCCCCTTTATCATGCAACTAAACCTGTGGGTGTGGCTTCAGTTCAGGTGGATCTCCACCCATCATCACCCACCAGGCAAACCAGGCATGCTTAATGAACTGGTAGGGTGGAATCATAAAAATGACAGTTTAACAAACACTGTACACTTTTTGGGGAAAAAATCATATAACATTAATACCTGATGATCATGTTTTAGGGTAGAAAAAATCATGGCACTCCATCTTTAATGTGTGTCCATAACTCAGGTGTATTCATGTCTTCAGGCTACATTATTGGACCAGCTTAACACAGTGAATATGTTTGCTTAGTTAGTACATCCCACTTATCGACCCAGTGATCAGGTATGATCACTGGGTCACAAACTTGCATCTGTGGATGGGTTTGCTATACACTTTAACTGTGATTCGATATGTATCACGAATCATGATACATTGTTGACGATACAACATGGACAATATTGGTTCATTCTGGTGATACAATATGTATCTAAAATCTATACAGCAACGATGTAGCACATACATTAAATATAGGCCTATGTGTGAAACATGTGGATAGTGCAGGGTTTTTTATGGGAAAATGTATTAGGCCTATAATGGATCTAAATAAGTGAACAGTGATCTGGCATATAGGCTTACAACATAAATGTCAAAGGGGGTCCTTGAAATTTAACAGGTTGACAACCACTAATTATAGTGTCAATTTGGGGTGGGGGTCCTTGGCAACAGAGCATTTCTGCTTGGCATGAAAAAGTTTGGGAAGCACTGCTCTATCCAAAACTTTCCTACAACCCATAGTTCATGTTATCTCGGAATTTGTTTGTCACACTGAATAAATTGAAATATTTGAAATAGGCTACTTTTTAAACATTTGAATAATATTTTCAGACGGATATGTGTGGACAATTAAATGTCAATCTGGGGTTCCTTGATGTGAAGAAATATGGGATAAACTGGTTTAAACAACATTAAGAAGCAAGCCCAAACGACTTCTACATGTACACTTTAGAAACAAGCCCAAAAACATCAACCAGCAAATATTTGCAAGTGACTTTGCTGAATAAAACGAGTCAAATGTTGCTTATGATAAGTAGACATGGCAACACTGCCCAAACAGCGTTGCCAACTTGGCGCATTTTGTCGCTATATTTAGCTTTTTTCAGACCCCCTAGCGCCAAAATGAGTGAAAAACTTTTTGTTTTTCACCATTTTTCCTTTCTAGAAAGGACTATTCGTAACCCTAACCCCGTAATGAACCCTTATAGATCTGTAACTCTTGAAGGGTCCATTTTGTTTCATTTTACACTCTCAAGAGTTAAATTATATTTAAACTGAATAAATCTGAATTACCTAATTTTCAAGAATCTACTTAGAAAATGTAGAATTTATATGCTATTGTGACCAGCATTTTACAAGGTATTTCTCTTAATTTAGTCCGAAAGAGAAAGACACTCAACATCAAAGAGTGGTCCTCCGTGGCTAAAATGCAGGACAAATAGTGGGCCCTGGTATGAAAATGGCTGAAAACCACTACTCTAGTGCAGTGGTTTTCAACCTTTTTGACACCAGGGATCACCGTTTATTCAGCATTTGAGGCACGGACCACCATTTGAGGACATTTTAGCCCCAAAGACCTAAAGACCCAAAACTTAAAAATTATTTTGGTTTTGTTCACAATTCCAGGCTGGATTTTGCAAACAAAACAGTGTAGAATTCTTAATTAAATTGTGCTAATTCAGATGATGAATATTTTAACTCTTGAGAATGTAAAAATGAAACCAAATGGACCCGCAAGGGTCCATTTGGTTTCATTTTTACATTCTCAAGAGTTACATCTGGTTAACTGACTTTCCATCATTTAGCCTGCCTGGGGACCACCTGGAACCCTCTCAAGGACCACTGGTGGTCCCCGGACCACCTGTTTAAAACCCCTGCTCTAGTGCATTGTAGTGCATTTTGGAAGTGCCACTAGTGCATTTTGGATTTTGGCGGTTGGCAACACTGAGCCCCAGTGCCTTGGCGGGGAAAATCGTGGATACAACAACACCGCCATGCGATGAACTATAAACCCACTAGCTTCAATCAGTGGTGTTGTGGTAGCACATGAGCGCAGCTAGCGCGGATAAAACAGCAACGCTGGCATTGAAGAAGTGGAGGAGAATGTAACAATAATATTCAACAACAAGTCTTTCAGTTCACCTCTTCTTGATAAATACTGGTGGTCTCACAAAATACGATAATTCCACGTCGCAGCAATGACACCAACGTGTTGAAGGATATTCACCGTAGCCTCTGTCGGCCTGCAACAAATTATGTACCGGTAGTCATTACGGGCTACTGTCCGAAACAGCTGCTCAACTTTGAGGAGGAATTATTGCCTGGACACAATGAAGAAGACGACAAAAAGGTGAGACATTGAACTTTTATCTTTCTTTACTGGTTTTGCTTATGATTTCCGGATGTGTTGGACCGTTTTCAAGGCAGGCTACTGGTGGAATCAGAGCCAAAGTGAAGGCAGGTGTTTGGTTACCTACATGGCGGCTACCTGTGTGGCTTCAGGCTTTAAGTCTATAGTGGTTTTCAACCATTTTGAAGCCAGGGCCCACTATTTATTCAGCATTTGAGCCACGGATCACCATTTGAGGACATTTTAGCCCCACAGACCCTAGCTCAAGACATTGGACTCTCGTAGAGAGGTGTTTGCGATTCTGACATGATCACTCTAGCTTTAGTTGCTTTAGTACATGGCTTTAGTAGGTTGGCAAATGTTTAGATTTCAGCCACAGTGCCATATGTCTTCATAGTGATGGTGATTAGTCAGAATATACTGTACACGTACATGTGTATTCTCCACAAGGGCAGTTACTGTGTGTAGGCTATGTGCATGTGACGTAGGCCTACACCAAACAAACATAAAGGCCTGAATGTTTGAACTCTTGCAGTGAGGGGATCTGGTGGCTCTGCTTGTATAGCTGTTGTGGGCACTTGCCTGTTGTGTTTTAGTCAACTCGTCCCCACAGAGGGTAGTGTCACAGTGAATCAATACAAAGTTGTTCTTCTGAGTGATCTGAGTGATCATCTTTTACCCTATGATGAAAGATCTCTATCCTGGGAAGGGACTGGCCTCTTTCAGGGTGACGGACAAGGCCCCCGTACACAGGGAACAAAGAGTGACTGAATGTTTTTACAAATATAAATGAATTATTTATTTGCATCCACATCTACCAGATCTCAGATTTTTCTTCTACAGGCCACAGGTTTATTCGAGCGAGATCACCCTTGATCTTCTGTTTCTTTCTTTTGAACAGTGTTCCATCCCTGTAGTATAGTGTTTTTCAACCTTTTTCATACCAGGGCCCACCATTTATTCAGCATTTTAGCCATGTACCACCATTTGATGGTGGTGACATAACTGGAAAAACGTTGGTCAAAATAACAATTCTTCTACATTCTAATTGTGTAGATTCTTGAAAATAAGTATTTCATTTTAAATAAAATCTAACTCTTGAGAGCGTAAAATTAAACCAAATGGAGCCGGCTCCATTTGGTTTCATTTTAACAATCTTAAGAGTTACAGAGATCTTTGAGGGTCCATTTGGTTAACAACTGTCAGTCATTTAGCTTGGGGCCACCTGGAACCCTCTCAGGGACCACTAGTGGTCCACGGACCACCTGTTGAAAACCCCTGCCCTAGTAGAGTTCACCATGTAGAATTAAATTCATGCCACAGTGTCCCTCTGCCGTTCCAACTTCATAACCTCACCCATGCACAGTATTTCACATTTCTTTTATTCTATAAGGATTAAGATATACAGACTGGACAGACACTGTACCAGACCTTCATGTTCATGTATTTGTAAATGTTCCTCTACTCTTTACCTTTTCTGGAAACTACAAATTATGGGAGCTTGAATTTCACCACCTTTTCATACTTCCTTACAGTAACTTTTCTGTGTGGAGTGAAGCCAATTAAAAAATGCAGACAAATCTGTCTCTAGTGTGCGCAATAGGAACCCATCAGTCTACTGTATATTTGCATTTAAACCTCATTTACGTATTATAGCATTATCTGACAACAATGCAATCACCTAGAAAGCAAGCCATTTCAGGCAGTGTACAAAATAACCCTTGATTTGCTTTGGAACATCTGTGGTCTGGAAATGATTTAGAAAATACTTTTTCTGCCTTGGAAGGCAACAAAATGGCCTACAATCAAGTTGTGCTGACTGTTACACAAGCCCTATGTTACTCTAAAGTAGACGCTTATTAAAAAATATATATTTATATCCTAGTTATGGGTGGTCATAATAACCCAATAGTTTTGGAAGTTAAATGTTTTTTATGAAGGCATTTGCAACCCAAGCGGGATATATATATATATATATATATATATATATATATATATATATATATATATATATATATATATATATATATATATATATATATATATATATATATATATATATATATAAAATGTGTTAAACAATGGTACAAAACATATTGCTTGTTTAATACGGATATTAAACATAAAGAGCAAATGGCAGGAAAATACAATTAAGTATAAGGAGCTGTGGGAGAATGTATGCCCAGGTGTAAAACACCAGGAAAGTCCCTTATACCCATTCATTAGATCAGCACTGCATGCCAGGAAATTTTCCTTTTGATTTGAAATTATTATTTTTTCTGCAGGAATGAAACGGCATGAACATTAATTTAAAAAAAAATCCAGGCGCAGTATGTCCTTATGTCTTCAAAGTAAAATAATTTACTGAATATTGACAACTCTTATCATCTTAGTAATTATCTCACTTTTTAGACTTTTATAGTTGTGTGTGTGTGTGTGTGTGTATGCGTGTGAGCATTTGCATGTATACTTGATGTAGAGCATGTGTTGTTACACCATACACTTGTAGTGTACAGCCAATTAATCTTATTGTGTGTGTGTGTGTGTGATGATTACTAACAGGTGTACCTTAACATGTCTATTATGAATCATCAATCATTTGTGTGCGTGTTGCTTTCCTTGAGTTAAGGGGATACTGTCTGTAACTGAGTGTGTGTGGTAGCTTCATGTGTGGGTGTATGTATTTATGTGTGTGGAACCTGTATGTGGAGATTGTGGACATGCATATGGTGTGTGTGTGTGTGCGCCTCTATGTCTGTGTTGGTGGTGATGACACATGCAGGTCAGACAGGGGCAGTTAAACCAGCAGCACATCTGAGAGCAGCAGTTGCTACTTGATGGGTTCTCTCTCTCTCTCAAATGAATAATTCAACAGAGTGGCCCCTCCTCACCCTATCACTGTTAGCCACACAGCCCTGGAATTAGCATACGGCTGCTATCATCCTGTACAGAGAACATTTTTTGCAAACGGCCTCCCTCACTTCAGGGGTCAAGCATTCTGAGTGAAAACGAAACGAGGAGGTGTGTGTGTGTGTGTGTGTGTGTGTGTGTGCACGTGTGCGCAGTGTTATAGTGCTGCACAATTCTAGCGCAAATGTGAATCTTGATTTTTCGCCACAAGAATTGAGATCAAGATTTTCAACAACGCAGGAGGAAGTAAAATTAATTGGACGGCCAACTAGTGTTGCACGGTTCTTGTTCAAATTCAGAAATGAGCTTGCATAGGTGCTTCAATCTAGGCCTCAATATTTTGATTAATTGTGCAGCACTAGTAGGGGCTGGCGACTGGTTGTATGGGGTTGTACCGGAAAAGGAAAAACAACAATAACCCTGTTTAATAGCCACTATTGGCAATCGGTACGGCTTGGGAGGTGGGTGAGTGTTTATCACAGCAGGATGCCTGTTTCCGAGCGTAACTGGAGGAACGGGGCAATGAGGTGTTTTGGTGTAACTGGCTAATTGGGAGGGATATGAAAAGGTTTTCACAGACCTCGTCTATGAATAAAAGGAGGGCATTTGCAATGAAACACTGAGGCCTTTTTAAAGGCATCAATTTTATTTTCCAGCACAAATGTAGAGATTTGATTAGGTTTTATTTGTTGCACAGAGCGAGAGACCTTTTGTTTAGACAGAAGCCCATTCCCCTCTCTTACTATTTCTGCTTTATTGCGCTTTCCTTTGTAATTATGTTGACGGATTGTTTTTAATGCTTTCAGGTGGGTAGAGTAGCAAACTCACTCTACCGCAAGATAGTGTGTGTGACTGATCCAAAACCAGAAACTAGCCACGGATAATGATACATGTTAACAGTGACTAGGGGAAAACAAAATGTTTTGAAATACCCCTAAGGTACCTAATTTTCCTGGAGGATATACAGCATTTTATGACCGAAGGAGGTGGAGTATCGTGATTTGTAAAAGACGGATTAAGTGACTGACAATCTAACAGGACAGTGTACAAGCGCTGAAAAACCTACACAGAGGATCGCATGGCAGGATAATTTTCACAGATTCAGACAACACACTTGACAATTTACAATTTAGGCATTTAGCAGGCGCTTGTAATCCAGAGTGACTTAAGCAGATTAGATAGACACCGAGCATCTCTAAAAAGCACATTGGCCATCAATCTACCTTGATTCCTGTGACATGATTCATAATGTCCTTGATTTTTGTCACAGAGGCCCCATTTTCTACATTTCACCATGAGGTCAGTTGCAGCTGTGCCAATGCAGTTAACATGGCTGCAGGTTGTCTTTATTCTAATGCGGGTATTGCGGGTATTTCAAACTTATTTTTTTCACACATCATATCAAACCACACACTAGAAGAAAATTGGACCACTATATGATTTTTAAAAACTCAGCCAGCACCCGTGCAACAAGAGTTTTAACCGGAGCGATTGGAGAGGAGAGTGGCAAAAGGGAGGGGAGGAGAAGAGGAGAAATGGTATACATCTGGGATTACATATAAAGGCTGCCCCAGAGTGACAAGTGTTTATCAGTATACTATAAAAATGAGATGTGTGGGGGAAAAACAATAAGTAGCTACAGAAATACCTGCATTAGAATAAAGACAACCTGCAGCCATGCAAACTGCACTGGCGCAGCTGCAACAGCTGCTGCAACTGCAACTGGCCTCATGGTGAAATGTAGAAAATGGGGCAATGTGGCAAAAATCAAGGACATTATGAATCATGTCACAGGAATCAAGGTAGATTGATGCCCAATGTGTTTTGGTGTGGAATTCTGCTTTAGTGGTGTCAACTGTCTTCATTGCTGTCCAGATTCCAGGGGTGGGAATTCTTCTCTGGGTTTGGTGAATATTAATTATTCATTTTGGGGGGGGGGGGGGGGGGGGGGGGGGTAATTTTTTCGGGATTATTTCTAAAATATTAGCACGCCTTTTGTTCATTTTTGACCCCTCTATAAACGGAATTACTTTTTGGGTGAAGTGATATGTACACAACGCAATTCTTTTCAAGGGGTCATAAATGGACAAAGGACATGCTAATATTTTAGAAATGGTTCAACAATACATTTTTTTTAATTCATTTACTTTTACTGTGTGGCCCCCAGTGATCCCCAGCAGAACTCCCGCCACGGGACTCTGGACATAATTAATACAGTTGACACCACTATATTAATAAGCATTTCATACAGCTTAATGTAAAAAAATGAACTATCCCTTTAGTAGGATATTTACTACTGTGACTTACCCAAGTGAATTGACTGATTGTACAACAGCTTCCCTACCAATAACCTCGACTTATGTTTATATTGTTAATTCACTGTTGAATGAATCTTTTGGTAATAATCTGTTTTTGTTGTGGCGAGATTGAGGCATTATGATGTAACAGGAAATCAGTAACAGTTTTCTAGCTTTTTTCATGAATCCAAAGTGATCACTCCGGCATTTGCTCCAAAGGTAATTACACCATCCTAGCACTCTGGATAGGTTTATATGTGATCTGTGATCTGATTTAAAGCATTAGAAGTATTAACAAGGTCCTCATATTTAACCTCACCACAAAAACAGAACTAATACAGTTTCACTGCAGGACAGACTGCTGCATGTGTATAAATCCAAGGGCATTACTCTCTGAGCTGCACCAGTAATTTTAGTTCAGGTCCACCATCAGGATTATAGTTTCAAAGAGCCTATTAATTAATCAGGGATCGTTATTGATGAACCTTAGCTCTCTGTCACTGCCTCTCATGCCTTTGAAATTGGGATAATGATGTCTTGGCAGTTTTGAGGGATTCTCAAATCAAGAACAGAGATCCACCGTCTTTGTAGTGCCCGCAAGATATGCATGGTAGCTGGCAAATGCATTGATCAATATACAGTACATGTACCAGACAGTGGACTTGTGGTTAGAGTGTCCGCCCTGAAACTGGGAGGCCGGGGTTCGATTCCCGGCTGGGTCATACCAAAGACTGTACAAATGCGACCCAATGCCTCCCTGCTTGGCACTCGGCATCAATGGGTTGGATTGGGGGTCAAATCAAGTAATGATTTCCGAGCGCGGCGCACGCTGCAGCTCACCGCTCCAAGAGATGGGTCAAAAGCGGAGGACTAATTTTACTGCTGTAATGTGAGTGACTAATCTGATGACTTTGACTTTGATGTATTCCATATTATAATCATATAGAATACGTCCAATTGCTCACGTATTGCTGTACAGTATCTACACTAACAGGTGAATACAGGAGGTGCTAGTGCAGGGGTCAGCAACCTGCGGCTCAGGAGCCGCATGCGGCTCCAAAACACAGCCCTAGTGGCTCAGTGGCTGTAGCATTATTACATACACACACTGGGGTGATCCACACCAAAATAATATAAACATTTCAGTCACCCAAAACGGTTTGTGCTGTCTGACAGTTGCCAGTTAAAGTAGCACTTGGCCCAGCAGTTATCAGAGGTGGAGCTTTCAATCTGAACCACCCATTTTCAAAGGTTTACTCAGTTTACTATGTCATTAATATACATTAGAGATGTTGTGTGGTCGAGAAATGGAGTTCTCTGAGAGTGTGCAAATGGAAACAAATGGACCCGCCAGGGTCCATTTGGTTCACATTTGCACACTCTCAGGAAAAATAAAATAAAATAAAATGTGGCTCCAGACAGATTTTGAATTTAATTTTGGGTTGAAAATGGCTCTTTCAACATCTTGGGTTGCCGACCCCTGTGCTAGTGGCACCCACTGTGGCTGCCATGACATTATGGGAGAAACCAGAGAGTTTTGTTTTTGGTTTGTTTTACCATTGCTCAAACACACAGTTCTTTACATTCCTGTAAAGTGAAGGCAGGTCAGTAATCAGGTAATGTAATTTGGCCTGGGACATGGAGTTGGAGAGGCCCTTCTGCCTTGTGGCAGAAAAATCAATGGCCTATGGTGGTACAGACGCAAATACTATAACCCCAGAAATGGTGACAGTTATTTGGCTTCTAATTCAGGGAAGGGAAAGGCACACAAGCAAATTACATAGGACTCTATAATAATCCATAATAGTCCACCCATTCGCAACCGGACTACGGATGGATGGATGGATGGATGGATGCGTATAGTGTTTCTGGACTGGAAAATGGTGTTAATTGGAAATACCCGCCTTAAAAGTTACCTTCCATGGAGTTTCTTGACTTTAAGGCACCATTGTTGCACTGATCTACATTCCCCCACACCAAAACACCAATGACATTGGACTGTCTATCCCCACTTTGTACCCCCCCCATTTGTGGATAATTACCATAATAAGAGGCTTTAATGGAATCCTTGCTGATACAAAACACTCTGTCCGTGCGTGTACAACACCTTGAACGATTCTGCACTCCATCTGTCGCCATCTGGTCCGTCCTGGTCGGCGG
This sequence comes from Benthosema pterotum, assembly GCA_039105355.1. Lineage (NCBI taxonomy): Eukaryota > Metazoa > Chordata > Actinopteri > Myctophiformes > Myctophidae > Benthosema > Benthosema pterotum. Next base: position 23,965,614 of record CM076977.1, read on the forward strand.
TAAACACCGCCATTACACCAGGCCCCCTGGCTGGTCCAGAAAGAGGGAGAGAGAGAGAGACGACTCCCCCAACCCCCTCACCACTGCTACGTAAAATGCCATGGTACCCACTTCCTTTTCCCTCTGCCTCCTCTGGTTCTTGAGAGAAAGAGAGGGAGTGAGTAGAGGACAAAGTGTCACTGCGCCGCGCAGATGCTAATCAGCCCTCTGGTGAATTCCATGGACGCCGCTAATGGAGGGGTAGGGGCGCGTGTTGTGTGTGTGAGCAATGAGTGTGCACACTGGTGCAACCCGCGCCTTATGTGCAGTGAGATAGAGAGAGAGAGAGAGAGAGAGAGAGAGAGAGAGCAGGAAGGGAAGGGGGTCATCGTGTGTGTGGTGGTGTGTTTATGCACTTTATATTAAACAACTTATGAAGAGATACGGGCTGGTGGCCATATGTGCACCAGTAGGGATATATCGTAGGGATATCTCTCTCTAGGTCATCATGGGACGAGCCCTCCGGCAGTTTGTCCAGCCCTCTCGATCCTCTGATCTGGCTTCATGGCTGTGTGGTAATTTGTTCCCATGGCACACATTTACTGGCTGGAAAGGCGCTCCTTGTGTCTGAAATACAGTGCCATCGTCTCATAGGTTCGTGCCATCCAGCCGTTACACTGGCCCTGTTGTCCAAGGAAACAATCTGCAAAATAGGCACAATAAAAACAAATAAGAACAAACCCAGACAGCATTCAATAAAACCAGTCAATTTGTGAGTCAGTAGAGAGGAAATAGAACTAAACTAAAACATTTATACAACCCACAAATGGTGCACCTTGAAGTCTGACGTGGAAGACCGTCTGGGACAACGCAACACCTTCATTTTTTTTTTTGGAACCAAAACATAAGCCCGGAGTATCCTAATCCAGCAGTAAACTGTAAACTGATTAGAGCCTGACCAATAGAATCAGCAAAGCGTATCAGGGGTCCCCCGTCTATTGGTGGTCCTGTTGAAGCGGCAAATATTTTGCCAATAAACAAACACACACACACACACACACACACACACACACACACACACACACACACACACACACACACACACACACACACACACACACACACACACACACACAGTAGTAGGCTAGTAGCTGTAGTGATTTATTTTTTTATTTATTTTTTAAGGTGACATAATTGATTCAGCCAGTCGTGATTTTATCTGCTGCTGCTGCCTATAATCTAAGTATAAATCCCGTAGTAGAACTATTGGCATACATGCTAAGTCGCTAACCGTAGTCCCAAGCCCCACGTAAGCAAACACTGCTAGAGTAAAAAATCAAATGTCATAAAACTCTTCTGTGCTGTGCAGCAAGGGGAAGCTGTTTTTACATGTTTCTAGCACTAGATTGTTCCCCAAAACCGGAGCAAAAAACAGTCCAGGTGTCTTCTTTATTATCTTAACTACATTATTCTATCTGTACGTCCTTACATCATTCAGCAAAAGTGTCCATCCATTCAACAACAACACAAGAACTACTGAAGTTGCATCGTGATTATTATGTTTTAAACAAGAATTGAATGAATTCAATTATATGCTGGTGACTTGTTATTTCAAGCTAGTGGGCTGTTTGCTGAAGGGTCTGGGCTTGAAAGAAAAATAATATATATATTGGTTCCATATCTGTTATCAGTGATTGTCCCCTTCTCTCGTATTGCCGACAAAAAACATTGGTTGGGCCCAAAAATGATGTAGACACTGTTTTGAAGTCAACAGAAGTACATTGTGGTTTCCCCATTTGATTCACCCTGTCCCCGCTGTTAAATCCACAGTATGTTGTGTTGTGATGTTTGGTAGACCTCAGCTTTGAGGTGGATGAATGCTAAGCCCCCAGGTTAGTGTTTAGCCAGTTTAGCCTCAGAACCAGTGTTTTGTGTTGACTGGGTAATGCCACCTGTCTGCATGTGGCTGCATTGGCTAAAGTCTTTGCTGGAGTGTTGGGGTGCAGCAGGTAGGCCTAATGGAATGATGAATGGAATGATGAATTGGCTCCATTGTGTTGTGGCTTGAGTGTGGCCAAGGCTGTAATTGAAAAACGGAAGGTGTGTGTGTGGTGGGTGCCTGTGTGCATGTAACAGAAGATTATTTGTCTCCACCGTCCTGGGTATAGACTGTTACGTCACCCGCAGGTGGTGACTATGCTTCACCCCTGCAGGCAACTGTTATGTGACGTAACAGGCGTGTGGACGGACAGATGGACAGGGGGCGAAACAGTCACCACCCCTACGGTGGTCACCACCATGCTGTTTCGTCACCCTGTGGGTGACGTAACAGTGTGCACAGACGGACGTGTGCACGGACGGACGGACAGGGGGCGAAACATGGTCACCATCTTACGGTGGAGATAATGCGGAGTCCGCCCGTCCGCACACGTCTATCCGTCCACACACGTCCGTCCATGCACGGAATCACCACCATGCACGGAATCACCACCATGCTGTTACGTCATCCTGCGGGTGACGTAACAGCATGGTGGTGATTCCGTTTACAGGCACCCACACACGTCTGTCCGTGTACACGTCTGTCCGTGCACACGCCTGTTACGTAACAGCATGGTGGTGACCCGTCTGTCCGTTCACATCTGTCTGAGCATGCGTTTGTCCGTCATGGTGGTGATTACGTTTACAGGATGGAATGTGCACATGGTCAAACCTGACCCCGGACGGTGGAGACCTGTGTTCTTGTTAATTACTTGCGTTCATGGAGTGGGTGCAAGTTAAGAGATCGGTCCCTCGGGGTATTCTGATTGTCCGGTTTAGGTGATTACGCAATGATGACGTGAGTAAGAGACCTTTTGTAGATGGTGTCATGAGTATTAGTTTGCTCCGCTCACGCACGAGTAGGCCATGACCTACTTGTGCGCAACGCACAAGTTTGCATTCTACTGAGGGCTGATTAGAGTTCTCAACGGGCCTGAAAATTGAGGCCCCGGCCCTAACTGGGCCCTAACTGATCAGGCCCAAAGCCCGGCCCCGCCCGACCAATTGGCATAGGGCCGGGGCCCTTCAATGTCGGGTCGGGTCGGGTTTGGGTAGAATTTGAGCACTCTACACTGAGTAAAAGTGAAAATACCAATCAGCACCATCTTCATAAGAGGTAAATACACAGACAGACAGAACAGAATTATTATTTTTATCATAAAATATTTCAATATATATAGTTTTTTTTTTCATGGAGCCCTAGGCCCGACCCGGCCCTACTGATCTACATACATTTTAGGCCCAAGCCCGACCCTAAAATGTCGGGTTGCGTCAGGGCTGGTCGGGTTCGGGCACAGTTTGAGAACTCTAGGGCTGATCTAGTTTGTAGAAGTAATTTCAATTGCATATCAATATTTGACCTAAAGATCATTTTTGGTCAGTTAAAACGGAATGGGATAGTGTCCCAATTCTGGGATCTTGCAGATGAGCTATTTTGTAATACCCAGAAAATTAGCTATTTTGTAATACCCAGAAAATGAACGGTTGGATGGTTATTCATTTTGCTGGGGACCCCTTTGTAGCCACAGCCAGAACTGTGCAAACCTTTTTCAAAAGTCATTAGGAATCTTGAGTCATAATTGCTGTATACTGTATATAGTACCTTTCCTCCCTGTCCCCATCCCTAAGCCTTATTCTCGTTCCCTTTCATATTACTGTCAACCTCTCCTGAGTGTCCTGACAGCAAGCTATCTTCAACTTTTCCTCAGTGTGCAACATCAATGATGTCCCCTAGGGAATCTCATAAGATAAAAAGGAGCACTTTTCAGGCTGAAAGCACGGGGTGGCAGAGCAATGTTTACAGTGATAATTATCATGTTAATGATAATGAAGAAGGAGGACTGCTCGTCTACAGTGTCTATGTGACTCCAGAAGTTTCAAATTCCACCGATAACCCATTGCTCCAATCACTTAATTGACGAAAGCAAGTTACATGAAATCTAATAAGAAATTGGGCGGTTGCAGATAGGGTGAGTGGGTGGGAAACCCACCTATTGATTAGATGGTGATGTAATTACAAGTATTATCCTTATTCCCAAGTATCATCTTGAGATTTATAAATCCCATGGAAACATCAAAATACAGTCTATATTGGCTTACCCTGGCTTGCTTTAACATGGCCTACAGTATACATCCTGACAGATTAGCACCAGCAGCAAAAAAAAACCTCCAACAAAAAAAAACACAAAGATCTCTAGTTTTACACTTCACCTGAGTTCTAAAAAATATGTTTCCTTGTTTTTCTTCATAAGTGTGTATTCTTTTTAACCATTGCCTGGAACTTGTTCACTGAAGGGCCTTTCCCTTTCTTTCTTACTGGGCAGTTGGAAGTCATGGCTGCCAGTTCCCACCTGATGTCGTGTGGGAGTTCTGACTGATCCACACCATGCCGTATAACGGCAAGCTTGCATAACGTCTTCAGACTAGCACTTAAGTCTAAGATGTACATGTCGTCGGGTGTGTATCCTCCAAAGACAATCATGTGATCTCTGACCATGCAGCAAGCCATCCTAGATTTCCGGCGTGGCGCTTTCCCCTTGGGCACAACCTTTCTCCAAGAGAAGGTCTCCGGGCTGTATGTCCACAGATCATTGAAGCTCCTGTCAAAGTTGTGGCCACCGAATATGTACAGCTCACCATTGTAGGCAAAGGCTGTGTGACGCCTGCGTCCTTCTGGAAGAAGCTGTGCAGAGGGTGTGCTCAGCCAGGAGTTGGTCTCGGTGTCAAACACTCTGATGTTATTGTAGCAGTCATGGTTGTAGCCCCCAAATACAAACATTTTTGTTCCGATAATGGTGGCAGTGTGTTGTTCTGAGGCAGGTGCAGGAGTGCTGCTTGTGTTGATTAAAGTCCAGACCAGTGCGGTCGTGTCCAACATGCAGACGTCATTAGTGCTTCCACTGAACACGTTGTATCCTCCATAGATATACATCATCTTACCCAGGACACAGGCCGAGTGCTCGCACTTTGCCTCTGGAACAGTCCCAGAAATTCTGGGCCTGAACCATCTGTGGGTGTCAACGTCAAAAGCATAAAGAACATTGCAGTACCCTTTGTAGTACTTAACTCCACCCCAGATGTAAATGGTATCCTCTATCACAACAGCTGTGTGGCCCCAGCGCTTGAAGGGAACCTCAAGGTGACGTTCTCCTCTTCCAGTTGTCAATGTGTGCAAGTTCATCCAGCGCAAAGAAACCGTGTTGAAGATGTGGACACCAATATGACCCTTGTTGAAGACACAATGCCCCCCAAAGCAATACATCCTGTGCCCCACCGCCACAACAGCATTGTAGGCTTTCTTCGGTAAGACTTTCAAGTGCACTGTCCAGCGCAACATTCTGCACAAAAGGAGAACCTTGGGTTAACAAGAACCCATATTTCAGGTCTGTTCAAAATGTGCACGTATTGTATCACTTATACTGGTATGACAGTAAGGTCCTGTGTATCTTGTCCAATCATGCGTCATGACAATCGTAAAGCATTTGGGTTTGTGAACCAGGGACCACCACCCTGACCAAGAATCAACCTGGGGACCACCACCCTGATTTAAACCTGGGCACCACTACCCTGACTAATAATCGAGCTAGCTGGAAAGTTATCTTAATTCCATTCTCCATGTCATCATTTAACTTGTTTAATTATGGGCACATTTCCTAAGAATGATGACTCATCAGGCAAGCCTTCTTGCCAATCTAACTGTAGCTTTCTTGAGAATGTCCTAACCTCAATAAGATCCGAATATTACCGACAACTCTGACGTGCTTCCATTGAACAGTATACTAAACGTATGGTTCAGGGACAACACGCAAAAACCTCACGGACCAGTTGAAAACCCCTGCTATATAGTATAGTTTCAACTAAAAATACAATGAAATAACTGTTCCAGTGTATATGATGATGGTTCAGCTTTAACATTCCTCGAGCAGCTCTGTCGATTATGCCACAGTAGCATTCTTTGCTTCTTAAAAAAAAGTTCATTATATTCTATAAAAGCCCTAAAATAAAGATCCATGCAGAAGACGGGCCACACAAGGTAAAAGTCAGACCCTGGTACTCCAACCGTCGTATACGTGTTTTCATACTAATGTGTGGAAGGACTCTTTCTAATCCCTTTTAATTAGATTCTTGGCATGAGGTCATTCAGGTAATGAGGTACCCACTCAAATCCTTGTCTCTGACCCACTAATTTCTGACGCAAAGATAATTTTATATAATTAGTGCCGGCATCTCCCCCATTATCAAATTGGGATGTGATGCGATGCATTGGAACGTAACCCCATGTGGTGTATATTGGTAAAGTGTATAATTATTGTATGTGTAAGGCTCCCTGTGCATGTTTATTGTAGAGGGTCAGTGGGCTGTCCATGTGCAGCACATGGGGGAAAGATATATAAATATCATGCCGCACACACACACACACACACACACACACACACACACACACACACACACACACACACACACACACACACACACACACACACACACACTGGGCCATTCTCCTCTAGCAAGGAGACCCCGTCATCCTCTTTGTGGCAGGGTCAGAGGTGTCCATTTTGCTCCACTTTTACAGAATGATAGATGGTCCACAAACGGCTGAATCTCACCCAAAACACACACACACACACACACACACACACACACACACACACACACACACACACACACACACACACACACACACACACACACACACACACACACACACACACACACCTGTTTGTGAGTCTCTGATATCCCTAATTCCCTTAATCCCAGCTCTGTTTCCAAAATTCCACCTCTTCAATATCTCTTTCCTTCTATAAATGTCCGTGATCTTTGTATGGTCCCAGAAGACAGGCGGTTTTAAATGCTCTCAAGTGAACACGTGCACACACGCACATGCTTGTGCGCCACGCACACACACATTGATTAGAAGGTGTGGCACACACCCAAGGTGACATCAGTCATTGATTCTGTTGTTTCTTCAGCCACTGCCTGCCTGTTACCTTAACGGAACCACTTTGCAGTTAAATGCTATTGATCGGAGATCGATTTGTATTGAACTATATGGAAATGTCTATAAAGTAAAAATACACAATCTCTCAAGGAAAGTCCGAAACTTTCTTTTTTAAAGACACTCTTTAGACAGTGTCGGTGTTGGATATTCTTTCTGCTTCATAAAATGTCAAGATATATATTTTTGGTTTGGACATTGAGACTATAAAACGTCATGCCGTTAAGCATTCCCAGTTATCTATTATGGTGTTAAATGGAGCGAGTGGGGGCAGCTGGCAGCCGTCAGTGACATACACCTGTGATCCACACATTTCAGGGACTTACACACCCATTTATGAATTACATGCTGTTTCACTTTATTTCCGACGTAGCGTAGTGAATCAGTCCCGCTGCCTCTGTTCCCCAGAGTCAAAGTAACTCTGTGCTAGTTGGCACTGGTTTTACAGGTATATGGAGAAGTCGCCGCTTTTCCAACTCACTGCAGTTTTTAGAAATTAGGAATGCTATATCAAGAGAGTAAGTGACAATTATTACATTTTACCCTTTCAAAAGACAACATTGTTCATAAAAGCTTTTATCACTTTTTTATCGTTTAATTACCAACATATCTGGGTTTGACACTACACTGATTTTCTTTTATAATCAGTGTAGTATATCACAATACATGATATTGTCACAATATTTGGTGTTATTGATCAATTACAATCCTACAGAAAAAGAAAAAGTAGGTAATGCAACATTTGTGGCTTTTTTTCATGAACTTTAGTGACGATGAATTATATGAAGATAGTTTGAACAGTGGTGAAGTGGTCCATTAACTAAATACAGAAAGCATGTTTTATATTTGTTTACCACACAGAAGTTGTCACTGCCTGTATCAATTCATCTCTGCCTCACTAGAGGGCACTGTGTATTTCAAAGTGTTTTATGCCAATGTGTTAATAATTTATGCATACAGTAGATGAAAGGAAAAGGATGCATGTGAATATGTAACATGGACTACACTACTGAGGAAACATTGAGCGTGCCTGTAACTCTTTTACACTTATGTATATTGATCAAATCACGTACATCAAGTGGGCAGTATCCAAGAAAATAAAATGGCTTGTGAATAGTGAAATCTTTAGCTTTCACTGGTGGTCCAGTCCACCTTAAAGACTAATATATATACAGGTGTTTGTGTGTATATATAAGATTAACTGTATGCACATACACACCATGCCTACTTATACCTACCCACAAACTATTGAGTTAAAGGTGTGTGTGTGTGTGTGTGTGTGTGTGTGCGTGTGCGCGTGCGCCACACAGACATGGAGGAGATGCAACACAGTGCTACTTCAGATGCTACTGCGTATATATCAAACAGTCTTACATACAGCTTTAAACCCTGAGTGAGGCAATACACATAATCTGATTCATTCAGACCCTGCCTTTGCCGATATTACAATAAAGCAATGTTTACCCTTGTATTAGTTGCCATTCACCTCCTTATAGTTTGATTAAATTTTGGCTCCCCATGCAACTGGCTGAGTTAACCTTCTGGGTCAAATTCCTGAAATGCCAAAAAAGTAATGATTCTCCCTCGATCTTGCCACTGAAAACACCCACATTTCATGACATTTCTGTCTCTGGGATCCCAAATTTGTGTATTGTAAAATCAGAGGGTGTACTAATGGAGCTCTGTGAGTTATAGACCCAGTTGGTTCCTAATCAACATTTGATTGGAGCCCCCCTAGAGGTCCCTGGATTATAGATGGAATGGTCTAGGGAGACCACCCGCGCTAGTCGGGGAAAATAAATACTAAATAGATCAGATATTGTGTAAGTCAGAAGACAGACCCGAATGACCGCCTCACTGTGCTGAATGCATACAGTCGGTCACTGCTGGTGTGGGATAATTAAGCCATTTTAACACTAGCCCTACTTGTCTCCAAAGATCTCTTCTATTTATTTCCAAGCATTGCCACGCAGTTAAAGTGTTTTATTTATTTATCCCATCCCATACCAATTATTTGGAATTGGTATGGGATGGGAGGTGGGATCTGTCCTTTGGAAATCAAGGCTATTTTGGCGAGTGATGGTCATGGATGGTGTGTGAGTTAGTCTTGGGCGGTATCGATTTTTTTAATATCGGTATTGATAACGTGTTAATTAGGTCGATATTCGATATTACCGGTATTGACCACTATGGCAATGCCGTGCAATCAGGGTCAGACACGTTCCACCAGTCACCTAGTTCTCAGAATTGCAACATTGAGGGGTCAGAAACTGAGCGCTCTGCTGTTCAAGCTGCATAAATAGGGAAAAACTGGACTTGGAAATACATTGTTTTCCAAAAAGCCTTTTAGGCATTGTGTAACTTGAAAATTGTTTGTATAGTTACAATTAAAAGTCTCATTGCTCATATTTTATTAGAATACAGTATAATGTCGGTATTTGGCGATATTCGGTATTTGATATTTTTTATAGACCGATATAGAGCGATATTACTCGGTATTGATTTCCAATATCGCGATAAACGTAATATCGGTATATTGCCCAAGACTAGGCACAGTCACACTTTGGAGCACCCGAAAATTATGTCTGCTGCAGCAGCAGCAGCAGCAGCACTGGACTGAAGTTGCCCCACATCTCGCACTATGCCTTGCAATGATCTCTGTGCAGCCAACACTTCCTTGTTCAGGATGGATCACTCAAATCCTTCCTGTCAGCAGTCTCTCATTCACTAAGTGTACAGTCGTGAATTTGTACGAATAAAGTTCAGTTCTCCAAACCACACCATTTCATTTGATAATATCACATCATAATTCTTCATACTCTATATTATTTGTGATGCACGGTTGACATGACCATATGAGTTAGAAATGTTGGCTGCACAGAGTCAATTCTCGCAGGTGCCAGGTGCCACTGCCTATGTCTCTCTCTCTCTATCCATCTATCCGTCCGTCCGTCCGTCCGTCCGTCCAGCCATCCATCCAAAATAACCAATCAATTTAGCCTAGCGATTGGGATTTTCTGTCACACCTCCATCAGAACAGGTTTTTGTAGTATTTATGTGGGAGGTTGCTGCTGTGGCAATTTCTTGTGTGAGTAAGGAGAACGGTGCGCAGTGTTCGGTTCTTGGTGTTCGTCGATCGTTTGTTTGGCTGCATTCGGTTTAGGTGATGACGTAATAATGTGAGTAATAGACATTTATAACGAATGTATTAGGCCTACCTGATCTAGTTCAGTGTTTTTGTTTGTTACTACAGCCACCAACGCAAGTATACCAATTTACTCGCAGTTGTCTAGTTGTTCAAATCGGAAAGAAGAAAAAAAAGAATGCTTCACAAGTAACCTGACACTTTACATTTTCTTTACTTCTGAATCGCCAGAGAAAACTAAATAATAACGTATCGATTCAGGGCTTTCCGGTGTTCAATAGAGCTGGTGGTGCGTGCTTTTGTTTCATGATGCCTCGCGAGTACTGCAGCACCATGAGCTGTGATTGGTCGACTTCTTGTGGAGTGTTGGATACAATATCGGAGCTGTCTGGAAGATGCAAGGCCCTGTGTGAAGTAAAACAGCAGGAGATTTTTATAATGATGCACTAGTACCCACATGACATGCATGCACGTTCCCATCACCCCCCTCCCCCAAACAGGCACAACACATTGTAGCACTAATCATGCACCTGATGTTGCCATACACTGTACAGCTAATAGACAATAGAATTATTCTACAATTAATTTACATACAATAGAGGCAGTGCAAACCGCGGGACGCCAAACTAGTACACAAGAAGGGTAATATCCCACATTGAATATGCACACGCTATCAACACAAATCCGCATACGGTATGTTACTTGCCAGTCACCATATACCGTATACTGTACTGAAAATGTGAACCCTGGCTTTCCTTGAATATAATGTCTTTGTAATCCAGTTGGGACACAATTAAAGTCATTCTCGGTTGAAAGGATGCCACACAGTCTCTCCTGGGACCTAGCTGTAGTCATTAAATAGAGTAGATCTTCTTTATAAGTTTTAACTTTGAGAAACCGCTATATTTTCCGATAGCTGTGACGCCACAGTCTATAATTTGTAGAGCAACAGTTTGGGACTATTCAATCAATCCTTTTAAAGAAGCACAGAGTATATATCCGGTGTTGTTGTGCTTCCCTCTGGTACCATTTTGCAGACAATAGGTCCTCAGATTGTCTGCCAAAGCCACAGCAATCTCTCAGCTACTGTAGGCTTTGAACCATTCCTTCATTTTCTTCACCTCCAGTTCAAAATGTCGTCCATCTGACTCATTCTGTCTAGTCTCTACCTTTTTTTAATTCCTCAATTGCACCATGCAGATCAATGAACAATACTGTTTGCCCACCATAATTGACACAGGTCATGTAAAGTTAAAAAAAAAAGAAAAAAAAAAAAATCTGTTGCATCCCCCGTCCCACCCTCTTATTTTCCCCATTTAGTTATTAGTCCCAATTTCCCAGGTATTTTTTCATACTGTATGTCTGGGTGTTCATTTAACATAACACTAAAATCTGCATAACACTAAAATCTGCCATGTTGTAATCAAACTGTGTGTGTGTGTGTGTGTGTGTGTGTGTGTGTGTGTGTGTGTGTGTGTGTGTGTGTGTGTGTGTGTGTGTGTGTGTGTGTGTGTGTGTGTGTGTGTGTGTGTGTGTGTGTGTGTGTGTGTGTGTGTGTGTGTGTGTGTGTGTGTGTGTGTGTGTGTGTGTGTGTGTGTGCAATGTGCCAACTCAAGTGGTTTGCTGAATATGCTGTCAAATTAGACTCCTTGTGTGCCAGTCATCTGCTTGTCGACAACCAACACCTGACTAATCAATCAGCCACAGCTTGGTTATACCACCTGTGGAGGTTTTAGAGACTGTTTACCAAACACTGGGTCTACCTACAGTATAAACTCAAACCACTGGTTTAAACATCATTAGGAAGCCAGCCCAAATGAGCGACTACTGTACATTACAACAAAACTGAATAAGCAACTCGACTTTACTTTAACAAATGAGCCCAAATGAGCAACTACTATCTCAGAAACAAGCCTAAATAAGAAGCTACACTTTAGAAACGAGCCCCAAAAAATAACCATAAAAAAACAATATATTTACAAGCGACCAGACAGAGAAACAAGCCTTATAATAAGCGGACATGGCAACTCTGATGCCAAAGGGCATACACATTCGCTTCCTGTGTTTGTTTTTTTTAATCCAGGAAGAGGCAACAGGTGCATACTTCATATTAAGAAACACCTTTAATTCCAAGTACTACTCAGCAATCCTCCTTTTTCATTATTGGCGATAGGTGACTTTAGGTTTGTGTAATCTCTGGTCTGTATGAATCTGTACCAAGGCTTTTTGATTAGTATTTTGAGTAGTTTACCATGGTCAGGTTTGCTACTTGAGCATTGGTGATTAAAAAAAAGTTATTGGTTCTATAATTACTCTATTTAGAGAAGACTCATTTTAAAAACGTTCTAGAGGTGTGTGTGTGTGTGTGTGTGTGTGTGTGTGTGTGTGTGTGTGTGTGTGTGTGTGTGTGTGTGCGCTCATTATTGACATGGTGGCTAGCCTGTTACTGAATGATGGATTCCTAGACTGAGGAAAAGTGCTATTACTAATAAAACGGACTGTTACGTGCCCTCACACATGAAATTGCATGCACTCACGCATTACACGCACACACATGCACATATGTATTAGAGGATTCATGGGTCAAAAAATGGTTCCAAAATTAATCTGTGCCTTATCTACAGTCTGATTCTGATCTATCGTGTACACCTATATCATCCCAGTGGTGTTATTTTAACCATAGCTCTTTAGCTTATAGACTGGCTATTTTTCCCAACGGGTCTCGGGTGCACTTGCGTAATTTCGGACATGAGGACCCTGTGAAGACCTCTAATGCGTATGTACCGTGTATGTGTGCTGTGCACGTATACTATTGAAACGATTACCTTCTTGCCTTATGCCACTGTGTTGCACTATTAAATCAAATTTTGTTTGTTTTTGATGTACTGTAAATGTTTTGCAAATTGAAACTTGTGTAGTGCTGCTACTGAGCTCCCTGGAGCTGCATACCACTGAGCCTGTGGTTTGCAATCACACAGTTACCATCCTGAGGTTTTGTTCCCCTAAAAGACGCCACTCTTAACATCAACCCCTGACTGTTTAGAACGACGCACAATATGATTTACCCTTCGCCTGCACCTCTGAAGTGCTCATTAGTAGCAAGCAACTAGCAGTATTACTGCATCGACCTCAAAAATACAGAACCATTTCATGCTCATGAATGCTGTGTACACACGTGTTGGCTCACGCATCATGGTATATACATAATTATGATATTTCTGTTTGTTATACCTGAATTATGTTGAATATAAGTTGACCCTGTTTATAAGACGTCCCCATTTTCTCAAGACTCATTTGTGGAAAAAACATTGTATGTCAAATCATCTAGTTCCCCTATTATAATTAAATAGTCTCCTATTCAGGTGCCATCTTGCCTGATGGTGTCGATTGCCAAAAATAGCTGATCCACAAGCAAGGCAACATATTTTGAGCTTGTATTAGGGATGCCACCGATTCATCGTTTTTTTTTTTTTTTTTGCTCGACTGCTTCGTTTCTGACCCGTCAATGTCTTAATCCGCAAAAAAAAAGAGCACCTCCAAAACGGAGGAAGTGTTCCTCCTAGTGGAACGAAATAAATATGCAGCGTGCAGGTAATGTGTGTGTGTGTGTGTTAGAGTTCTTAACGGGCCTGGAAAAGTCGACTCGCCCGAGTAATTGGCATGTTGTTTTGGTCTGGCTCGAACCCGGCTCGACTAAAAGATAAATGAATAAAATCACGCTATCTGACCTGTGCCTATACTTCTTGAGTGTAGGATAGCATTACCGCAGGTGGCAGTGTGAGAATGAGATTTCAACAGAATATCTCTGAAATAAAGGATGTATGTAACTCATGTTAGGCAGCCTGTGTTCGATTTAATTCCATCATGGATTCCAATTCAGCCTGGTGTGGTGAGTAAACCTTCATAGCAGATACAACATTTTATAAAGAGCTGCAGGTAAGCTGGAGAGAGGTGAGCCCTGATCTCTTTGTTATTTAGAAGGCAGCCCAGGGATGCGCGTAATGTGTTGGGGAAGGAAGGCAAATAAGAACAGATGTGTGCATGCTTTACCTTGGGCCGAACCTTCACTGCTCGCAAGCTGATTAACACAAACACATCTGGAACTGAGGCTCTGAGCACATCTCCAATTATTACAGATCGTCAGACTCCGAACAGGAGACCTCCATAGAGGAGAGAGAGGAGGAGGAGGGAGACACAGGCGGTAAAATGTCAGCGGAGGTTTAGCTTAGGGGAGGCCAGGGTGAAATGCAGACTGATGATGCGAGGAAAGGGATGGCGAGGGCAGGGGCTTCTGCAGCATTCTGGTCATTAAGTCTAATAGCTGACAGATAGACCTATTCACAACCCAGGCCACCAAGGTGGCCGATTGGTTTTGCACCTGTGGGGGGGGGGGGGGTCGGGCAGGCAATCGGGCAGGTTCGATTCCGCCAAATGTGATTGAACAAATCCCTCGGCCCGTTTCAAATTGTAATTCGACCCAGGTTGAATTGAGAGTGTTTTCCAAAGAATACCCATCCTTTCTTCTCTGTCTGCTGCCACCTTTCCTTGTGGGTGAATCGACAGTGAACGGTGCATGCCGTTCTGTTGGCCTCCTGCCAACACAGTGCACTGTGGAATTGACGTCTCAGGTAGTCAAGACCAGAGGGAAAAAAAAAAAAAAAACAGGCCAGGAAAAAAAAACTAAAATGGCATTCAGGAATAAAGATGGAGCTTGTTATTGATCAGGTCTATCCAGTTGTATCAAGTACAAGAATATTTTAGGTTGTGTTTTTTTGCACCTGGGTCAGGTGTTCAAACAATGCACAGCATCCAAGTACCTTCTCTCCCACCGATGTCCTGCCAAAAGCTGCATGAGACAGGGTTTGTCTTTTTAAGAGGACGGTATTGGTCTCATGGAGCCTGCTGAGGCTAGATAGATGCACATTTTATAGCCTATATATACACACAGTAAAATATGAATTCCACTCTGTACAAAATGTGGCGGTCGGCGGTTAAAAGGCTATAAAAAAATAGAAATCTGCCTTACCTTTGGATTACTTGTTCAGATGAACGTAAAGTGGACCCGCAAGATCCTATTTGGCTACACTTGTACACACTTTGGAATTGATAATTAAAAAAAAACAACAACACTATTTGTTCCACACTGGTAGTGTTACAAAAAGAGAAACGGTTAGTGCAGATATTGCCGTCTTTCCTATGTTACAAATGGTCAGTGAACATGTTCTTTGCATTAGTGTAACAAGGCAGAGCATTGTGTTCCCCTTCCAAGTATGTCGTTATTCTATTATAATTAAGCCTTGCATGGATTTGGGTGAAGAAACAATTACAGAGATGAGTAAAGTCTCTTTAATTTGCTCAGAGATTTCATGTTGCAGTGCAATAATGACAAGCCCATCAGCCATTCTACTGTATGAACAACACCATCATCAAATATAATTGTAATTGTATAATGAAATAATCTCTGAGCTTTTCTTCGCACCTGCAGCTTGTGTAACCTATGCTAGACTAGTACAGGTATATCCAAAATGTAGGGCAAATCATGTATTCATTTCCATCAAAATATTACAATATACAGTACATATAATCATTGTTATTGTTGAAGTCTCTTCTATGGGAGTGGAAGAATTCTGCGGCTCGCAGATCACCTGGGAAAAAAAGTATTTTGTGATATCCAATATATTACTGCAGTAGTAACTTATAGTAGATTCACTTTTCAAATAGAGAAATGAGAAGATCTTAGATTTTTTTTTTGTCAATTGTAGTGGACTAACATAACAAGTGTGAGTATAGGCCTACGGTATCTCTCTATTTCTCTATCTCTCTATACTACTACATATCTATAGATAATGCCTTTTTACTCAAGTACTGTGGTTGCCTGAGTATTGACTACTTTGTCCACATAACACAGTATGCCAGAGAAACATAGTGAGGATTTCCTCTGCAGTGAAGCGAGCTTCACCGCAGCAACGGAGCAAACCTGTCACTCTCGGTGCACTCGCTGCAGGAACATAACATCCAATTTGGGGGAGAGAGTTGTGAGGAGGTGGTGTGTGGGGAGAGGGGCGTTTTTATTTATTTATTTTACACTAAGCTGCAACTTAGGAGAGATTGTTGTTGTTTTTTTTAGGGGGAGGTTTGGGATGGCGAGCGAGGCTGTGCTTTCTCTATATCAAATAATGGTGTCATGGCTCAAAGACTTTGGAGTGGCATTTTGTTCCAGCGTCAACAGTGGACCTGTCAACCAGAGCCATCCAGCCGAGATACGCTCAGCTGAGCACTCCCCAATCTCTGTGATACCTTTACCCCTCCAAATCCTCCTCCTACCGCTTAAATCCTCTGAACCCCAAGTCAGCAAAGATCTTCTCTGGCAGATTACAGTTCTGCGGTGGTGTTATCGTGCCATGCTGATGGTATACCTGGTAAATACCACAGTAAAAAAAAAAAAAAATATAGAGATCACACCCATGTGAGGTTTAGGCTGGGGTGCTCTTCTCATAATACGTCATCGTACATCACCTCATCATACTGTTTACACAATGTTTGCATTTGCACAAACACTCAAAGCTGGCCGTTCATTGTCAATGGCATGATATGTTTGTTAGAAATAATAATAGGGCTGCAACTAACGCTTATTTTCATAATCGATTCATCGGCCGATTGTTTAATCGATTCATTGATTCGTCGGATTATGACACTTCTTTAACTATAACCGCAAAATATATATTTTAGACACGTTCTAACAAACAAAAAATACATTTGATTAGATGCTGACTAGGTTGCTATTCAAACAAACACATTTTTTAAATGAATTGAAGCAATTCATGGTGTCTTTAGGCTTATTCTGTCATACCATACATCTAGTGAAAGTAGAGCTACATGTGTCATACTTTCATACATTTATTAAAACATAACGACCAATTTGCACAAATAGAATAAAACACTGGCAGGCTCACAGAGATTTTTAAATTAAAATAAAATATCTAAACATCCTAGCAAGGGTTCTGGGAAGGGAGTGTATTACAACTTGTAAAGGTGGTCTTTGATAACGTTAAACAGAGGTATGTTTGTCAACAGTGATCTGTTTATTGCCATATCGATATAGCAGCCACTTGGTCGATATACCTATTGTTCAGGCGTTTGATCGATATATGGTATTGCAATATCGTTACAGCCTATTGAATGCGCCAATAATGTGCACATCCATACAAACACTAGACTAGGGTGTAGGGGTCTAGTGTATCTTAATGGTTTGTACACTTTTTAGTAAGGTCAGTTATTTACCGTATTTTCCGGACTATAAGGCGCACCCAAAAGCCTTTAATTTTCTCAAAAATCCACCCTGCGCCTTATAATCCAGTGCGCCTTATATATGGATCGTTCGACTGCAGTAGCTTCTATTCTATGTTAACTGTAGTAGCTTCTATTCTCTGCGCCTTATAATCAGGTGCGCCTTATATATGAAAACAGGTCTAAAAGGTGCGCCTTATAATCCGGTGCGCCTTATAATCCGGTGCGCCTTATAGTGCGGAAAATACGGTACATAATTCTCCATTTGAGATTTAGCCTCTCAGACTGAGGCGAAAACTGGCGTGAAAATGGTTGAAAACCACTAAATATGCTAGATAAGCACTTGTTTTTCCAGACACTATGTAATTTATTTACTCATTTTGGCCAGATGTGAGATGCGGAACAGGTTTCTCATTTATTGGATCCCCCGCTTTGTCAACCACTTTTCCCAAGGCAGACTTTTATCACGTGTTCATCTTTTTTCATTTGTTGGACAATTCTTGGGAGGAAAGGGCAATGACTTAACTCTGTCATTGCCATTGTCTTTCTGGTTGGGTGACCCGGTGCTTCTTTCGGGAACTTCTCAGATCTCAAATATCCCACTAACCCTGCACCCCCCCAAAACGTGGAGACAGGCTCTCCATCCAAGCTGGTCATGCATGGCATTATGCACATCAAAGCTTTGGCCAGCGCAGTCATTTAGCCTTGGCGTGCTAGTGCTGCTGGCCCAACCGTTCATGATGCTACACTGCCCATTACTTATGCTGGGCATGGTGATGCGCGGGCGGCGTCTAGCCATAGCATTAGCTCAGGCCTCAGTGACTAAACTGCCCATTAGAGGCCTCTAAGGGGGGCAGTGACTGAGGAAGGACAGTACAATGAGGGATGAGGGGATGCACTTTATCCCCTTTAGCTGTTAGTGATGGTTCTCTCTAGTACCGTCGTTTGTTTCCAGACCATTGGAGCTCCAAGGATCTGTGTAATTTAGTATAAATAGTACGGCTCTGTTTTCTTTTATTGAGTATTTTAAAGGTTTAGGGTTCTGTTTTGAAATGTACTGTATGTGCTGTATTGCGGGAATCAATCATTCAGCGCAGCTCCGTTAGAGATTGCAGTAGTTTTGTTGGATGACGGAGAGCATTGGGTGTAGGTATAATTCATTCATGGTTAATTCATTGATTGATTGACTAACAGGTTAGTTGATAAGCGGCTTGTTATACTTTTTTTTTTAACTGTGAATCTGTCGGTGTCTATCATAAAAATCCACATTTTACTGATACAAAAAGAATATAAAAGTTATATTATATTCCTTAATCAATCTTTGAGATACAGGGCCAGGCCATGGCATCTTTGTATGAGGAATAAAAATAATAATTTTTAGCCTATACTGTATGAATTAGGGATGCACTGAAGTGCAGCTGAATATTCAGTGCATCGCTTGTATGAATATAAATTTTAAAAAAACATTTACAGTCCAGAACACAATACAGGTGCTATAGTGTACATGTGTTCACTCATGTCTCATTTCGAATTGGATCAAATACCAAATCGTAAAATCAGCTCAAACTTTGCCTAAAACATCATTTGAAATGTTGCCAGTCTTTGTATTCGGACCACGAATACAAAGTAGGGAAGTAATGCATTTCAGAACTCAGAAATGAAACCTCTCGGCAGCACCGCCGAGACGCCCGCGCACACACCCCCCCCCCCCCCCCCCCACACACACACACACACACACACAAATAGCTTTTGCCAATTGCATTCTACATTGCTGTGAAATTATTCATTACGATCATCAAATCATAGCACTTCATTCATATTCTCCTATGCTCATAATATGGTTAGTTCATGATAGGAGTACGTCTAACCAGCAGTGCATATCTCTAAATGCACAAGGATTCCTTATTACTGTATGTGTTAACTTACGTCTTTGTCTTGGTTTGAGACCAGTTGCTGCTTAACGAAATTTGACACTTTAAATAATTAATAACCTTGATGCTCTTGATGCATTCTTGACGCATTATTTAATTCCCAATGATTGTGACATTAATTTCAGGCGATTAGCATTTTTTTTTGCATAATCGGCTAACGGCAGGTAGTACTCACTCAGAATGGCCAAAATCATCGGGTGCACGCTTGCATGTGCACATGCACGCTCTATGTCCATCGCTGATCATAATCCAACCATCGGCGAGTGACGAGTCATTACAGTTTGATTTGACTTATATGATAGAAAACACGATCGCTCCGATCGAGGCCTTGATGATAATCACACCACCATCCTGTTTCCATAGCAGCAGTGAAACGGACAGACAGGAAATACTCTTACTCTATGACCGGAATGGCACATCATTTCCGGCCATCGTCCGCATTACTGCCCCCTACTGGGTGTTATCATATAGTGTATGATCAACTCGAACAATGATGAGTATTTGGAATTATATGCTTTATTTGATTGGCATTAATTTGATAAATAAAAAATATGGCAATTGGTTCAATGTTGGCATTATGATGAATAATGGAGTGGACAATAAGAGGGTTGAATATAATAACCATATGGACAATCATTACAGACAAACATTACAGATGGACAAACATTACAGAGGCCCAGAGGCATAATATTTTTATTAGTATGGTTGCCTATCAGATGTTTCATTCAGATTCACATTTCTGCCATTTAGAATGGCAGAAACACACTTTTTGCTAGTAGTTTATGATAAAAAAAAAAAAAACATTAAAGTATTGATATCTCGTAACGGCTACTTTCTAGCGAAGTGCTTGATTTATAAAAATGGCCGAAACACTGTCATGTGATTTCAATTTCACAAATGTTTAATTTGCAAGTCAGTTCAAATTCAGTGTGTATAAACACATAAACATTCCCCAAAGTTCACTTTCTCAAAAGAACTGACTGATTTCCCATCAGTAACATTGTGAATTTAAATGTCCATTATGCTAGCCCTATTATTATTATAAATTTTATGCACCAAAATAATTATAAAAATGTAAAATTTGTACTAGCACTTTTCAGGACATGAAATACAGCTCAAAGTGCAACATAGAGCAATAGAGAGAGAAAACAAAACGGAGGTGTGAATAAAAATGAAAATATTAGCAGTGAATTAGACAATACTGTGTGGATATGAATGACAACAAGGCTTTTAAAAGCTCAACTAAAAGCAAGAGTGTAGAAGTAGGTCTTGAGCATGCCAGATGCTGCCTGTCAAACTATAGTGAGAGTCTGTGCCACACCACCAGCCGTTGAAGCTGCTACTTCACTTTGTTTTTACATGGCATTTGGCCTTTTTTGCCATCAATCAGGCCTTCAATGAAGGACCTGAGGGGGCTGTTTTTGGACATATCAGGCAGGTAGTCATGTATAAGAAGGTGCGTGACCAATGAGAGCTATATAACACGTAAAAGAAATTTAAAATAAATCCTGGAAACAACAGAAAGCAAATGCATTGATGCTAAAGCTGTAGTAATATGTTCTCTCATCTTTGTTTTAGAGACCACATTTATTCCAAATCCAGATTAGTCTTTTGGAGTTATTGTTGCCAATATATATTGCTATGTTTTAGCCTCTAATCCCAATAGACATTTTAGTTTACAGTCCAAACAGATGAGCTTGCTCTATATGACTTGGTGTTTCAATGGGAGCATGCAAGTCCCAGCCCCCAGGCAATTGAAAAGCAGGTCTACATCCCTGGACATATCACGTTAACCTTCCCTCAATTGCCTCGCCAACCTTTCAATCTGTGTTGAATTTGTGCCAGTCGGACTGAGGCTGTTCGCCTTTGGCCAGATGTGAGATGCGGAACAGGTTTCTCATTTATTGGATCCCCGCTTTGTCAACCACTTTTCCCAAGGCAGACTTTTATCACGTGTTGATCATCTTTTTTCATTTGTTGGACAATTCTTGGGAGGAAAAGACTGGAGTTCACCTCTGGATGGCGGAAAGCTGTCCAGAGGTTAACTCTGTCATTGCCATTGTCTTTCTGGTTGGGTGACCCGGTGCTTCTTCTCAGATCTCAAATATCCCACTACCCAGATTGACATGGCTTTGCGTTTAGAGTTATGGTAGCGTTCTAGGAAGGGTGTTGGTGCACGCCATTGGTATGATCAGCTATTTTTTTGCCATGCCATCACTTCTTTGTGGTCCTTTGTTTATGTCAATGTCAATTAAAAAAAAGAGCAGCTCCCCCAATTTTGCATGCAAACGTATGTGCATGTACAAACACACAAAGACACAAGGCGTCAATGTCAACAAGAAAGATTTAAGTATACACTAGATAGCTGTTTTCATTGATGTCATGTACTCTTCAATTTCAAGCTTTTAACAGACTTCTTACTGCTTCATTTTCATCTAATGATTGATGAAAGACGTGCTTGAAAATTAAGTGAACAGTAATGGAAGCTAATGATGATGATCGACCATGATCAGTTATCACTCCTAAAATAATTCCATCTTGTAGTTATTTTAATGTTTGTGCTCTCTCTCTCTCTCTCTCTCTCTCTCTCTCTCTCTCTCTCTCTCTCTCTCTCTCTCTCTCTCTCTCTCTCTCTCTCTCTCTCTCTCTCTCTCTCTCTCTCTCTCTCTCTCTCTCTCTCTCTCTCTCTCTCTCTCTCTCTCTCTCTCTCACACACACACGCACACACACATTCATTTTACGTTTAGCAGAAATAGGGGTGTTAATGAAATTGCAACAAAATATATATGTAATTCAGAGACATGGGATTGTAAGATTAGATGTCTGGGTTGGTGCGGGATTGAGAAGCAGCGACTTCACTCTGTCAGAAAAAGCTAATAGACATGAGAAATACCTAATTTGAGGAGAGCTGGCTCATTGGTTCAAGCAGGGGTTTTCAACAGGTGGTGTGGGGACCACCAGTGGTCCTTGAGGGGGTTCCTGGTGGTCCCCAGGCTAAATGATGGAAAGTTGGTTAACCAGATGTAACTCTTGAGAATGTGAAAAATGAATCCAAATGGACCCTTGCTGGTCCATTTGGTTTCATTTTCACACTCTCAAGAGTTAAAATATTCATCATCTGAATTAGCACTATTTAGTTAAGAAGACTACACTGTTTTGTTTGGAAAATCCAGCCAGGAATTGTGTACAAAACCAAACGAATTCTTTAGTTTTAGGTCTTTGCGGCTAAAATGTCATCAAATGGTGGTCCGTGGCTCAAATGCTGAATAAATGGTCGTCCCAGGTGTCAAAAAGGTTGAAAACCACTGGGTTAAAGCAATGTTACATTTCAAAAGCATTGTTCCTTTGTAGAGTTTCATATTCTCCCTGTGCTCCCTAGGGTAGCTACCCTCACAAATAACACGCAGTAATCCTGGTCTCTAAATTGCCTCTTGACATCTGATGGACTGGAAAGGAACTGGTTAAAACATACCTGGGCGTTATGCGGCCAAATGCGGCTGACTCTGACCGGCCCGGGGACCACCAGTGGTCCTTGAGAGAGTTCCAGTTAAATTTGGAAAGTTGGTTAACCAGATGTAACTCTTTGAGAGCGTAAACATGAAACAATCAGAGAATGTAAAAGAATGGTCATTTTTTTATCTATGTTATCCTGTTTTGTTTGTAAAATCCAGCCTGGTATTGTGGACAAAAACAAAATAAATGTTAGTTAGTTCAGCCTTTAGTCTTGGCCCTCCACAATATTTCATGTATCTCATTTGACCCCTTGGGAAAAATAATTGCCCAACCACAGGTTGAAATAACGAGTTCCTTCCACACAATACATACTACTGAGTAAACTCACTTCTGTCGGGTGACGGAAACTGTAGGAAACGTGAGGTCATTCTGTCGCTCTCCCCAGGTTGGTAAAGGAAGTGTCTAGCCCAGAGAGGAATGTTGTTCTTAAGTTCCATAGAGACAACAACAACATACAACAAGCTGGAGACAAACCAGGAATAATCACAATCAAATGATTCAAATGCATACTAAAGTCTGACTAATTTAATAAATCATATACACTTCCCCTGCATGGGTTGACAAGTAATTCTCTTGACATCCCATAGAAAGCCTCTTTTCATCAGTCACAGCTTGGCAGGCCAATTCATTGTGATGTGTTTACAGTGAGGCTTGACAGATAGACGTCGTTGTCCCAAGCATTCTATAATGAATGAGCTCCTTCAGGAAGATTGAATGCAGTTTCTTCCTTTCTGCCTGTCCTCCAGCCCAAATCTCCATCATAATCTTTTCTTTTACGATGCTATTTTATTCCATCCTTCCACCCCTCTGTCGTTATCCTCACGGCCAAGGTCGTAATAGTTTTGGATTTATCATTATAACCATTTCTAATTCAGTTAGTTTTTAGTTTAGTGTTTGTTTTAGTTTTTTTTCATACTTTGGGTTATTTGGGTTACATTTTTTGGCATGCACACTCCCTGGCAATGTTAACACCTCCAGAAATCAACAACATCTAATATTCACTTTACATTTCCTACAATGTTGGAAGCATTTTGCTTTCACCTATTGCTGTAGTATTAAAAGATGAAAAATACAAAAAGACAACCAGGGAAACATCCCAGTTAAAGCAGGGATCTCTTTAATAAACAAAGGTCCTCCAGTGTTGTTCATCCTGGCCTTCTGCCCGCCAGTTTTACTGACAGAGGGATAAATGAGTTCTTAAAACAGTTTATTCTGTATGGGGAAACTCTGGGCCTCCTCCCAGATGGCATTAGTTGATACTCTGCCTGTACAGCATGAGGTGGGTTCAGGGGGGCAGTAGCAAGCATATTGGCTCTACTAAGCGCACTATGTTCGCAAATACACTGTGGTGGAAAGTAACTATGTAAAGTACAGTTTTGAGGTATTTGTAATTTGATTGAACATTCCCAATTTCCCAACACTACATCTCATATCCAAATCTGGTGTTTTTAATTCCACTACATTTATTTGACACTAGTTTGTAGATCAGAAGGAGCCAACCACGGCGTTTCCACATTCTGCCTCCCTCGCGGTTATGGTGAGGGGAAGGGTTTGAGGCGTGCCTATATAGAGATAGAGAGAAAGGTCTATGGGGCTGCCAACCACCCTTGATTCAACTTCAAACACCATTCCTTCTCATCTTCTTAACATTTTTCCAAACCTTTGTATGACTATACTTTGAAGCTATAAGGATGTCAGATGTATGTATCATCTGGAAATGTGATGACTGCTACCAGTATGGGGTTATAGTGTATACTCATTAGTGTATTGGCTGCAAAGGCAGATAATGCCATTAACCCTGGCTGATCTGTTGTTTACAATTGATTAAAAGCAAGTGATGCCATCTAGTAATCCAATAAGTTCTAGCAGTTATACGGTAATGTGACCTGTTTCAGGCTGCCAGCTGCCTCTCCGGTCTATTATTCTACTAATTGATCATTAAGATCTTAACTCTTTAAGAGCTGAGTGGGTATATATACGTCGTTGTAGAACAGCGCCACCTGGAGGCTAAGCTCATACATATACGTCGTTCAGACATTTATCATTCAATCATATTTTTTTCAATTAAAACCCAAGCTGTATGCATTAAATCCCTAATGGGGCTGTAGTATACTGTTGCTTTAAGGCCCT
This sequence comes from Benthosema pterotum, assembly GCA_039105355.1. Lineage (NCBI taxonomy): Eukaryota > Metazoa > Chordata > Actinopteri > Myctophiformes > Myctophidae > Benthosema > Benthosema pterotum. The sequence goes on from CM076977.1 coordinate 23,990,632, forward strand.
GACGACGTCACAACCAATACTCCGCCCCCCTACCCATTTTTTCCCCTGCTTTGAGGAAGTAAACACAAGGAGAGACAGCTGGACGTAGCAGAGCCTTAGCACTCGTCAGTCCCCTGTACTCTCTCTCTCTCTCTCTGCTCTTAGCAAAACAGCATTGTGAAGCGATCGCTTGTTTTTTTTTTCATCAAATGCAAGAGGCTATTTTACTTTAGTCATCTGGACACAGTGTGACTGCACTCGCATGGGGATTGCATTCTTTCTTTCTCTATTTCTCTCTCTCTCTCTCTCTCTCTGTCGGAGGCAGAGGGGCGTTATGGAAGAGCAGTCAGGCAGGCACCTGCAGCTCGCTAATGATCGTTAGGAAAATCTGGGTCGTTCGCGCGTGTGTGTTGGGTGTGTGTGTGTGTGTGTGTGTGTGTGTGTGTGTGTGTGTGTGTGTGTGTGCGTGTGCGTGTGTGTGGTCTTCAAGTTATGCTACGCTAAACGTCTTTGCAAAGAAAGCACAACAGCCCCCCCCCCTCCCACACACACACACACACACACACACACACACACACACACACACACACACACACACACACACACACGCGCGCGCGCGCGCACACACACACACGTGCGCACACACACACGTGCGCACACGCAACAGATCTGAGGCATTTCTCTGACTATTGCAGGGATTCTGACATAAAATCCCCAATAATTGGTGAACTATAGATGGCATATTTTTTTTTCTTTTTTCTTATTGGAGCAGAGGGTGTGCCCTTTCATATGGTATATGGTTTTTTATATATTACTGTCAACATAATTATATTATATAGACCTGAAAAATATTATTCCATAAATGATATGGTGTTGGCCCACAACGCAAGTTGAATTCAAATGACAATTACAGACGAACGGAAGATGGGAGGAATGTAATTTTTTTTTCCCCTAAAAATGGACAAATAGGCTGTCAATCGGTGTATAGCATGTACAATATCTTTATTTGGTTCATATATATATTTGTCTGTCAATGTCTCTATACAATGTATTTTTACAAGACTGCTCATGTCTCTATAGCATTCAAATGGCAATAAGTCCTGAACGATAGGTGGTATAAATGATTTTTTTTTTTCTTGTGAAAGCAGCGAGTGTGCTCTTTCAGACGGTATATGGCATGTAAATGTCGCTATAGGACTTTGTTTTTTATTGGCCTTGTTTTAAATTAGTGACATCCCTAGTGACATCACTCAAAATGCTTAGCACAGTACTTCCACCTGTTTTCCCAGAATGGTTAGCTCTCAAAGAGTTAATTGACTGGGGCTTTCATGGGAATTAGCTTCTCTTCATCATAGATTTTATTATTTTTCGTAGACTAATTTTTTATTATTTTTTATTTTCCATTTGGTGTGACATTTCTCGGTTGGAAGCGGTGTTACAGCTATGATGTAACACCACTTTGTGTCAAGTGGAGGTCCTTAGAATGGAGTAGCAGTTCAGTTTAAATGGCCTTTAGAATCAAAGATTCTATGGAAATTTCTTTGCAGGTATTACTCTGTCGCCATTTCACTAGACACGGTTGACAGTGACATGGTTGCATATTTATGCCTCAATGTATTTTCTCGTATATGCCTATATGGTCATATTGTTGAGGTTCGGTAATCAGCATTGCCAGGGTTATTGCATGGGTGAAACTCGCTCTATCTCAATCCAGTATATCCCACCACCCCCCCTCTCTATTTCTCCCCATAATAAACCTAATAATAGGTGCCTGCCTAGTTGAGTTGTACGTGTGTAACAGCTATACTCACGAGGTTGACACTGTTGTGCTATATGATTGACAACTGTGAGTGGCACTGTATTTGGTGTAAATGAGGGGTTGGCTAGGTCTATCTCCCAGACTCCCCAGTTTTTTTTTTTTGTTTGAATGAAGGACGGTACAGTGGAATTGTGTGCAGAATTCATTTGTTTTCTTACCTTTTGCCTAAGGTGTAAATTATCATCTTGTCAGCTTCCACATGATTCCTATGATCGGCAGTTGCCTATTCTAAGAGCTTTTCTTAGAAATCAATGAGAGAGAGGGAGAGAGGTTTACAATAATGATTCTCTCTGTTCCACCATGATTGATCTAAGAATCAGTCTGTTCTTCTGTTTCTTTCAGGCAGTAATGCAACACCGCAGCCTTGACAGCTAATAGGTCGACTTACAATGTTGAATAATGTCTTAAATACCTTCCTATTAATGCCAATGCCTCGCATTTGTCAGGTATTTTCGTTACATTTCCCTTACATTGATTTCAGAGCACCCAACAGTCACCACCAGTCTCTTGAATTTTTCTTTCTTTTTTACTTGACTATAAAGACTCATTGATTATTCACATGCCCACTCTTTTTATCCCATAATATCCCAGGGTAAGTGTGAGTGAAAATATTCTATATTACTCTCTCACATGCCCTTTTTGAACCAACACAAACTCACAACAAGACATGTACCCATTCCGGGCACATGTCTCCACCGTCTTGGGTCAGGGTGAAGTCTGTTACGTCACCCTGTGGGTGACATAACTTTTGACGTAACACCTTTAACTTTTAACTCTTTGCTTTCGTTTCCGTCATGTTGTAAAGCTAGACTTCTGCCTCTCCCACAACTCCCACACAGAAACAAACACGTACTGTAAACATGCTGTCCAGGGCCATATAGTATTGACAAAATTACGCCAAATCCGCACACGTCATGGCGCCAGTCCAATGGCGGCTATTGGAGGCTACATATATAGACTGTAGAATGGGAACAACAAATAGGGACAGCAGATAGTTAGAAATGCACTGGCCTCAGGCAAGAGCCCAGCTTGAATGACCGTAAATCACTTCATTTTAGATAGGCTACTTACTCTACAATAGGCTACGTTACACATGGCCTAAAATAGATCTTATTTGCGCCACCCTCTTTGAAAACAATCTATTTGAAACTCCAGTGTGACGTCCCTGTTCAGGCTGCAGGAACAGCAGATCGAGCGCTCCGTTTCTGACCCCTCAATGTCCTCACTCTGACATTAGGTGGCTCTAATGCCGTCCAAAATTGCGTGCCCAAAAAAACCTTCACGAATCCTCACATGCAACTCTAGGCACAAGCACGCACGCACTGTCCGTGCATATTAACGTTTACACTGTCCAGTGTCCACATCTACACAATGACACTGTTTCTTTCCAATTCCATGCATCATTCTCTCTCTCTCTCTCTCTCTCTCTCTCTCTCTCTCTCTCTCTCTCTCTCTCTCTCTCTCTCTCTCTCTCTCTCTCTCTCTCTCTCTCTCTCTCTCTCTCTCTCTCTCTCTCTCTCTCTCTCTCTCTCTCTCTCTCTCTCTCTCTCTCTGCCTGTGGGTGTGACTGTGTGCGTCTTCATGTAAGCCTACACTAATGTATGCATAGTAATAACAATACATTATTTGTATAGCACCTTTCATGACAAAATACAAACATTTACATTACAACGACCCCAATGAACCCTATAATACAACATTTTTAAGCTCTTGCAGCGTTCATTTTTTAATTGCAATGACATGATTTAGGCTACACAGACCTGGCCCCATTTATTGCCTGTTCTCTTTCTGTGACCCTCAATTTATATTGTGAAAAACCAATATTCATGATATACAACTCTGATTGTGTACATCTCTAACAGCTCCATTTGGTTCCATTTGGACACTGAGTTACACACCCAAGGCTCCATTTAGTTCCTATAACTATACTCAACAAATACATAAATTTCATCTATTACTCCCCATTACTGCTGCATCACCTCCCTGTTCATGTTCATACTCTTTTGTAGTCATTTCATGTTACTCACTACGATTACAATTCCTCTTACATCCAAAAAATACATTGCCTGTGACGAAATATGGAAAGTGTTGCAAAGTGTCCAAAAATACTTTACATTCTTCCAATTTTGAGTGAGCACCACTTGCCAGTGTATGAAGGCTGCACAATGGCGCAAAGTCTAGGTGTGAGGCCCGCACAGCGGGCCTCATGTCTAGTTTTCTTAATTCGGTCATTGTTTTATATTTCTGGTTTGATTATTTTTTCGAATATGGAATATTCTTTTGCAGCCCTAGTTCATGCTCATGATGTCCTGGGTTTGAGTCTTGCTCAAAATCTAAACTTTACCATTGTCATTGTCGTACAACCAATGAAACCAATTAAAATAATAACCATGCATTCAGCCTAGCTTTATCAGTGGCAGAGCATAAGATCATCATTAAAACTAAACAATGGCATGCCTACTATACCTGCAGGGAAACAACTATACAAATAAACATTTGCAATTGTTAATGTCTGTAAAAACAGAATAATTACAAAATAAACCAAAGTCTACGAGGCCCGAGAGAGCAGAATGAAGTGAGGTGACAACTACCAGGGATGAGTGCTTGTTTATTCCAATCTTCATTGGATAATGAGGCTGAGGCGGAGGGCATAGCAGGCCAAAGAACACAGCTATTACCTCTTTCACTCTTAATAAGATGGCTCTCCATTCATGAATGTTTTATTTCCCATAGCCTTATTTACATGCACCCACAGCTACCTTTGATGTTAGCTTGGCTTTTATCCCGGCGTCTTTGTCGACTTTCTGATCGACTTCATCTTATAATTGGGCATGATGGTTTATCTGGGTGATCATTTTCCGTGTGCTTTCTATTTTTAGCCTGAATTCTGTTTCATTATTAGGTGCTTTCAGCATCAAACTTGTCCTGCACATTACAAGGATGAACCTTTGCCACACAATGGCCTCATGGTGGCACTATATCAGCCCATTTTACTCCTGCCTATAACTAACCGCAGGTTATGCAATCAAAATATTCTCACTAGTTTTATTTTGTCACGTGTGACGCAGCTTGCTGTGGTTTTCAACTCTTTTAATATCAAGATCTATTATTTACTCCCCATTTGATGACATTTAGCCTCTCAGACCCAAAGCGAAAGAATAATTTCTCATCATTGGATATGCAATTTTATACACAATTCCACACTGTATTGATGTTGGAACTATTAGGAGAGACAACTGAAAATCGAATTGTGTTTTTAAACCCACAAGAGTTAAAGATAATTGCTTGTTTCTCCCACAAAGCAAACATGGTGACATGTGGCAGCTATGAAAGTGCTGTGAAGCTACAGAGAGAAAAACACAAACACACCGCTAATACGCTAGTGGCTAGCCCATGAAGATATTTTCAAGACGTTTGGGCATTTTCTCTGCAACGGGAGGTGAGATCTGTTTATAGTGGGTTGGATAGAGGACAATCACTACATTATTTTGCCAGTCAAAATGCCCCCGCGAACCACAGTTTGAGTATCAATTGGGCCTGTTTTGATTGGGCATATTGATCGGTGGTTTGGGTTTATTTTGAGAACTCTGATCAAACCCGATCAAAGCATTATCGCCCGATCGTCATTGAGCGCCGATTGATTGGAACAACTCTACACACTGTGTTGGATAATGCTTTTTTTTTCCACCGACGTAGGTACACCTAAGAATCACACTAAATGTCACACTTTGTTGGTGACAATTAGGTAACACCTGATCTCAAGAGTCACGTAAACAGTAAGTGTCAAACAGTATGCTGTTTGATATTCCATACTGTTTGTCTGTAATTGGTTTCCATTGGAGCTTTGGGGGGGGGGACACACCATGTTTTTGTGAAGACAGATATTTGCATGCTACACGGGGGAGGACAGTGTCTCATTAGTCACATCATCAGCAATAGTTGTTGAGTGAGCTGAAAAACCTGTGTTTCAGAGATATGAAATTACATTTATCTCTCAGCACTGTTTCCTTCAGCCTGCTTATCTCTCTCTCTCTCTCTCTCTCTCTCTCTCTCTCTCTCTCTCTCTCTCTCTCTCTCTCTCTCTCTCTCTCTCTCTCTCTCTCTCTCTCTCTCTCTCTCCCCCCCCCCCCCCCCCCAAAAAGCTAATGTCCCCTGTCACACCTGCCTACCTATACTCTGTGCTATCTCTCACAGTTTATTCTCTGATTAGCCGCCTCTTCCTTTCATCTCAGTAGCATAGCCATGTGTTCAGTGGCGACATTAGGGTTCATCAGCCATGGGTGCCGATATCAAAAGGGCCCTCTCAGCGTGCGCTCACACATGCGCGTGCAGAGGTGTTTGTCAGATAATTTGGATCGTTTGGGAAGGCTCTCTTTTACGGCCTATATTTTCGTCCTATCCCACCTTGACTAATAAAAATCAACAAGCAACATTACATTATAAGGTTGAATACTAATAGCCAGAAAATTATAAGAAGAGCCTACCAATCAGCCAACCATGCTATGGATAAGCAGGTGAAGATGAATGGATGTATTTAGATAAATGTATTTTGATAGATGAATACAGACATCCCACCCTAGAAAAAACTAAAATATATTAACATTTAGGGCTATGCCACACATGATAAGTGATTAACATATCCTACCATAGATTATATGGTTGCAGTGGCTGTTTTTTAATCAGTAGAGTCAGTAGGATTGTTATTTGGTTACAGTTCCTGTCACCTATGTTTTAAAGCTAAATTAAAATATATGATAAACACATAAGATAAGCATATTAAGCTCTTTGTGATTTTATATTGAGGACTTATAAATAGCTCTTGATTATATTAAGATTATATTTTATAAATATAATTGATTATATATAGCCTAGGCCTAGAGTAAAATAGATTATACTGTGCAAACAGACTGAGATCATGCAATTAGCTCCATATACACAGCTGTGTCGTATTCCATATTATAAGAACGGGGAATCCCCGATACGCACGGCACGGGGCACAGAGACAGTGCATGGAGAAATGCGAAAATTTCCCCTCTCCTTTTGTGTGATAAATGCATACTATAAACGCATGACCTATATAGCAACTGAAAATATACTTGGATATACTTGGACCACACTTGGAATTATTGAAATCGGGTGAGAATGGCCTGAGAGTTTTTAGATTGGAATCTCAAAAAAATCTCGGCGGACTTTCAAAAGGTAAGCACAGAGTCGAGCAGCAGCGACAACTCCGTCCTCTTTAAGTGGCCAGTCCAAGGGTGGCCATTCTACATGGACTTCTATTGAGGATCGGGACAATAAATAGGGACCAACATGCTGCACAAACAGCTCTCGAGCGCTTAGCTTCTGACGCCTCAATGTCGCAGCTTTGACACTAGCCATCTTTGTACGTCTGACTGTAATAAGGTTGCTGTTTTTTAGATGAAAGTAAAGTGACATTAGCTCATCTCCCGTATGCTGCTCGCGTGGGCCCCACGCGACAAGATATATTTTAATAAAAGGAGAAGGAAAAAAGTCTGTTTGGGCCTCGGGGCCCCCCTAGAGTGGCGATGGGGCCCATGGGTGCCACGCACCCATGCACCCATTATAAATGACGCTAGTGCATGTGTTACATTACAGTAAGTAATGCGTAGAAGACCTTTATCAGTGATGGGCCCTCTCTCTCTCTCTCTCTCTCTCTCTCTCTCTCTCTCTCTCTCTCTCTCTCTCTCTCTCTCTCTCTCTCTCTCTCTCTCTCTCTCTCTCTCTCTCTCTCTCTCTCTCAGGGGCGGATGTAACATTTCCCAATTGGGGGGGGGGGGGGGGGCAGAAGAAAATGGTAAGGGGGCAGCTTCATCGCCCGTGACGTGAAGCCGCCCCCAGTAGTGTTTCAAATACTTTTAAATATAAGTACTGAAATATCTTGGGTTGTTTTGCATCCCATTATGTTTGGTGGGGCAGACTGGGCATTTAGGGGGGCATTGCCTGCCTATGCCTACATCCGCCTCTCTCTCTCTCTCTCTCTCTCTCTCTCTCTCTCTCTCTCTCTCTCTCTCTCTCTCTCTCTCTCTCTCTCTCTCTCTCTCTCTCTCTCTCTCTCTCTCTCTCTCTCTCTCTCTCTCTCTCTCTCTCTCTCTCTCTCTCTCTCTCTCTCTCTCTCTCTCTCTCTCTCTCTCTCTCTCCCTCCCCCCCCTTCCCTCCCCTCCCTACATCTCCTGTTCATTCCAGCAGTCAGTGGGGGCCCTGGAGACGAGATGCATTACACAGTAACCTCCAATAATGGATGGCTGTGTGTGTGTGTGCAAGCGTGCATGTGAATCACTGGCGCGTACACTTCAACAAACCTGTGCTGTGCAGTAAACTTTTTTTTCCCCAGCCATGCTTGAACACATTCTGGTTTACATCAAAACATCCTAATAATGCAGTGTTTTTTAACCCTTTTCATATCATACTGGTGTATCATATTTTTGTGACACTGTTGGGAATAGATTCTGAAAAGAGAACTTTGTGTCCTCAAGCCTGTTTTCAAAAACAGAATGTTAATCTAAATTGTGCATTTATATTCCTCTGTTACATACAGATTAGATGACCAATTTCTGTGAGTTGTTTGAACCAGACAGCAGTATTGTACTGAAAAAACAGCGCCCGCCCTTATTATTTATTAGTGTGACTGACTACTGTGGGCTAAGGCTGAACGATTAATCGTTTTTAAACCGAAATCGCGATTTGAAAAAATGCGATTTGTGAATCGCAAGGGCCGCGATTTTTAATGTTTCAGCTTTGTTTTAAACTTTACTAGCGCTAAAGGCTGCGGGAGCGACATTATGAACCCCACCGCAGTTCTAGGAACGCTCCCCACGCTGTGATTGCCAGTAATGGCTAGCAACTGCGGTGGGATTCATAACCACGCTGCGGGGTCCTTTCCACTATAGGCGCCCGTTTATGGTGCCTGTCCATAAATGGGCGAATCCAGACAGAGCATCTAGAACAGGGGTTTTCAACCTTTTTGACACCAGGGACCACCATTTATTCAGCATTTGAGCCACGGACCACCATTTGATTACTTTTTCCACCCCAAAGACCTAAAACTAAAGAATTCTTTTGGTTTTATCCACAATTCCAGGCCGGATTTTGCAAACAAATCAGTGTAGACTTCTTAATTAAATAGTGCTAATTCAGATGATGAATATTTTAACTCTTGAGAGTGTGAAAATGAAACCAAATGGACCCGCAAGGGCCCATTTGGTTTCATTTTTACGTTCTCAAGAGTTACATCTGGTTAACCAACTTTCCATCATTTAGCCTGGGGACCACCTGGAACCCTCTCAAGGACCACTGGTGGTCCCCGGACCACCTGTTGAAAACCCCTGATCTAGAAATACTTTTATTATACGGATGTTGATGTTGGCAAGCTAAATAGTTTTTCAGAAAACAGTTTAAAGACACTTAAAGAATCAGCCTCAGGTCTTATTGAGTTTAGAAGATCTGCAGTATCTACCTGGCTATTCTGATATTTCTTGATAAATTTCAAAATATTTTGTTCAGTAAGAAAAGAAGTTGTACTTCCACAGGTTGTTCAGAAACAGAACATGCACCTGTTGATTTCCAATTCCAGACAGTGTGTTGTGAAGAATGTACTTGGAAAATAAATATGATGCCTGTTGTAAGCAATTCATATCTTTTATCCTTATTCAGAGAAGTAAATGACTGTCTTTTGGTATTGGTAATGTTAAAATACGTTTTTAATGGACATGGTAAAGATTTAAACCGAAACTGGACTCTTTTAAAAAATAATCGCAAATTAATCGCAATCGCAATATTGCTCAAAATAATCGCAATTAGATTTTTTCCCAAAATCGTACAGCCCTACTGTGGGCAACACTATTTTCTAAATCTGACACCAGCATTTATGCTAGCTAAATGAAAGCATTTTTTGTTAACCCCGTTGTAGTTGTTTTTCATTTATTTCAATAGTCATGTTTTATAATCTTTTCTGTAATCCCTGAAATCCATGTTTTGTCCCCTTTCTGATTGGATAATAGGCCTATAATTTCCAGTCAGACAGGATTGACATCAAATATCTAACTATAAGTGCACAACATCTCTGCATGCATGCATGCGTGTGTGCAGTTGTAATGCACATAACTGGAGAACCAGTTGTTCTAACGACTTCAAATTTGACACATGTGTTCCACTTACCTCCGCAGAGAGAGCCGTGCCTGAGCCTGTGGCTGTGGCTGTGGGACACAACGCTGACCAGAAACACCACAAAAGGCTCTGGTTCTTCCAGTGGACCTAATCAGCCAAAGTGCCCTTTCCAGCCTCTGCCTCTTCGACATGGCAACCCCCATGCTCTTCAGACACAGGTAAACAGACAGATAAAGACATCTTCATATAGGCCCTAACAACGACAGACAGATAGTTGAAACGGGTGCTATGACAGCTGACAACAGGTTTTATGAGGTTTTAAAGTTGCATCGTTCTCAGGTAGCCCGGTGCTCGAGGGGCACGTACAGGTCTAGTGTAATATAAATGGCAAAACAGAATCTGTCAAGAAAAAAACGTTCTTGTATAAATCCATGAATTACAAGTGCACAAATGGCTTCTCGCATGAAGAATGAATAGCAAGCGGATTCCTAGTCTCTGGAATATTTTTTATTGAGTTAATCTAGTTAGTCCATTTAATTGTCACATGGGATGTTTTAGTGTTAGTATAGTTTTAGTCAGCTAAATATCATACGACTTGTAGAATAAGTCTACAGTTGATTTAACAAAAAAAAAAAAAAAAAACAGTTTTGGCTATTTACAATACCCTGTGGCATGTTGTGAGCTGCAACCAAGTGTACAATTACTGGAACACTTGTCCACTAGACTCTTTTTAACATTTGAGTCTGTTTTTTTATTTGTTGACGAAAATGTCAATGTCAATTTAGTCTTCTTTTTAGTTACCGGTATGATGGCTTATAGTTTTCATTTAGTTTGCAAATGCATTTTCTATCTGCTGTTCTAGCCTCATTGGATGCTGCTGGGTGCTGCGTGATGCCTTATTCCTCCTTCTGGTGTCAACCTAATAACCAATAGAATTGTTCCCCCTTTTGCTATCACTACAGCGATAAAATGCTCTAATTACACAGGATCCCTCAAGGTCAGTTAGACATTTTGTGATTGCTTTGTCGTCAGTCACTATCAATGAATAAAATCACGGATCATTTTACAGCCACAGGACTATATATGCATTGACTATAATTTGACTGTATTTTCCAGGCTTATTAAAATATAACACCAAAACAAACTAAGAGCACAATAATCAGGTTTTCACTCGCTACAATTCAGCTCTCGCTCTCTCGCTTGACTGCATTACCCGCCAAAGACCTCTTTTGCAGGGAATGAGTTAACGTAATGGTTATCAGTATTTACAATAATTTATTCAGGGTTGTAATATTAAAACATTAGACATATTACTTTTACACTCACCCCAGCATTTTTTGTCTTTGCAATGTACGTATCTATAAAGATGTAAATTAGCTACACTGTAATTAAAATGACATGGATTCCATGACTGCATGGAATATAATGTACATGGCTGTTTACTGTAACTGTAAGTGTACATGGGTCTTCGTAATGACACCAGATTTTCGTCATCGTGTTTTCTCCATAGAAGTTAAAGTTTGACACATTCAAAACACTTTAGATGTTCCCTTAAGTTAAAGCAAATAATTTCTATAATGTAGCGACCGTTAACATCTAATAATTACAATTACACACACACGTGTGCGTGTGCGTGCGCGTGTGCGCGCATACGCATGCTGCAGTTTACTATTTCACATTCAGCCTTTCCCAGTTGCCAATGGCCAGTGGTTCGCAACCTTTTCTGGATCAGGGTCCGCTTCAAGTATTCATGAGTGGTCAGATGGGTGGGTCTAGCTGTGTGTGTATTTGATTGCTCTATCAATCAGTTGTGAATTGCCAGAGAGTCTGCATGAGGAGTATTTTCCCTGATACCTCTGCTAGTAGTAAGTGCATTTTGACATACAGTAACAGAATATTTCTATATTGCAGTATTTATAATTTCACTATAGTAATAAAATGTACTTTTCCCCCACCACCATATACAGTGTGTACAATACATGGGCATTTTTTTCCTGTAAGATAATGCTTGTGCCCCTCAATATTCATACAGACAGTACGGCGTTTTCAAGTTCATTAGCTTTATTGTTTGTGAAAAGCTCCAGTCAGTGGTGTTTGGTCGAGTGAACTTCTAGATGGAGCATCTGAAGGACGGATCCGACTTCTGACATATGGAAGTGTCAGGAGAAATCCATGTTCCTAGAACAACACAAAGCAAGTTCTCAATGATTTGTTTTTTTGGCTTTTTGCCAAAAAGTGAATATAGTTTCTCTACATACAGTACTTTGTCTGAGTACAATTCCATTTAGTTTCATGTTTAGTCATCTGAAACTGGTTATCAGTGACACTCACAGCATTTGTACAGTCTGTTGAGACGGTCGATGTCGGCCTGGCTCATCTGGCTTGCCTCTCCGAAGGAAACGTTGGGGTTTGGGTAGGGCACCATGGTGGGGCGGCCGTTCCAAGAGAAGGCGTACCTGGAAGAACAATGGCACATCAAGGAGAATTACACACCAAAACACATTTGACCTCCATCTACCTTGATCGCTGTGACATTATTTATATTGCACTTGATTTTTGTCATAGATGCCCCTTTTTCTACATTTCCCCCTTGAGGTCCCCGTCCCTTTCAACAGTTTACATTGGTACAGGTTGTCTCTATTGGGGCATCTATGTGGGCATTTTAGTAGCTCCAAACTTTTTTTTTCCACACATCATTTTTTAATAGTATACTGATACTCATCACTCTGGCACAGCTTTTACATGTATTCCCAAAGGTAATCTATTCCTCCTCCTCCCCTCCCTTTTGCCACTCTCTTCTCCAATCACTCCGGTTGAAACTCCTGTCTCATGGGTACATAGTGTGTACAAATGGAATCACACACACGTGTGTGTGTGTGTGTGTGTGTGTGTGTGTGTGTGTGTGTGTGTGTGTGTGTGTGTGTGTGTGTGTGTGTGTGTGTGTGTGTGTGTGTGTGTGTGTGTGTGTGTGTGTGTGTGTGTGTGTGTGTGTGTGTGTGTGTGTGTGTGTGTGTGTGTGTGTGTGTGTGTGTGTGTGTGTGTGTGTGTGTGTGTAGATTGAGATAGATAGATATATAGTTTGGAAAGGCTCAGGATTTTTTGCTTTAATCCCTGTTATTATCACTTTGTACCAAAACCCTTAACAATACTTTAAGAAATTCTCCTTATTTAACAGCATTTATAACTTTACTGCTGCTGGTGGTTATGCTGTTTGACTAAAACACTATTCATTAGTATTTTAGTCAGTAACATTTTCTCACACTATTACAGCTGATTTAATAGTATTGAATCAGTGTCATGGATTTCAATGTTTGGGGGCACCCAACTTCTTTTGGGCTAAAATCTACTGAAACATACCTCATAAGTGAGAATGTGAAGTTAATGTAGGCATGCAAATGTGCCTTGCTGCAATGTGCGCTGCACTGCCGTGCTGCCGCGCTGTCGGGTCGCTGCGCCGCCGCGCCCCGGTAATTTGCTACTCAAAAAAAAAATTCAAACGTTGGCATGTATGTGTACGGACATAATGACTGCTGTTTCAGAGTTGCTAGCGAACTATACTGTAGGTACTGTATGCATATATATATATATATATATATATATATATATATATATATATATATATATATATATATATATATATATATATATATATATATATATATATATATATATATATATATATATATATATATATATATATAATATACAGTATATACATACATACACACACATACTAAGGGGTTCATATGTTTAAAAACAAACCTTTCATACTGCATGACAGAGCCGTAGTCGTAGCCAGTGCCCTGGTTCAGAGTGTTGATCTTGTTGAAGTTGTACTTATTCTCTGGAAGAATTGAGAGCAGTATAGAGTTAACAGATATCCTAATAAACAAGATCATACTGTATATATGTGTTGTTGTTGTTCTCGGCAGTCACAGCCTGCGTAAAAGTCCAGCTTTGTACATGCTCGACCGCCTGCCCACACACATACACGCATGTAGAGTATGCACAGGCGTACAGTATCCAAGCATATGTACACATTTTGACCTCTTGTGTTTTGGTGTAGAGTTCTCTTTTAACCCATTCTGAAATGAATAATTATTAAGAAGATTTGCGCCACTTTTTCATCATTGTCAAAAATATCAGACCTCAGGTCTGATATTTTTCAATAACTAAACTACTGTTAATGATGCTACTGTATGTAATGCTAAGTAATTCTAAAAGTGCTAACTAATGCTAGTAATGCTAAGTAATGCTAATAATGCTATGTAATGCTGCTAATGCTAAGTATTGCTATTGCTAAGTAAGGCTAATAATGCTAAGTAATGCTAATACTAAGTTTTGTTAATAATGCTACGTACTGTTAATAATTTAAATCAATTCTAATGATGCATGAATGAAGTAATGCTCATTATGCTCATTATGCTAAGTAATGTTCATTATGCTAAGTAATGCTAATTATACTAATAACGCTTAGAACACCAAAAGGCGTACCCGCCCCATGTGCGTTAAGAGATGTAGGAGGCTGAATGTGGCCCCATGTACAGTAATGTGTATATGTAGGTTGGTCTTCCTACCAGGGCTGATGTTCTCCCACATCACTCTGATGTGGTTGTCTCTGTCGCTGCGTGTCTGCTCGTGGTTGAAGCCCAGAGCGTGGAGCAGCTCATGCTGGACAGTGCTGTGGTAAATGCAGCCCTGGCGAGCCAGAGACACCGTCTGACCGCCGCCCTGGCGTCCCACATAGGAGTAGCAACTGTAAAACAAATACGTACAAACTGTAATATTGGAATTACATATTCCAAAAAGGCAGCACATCCAAAATCCAATACAGGTCGGACAAAGTACTCGCTTTTTCCATATATTTAATGCCACAAACTCTGACATGTTTCGGCTTCCTATCTTTCATCGATGAAGGCTACATAACTGAAACGCATAGCGTTCCTTTTTGGTGTCTTTTTGGAATATATATTTCTGGTTTTGTTTTTATGGATCCTGATTTTTGGCTTTAGCACACCACTGAAAACAATAGAGCTTTAAGTAAGCCCCTCTCCAGACTGCTATGGTCCAATCACAGCTAAGCATAACATGTCTCCACCAATAGCTTTCCTATATGATAAAACATTGTTTTAAAAAATAAATGTCTCACACACATTTTTCCACTGCATAGGGCATGTCTTGTTGATGGAACCAGTCTTTATTTTGTAAGTCCATGATATTTATATTGCAATGAATGAGCCCAGCTATAAAGTGTCCTAGGGTGGACAAGAGGGTGGGGTTTACCTACAGGCCTATTGTTGATGCGCAACCTTCTTTTTTTCACCTGTGAAACAAGGTATGCAGTGTGCACTAGAGCCCTGCACGGGACTGATTATTCGATCCCGCTCCCGCCCGCTCCCGCTGGATTTCTGTCCATTACCGCCCGCTCCCGCGATGATTTTTATTTTGACCGCCCGCGGCAATCGGCTGTCCGCCGCTCCCTCCCGCAACAAAAAAAGAAGACACTTTTAGTCCCGCCACATCCCGCGAATGTATTACTTAGTCCCGATAATACCGCAAAATCTCAACTGAGATTGAAAAAAAAAAAAAAAAGTTAAAAGATAAAGAAAGGCGGCGTTGTCACTACAGCATTATATCAGCACCATGGGGGAGGAACAGCACCCCCCCCGCCGCCGCCGCCGCCGCCACCATAACGAGTATAAACAGAGACGCGACATACAGGCTACCGAGGCTCTATAAGTTGATAAGTTGTTTTTCCCCCCTTCCTCCGAGGGAAAGGAGTAGGAGGAATTAAACATTTGCCTTTGTTTTTTCCCTTTTTTCTTTCTCTATGTGTGCGACGCGTGTGTATATAATTCAACTGTAATATTGGTTACTGTCACTCACGGACAGAAGTCTCTTTTGAAGTTTCCTTTGCAACTCTATCTGAGTTCAGCCTTAATTTAGGTTTACCAATCTTAGTGCAGCAGCATGCGCAGTGTCCACTGATTACGTACACGGATCAGATCGAACAGCAAACAGTGTCAGAGAAATACAGAACTTCATCAACCACCACCTCCCCGTGCTACAGTGACCGTCTTCTTCCTCGTTTCGCATTACGCACGGGACGCATGCTTCTGTCCGCGTCATTCTCATTAATTTACTGAAGGGATCAGAAAAGAAACGCGGCGCGATATGGTGGTGGTGGTGGTGGTGGTGGAGGAGGAGGAGGAGGAGGCGGCTACATGTAAATGGATCGTATTCTGATGTGGCCGCTGTTAGAACAATCATGTCTTCTGTTGCGTTCTAATGTGTGGGCTGCTGTGTATTGATAATGTTAGCCTATGTGTTTTTATGGCTGGCCTGGGAGTGGACGTTGTGCTGCGTGTGCCAATATTGTTTTCATATAAGCTTGCCACATGCGTCATGCGTAGCCTCGCGATGTGTTTTGGATAAGCACTGTGCCGGCATCATAGCGGCACCATTTGATCCCCGCCCCCCCATGGGGAACCACCCTCTCCCGCCCGCGGGCATTTTCATGCCGCCGGCGCCGCAAAGATTTGCGTCGGGTCCCGCGGGATCCCGTTCCCGATGCAGGCCTCTAGTGTGCACCCCCCCCCCCCCCGCCCCTTACCCGCTGTCGGACTCGATGCTGAGCCATTCGTGGTCTCCGTTTTGGTAGGGTCTGAAGCGGATGCAGGACACCTCAGAGAAGGACTGCAGACCACGCTCGATGATGGATCTCTCCCTGGAGGCTGATGAGCAAAAATAACAAGTTCACTTCAACATTTTGTCCGACACACAGTTTGAATTCTCTGAATTTTCATTGTGTTTCATTATTCAGACCTTAAGCGCTCCCCACGGCACAGTTATTGAGTACCTTTTATTGATTAGTTTATTGGTATCAATGAGCTCTGGGCTTGTTTGTGGAGTCTGTTATCGATAATAGTGGTTCATTACGTCATGTTTAAACAATCAACACAAGAGGCGATCAAATCATCACAAAGAGCTGTGGTCCTTCATTGGTAGGGTTCCTCCCACGACTTAAATATGTAATTGGCCTGAATATAAGACTATGTTTTTTTCCCAATGGAAATATCCTAAAAATGGAGTCGTCTTATATTCAGGGGCTATACCTTTTGACATTCAATGTTCTTTTTTTCTGTAAATGGGTCTTAAAAAATGAGGGTCGTCTTATAAACGAGTCGTCTTATATTCGGGACAATACGGTATGTGATTTGCTCAGACGCATACGATTATGGTGTAAATTATTCATTGTCGTTTGGCATTTAAAGGGGAACTCCACCGTTTTTCAATTTTTTAATATGTCATATATATACTTGAGAGATGTTGTGTGTAAAAAGTTCCCCCAATTCTGTATTTCCTAAAAATGGAGGTCTGAAAAAAATCATTACCATGGTGACATACATCTGATGACATCATTAAGATGTATTTCACCTTGTTAATGATTTTTCTTTCAGACATCTTTTTCCTGAGAGGGTACAAATGGAACCAAATGGACCCGCCAGGGTCCATTTGGTTCACATTTGTATGCTCTCAGGAACATTTTGTAAATGGTTGGAATTCCCCTTTAATGTTTGTGTTGGTGGAGGCTGATGGATGGCAGCCCCCCCAGTTAAATCCGGTCACTAATGGTTTTGGCTGTACCGGTAGTTGTATTATATACTGTACATACAGTAGTGGTTTTGGATGTAGTAAGGGACGTAGACTTTTCCGTCGGTCCATTTCTGCCACAGACATCCACGAGCCGTGCATGGATCGGCGTTCCTCTCCCCGTCCTTGATGGCAATGTCTCCTTCCACCAGGGTGGGCTCGTAGAAGCTGGGGGCTGTGTCACACAGGCAGAAAAAGAGAGAAAAAATCATATTCCTGTTTTTCCGACCTTTGTGGCGTGACTTTAAATTTGTTCGTAGTCTCGGCAGTCGCTACGATTTGGAATAATTAAAAACAAACTATTTCAAGACTTTTTTTTTTTAATTTTCTGATTTGCTTTGGGCCTTCCTGCCTGAGACTAAAGCGACGTGGGTACAACATGACATAAATTACACACAATGTTGTACAAAAGTTGTGTAATGTTTTGTATTATTTTGTAGTAGTGTGTAGTACGTAAAGCGGACTCTGTTAGCTCTGGTTGGCATAGCTATCCTACACACCAGTGTTGTACAGTATCATAGGCATTGCTGTGTCACAGTGTGTATTACGGTCAGTGTAGCTATCCTACAAACTGTGTTGTACAGTAGTTGTGCTTGTGCATCACACATATTGCTGTTACAGTGTGTTACGCACTGCGGTCTCTGTTAGCTCTGGTCAGCAGCTCTCCCACAGACAGCTCCTTAGTCGTGTCCTCTTCAAACTCACCAATCTCTGAACAGTCAACAGACACAGCAGTAATGTAGGGGTGGGCAAACAAATCGATATGCCAATCTTAATGCCATGATATCAATATTGATTCGCTATGTTTAAAAAAAAAAAATCAAACTATTCATTGATTTGTTCAAGATGTCGTGTGAACATGATAATGTTGTGTTTATTAATATTTTTTCTTTTAGAACCTTTTTTTCTGAGGGCGTACAAATGGAACCAAATGGACCCTAACAGGTCCATTTGGTTCCATTTGTACTCAGAAAAAATCTTAAAGTGGGGGTGCTGTGATTTTTGTATTTTTTCCAATTTTGTACATGTTTAAGAGGTGACAGTATGTAAATACAGTATACCCCTTGGTGTGTTTTTATGTGCAATGATGTCTTCCCTTTGTATTTAGGTTTTCCTCGTGGGGGCTGAACCTTTCCAGTCAAATGTGCCAATGAAAAAAACTTAAATATAGTGACATCACATGCTCAGCCCCTCCCCTAACTCCTCCCCTTTATCATGCAACTAAAGCTGTGGGTGTGGCTTCACTTCAGGTGAATCTCCACCCAAGCAAAAAGTAAACAACACTGACCAAAATGACCAGTTCCAAAAATAGGAAACTTGCTACACTTGAGGCTTCTCACAGTGACCAATAAAATAAAGAAAAACAAAATAAACATATTTAAAAGTCTTTCAGCCAATTTGTAATGCAAATGGTTATTTCTTTTTAAAACAAATTGTAAATCATATTTATGTCTTACCTTCCTGTAGACAGCGACATGACCGATGGAAGAGAGAAATGCACAAATGAAAAATGAAACCTCATTAGAAGTCAATGTAATATAATAACAACTTGACCTTTTGTAGGATTTGGGGTATGTGTGTGTGTGTGTGTGTGTGTGTGTGTGTGTGTGTGTGTGTGTGTGTGTGTGTGTGTGTGTGTGTGTGTTGTGTGTTGTGTGTTGTGTGTTGTGTGTTGTGTGTTGTGTGTGCTGTGTGCGTGTGTTTGTGTGACCGACCTCTTCAGCCCTGGCAGAGGACACCAGAAGGAGGGCCAATACGGCCCAGGAGAACCTCAACACAAACATGACTGGAACAGACCTACACACGCACACGTTGCACAGTTGTTGCAGTTGTTAGGCAGAAACATCTTATTATTTATTTTCCTGAAGAGTGACTAATTTGGACATAGGCGTATATTGTAATTAAACATTTTCAAATAATTGCAGTGTAGTAAAAGTACAATATCACCTCTGAGATCCCCCCCCAAAAAATAACAGTTTTACAAGCTTGTAATGGTGTGCTATTCCATTCCTTGTGTATAACAATGCTTAAAACAGCAAAAAGGACTACATTATTGCTTTTTTTTTCTTTTTCTACTAGCTAGACGTTTAATATTGCTTAAGTACAAACATCTTGGATTAAAGATATACTTAACTATGTCACATTGGAATGAATCAGATGTTTACTAGGCGGCTCATTTAAAAGGTTCAGTAAAATGTTGGAGCCTTTCTTTAGATATGAATGAATTGTCATTTACAGTTTTTTTGTGAGGCATATATATATATATATATATATATATATATATATATATATATATATATATATATATATATATATATATATAAACAAGAGAGTTAAAGAGTTCTTACCTTGATGCTTCTAGAAGGAACAGGTGTCTGCTTCACGATCACGCCAACCTTTAAATACTACATCTGCACCTGTGTTGCCATGTTTGCTCATTAAAGGTGCAGATGTGTAGTTGCTTATTTTGACCTTGCTTTCATATACCTACCTGGTCTTGTGTTTGTCTTGCAAAAAGCTGGCAACTCTGACTTGTACTTACATAAACACCTGCAGTGAGGGGAGGACTCACGTTTACTCCCCAAGGACCCCATACCCACACCACCATACAGAGACAGAAGTGTTGATTTGGACAGGACATTTGGGTTTTAGTTTTAGTCTTTTGAATAGTTTTAACTTTACTCACAACACACATCTTATTCCCCTCGAATGTTTTAGTGTTATATACAAACATACTGTTTTAGTCGACTGAATCTACAGTTGATTTAATCGTCTGTAGAGTTTTTCAAGGCCCACAAAATAAAAAATAAAATGTGTTTTGGAAGGCCTTGATGCCATCATAATAAATAGGCGATCTACAAGCTCACAAGTCGTGGCTGCTATTTTCAGCATGCAACCAAGTGTAAAGTGACTTGATCTTGACTTGAAAGTGGCTGGATGTCTTGTCATTATCTAGAATATGTTCGAGTTGGGCCTAAATGGACTAGTTTTTAATCTGGTGACAGAATTTGCAAATTATATATACTTTTTGTTAATTTGCATGTGGTTTCTATGCAGTTGTCAGTGAAAAGTGTAGTCTACAAACATTTTATGTAATAGTATAGCACTGCATGTTAAAAAATGAATGGAGACTATAAGAGAATATAAATAAATAAGATAAAGGAGCAAATAAATTAGAACGAATACTCCCACAGGACCAATGGTTAATGTAAAGGAACCTTAGACCCAGAGCCCATGTTGAAAACCCTAGCCTGGCATTGGCTAGACACAGCGTTATCAGTCTGGCAGGCTAGATGACCCATGCCGCCCCTCTGATGTTCCATGACTCTGGAACTGCATGCATGTTGTCCTTGACGTACGTGTGTGTGTCTGTGTGTGTGTGCGTGCTCACACACGCTGTGTGTCATATGCTGTTGTGCGTGCGTGTGGTACGGCATGTATGTTACACACGGTACACTGCCAAGTTCATGTGTGACACATGGAGGATGAAGTTGGCAGTGAACCAGAGCAGGTGTTATGGTTCTTGTACACATACAGTAACCTATAGGCCTATAGGCTTGTTTGTTTTTCCAGGTGACAGCAAGCAGACTGTCGAACAGCTAGAATTACATTACAGTAGATTTGATAATGCTGCAGTTGACTGATGTGGCATGGGTCTTTCAGTAGGCCTACCTTTATTATGCTCAATGACTGGTTAAATAATTAGTTTGCTTGTAATTTACAGGATCCAACCAAGGCTTATTTTGCCTATTGCTTAGTTAAAGACAAATGTTTTGTTTTTCCTGTGTTCTGTTCTTTTTAAGAAATGATTTATGTTTCCCATCCCACATCCCTGGTCTTATCTTCAGTCTGGTGCTCAAGTGAATTTCACCCACATTTACAGTAGTGATAGTGATAGAAAAATCCCATACACTATGTTTTCCTTAATTTCTTTTTATTTCCATTGGACCATTCTCGCATGTCCAGTCCAGGAATGGGCGGACCAAAGGAGAAGTTCCATCTCCTAAAGAAAAACATGGACAACATATAGCCAGATTTTTTTGACAAAAGTTAAGTTTTTAACAACAAATAAGACAAATTAATGCAAGTAGTAGTAATTATTCGCTACAACACCATGTTCCTGTTTAAATACTTAGACTTAAAACATTACACAACAAACAATGTGCAATCCAAATTCAGCTCATACAAGGGATTAAAATGCAATGCACTCATCTATGTAACAACAGCCATAACAGACTCCTTCAAACCACCCTCAAAGACGATTGCATTTTTTTTTGTATCTCCTACCGATTTTTCCTGTTTCTGTTTTTCCACAAGGTGTAGGCCTATATTTGTACACCTTGGTCTTCTGAATTGAAAATGGTCAATCCTGTTATAATCAAGTCTTTTTTTCTTTTTTTCCCCACGATTTTGCAACCCATTTTTTCACCCAGTGCCAATTCCTAATGTGATCCTGGGCTCTACACACCCTCCACCAACCTGGGGAGGCAGCGGACTGGCCTCATGCTTCCTTCAATGCATGAGGAGTCCAAGCTGCCTTCTTTTCACCTGACAGGGGAAGTTTCCCTGGTTGGACGTAGCGCGTGGAAGGAACACGTTATTCCAACCAGTTCCAGTCCCCTCCATCAGGCGCCCTGGCTGGCCAGGGGGAGGCAGTCTAGAGTCCAGGATTACAGCATGTTTTTGTGAGGGTATCTACCCTAGGGGACACGGGGAGAACATGCAAACTCCACACAGAAAGGCCCTTTCGCCAACCCCGCCTCGGAGGAGCAGACACGCCGCCAGCACCCACAGCAGCACCCCTAGCGGGAATCGAACCCAGGACCTTCTAGCTGTGAGGCGACAGCACTAACCACTGTGCTCCCTGTTATAATCAAGTCTTTTAACATGGTTTTGCAAGTTTTGTATTGACTTGTGCTTTCGTTTGAAATTCTACCTGCTGTGAAATACAAATTTCAAATACAAACCAATAGGGTCACAACAAAGTCTAAGATGTAAGAGTAATTTATACAAAAGAAATACGTCAAAGATTTGGCAGCATATAGCCTCTACTAGTACTGTATGTACAGTATCTGCTGTACATTCTGTTCATTCAGTGTGTACTATATTTTATTTTGCTCTTTGGCACTTTGCAAACTTTGCTTTTGAGATTTGCTTCAGTATTGTATATCCGTAATGAATTTACTCTTAAATGAACTCATATCGTATGATTTTTCGAAAGTTGATGATTTTTCTTTATACAATTGAGCTCCAAGTGCAACAGCAAGGATAATTCTCCTTAACTTGGTTATATGAGAACCATTTGCTCAATATGGTTCAAGTGCAATAGTTTGTTCACTGTGTGATGGTAGTGATGGATTGGGTGCTATTGACCCTAATACCACACATCATGACTATAAAAAAAACATCTGATAGCCAAAGCCAATTGCTTTTTCCAAGTGGTTTTGTTTTCAGATTGTGTAAGACCTTGGGCCTGAGGCTGTTATGTGACACGCTGCCTGTGGATATTCCTCATGCCAGAGGCTGTGAAACTGCCAAAGGCTCATAGTGATGTATCAACGCAATGTAAAAGTTACCTCCTGACCCCTTCAAGGACCACTGGTGGTCCCCGGAACACTGGTTGAAAACCACTACTCCTGTCATGAGGAAGTGGGGAGAAGGACATAGTGTTAAATAATCACTTGAGAAAGATAACTTACTAAAAATGCACACATTCATTCAGAGTTCATTCAGCCTTCTTTCCCCTTTCTCAGTTGTACAATGATGTATTTTATTCCATTCATTCCAGCCTCAGAGCTCTCCATGGAGGAACACTAACACATTATTTATTATGGTGAACTGTCTTTGATTAAACCATAATGCTGGCTGCTTCTCAGCCATTCTTTGCGTATTTGTGAAAAGGAGGCTGACTTGATGATGTTTTCCCTATATGTTCACAACCTCTTATCGTGATTGCACTCTTAGATACAGTCGACACATATTCAATCATTGTATGTGAATGTATGCGCACAAAGAAAGGGATAGTTATCCCCCCCCCCCTCTCTCTCTCTCATTGACAAGCTCTTGTGTGAGGTCCTCGGCTTCAAAATACTACAGATTTTTATTTACGGTGCTTGTCGAACAAGGCCTTAAAGCGAACAAGGCGAGGGAATGCATTTTTCCTAACACGCCCACGCATTCATGTTACAGGCAGATGACTTACACAGAGTTTTGGGTAGAGAAAAATACTTTTAGCCACTCCACTGTGCCCTTTACGGAGCTTGCAGAGAGAAAATCCGAGTTGACTAGATTTGATAAGCCATTTTATCCTTTGGTTGTGCTTGGTTGTACAAGCTATATCTCTGTTTTTATTTACACTTACTAACACAGGTCTATAGTTCTTTATGGGAAATGTAGACTGGTATTTGCATTTATTTTCCACCTTCCACCTTCCACCATTCGTCAACCCTGGCATCACATTAAACCCTGGAGACCCAACCAAGCTTTTAGATCAACTGTCTTTTTTTCAACTCATGTGTGAAAATTGACAACTAAAGTACACAGTGGGGAGGGATTCACTTTTTTCCTTTCTACAAATAAAACCCTGGTTATTGGGGTCGTGCTTGTTGCATACTTGGAACAACACAAGTTGGAGATGCACACCCTTCCCCTTTATGTCCGTGTCCCTTTTATGTTGAGCTCTTGATTGAAGACCTTCCATAGGGTGTCATTGCAGAGGATTGCCTGATACAGGTCTTAACATAGACGTATCACTTCAGAGTTTTACCCAGTATAGTAGGCACTGAGTAGTGAAATGATTGAGCAACACTCAGCCCTCCCTCCGGCAATACCCACCGCTGGAAGGGCAAGGCACTTAACCCCCTACTGCTCCAGAGAGGCTGCTCAGTGGCTGTTGTACTGTATATTTACACTTTACCATAGCATATTTATATATGCTGTATAAAAGATTTATATATACTATATAAAAGATTGGATAGCTCCCAGGTGAGAATGTGTATAACTATATCCATATTTAGAATGCAGGCAGTTGCTGGGAAATAACTTGTTAAACCTTCCCAGTGTGAAAAAAGTAATAATAACAACTAGATCAGCACTTGGTAGGTTGCATACTTGAGTGTTGCGCACAAGTAGGCTGTGGCCTCACGACCGCCGACCATGCACTGCGACCCATTGTGCGCCGATCGCTTAACTTATAATAATGAAAACAACCTACGAAGGCTAAGTGTGCTGGCAGCACCCGCTTTCCAACTTGCATCGTTCCAAGCAGTGGCCAGTGCCCAGTGGGGACACAGACGTAATATTTCACTGGGCAGAGGCTCCAACAAGCACCGCTCTAGTTGGATATAATGACATACCAAATGGTTATGCCGGAATATAATTGTCCTTTAAGTCTGACAGCTTTGGCCACGTCATGGCCTTAATTGTTCAAGATGAAAGTTTGGGTGGTCAGTACATTACGTTCAGCTCGTTCTGCCTTCCCTCTGCTAATTAAGCTTCTCTTTTTGCAGGGAGTCGCCAGTCAGCATGTGATGAGGACGGAGCATACTGGAGCTGTCGGTACAAGGTACGCTATTATAGTCGCACAATTGATTACAGGTTCCGTCCACTCCTCCCCACTGTAGTGCTCCTAAAAGTACATATGTACACTGCACATGTACTGTATATGCAAAGATTACCCACCCACCCTGGCCGCATGACTTTTCAGAGAGCTGGAGAGAGCGAGACTTGCAGGCTTGCAACTGTGTGCTTATTTTATGCAATATGCAGTCTGTGGAATGCTCTCATTTCTCATCTAACGTCATGATTGGTACGATGACAGCCACATCCACTACCGAATACGATTCATGCAATTTGATACATTTGGATGAACTCTCTCTTCAAATGAAATGTATAGCCCTCCAGCATTGCAGACACAGCATATCCAAATCATATAGGTTCTTACCTGGTCTTATTTTATTTATTTAAAAAATGAGGGACAATACAGCTGTTACAGGAGGGTGTCTGTTCTGGGCTGACAGCGATTTATCCATTTCTTTATTTCATTATTATGTTCTCTCTCTATCTCTTCCTCTCTCTCTTTCACTCTCTTTCTCTCTCCTTTATAATGTGTATAGTATAGTATAGCTAGCGTCATTGCTGTTTGCTCAACCATGTCTTTGCTCTTTCACTCTCTTGCTCTCTACACCAGTGGTTTTCACCCTATTTCTTATCTAGGCCCATTATTTGTTCTTAAGCCACAGACCACAATTTGATTTAGCCTTGCAGACCTCAAAACGAAATTGGATAAGATGTTGTCCACAATGCTGCGCCATAATGAACGATAAGCCAGAAACCAGGGTTTCATTTTGCACTCGAGAGTTAATGACCTAATAAGGGTCCATTTGGTTACCCAACTCTCCATAATTTGGACTGTGGTTGAAAATGAGTGCTACTGAAATCCCACTCTCTCTCAGCCTCTCTTTTCCCACTCTGTACCTTCTCACCCCGCTGCACACGAACATACACAGACACACACCTCTCTCTCTTTGAATCAAGCCACCGTTCAGCGCAGTGTGTCTACCACTGTGCATGTTTATAATGAGCAGGAGCCTAGTGGAGCATTCTCTCTTCATGAAAATGTAATTATCTACTCTGTGACCTAAATGAGACTTTACACTGTGCACTTTCTATTAACTTTACACTAAGAGAGAGAGAGAGAGAGACAGAGCGAATGACTGCAGTTGACTATTATTATGATTACTTGCACTTGCTCTGCTCGATAACAATCGTTTGATTGTCGTTGTTGCCGTGTGTGTGTGTGTGTGTGTGTGTGTGTGTGTGTGTGTGTGTGTGTGTGTGTGTGTGTGTGTGTGTGTGTGTGTGTGTGTGTGTGTGTGTGTGTGTGTGTGTGTGTGTGTGTGTGTGTGTGTGTGTGTGTGTGTGTGTGTGTGTGTGTGTGTGTGTGTGTGTGTGTGTGTGCGCGCAACGTGAAACAAGACAGTAGTAAGCATGGACTAATGCAGTAAGCGTTACATTGTAGTGTTACAGACGAGTGTTACAGTGTGACAAGCTCCTGCCCAGTGTTCATACTAAATTGTGACCAGTGGTCACAATGATTTCATGTTGTGTCCATGTGTTTTCTACCCACACAGGGTTAACTAAAGTTGCACCCCATTTGTGAATTCATTAGATTTGAAGGTTTAACACGTGGGGGAATTATTCCTTATCCTGTCATAGCATTCACAGCTGACCAGTTCTGCTGATCAGCTGTTTCGCCATTTTATTTGAAAGTATTTAAAGGCTCAACTATTTTATTTAAATAGGTTTGGTTCAAATCACCACTAATACCCACAGCTTTACCTGTGGCAAGCTCAGTGCCAATCGAGTAGTGATGGGAAGTTGAGAACCATCGTTCATTTCAGTGAACAGGATAATTCAAGGTCGTTCTGACTTTAAAAAGCTCTGCCTGCCTGCAACGACTGAGTCAGCAGAGTCACTCGAGTCAATTCCTTCCTTCGTTGTTCAGTCGTTCATGGTCAACACTGGAACACCACGCCATGTCTCTCTTAGGTTGTTCTCAGATGAGCCTTCCATCATCCAGGTTCTCCTTACAACCAGCCAACTTGGTGCTCTGCGCTCCTGCGTCTTTTTTGAGCACACCAATGTTAGTATGCAAGTCCCTACCTCACTTTTAGACGTTGTTTTGAGCGGCGAACCTGCTGCGTTATATCATTGAAAACATGCCGGCACTCGTAGAAGCATCATCCGAGACCGAGCCTGGCGCAGACATGCCATCTACTAACACACTGTGTAGTCGTGTAGCATGGTATTACAAAAGCAACATTTTAATTACTTTGACTTGGTTGTTGATGTCAGGTTGATTGGTGACTCTTCTTAATATTATTATTATTCAAAACGATTGGATTTAGTTCTAAGAGCAGATTGTGTAGTTTTACTTCCCTTTTTTTGCTGATAGGGACGTAATTATATATTACTTATGAGCCTGAGTAATAAGTAATGTAATAATATTAGTTTTCTAAAGAGGCAGTAAGTAATATATTACTCTCCTAAGTAATATTACCCAACACTTAGATGAACAATGTTTTTTCTTGGCTTGATAAACAAATTAAACTCTTACGTCATCGTCCCTGTCAGTCACCTACAATGAGCTGCCACATTCATTGGCAGTTCATTGGTCTACCTCCCATTCGTCCTGGTCTCATTCAATTACCTTGCGGCACAAACTGGAAATAATCAATGTTTTCCCTGTAGACTAAATGTTTTACTGCTCTTTAATTATTCCCAGACGGGGTGCATGTAACGACAGGTGACAAAAACAACAACATGCACACAGAAACAGAGACATTGATTCAGAGCCACCATGCAGCATCTGCAGTACACTGGGCTGGAACGAACACAAACAAACCTTTTGCTCCAATTATCTCATTCTTTTAGGAGACATGTACACAGAACACACGTACACGTGAACAATAAGACACACGCGCACACACACGCACCGGGGGCGGATGTAACATGTCCCATTTGGGGGGCAAGAGAACATGTTGGAGGTGCAAGAGAAAATAGTATGGGTGCGGCTTCATCGCCCGTGTCGCACCCATACCATTTTCAGTTACAGGACTTTTATTAGTCAAGTAAAGCATCAATAATAACATCAGTTGTTGTTGAAGTTGCAACAGACACGCAGCATGCATAAAGCTAAAGGTCTGACTCAGAGAGTTTTCTGTTTTCAATGATGAAATGCTGTTGGTTTAGTGGTGACACAACTGTAGTTAGTTAGTAGCGGTAGTAGTGTTTCAGATCATTTTAAATATAAGCACTTTAATTTGAAATATCTTGGGTTGTTTTGCATGCCAGCATGTTTGGTGGGGCAGACTGGGCATTTAGGGGGGCATTGCCCCCCCCCATGCCCATGCCTAGATCCGCCCCTGACACGCACATTGCATGTGCCTGGGATTGAAAGAGAGATGGGGAGAGTGAAAGAGTGCTCAGCACTCCATCAAACACTAAACCTGCCCACCAATCTTCCGCCTTGCAGGTACAAAAAAAGAAGGAAAGAAAAAGAAAGAAAGAGAAAAAAAACAACAACCTGCAAGCAATTAGGAGCAGCTTACGGAGGCCAAAATCTCTACTGTGCTGGCACTGGGTGAGCTTCAGCACCCAGCACAGATGGGAACTCTTAGGCCCACGCACGCAAACACACATAATTGAGGCAGAAACATGCGCCCTGCAAAGAGAAACATTGCGGTGGTGTTGTGCTGACTTCCCAACCACTGTTGTTATTTAACTGATTGTTTCATGCTCCACCACACACATACGGGCAGATAGGGGCCTTAGTCACATATCCGCAATTAGGCCGAAGAAGTTTTAGTAACGCGTGCGTGTCTGTGAATATCAGCGCTTTTGTAACACATTGAGGGTCTGAAAAAGCATATAAGAAGATGAATTGCATGCATTTTATGTGCTTCAAATTTGACATAGGGCATATTTAGAAATGATGTGACACACGTTCCTGCAGCGGGTAGTAGTATGAGGCAGACTTTCTCCACAGGGAGTTATAGGTAGTTACGCATGCGCATGCACACCCACATGCGCTGCAGACACACACACACACACACACACACACACAAACAGAAAGCGGAATATGCAAAAAAAGATTGGTTTCCCCCATGGCTTCCCACACAGTTTGTGTATATGCGCCTCTCGTAAAAGCGCATACAAATACCAGCCGCCTCCTGCATATATGTGCGCATGGAGCACAATAACACCACCCTCCTTTTCAGACCTATATAGCTCTCTTGAAAATGCTCTTAAAATGCATTATTCACACACCTTCCCAGCAACACATTATACTGTGTATTATTTAACCCGGCGAAGACCTGCAAGCACATCTGTGTTGTAAACTTTATAGCTGTCGAGAAATAGCTGCTATTCATGAAAACGTGGCACAAACCTTTTGAATATATTCATGCACAGGAACTATTTACTTCTGGTGGTGCTGAGATGGGGGGCTGTGGCCAGATATATAATAACGTTATAAGTTGCCTAAGCGAACGCTGTTCGCTGCCCTTATATGGAGTTCTCCACATATGGGTCAGGCATGCTCTGGCATTTCTGCCGGACTCACGTAGTGACTCATGTTGCTCACTGTGTTTTAGGGGCGGGATGATTCACTTCACCTCATGATACGATACCTTATCGATATTTAGGGTTCTGAATCGATTTATATTGCAATTCTTAGTTATGCTGCGATTTGATTTGATTTCTTTTACTAGATCAAGGGGGATTACACCCATTTTCAAGATTTTTTTCTGAGTGCGTAAAAATGGAACCAAATGGACCCGTCAGTGTCCATTTGGTTCCATTTGTACACCCTCAGAAAAAAGGTCCTAAAAGAAAAATAAGTCACTCAGTCTTTCTGACATGAACAAATTAATGAATAGGACCTAGATAAATATCACAAAAAATATTTTAAACCTGGCGAATCGATATTGATATCATGGCATTAAGAATTGCGATATATTGGTATATCGATTTTTTTTCTCACCCCTACTGTGTTTGCAATAATAATAATCCATACTATAATTAAGGAAATGTCTGTCTGAATGTCTGAAACGAACTCCTCACTGGCTGCACCAATTGCTATGATTTTTCACACAGTCATTGACCATAACATTAGGAAGAGACTGACGAAGCCCTTTTTTCAAATTAACAAATTGCTGATTAATAATGAATTTATTGGTGCATTAAATTCCTCCATTCACTTAACATTGGCAATCCCCTTTTCGGGCACAGGGGGCAATGCAAATAGCAAAACACACGCACACACACACACACACACACACGCACGCATACGCACACGCGCGCACACGCACGCACGCCCACGTGCACACACACACACACACACACACACACACACACACACACACACACACACACACACACACACACACACACACACACACACACACACACACACACACACACACACACACACACTTTATGACTGGCCATTGCAGTGTCTGTGCAAAAGTGTGCATTAAAGCAATCCTTCATCAAAATACTTGCTAATATCTTTGGTGACATCACATCATTTGGTGTTCATATATTCACAACGGGTAAGGCCCTAGTAATAATAATAATGATCCTGGGGCTACTTGACATAAAAAAGATTGAGCACCACTGACACCCCCCCCCCCTCCCGAAAACCTGTTGGGACTCCGACATTTAGTAGAATTTGGTGTAAATGGTTTAAACTCTGACTCGGCAGGAGGCTCCATGGCGCTGTGTTGTGAGCCTCACCTCAGCCATGTGAGTCAGAGCTGCAGGCAACGCCCCACCGTCAGCCTATCTCTGTCTGTGTGCCGTACTGACACGCAGCTCTCATATCTGCAGCCCAAACCGCTTCCTGCAGTCAAACTGTGTGTGTGTGTGTGTGTGTGTGTGTGTGTGTGTGTGTGTGTGTGTTTGTGCGTGTGCGTGTGCGTGTGCGTGTGCGCGCGTGCGCTCATCACTGTGGCACCGACAGCCAGGCAGCACTAGCTCATTGCAAACAGCATAGTGCCTGCTGCCGGCTGCTGATAGTGGGGCTCTTTTCTTTGTATTTTATTTATGGGCTGATCCCCAACACGGCAGTGGGAATGGCTTGAAGGCTGTAGATGTCTAGTCCAACAGAGATGACTGTATGTGAGCCTCATGCGGACCGGGACAGAGCGTCACGCAGGCAGGGCTCTCTCTGGGGACCCCCGTCGTGCTCCGCAGGTCACAGCCAAAGTCCATTCAGCCCCTGGACCTGCATACAGAATCTTCCCTCGCCAACACAAACCGCAGAGCAGCACACCAACCATCCATATCAAAAATGTCCCAATACAAAGGGCTTTATAGGCTTGAGAAAACGTATTCATTTGCCAAAGCGAAGACATGGAACGCTACAGAAAATCTGTCAGTATCTCCAGTAAATCATAACCTGCCCTGTTCAAATTGTGATTACCGTATTTTCCGCACTATAAGGCGCACCGGATTATAAGGCGCACCTTTTAGACCTGTTTTCATATATAAGGCGCACCTGATTATAAGGCGCAGAGAATAGAAGCTACTACAGTTAACAGAATAGAAGCTGCTGCAGTCGAATGATCCATATATAAGGCGCACTGGATTATAAGGCGCAGTGTGGATTTTTGAGAAAATTAAAGGCTTTTAGGTGCGCCTTATAGTCCGGAAAATACGGTAGTTACAATTCCGAAAAGGCAAACAAATACAAATTGCAACATTCCAAAGAGAGAGAGAGAGAGAGAGAGAGGGATTACTTTGTGGCATGTTGCTGTAAGCAGGCACGCAGTGGTGGTGGAGGGGGGGGTTATGCATCCATCTTCAACCGCTTATCCAGAGTCGGGTCACGGGGGCAACAGCTCCACCAGAGCGCTCGGGAGATAAGAATCTCTGGTGGAGCAACATTAGCGCCTTCCTCCTGGGGGATATTCTGGAGATGGGTCAAAGCCAGAGATTTGATGTAATCCTTCCATCTGGTCCTTGGTCTACCCCGTGGGGGTCTCCTCCCAGTGGGACATGCATCAAAGACCTCCCTATAGGGAGATGCTCAAGAGCTAAGCTGGCTCCTTTCCAGGCGAAGCAGCAGTTTTATGAGGTGGGGTCCGGTGATGATCCTCCCCACAATTAAGCAGAAAAAAAAGTAATGATCAGGCAGCAACAGTTAGCAATGTTTTACCTTGACATCTGTGTAATTTTGCTCATAGGTGTGGGGGATGGGGTATCCCCCCGTCTCAACACAAAAGTGGGGGTGAAATCCCCAAAAGTGGAGGGACATCCCCAATTATAAATCCCTACTTATATAATTTATATTTGCAACCTTGATTGTAAGCTGCCAGATCCATTTCAGCTGTTTTTGAAAGCTGTTTGAAAATGCACAGACATTTTTTCAACATGGAAATGGCTGTTTCAAAAACTGCCTGTAACAACTGTGATCGTTGTTACAGGCCTAACGATACAGAAACGTGCTGCAGTGTGTCTGATGCGGCCACTGCACAGGGTTGGTGCAGTAATTCATCGGCCACAGCGCACTGATCCCAGATCAGAATGCATTAGGGCTTATATACCGCAGGTACGAGGAGGACCATCACATGACTCTCTCTCTGACATTCCTTTCTAGCATCCTCCCACCCCATTCCCTTTAAGCTGAATGAGAGAGAGAGAGAGAGCAGTGTTGCCAACTTTTCGCATTTGTCGCTATATATTTAGCTTTTTTCCAGTGCCCCCCTAGCGCCAAAATTAGTGAAAAAATCCTGGCGGAAAATGTAGTGCTTTTTTTGCTAGTGAGTTGGGGCGAAATTGTTTGACAACCGTGCCAGAGATAAAACCCTCATTTTATCCTCCTATGATAGAGTCCTCCTTCCTTCCTAGAAAGGACCATTGGTAACCAATGGGACCCTTATAGATCTGTAACTCTTGAGATCGTGAAATGGACCCTTACGGGTCCATTTGGTTTCATTTTATGCTCTCAAGAGTTAAGTTACATCTGAATTACCCAATTTTCAAGAATCTACACATTTAGAAATGTAGAAGAATTGCTTTTTTGACCAACACTTTTTGACCAGACTAAACTCAACATCTAGTGGTGGTCCTTTGTGGCTAAAATGCAGAATAAATAGTCCTAGTATAAAAGTGGTTGAAAACCACTGCTCTAGTGCATCCTAGTGCATTTTGGAAGTGCCACTAGTGCATTTTGGATTTTGGCAGTTGGCAACACTGAGAGAGAGACGGAGAGAGAGAGATCGACAGGGTCAGTGGAGGGAGCAGCAGGGAGGAGAAAGTGAGATTGTGATGTGCGTTGTGGGAAAAAAAACAGGAGAGGTGGCAGCTCTGAGAGAAAGAGAGAGAAAGAGACAGATAAACGTGAAGTTGATGCACAGTGGCACACAGCTGATGGGGAAAACCAGGACGGGGTGATGTGCAGAGAGAGAGAGAGAGAGAGAGAGAGAGAGAGAGAGAGATGTGGACGAGGGGGGTGTCAGACAGACAGATAGCCAGAAAGACAGACTGGAGAAAGAGACACAGAGAGAGAGAGAGAGGGAGAAAACGAGGCAGAGATCTCTATACAATGTCTGATAATGCAAGTCAGCCACCCCTTACACTGCATTTGTGGACCCAATAGGGTCTATTCCTAGCCCCATCTGCCCATCTGGGTTAAATCGACACTCCACGGCTTTTGCAGTGTTATTGTGCCTGGAAGGTGATCGCAGGAGGAGGAGGACATGAGAAGAAAGAGGCTGTCAGCAGGAGGAAAGTGGAGGTTGGGGATGGAGAGCGAGAGAGAGAGAGGGAGGGAGAAATAGGGAAGGTAAAGGGGTCTGGGATTATAATTAGGATGAAATAAGGGCCATGAGCCACATCGTGGCAGATCAAGAATTAGTTCACACGCAGAGTGAGAGAGGGACACGGGGCGGATGTTACATTTCCCAATTGGGGGGCAGAAGAAAATGGTAAGGGGGCGGCCTCATCGCCCGTGGCGCGAAGCGCCACGGGTGATGAGGCCGCCGCACCCATACCATTTTCGGTTACAGGACTCAAGTAAAGCATCAATAATAACATCAGTTGTTGCAACAGACACGCAGCATGCATAAAGCTAAAGGTCTGACTCAGAGAGTTTTCTGTTTTCAATGATGAAATGCTGTTGGTTTAGTGGTGCGGCTGGTGCCACAACTGTAGTTAGTTAGCAGTAGTAGTGCCTCAAATCATTTTAAATACAAGCACTTTAATTTGAAATACAGTATCTTGGGTTGTTTTTCATGCCATCGTGTTCAGTGGGGCAGTCTGGGCATTTAGGGGGACATTGCCCCCCTAAATGCCCATGCCTAGATCCGCCCCTGGAGAGGCAGCGAGTAGAGGTGAGCGCGCGGCGCCACAGGAGAACGCTACAGAAGCAGCCATCGAGTACATAAAGAAACTGCTGACGAGCGTCCGATGGGATGGAGAAAGGGGGGAAAAAAGAAACGAGACAAAGGGAAGACGCATTTTCAGAACACAGTTTTTAGTGCAGTACGTGTGCACTAAACAGGACACAGTATATACGGTGCCATTACTACCGTTACCACTGTATACGAACAGTGGGCACACATTCTCCAGGGTGATATTTGCAGCCGCGGTCTTAATTGCAAGCGCTACACGAGTGGTACATCAATTTCAGCTTTATGTGTTATTAAATCAGACATAAAAGGAGCCGCCGTTAACGTTTCATTTTAGCTGAGCAAATAACCTGGTCTGTAATATTATTTTACAAGATTCCTGCACAAACGACGTATTCAATAATTAACAAAACGCATGCAGCGTTATTACTGTAGCTAATAGGCGATGCTCATGCAGCTAATTAGCGGTTGGAGTGTCACTCCTCACGGGACCGGTAGCCTAAATAATAATGATTACGTTCACAGAACTTCACGCGCACTGTTTGTGAGAGTGAGTTATCATATCCGAGTGCTGCTGATTGGGCATAATTATGCACTGCGAGGGGGGAGGGGAGGGGGAGCCGCCTCATCCCGTGCATGTGTGCACTTCACTGGGCATTGCACGACCTACGCCGATATGTAAAGCGCAATGCCCAGTGAAGTGCACGTAATCATGGTAAGAGGCGAAAACCGTATATAATATGCTTCTCGCTGTTATAATATCTTCTCTCGCTGTCGTGCAATCTGGCTGTCTTCTTTGTCTCCGGTACATGTGCATACATATTGTGCAGCGTGACATTTTATGTTGAATGTGTTAGTGGTAGATATGACTGCATTCCAAGGACGTATTTTGACACGTGTGTGTGCGTGCGTGCGTGCGTGCGTGCGTGCATGCATGTGTGTGTGTGTGGCACAAACTATGTAAAGTGCCTTGATGAAGGCCCTATATAAATGCATGTACTACAGAGAAGCGTAGATCTGGAAATATCATGAAACATTGAACACAACGACTAACTACAGTTAGTCTGAAGTGGGAATAACATGAAATATTTTTATTTTTTGTCTGTTTTTGGTGCTCCCACGTGGGTTTTTTGTCCCCACAAATAACCCATTTTGACGGTGTCAAATAGGTGCTTTAATGGAAATTGCTCACAGGAACAGCTCATCTGATTTTGGCCTAATGATGCTGTCATCAATGCGCTCTACTTTTATAATTCCTCCACTTTATCTCCAAGTTTGCATTTCTGCTTTGTTTACAATACCCATCATTGTTTTTCCAATTTGGCATGGAATGGAAACAAGCCTGGTTTTATCTAGCATCAGTATTATAATGACTCAAATGTGAAATATTCTGCATATCAGCGGCCCAAGACATTGAGCTACTGCAGCTAAACTGCTTTCAAAGTCCAGAGAGAAATGGCAAGACTGGTTATATCAGAGTGGAGCTTGAGTCTCAGACAATATAAGGAAGCTTGAGGGACATCCATTTTTGGAATGTATGTTATTTGCACAGAATTAGAGGGGTCGCTGTAGTACAGAGTCAACTCTTAAGCATTGTTGCACACGCACGCTGCACATTTGTGTCCCTTCCAAATGCTCTCCCTAAATAACAACATACTGTACTTGTCAACCAATGTGAAAAATATTTATTGATTATGTTGCTTGGCTTGCTTGCATGATCCACGTGGAAATGGCTGATTTCTGGTCTAGTAGTAGTAGTAGCAGTTTGTGAATAACCCCTCTCTATTCATGATATAAAAAATAAACAAACAAAAAGCAACTACTTGTAGCAGCAGCTACAACTGTGGACATCTTATGTCTGACCACAGTCACCACGACAAACCTCTTTGCCCACACAATTGCTGATCTACACTATGGCATACTATATCAATACTATAATTAAGGAGTTGTCTGTCTGAATGTCTGAATGTCTGAAGCGAGCATAACTCATCACTGGCTGCACCGATCACTATGATTTTTCACACACAGTCATTGATCATAACATTAGGAAGAGACTGATGAAGCCCTTTTTTCAAATTAACAAATTGTTGATTTATAATGAATTTATTGGTGAATTAAATTTCCCCATTCGCTTAACATTGGCAATTCCCTTTTCGGCCATAGGGGGCAATGCAAATACCAAAACACACACACACACACACACACACACACACACACACACACACACACACACACACACACACACACACACACACACTCTTTATGACTGGCCATTGCAGTGTCTGTGCGTGTGCATTAAAGCAATCCTTCATCAAATCCTTCATCACATAATGTGATGAAGGATTCACATTACCCACACAGTGAGTACATCATTTGGTGTTCATATATTCACAACGGGTAAGGCCCTATGTAGTAACAAACACCGACGTGATGAACATGACCTTTGAGAAATTCACGAACCGTTAAAGCCATGCTAGGGCGGATATGGGGTTAATGATGAAGGCTAAGTGTCAGCTGTAAGAGATGAGAACTGGTATATAGCTCCCTCTGGGA
This sequence comes from Benthosema pterotum, assembly GCA_039105355.1. Lineage (NCBI taxonomy): Eukaryota > Metazoa > Chordata > Actinopteri > Myctophiformes > Myctophidae > Benthosema > Benthosema pterotum. Next base: position 24,027,679 of record CM076977.1, read on the forward strand.
GCTAAACGATAATGACTATGATATTTACAATCATTACAGTTGATCTAAAACCTGAAATCAAGTTGACATTTCAGCTGTCATGTGGTTATTACATGGTAATGATGGCAAATTAGCAGAAGTAATCTGCTGTGATACCTACATTTCCAGACCCATACAGTCTTATGATTCCCAACTCAGTATTCATTTAATCTGGAGTGTTAATGTAAGCAACCTGACGCTTATTTTATTTCAATTCATTATTCAGACTGAAAGCCCTCCTCACAGCCAGATTGTCTGGAATGGGTGTTAGGCTACATACATGGTTCATACAATCTTAGAATACTAAGATTGCAAGTAAGTTACATACAGTTGCAATTTACCGCATTGGACATGTTTGACATTTGATGCTGTTGATTGAACGTGGCTGATCAGCTGCTGTGGTCACCTGAATCACCGGGATTTTTAAAAATTGTATAGCGATTCAGGGCTACAGCGAGTCTAGTTTAAGAAGCCACCCTGTTTAGATAAATAACACACCATTGAGTTAGATGAACAATGAGGATTGTCACAGAGTTGTAATCACTGCATTCGATGCCACTGTACTCCACCTCTGTTTGCTGTTTCTGTAAGATCTTAATGACCTTGCTAGCAATTTCAGCTTGGTGGGGACATTGCCTCTGGCGATCAATGTGTTGGATGATATTTTTTATTTTTCTTCCCTTTTTGTAACAACCAAAAACTGCTATGGGGGAGGCAATGTGTTTCTCATGAAAGATGTTATCCCTTTCTGCTAGAGCCCACTTGAAAATCTTGAAGGTCTTTGTGGCCAGTGGTAAAAACTAAAATCAATGGGTTAAGTACATTTTACTTAAGAAAGAAAGGTTTGAGAGTCACTTCTAAAACCGTGAAATAATCTTGCGTCGATTTGGGGGTCCTTGACATGAAAGTTTGAGAACCGATGTGTTACCAGATGGCAGACCCATCCCTTTTGACGAGGTTTGGAGGGCCTAGTCTGGTCTCAAGCTTGCCATTTTGAACATTCTTCTCCTGCTCAGACTTTTCCCAGCTGGCCTGGGGATTTCATGGGCCAAGAAACAAGAGCTCATAAAAACTGTGTCGGCTTGTAACATTTATGAAATGTGCAATGCCAGAAAACAAGGAAAAGTGGTCAAACCAAATCACTTTGTTACTTCAGAGCCTGCTTCTGGCTACCAACTCTGAATCTGAACAGGACCAGAAGATTTAATTTGTTCGCGCATGCCTGAACAACAGAAAAACTTAATTGATTAATTCAGGAAAGGAGTCCAAATTAGATACGGCTGATGAATGAGAAACAATTTCATATCATATCAAAGCAGTCAAAACTGGGCCTATTAGAATAGGTTTTTGCTTGAAATCACCTTTTTTGTTTTCTCCTCTAAAAAACCTGAATGAAAGCATGTGTAGTTCACATGCATCAGCACTGAACACATACATAGACAATGACCTTCACGTCTGCCCCTGCCCCTCCCTTGGGAACTCCCTCCCATGCAGCTCCCACTCCTTTGCCCTGCTCAAATGCTCCCACACAAAACCCACCTTTTCACCCCAATCTAATACCAATCGTCTCTTTTTTAATTTGAGTGTTTTCTGTGCTTTGTTTTAGCCTTCTAATTTCACTTCTTCTATCCTCAGCCAATCAAAAGACTCTTCTCAGTAACCATGGCAACCATGTATAGGCTAGCGATGGAACCCTTTTCGCTTGACAAACATTTTTAACACACACACACGCACACGCACGCACGCACGCACACACACACCAAAGGACCAGTGGTTCTCAGCCTTGGACCACACCAGCCTTTCTTTCTTCAAAGCACTGGTGGCCGTGTGTATTTTCAGAGTGTGCTCATTTTGATCAATGAGCTTATAGGATCCCACGCCATACTCCCACAGACAACACCTGAAGGAGAGGCGGTGAGGTGATGATGTTGCCAAAACAATAAAGAAACCAATCAATCAGTTTGATCAATCAATCAGTCATTTTTTTCCCTTTCTTTTTTCAACCCTTTCATTTTAAAGTGCCCGTCAGAAATATCTCATTAAAAGCACCACGCTTGACCGTCGCGCTGTAGCCAATACCTTGATGGGATTTAAAGCGCACAGTGCAGGGTTAGAATACACATGAGTTGTGTGCTGGGGCAATGGGACATTAGTATCTGTCACACTCACCACACACACACACACACACACACACACACACACAGATGCATTCACATTCAGCGCACACGCTGTGAGCAAGAAATCCTCACTGAGAGGAGAGGTGCCTTGAGACCCCCATATGAGTCACTGTTTGTGCTGGAGCGCGTTGGTTGGTAGTCACACAGGAGCAAAAAGAGCAATAACTTGGATGGAAAATAGCGTTTTCTAATGCCAACAAAGCTCCTATAAATTGATTCACTGCATGCAAGGGCAGGCGTTGGCATACGCTGACATGCAACGGGACATATCGGACCACTGCAAAGGATGCTATACGGCATAAAATGGTTTTGTTGGAATCTGGAATGGTTGTTGTGGTTTGAGGTGTTAAGACTAGTAGATGTGTAGCAGAGTGGCCTCATCCTGATGTCCTCAAAAGACCATAGGGAATGGTCTAGTGCAGGGGTTTTCAACTGGTGGTCCGGGGACCACCAGTGGTCCCTGAGAGGATTTCACGTGGTCCTCGGCTAACTGATGGACAGTTGTTAAGCTAATGGACCCTTATAGATATGTAACTCTTGAGAGTGTTACACTCTGAAGAGTTAAATTATATTTAAACTTGTGAATTACTTACTTTTTTTACTTAATTTTACACAATTAGAAAATGGAGAATAATGTAGAATAATTATATAGTTATTTTGACCAAAGTCTTGCCAGTTCATCTCTCCTAAATTGTGGACAAAAACTTGAAAACCCTTGCTTTAGGGTTCGAGAGACTAACTCAACATCAAATGGTGATCTGTGGCTAAAATGAAGAATAAATAGTGGGCCCTGGTATGAAAAAGGTTGAAACCCCCTGGTCTCGTGGTTAGATAGTAGACATTCACCAGGGAGCCCCCGAGTTTGAATCCCAGGCAACAAAAATGCAATAAAGTACTCTACATGAAACAAGAAAGTATGCAGTACCCTGTGCAGTACACAGGGCCTCCCAGGGCAGTGCAATCATAGCTGCAGTGTCACATTAAGCACTTTACACCTCAGCATTAATGAGCTACAGCTGGTCTGTAGTGCGGACCAACAGCACTCTGTACTTTTGTCTATACCGTACATGCGTTGGCCACATACATCAGCTCTGTAGTTCCCCAGCCAGTGGAACGTCATCCCCCACGCACCCCCCTCTCCCCCCTCTCACGCTACGTGGCCTAAAAGCAATTAAACAACCCATCGCTGCCTTTAATTCCAATATCCATTCGTCATTATTAAAGCCCCCTGCTCCGCGGCTGTTATTATTGTCCTGCGCCGCCCAGGGGCGCTTGATATCGGAAAGGACTCATTATTCTGTGGCTGCACATTAAGCAATTACAAAATTGCTCTTGTTCCGTGAACCCCCTCCCCCGCCTGGCCTGGCCCAGCCTGGCCCGTCCTACCCCAAACCAAGCCCCAGCCAGGCTACACCATTAGCTTTTATTGTTGTTTATTATCGTCATTGCTGTTGGGGAAAACCCTGCATGTCCGTATTTCCGTCATTTTACAGTCCTGCTTTTTCGTAACACAACCGCTGAGATAAATATATAGTGAAAATTGCAGATTTGCCAAGGTCACAACACCATTTTTACTATTTCTGGCTAAAAATTGCATGGGCATGGGCAGTGCATGTGCACTGTGTATGCAGGGCCCACAGTACGCGTATGCCTCACACATAGAAATACAAACATAATTACGAGCTTGTACATACACACGCACATACGCACACACCCACACATGCATGTACTGATGACCGTTCTGTATGAGAGAATATGATGCCTGGCTAGTTGGCCTCTCTACTCAGTCGAATAATACAGAAAAGGGTAAAATCAAATTCCATTTGATTGTTTTTGCTGAGGTGAGGTTATTACAACACATACAGTGCACACAGCAGTGTAGTATTGATATAATTCCATTACAACAGCGGAATAGTCATCCACTGACTACGCATATTGATTGATTCATCAATGTTGTTATTATTATAATAATATATTATATATTATTATTATTAAGGTCTGTTGGCTTTATTAGGTATTTAAACTGTCTGGACCCCATTTAAACTTGCATATTGCAACCTAACTTCCTATGTTTCATTCTCACCCACTTTTTCCTGTTATAAAACATTAATTCAAGTTCACACTAAGCTTAATAATTGATTAGCAGTTCACTTAAGGGTAACCCAGATACTGCTAACTGATGGACAGTTGGTAACCTAATGGACCCTTATAGATCTGTAACTCTTGAGAGTGTTAAAATCATTTTACACCCAGGAGTTAAATTATATTTAAACTTCTGAATTACTCAATTATCTGAATTACTCAAGAATCTACACAATTAGAAAATGTAGAATAATTGTTGTTTTGACCAACGTTTTGCCAGTTTATCTCACCTAAATTGTGAACTTGAAAACCCTTGCTTTAGGGTTCAAGAGACTAAATTCAACATCAAACAGTGGTCCATGGCTTAAATGAAGAATAAATAGTGGGCCCTGGTATGAAAAAGGTTGATACTGCTTCTTGTTCTGCCGTTACCTTGACGTTTATGCCTCCATGGTAACAGAGGGATTAGAGTAGCAGTTGGTCGTGGCTGTGCTGCTGGCCTGTGTCACTTGAAGCAGTGGAACTCTTTCTGGGACCACATGTCACACATTTACACAGGTGTCACTCATTACATCTGACACACTTATATTTAGCATGAAAGCTCAGCGTTGGTAAAGAAATCTCTGAATGGTGCTTTGATGTACAAACGTGTCACTCATTATTTCTTTTTCCCCCTGTCTGCCTGAGCTTTCTCACCTGATTAGTCTATACCGGTGGCCCTCAAAGTGCTTGAAGGATTTCCAGGGGGTCCTCAGACCCCAGCTAAATGATATTTTGGAACCAAATGGACACACATGGGTCTGTAACTCTCCATTTGGTTGGTCATTTGTACACTCTGAATTCATTTAACATTTACTTTACTATTTATCATATAAAGCGGAGTGTCAGAGATAGAAATAACATTAAATAGGGGTCCATAGATAAACCTGGGGATCCTTTAAAATAAACATTAAAAGCCAGATTTTCACTCACTTTCCTGGTTTCTGAATTCAACCACCTTCCTATACTCGACTAGAACATTTTATATACAATATAGGCTACTGACTTTTGATATACTGTGATCCTTCACTCCCTACACCCCCCCACCATCTCTCTCTGGTGCAGTTCATAAATGATGCGGTTTGATCAGTGCATTCGTGTTCATATTTTATCTGCAGCCGCTACTCATATCGCACAGCCTATACATGTAGCTTGACTGTACACTGCGCACACACACACACACACACACGGTCACACGCTCACGCACGGACACACACACGCACACACGCACACACACACACACACACACACACACACACACACACACACACACACACACACACACACACACACACACACACACACACACACACACACACACACACACACACACACACACACACACACACACACACACACACACACACACACACACACACACACAGTATGCTCGCACACTCACTGTCATCACTGTCTCTGCCCTTTTATTCTTTTTCCAATGCTGCAAGATGCTGTACAACTGTGGATATGGACCAGTGTCCATGTACACTTTGGCTACCACTATGACATCATTACTGAAATCCAGCCGTTGGAACGGCCAGCACTCCTCAAGTGCTGCATGGAAAACCGAACTAATCTTTAGGTGTGAGGGTTATGCATTATACTGCATGTAGTGTTCTGCAGCGGAAGACTCAAGTGCTGGTGAAGGACCATTAGGGGGTCTGTGATATAGTAATAGGTCCTAAACCCCTGAAAGCCTTTTAACTCACCTACTGCCAAGGACCAGTTTCTGTTTATTCAGTGAGATCTCGGCACAGACCACCGTTTGGTAGGGATGCCACGGTATGAGATTTTCCAGTATGTTACGGTTACGGTATAGGAATCTTATAGACCAGGGGTTTTCAACCTTTTTCATACCAGGGCCCACTATTTATTCAGAATTTGAGCCATGGACCACCATTTGAGGACATTTTAGCCCCCCCAGACCCCAAAACTAAAGATTTCTTTCATCTTCTAGTTGTGTAGACTTGGGCTAATTCAGATGATGAATATTTTAACTCTTGAGAGTGTAAAAATGGAACCAAATGGACCCGCAAGGGTCCATTTGGTTTCCTGTTGAAAACCCCTGCTATAGAGAGGAACAGAAACGCCCCTAATGGGTGTAGACATTTTTGCAATAGGAGAGAATGAGACTTTTTCAACAGCGATAGTCCAGCTCTCCACTATGGTTCAATTTGCCCCAGACCCAGAGCAGGAGGTTCTATGGCGTGCCATAATTCCGCTCTATGCCTCAGTATTTAACAGCATTAAGAATTTTTTTTAAAATGGACCTATAATCTGGTTGTCTTTCAGTAACACATTAACTTAAAGGTAGAGAACAACTATTTAGTCTCCTTCAGCTGTGTGAAAATAAAAATAACGAAAATAAACATTTTGACATTGTCTGCGAGTGTTTAGTGTTGTGCTGGTGTTGAAGCCTCTGTGCACTGTATTAAAATACCGTAGGTTTGAAAATCGCATGGTGGCACCATGGCTTTCAGTATTGCTGTAATATACTGTAAGTACAGTAAACCGTGGCATGCCTACTTTGTGGTTTGCTCTTCATTGTTATATAGGCGATGTTTGTATAGCGGTGGTTGGTCAGGTTTCGTTTGTGAGTTTCAGAGTAAACACATCCAGATGGGCAGCGACTGGTGCGCCTAGTGTTGTCGCGGACGTGACTTGTTATGTTTTCTTGTGTACTCTGTATTTGGTTATTGGTTATTTTATATTTTAGTATGCACCACAGGGCAGGTCCAGTGCAAGGAGGCTTATTAAACCAAAACCAAACACAAGGATACTGCACCAGAAACTATGAATTACACAGTGAGCCAACAAACACTGCAACTATTTTTATGAAGGAACAAGAAACTGAAAACAAAAGGGCATATAAATGGCCAAGGACTAACTAGACACAGGTGAACAACTGACAAATCAACACAGGAATTGGCTGGGAACACTCACAAGAAACCGTAGACTGAACCGTAGACTGAAGAAAACTAGACTGAATCACAAAATAGACAAGACAGGTGCAAAGCTACAGGGGAAGATAGGAATAAAGCAATACTACAAAATACACAATAAAGGTACCAAGTGCAAGAACAGCAATAACTGGAAAACAATGATACAAGATCACAGGGAAACGGTATAAAGAAACATACCAAAATGCAAAATAACCATTGTTGTATAAAGGTCAATAACTATTGACCTATTGGTTCTTTAATACATCGAATGGATGCAACCTGGGACGTGTCTTCAGTGATGTATCCCAAGCTCATTGGGGTTTCGGGTCTCTCGAACATCATACCCCTCACTCAGGTGACCCAGCCGGGGTTCATGACGCCCCGACTCACGTCCCAGTAGCTACCCCTGATCAGTCCCACAAGGGAAAGGCCAAGGCCGTCCAATCCACCGCCCCTGAAATACTCCGCCGAAACTGGGAGGTTCTGATGCGTGGAGGGACTAGGCTCTGTGGTTTGACACCTGTCCGTGCCTCTCCTACGTCTCACCAGGCCCAATCCTGCTCTCACCAGGAGGCACAGGACCTGTGCGTTGCACCAGACTCCCAGCACCGGACATGGAAGAGACTCCATGAGCGGTGGACAAACGGCCCTCCTAAAGGACTAACCAAGGGTTTTTGGGCGTCTTCCTCACGGACGACGCAGGCTGGGGCGCTAGCCCATACTGCTAACCCGGGTGCCGTCTACATTCCGGCTGCCACCCGTCTCTCCGGTGGTCACCAAGTCTTTCCCTGGTTGTCACGTAGTCTATTCCTATGAGTCACTATAAATAGAACTATTGAACTATTAACGGAAGGTGCTACAATCATATTTTTTTTAAATTGAAGGTAGCATTTGTGGTGTAAATATTGCATAATATTTTCATAACATAAATATTGCATAACATTTTCTCTGGGCCTGCGGGAAAAAATGTTCAAATTCAGTAGCGTGAGATTCGGGAAAAACAGAACAAACAGACCAAAAAAAAAAGAAAAACTTCTAGCAGTCAATGTGTGGAAAAAAAAAACTTAAAGGGACACTTCACTCCTTCTTCCAAAAATATATGTTAAGGTTTTGATCTTAATGTGTGTAATATGTGGTTTTAAAGACAACTACAATCTAACATAACTCAAACCACTTATTCCTCACATAATGGAACAGAAAGTGAAACTGCATTAACACATATAAAGGGTTAAGTGTGTACATTTAGCCCTTAAGTGTGTGTACATCTGTCGGCCCGCTATTTAGTACTATGTTTAAGCCCCTTTTTTTCAAAGGTACTGAAGAGGTTATTGTATTTAAAGGATATTCATGGTAAATAACCTTATAGTACAACACTTTATGATTATTTATAGAACCGTTTAAATAAACATGAGGGCAATGAAATACCCCCCCCCCCACACACACACATACACACAGTTACAGTGATGCATGGATGTATCCATTAATGAGTTGGTGTGCCTCTAGGATGTGCAGCTTGGTTATTTATTTATTGAAAACATTACAGAAACATTATTCGCTACAATAATCCTGCAAGGACCACCGGCTGTGTGCGTGTGCTTGTGCGCGCGCGTCCTGGGAATTTCATGAAATAGACGTCCTTGGCCATGAGAGCGTTCGTCAATTTGAAAAATGGTAATGGACATAATTGTAAAAGTTGTCACTTTATTAATCCCAAAGTGATCTACAATCTCACAACACGTGATCGTAGATCAGCAAAGTTAAGAACATTCTACAGCAAAGAATAAATCAGGCTCCATTGAGGGAGAGGCCTGCGTTTTGTCTTGCCGACGTGTTAATGTTGGTATGTTTTCGTAGCCTGCGCACAGTGCTACTACATGCAACAACACAAGCTATTGGAAGCTACTTTTTGGTGGTGTTTAATCACTGTTTAAAGAAAAGTGGTGTACCCTGCATTTTTTCTTCTTCTTTACTAATTATGTTAAATTATATTGTATGATAATACGTATGTGTGTTGTCATGATTTGTCACAGGTGGTTTGTCCGCAGCGTAATCGTCTTCATAGAAAACATTTATGAAAAGTATGTGAGGAAAATGAAGGGGGAAATCACTTCTGGGCCACGGGCAACATCATAAAAGGGGCGGGACTGCTCAGCTCTCTAGCGATGACGTCAGGGAAGGAGAGTTTTCTACCTCCGGTCATATATGAGGCAGGATTCCAGATAAAGGGAAGATATAGTAACTTCATTGTCAGCTCTGTAGCAGCGGCCGCCAAACTGTGTTCTTTTCTGGATCGGACTAGTGGAGAATCACAGGGAATGTTAATAAAGAAAGTGTTGGACCGCTACAAACATTATTTATGATTTTTCTTTAGCTGGATCTTTGCCTGGAAGGCTCTATATGGAATTCTGACTCACACACACTGTTGGATGAAGTGAACTGTGAGGGAGTGACATTCACGCCTGCCTCAGAATGTACTTGTTTTTTGCAGTAACGTGTGTGTGTGTGTGTGCGCGTGCGTGCATGTCGGCGACTGAGCACGAGCATGTGCTGCCAGGCATACTTTGCCTCATACTTCCAATTAGCCCCTCCGTCAACACGCGCACACGCAAGTCATTAATTCCAATGATCATAATTGACGTGCATCATTTAGAAACACAGAGGGAGTTTGTGCTGAAACAGTGGCGTAACACCGGTCGTATTATTCATGCACGACACGACATCCCCACGTTCTGCGGGGCTGCATTCCACAGGTTATGGCGGGAGAGTCATGCAACATTAATAGCCTGACATGACTTTGATAGAGGGCAATCAGCTGCTGGGATCAGAAGAACCATTCCTCAGGGGCTTTGTTTGTTCACCACCAGCCCCCCCAAACCCATTGTGACCGTGTGTTTTTTTTCCAAAGCCACATTAACATTCAGGAGAGAGAGAGAGGAAGAGAGGGAGACCTGTGCGCGACTTTGGACATGTTTGTTTCGTGTTTCCTGGGGGAAGTGAGGGCCTGATGAGAACGTGCTCATAGTGCACACACACACACACACACACACACACACACACACACACACACACACACAGTCATTCATTCATTCATTATTCATACTGTGATTGATGATCAGAATATTTGATTCCCCCCAAGTCCATGCTGACTATGTGACTGATGACGACATTGGAAATGGAGTGCTGTTGGAGCCATGTTGTGTGTGTGTGTGTATGTTGTGTTGTATTAAGTTTACCGCATCTGTCTCATTGTGTGTAGGTTAAACTAAAGTGTGGATATATTGACAAAGGCTCCATTTAAGATCCAGCATGGATGGGAGCTGCCACCACATGCAGATTGGGATCTGAATTGTTTAAATAATAATCCATACAAGTCACATGTAATACGTTTTTTTAATAGCGACTTAAGCCACATTCAGGTGGTTTAAATTCTGATTTCAAGAGATCTGGGTCTGAATGCAGCAATCCGATCTAAATTGAATTCCATGTGACTTACAGTATAATTGTTTGAATCGGATTTGACTGAATGTGACCACAGTCCAAATGATGTCTCTACTGCACTCCACTGTGTGTAATATGCTGTGCCAGAGTGGGAGTGCTACTGTATAAGTGTTAGGTCTTTATATTCTATTGGATTGCTCTCAAAGGATGCTACCTTTGAGACTCTTGGAGTTCCAGGTTTTCCCCAACGTTAAACATAATGACACTTTTCAATTTCAAAGAGCAAACCAATTTAAGAGCAATCAGCCGCTTCCGTTAGAAGCAGGAAAAGCTCTGTCCTTCCTTTTAAAGAGAGCCTTATACAAATGAATGGCTGCACTATGGTTCACACTGAAGCATAGTACAGTACATGGAATGACTACTGACAAGAAGCTCTTGTACAGTTGCCAGCGTTCTTTTGTTGGTTCACTCAGTGTTTATGGATGTCCTCAAGATCCAGTTGGTACATGACATTAACTTCTGTATCTTAGCTTCTGTTGGGTAGCTTGAGTGTGGGTTTTTATACCAATCAGACTACTATACTTATGAAGCTGGTAGTACTTACTACGTCACTGGTAAGGTTGCCAGGAGACCGATACCAGGCTTAAGCTCTTTGCACACCAAAGGGGTTTACAGTTTTAGCGTTAACTGCAGTGTGATATACCTTTTTGCATGAATCGCTTGTTGTCCCAAGCAATTCAAGGCATGTAAGTCAATGGACCATAACACACCAAACTGACAAGACTGTTTTAGTGTTATCTCTCTTCCTTGGAACCAAGGAGTTTAAGGTTTTTAAATTTTATTATTGTGACAATCATGGCTTCCATTTTTGCCAGTTTCTATTGGCTTGGATTACCCATCGACGATGTCACTGGACGAGTTTCTGAACTTTAAGGACTGAGGACCTTTAAAGTAGAACATTTGAGTACTCTTCCAACCAGTGATTTTGGTGTGCAACCCCCACACACCACTTAGGCCCTAAGCATAATACTTCATAGAAAGTAGAACCATATAAGCAGTTGCATCTTGTTGTTACAAATCCATGGAACCCATCTTCATTTTGTGGACTTTTCTAGCCGACAGCCGCCATCAGTCAGAAATACCACTGCTAGTCAGATGGTGCCGGACAAGAGAACCAACTTTGAGAAAATGTGTAGTGTGGTATGATGGCAGATCAGGGGAAAATATCTAAATCTGTGGGATTTAGCCAGGTCGCTGCCAAGCCTTATAAGTGGGAGCCAGGAACAGTATTTCATCCAGTAAAGCACTTGAAGGTTTTACTAAAATGAAAGCGTAGTTTGTTTCCTTGATAACAAAAAGCTATCAAAACAGGACAGCGTGGCCCGGCTGGCGTGTTCCAGCTCCTCTTTATGTGGCCGTCTGCTGCAGCTACTGAACAAACAACAACACGGCTCTGCATCCAGCATACAAATCCTCGTATAGGCTCTCTCTTTCTGCACGCCGGGGGAGTTTACAATGAGCCAAAGAGAGAGGAAATAAGGCCACTGCTGGGACTAAAGAAAATGACTGTATGCTAGATTTCTCTGAGGGATAATTTCAACTAAAAATATAAGATGATTAAAAAAATGAAAAGCTCTGATTTTAAGATGCCACAGAGCTAAAGACTGTAACTGAATACTGTGCTTTAAAAAAACAACAACAAAGATGCAGATTAAAAAAGTTTTTGTCTCTCATCATGAAGGGATGCCGTCTTGATAAGAAATAGTTTCATTGCCTCAGAAACTGGTATGCGTGCATATAGAGATGAAAAGGAGAACGTTATGATGGTTGGTTTCAGCTGCATAAATGGAAGTAGCGGCTAAAGTCTTATTCCCACGGGTGGCGTTATGGCACCAGGCATGTTATCAGGTCCGTATGGCGGCAGATGGCTGTGTGGGTGCCTGGGAGACGCATATGTAGGTACTGTAGCTCTCTAGCGATGACTGGCGACTGGCAGCTACTGCTGGAGCTGCTGGCAGCTAAATCAAACTGCCAATCATAGATGGCACCATCAAAGACATGTCCCAACTCCTAAGCCAAAATGAGTCCCATCTGAATTCCATCAAGGGTGTCAATATATCCACTCTCAGAGGTACACACCGAACCCAACCAAACATACAATGACTTGTGCTTTTGGGGCCACTCTTTCTCTTCTCCACTAGTTTCTTATTTGTGGAAGTAATTGTCTTACTGTTATTAAACACAGCTCAGTTTTTATTTCATTTTTGTGTAATTTTTGTCATGGGGAAAAGGCAATCGACAAGCATTTACTGTCAACATTTTAGTCAACAAATTCATTTTAGGTAGTTGGTGCAACCCAGTCTTAGGAAGATAAGGTAAGAGAATAACATTTATGAAAGTATATGAAGACCTTTCACATATGGATCTTTATGAAGAAGTGAAATATGACCACCTTTCAGATATGGATGTTTTTTGTGGCACCACCAAGGAAGTGTGCTAATGTAGATATGTACCTACTTAAAATACTGCTGGTAGCAGGCAAAAAGGCAATAACCAAAAGGTGGCTGGATAGAAATCCACCCACGAAGAGAGAGTGGTCAGCCATTGTACAGAACATATATGAAATGGAGAAACTCACTTTTTCAATCAGGATATTTACAGATAAGTTTTACAAATACTGGCTGAAATGGATGATACATGAGAAAATTGATATGTCAACGTTCTAATATCCCTGTCTCTTTTCCTGTATTCACTTACTGTCAGACTTCCTATTTCTAGCTCTTCTATATAAGGAGTGTGTGTGTGTGTGTGCGCGCGTGCGTGTGCGTGTGTGTGTGTGTGTGTGTGTGCGCGTGTGCACATGACCTGTAGATTGTACAGACTGAAACCATGTCATATTTCTAAATGAAGAACGTCTTGTTTTGTAGCCATGATGTGCGGGCTCCATCAATCCTCTGCTGAAGTTTCTTTACCTAAGCACAATGTGGTCCACTCTTACAGTAACACCTCCCATAGGAGGTATGAAAACAGTGTGCCAACTAAGTTATAGGATGACTTGTATGAGAATATTTATGCTGTCAGTAACCACAGGGTGTTGAGTTGACATGTATTTCTTGGCACTAATAATGTTGGAACATACAATATGATTATGTATCAGTATGAAAACGATATCTGCTGTAGGCTTCTGTTCTGACCTTAAAAACGTACTATTAAAATCTATAGACTGATTTATATGTTGTCGCATGACGCGTTGCTCAGCGAAAATAGTGAAATCAGTGTTTTCTTTGGGCTGGCCATGCTATGATAGGCTATATGAAGGAGTATAAATTGAGCATAAGTCAGTGAATGGCAGCGTGGAAGTGAACTTGCAACTGTGGAATGCTGAACTCCAGGTGTGTGTGTGTGTGTGCGTGTGTGCGTGTGCGTGTGCGTGTGCGCGTGTGTACGCGTGCGTGTGTGTGTGTGTGTACGCGTGCGTGTGTGTGTGTGTGTGTACGCGTGTGTGTGTGTGTACGCGTGCGTGTGTGTGTACGCGTGCATGAGGAGAGTCATTAACTCACACAGCGAGACCTTCAATTTGGCTAAAGGTGTTTTTCTCTTTATTAGTTTCACTGGCTTCACAAATCATGTAGTAGCCGTAGACTCATTATGGATGGTTGTGGGACGTCTTGGTCAGCCAAGAGGGTCATTTTAAAAACACATCATAAATTCAGTCCTATTTTTGGAAATGATTAGACTGCCGTCGGGTTACAAAAAGGACACCCTTTCTGACCCTGAACATATGGTATGCGCTCCTCTCTCCTTCCCCACTTCAACCTCACCCTAAAAAATAAAAATGTTTCAAGGCTCAGTTTCTTGTTGAGGGAGCAGCTTGTATAGTATACTGTATCTGAAGTGGGTGGCGCATGCTTTCTCATCCAGAATTCTTAACAGTTTCGCTGCGCAAACTGATGAAACTGGCTTTTTGTATATTGTCTACCCGCCATTTGGTAAATGTTTATTACACTTAGTGCCGCCTGGCACCTACCTGCCGTCTCCTGTGCCAAACTTAAAGAACACGCCAATTGATTGATTCCATTCTTTAATCCATCTTTTGATCGAGTGTGTTGTTAACCATTTCGTAGAGATCTGGGGCCCTATTTTGATTGTCCTAAAATATCAGGTCTTCTGACTTAAGTTACAACTTGGAGGTCTGGCCGAACAGCTTTGCCACACCTCAAAGTTTGACTTAAGTCATAAGATATGATACATAAGACATGACACAATTAAAATAGGGCCCCTGCTTTTTCAAAATAAGGTTTTCGACTGTGAAAGCCGTGGCATAGACACACATATTTAATTCATGTGTTGACGGTTAACAGATACTGACATCGTAACAAGGATGAATCTTCATGCTACCGTGACTGGAAATCGATGCATCACTGGCTTGCAAAGATTTCTGGGAAACAGAGGCCAATGCGAGTCAACAGAGATGCAAAGCTGCATCCACCTGGCTCTGCTCTGTGTTGTTGTGGTTAAGCTTAGCTCTGGTGGAATATCTTTCCACCGGGACGGGACCATTTTCAGCCAGATTTTCATTATATTACAACGCCTTCTGTCAGTGTAAACATCGGCACTGAAAGGGAGTAATTTATTTATAATGCAGCATATGTGTTAATGAACATTGGAGTGTGTTTTGTAAAGAAATCTTTCTCCATAACAATGATACCTGCAAATATCATTATTTAGGGGGAAATTTATAGGACAGTGACATTGACTCCCAAAACCAGAATCCGTATTATCATTATTGACCTCAGCTCTCCCCCAGTCGCTCGCATTAACAATGAACCCAGTATGACAGCATATCAAAAGACTGGCCCAGCTGGCTAGAGACTAGCACACAGATCCGCTGGGTCTGTCTTTCTATGTTATCTCTCCACTGACATGAAAATCCTGTTTGCCCTTCATATCTTAGAGACCAATA
The DNA here is from genome assembly GCA_039105355.1 of Benthosema pterotum. Lineage (NCBI taxonomy): Eukaryota > Metazoa > Chordata > Actinopteri > Myctophiformes > Myctophidae > Benthosema > Benthosema pterotum. The sequence continues at coordinate 24,043,338 of CM076977.1, forward strand.
CATGTGCAGTTGTTCGCGCGCGCACACACACACATACACACACACACACACACACACACACACACACACACACACACACACACACACGCATGGGGGGTAAGGATACTTGAGCTGTAGGCCGTCATGTATTTGAATCTTCTTGGAAGTCTACTATCTGAAGGAATAGATGGGTGGAAGAACTGTGCTGTTACCTACTGGCCGGCCTGGGTGGATGTAACATGTCCCATTTGGGGGGGCAAGAGAACCAGTTGGAGGGGCAAGAGAAAATGGTATGGGGATGGCTTCATCGCCCGTGGCGCGAAGCGTCACGGGCGATGAAGCCGCACCCATACCATTTTCGGTTACAGGACTTTTAGTAGTCAAGTAAAGCATCAATAATAGCATCAGTCGTTGTTGAAGTTGCAACAGACACGCAGCATGCATAAAGCTAAAGGTCTGAAATGCTGTTGGTTTGATGCTGCCAAAATTGTAGTTAGTAGCAGTAGTAATGTTTCAAATCATTTTAAATATAAGCACTTTATTTTGAAATATATTGGGTTGTTTTGCATGGCATCGTGTTTGCGGGGGACAGACTGGGTATTTAGGGGGGCATTTCCCCCCCATGCCCATGCCTAGATCCGCCCCTGCTGGCCGGAGAGAATGCAGCAAGACCATGCCGTTTTCACTAGAGAGAGAGAGAGTGAAACATGGACTACTGATTTTGCGGCACAGCCAATGGGGACTGTGTGCCTGCGAAGCAGCCCTCGTTATGGTGTGAAATGAATTACATTTTGCAGGCCACATGCATTTGCCGGTGTCAGCTCCTATAGACGGCATGAACTCACACACGATATGCTCGCAATCACAGTGGTATACTTACTGGGGGTATGGATGGAATACATTAAATATTCACACACAACACACACACATGTGCACAAACACACGCACACGCAGAGCCCAGAAGGACCCTCCAGTTGATACCATTATGTATGCATTCACTGCTTTAGAAACTGCTTAAAGGGGAACTCCACCCATTTTCAACATTCTAATATGTCATTAGTATACCCTAGAGGTGCTGGGTGGACATGAAAAAAGTTCCCCCATTATGTGTTTCCAAGAAATGGAGGTCTGAAGAAAACCACTAACATGGTGAAACATCTTGATGACATCATCAAGATGTATTTTCACCATGTTAATGGATTTCTTTAGACGCATCTTTTTTCTGAGAGCGTTCAAATGGAACCAAATGAACCCTAACGGGTTCATTTGGTTCCATTTGTACACTCTCAGAAAAATGTTGAAAATGGGTGGAGTTCCCCTTTAAGAAACACATGGACATGGAGTACCCAAACCCCTGTGATATTTTGTGTTTTTAATCTTATTTTGCCCTGTAAAGCACTTGATGTTGCGCTTCATAACATGAAATGCTACAGTATATAAATAAAGTGTATCATTGTTATTACATGCCTAAATCACACCCATGTGAAGTGAGTGGTGTAACTCCGTGTGTGGGTCCACAGGTGGTCCCTGAGACTTCCACAGGACCCACAGGAACATACAGCATGTGAGGCCAGGCATTATCGCAGTGTCGCTGTTAGGCTTGGGTACCGTGAGCGATACCGATACTGGTATCGATTGGGACATAGCGGTACCTAGTGGGATCGATTCACTTCAAAATGAACGGTGCCTCGTTTCGATACTTTATACTGTCATTCTGTGCCGACGCACTTCAAAGAGCGAGCAGAAGGACTGACGCTGACAAGATAAAACAGCTGTCCTGGTTGACTAATTACAAAGACCGCGTGGTTTTTGTTGACTAAACTAGCCAAACATTTAGTGCTTTGCAAAAACTTCCACTCTGCATGGAAATGTTCTGCTGATCAGAAATGCATGAATGCATCATCCCCTCCGTATGTATGTGTGTGTGTGTATGTATGTGTGTGCGCGCGCGCCCAACTCCGTTCGCCGCGCGCAGAGAGAGAGAGAGAGAGAGAGAGAGAGAGAGAGAGAGAGAGAGAGAGAGAGAGAGAGAGAGAGGGGGGGGGGAGGGAGAGAGAGACGGAGAGAGAGAGAGAGGGGGGGGGGAGGGAGGGAGAGAGAGACGGAGAGACACACATACACACACTAGCTCTGTCCACGCCTCCTACCTGATGTCGTAATGCCTAGTCCTCTCTTGTCCAATCGTGGCTTTTAAAAGTAATTTCCTCAAAAAAGTGACAAATCCTAAGCATATTCTCCATGGATGTAGGCAGGAAGTCCAATTAAATCCTCATGCAACGATTAAATGCTATCATTGTGAACTGAACTTTTCTTTCCCCATTTCACTGTGCGCAGTCTATGGCCCCTCCCCCCTCTATCTTCCCTGCTGCGTGCCATAGCCAGTGTTGCCAACTTCCAAAATCCAAAATGCACTAGTGGCACTTGCAGAAAGCACTAGAATGCGCTAGAGCAGTGGTTTTCAATCATTTTCATAGCGGGCCCACTGTTTATTCTGCAGTTTAGCCACAGAGGATCACCGGAGGTCTGGGAAAAAATGTAAATATAGAGACAAATGCGCCAAGTTGGCAACAGTGGCCATAGCATAAGGTAACTAATTTTTCCTTGTAGAAACAATTTACCAACCATCAGTATTATCTAATATTTTTATTGCTAATAAGTGATTAAAAGGCTAGTTAGATATTCATTATTCATAATAAATAAAAATGTTCAAACTGAGATAGGCCTACTGTATTTTAAGATAATATCAGTCACCATAAAGATAGTCATCATACATTATATAATTTAAGATATGATTCAAGCAAACCATTGCTATGATGTGTAAAATATATAATACATAATTTAAAAAGTATCGAAATAGGTACCGTTTCTGGTATCGTATCGATTCCCAGGTATCGAGTATCGTATCGTATCGATTCAAAGGTGAAAGGTACCCATCCCTAGTCGCTGTGCGTGTGCTCGTCTCGTGCACACGCCCGTGTTAGATTTTTGACCTTGATTCTAGTGAGCTTTTTTTCCACGCTACGCGTCTCGTCGGTCGGGACCGAGTGGCGCGGTGGAACCGCTGTGATGTTGCGGGTTTATCACTCCCCGTGCTGACGGCAGAGACTACAGCAAAGAGGGACCCTTGAGGTTTTTTTTTTTTTAAGACCGCCCGTTCTGACTCACAGTTAATTAAATACTGTGTGTCTGATGTGTCTAAGTTTCTGTCCGTAAATATTAACTTAATATTAACTGTTAGACTTTGTTCTTGTGGGTGGAAGTCCACAGACCCCTGGGGACCACCACACAGTGTTACATCACTCACTTCACACGGGCGTGTTTAAAGGTAGGGGAAGTGATTTCACTTTTGTCAGATATCACCCATTTTTTTCTGTTAAAATGCTCTATTATAAGGTGCGCAGTCCATATATGGAGTTTCCCCCTCCCCCACGTTAGCAGAGGAGCTAATAAAAGTTCCCCAGGTGGAGGGTGAATTCTCCTCCAATCAGGATCGAGCAGCAGGTTCACATAGTGTAGCTACTCTTGGGCGCTCCTAGTGCACCAGGCTGGTACTACACCATGAATTTCAAATCACTTACCCTATACCTTTAATGTTACAATGTATTTTATATTCATTAACCCACTGGTTTATTTGCATCTTCTAGAAATGGGAACATCACTCGACAGCATCTTTGGACATTTGCTTCTTGAATGAGTCAAAAACAGTTTCTCTGCGCACGCGCGCGCGCGCGCACACACACACACACACACACACAGGTTTTTCAATCTCCTGCATGGTCTGGTGTGTGTCACTTTCTGTTCCCTCTCTCTGAACAACGTGTGCATGACTGACACCCATCTGTGGTTCTGTTCTGTTCTGCTACACTCTGCACCAGTTCTACACTCTGCCACATGGTCTGGTGTGACACGCACACACACACACACACGCGCACACGCACGCACACGCACAGGCGCACACACACACACACACACACACAGGCGCACACAAAGTGTGCAGTACTATCCGTGCCGGATGGATTTGCATAATGAATAGTCTCCCGGATGTACAGTCTATATTGATTCATGGCTTAGAGCAATGGTTCTAAATCTATTCTATGTCAAAAAAGGAATAAACGTGTTTTTTTTTTTTTTCGGGGGGCGAGGCTGTGATCACCAAATTGAAAATATAGGGACCGTCATAGAAACTGTACTGAAAATAGGCGTTCATGTTTCGCTTTGTGAGCTTGTAGATATGCTATTTTTTTATATAAACCTGTGCTTACTGCATGTGTTTTTTATTTTTATAGGCATTTTAATGCTGTATAATTAACACATTTTGCTGCCTCGAACGTGGATGTCCCTAAAACCCACCTGCATAGAAAATGACACGTTTTTTTTTTCACAGTCAATTGACTTGCATTGACTTTTGATAGGAATTGCTTTGATTTGATCAAAGAGATGCAATCACCATCACCAATAGCAGCATAAAAAGGCAATCTGAATAATAAAGTTTACCATTGTAATAATACAAAGAAGAGGCAGAACGTGGTATGAACTCCCCGTCCTCCCAAACACAAAGAGGCGCTCAGTTAGTGAAGTGTAAATCTCTGCCAGGAGGCGCTGGTTGTTACAGTAAGCAGATGTCTGCATTAACAGCATGACGCCTCTCTCACCCAGTGAAATGTATACTCCTTTACATGTACAGATGATCAACTATGAGGCAACGGTTGCATGGCTTCTGGCTGAAGGAACGCAAGAGTGAATTGCCTTAGTGGATTCTCTAGGTCCCATTTGCAGAACAGTCAGAATGTTCTCTTGGCTATTATTTGCTCTTGCAGTCTCTTAGACAGATATCCCATATACCAGTGGTTTTCAACCTTTTTGATAACAGGGACCACTATTTATTCAGCATTTGAGCCACAGACCACCATTTGAGGACATTTTAGCCCCACAGACCCCAAAACTAAAGATTTATTTTGCTTTTGTCCACAATTCCAGGCTGGATTTGGGAAACAAAACAACATACAGATCAAAATGACCATTAATCCTATAGTTATGTAGGCTAATTAAGATCATGAATATTTTAACTCTTGAGAGTGTAAAAATGAAACTGGTTTCATTTTGACTTTCTCAAGAGTTAAATCTGGTTAACCAGCTTAGCTGGGGACCTCCTGGAACCCTCTCAGGGACCACTGGTGGTTCCCGGACCACCTATTGAAAACCCCTGCCATATACCATAGGCTGAAGCGATGGCGAGTTTATAAATTCACAAAAATAACAATGTGGGGAAAAATCTATACATCCATGTTTATGTTGTAGCAGCAGTGAACAAAATAATTATAGCTACAGATACAAAAAATGATGTTTATGTTGATGAAAAAAGATGTTGTAGGCTAGTTTATTGCTAAAAAGCATGGTCAAAACATTGGATTGCGCCATGTCTGTCCATACGTCCATCCGTGCACACTCGTGAGTGTCCGTCTATGATCCGCTAATCTTTGGTCCCATTGGCTTGATCCCAGTGAAACTGCACAGTAAAATATCACCTTTTCTCCATAATCCCCCCTACTATAGAGTGTGTTGAGCAAAAAAGGCATTCCTCCTGAGAAAACCACCAAAACCTAAAATTTGGAGCAGCTTTCCTGGAATGGAAGGCAAACGGGGTGAAGAGGCTGTTTTTTATTATTGTTGCAAAACACTTATTTTTGACAGGACTTCTCCATCAGCGAGCGGTGAGCTTTTCACTCTTGTTACTGAAAAAGAAAAGTGCTCAGTGCTCATATAGAAGCTGCTCAGCCATGCCACAGTAAGAGATGGAGAGAAAACGACATGCCTGCCACTTATTTCCTCCTGTGTCACCATGTGGCTGCAATGCTCAATGAAGGAGCTGATTAAGGACACCTCATCTTGCGTGAAATGTTATACCTTTAGGCCCACATGTAATGAGGTATAGGAGCGAGAGCATCACCATGGAGATCTTCTACAGTCTGTCTGTAGATCTCAGCCTGCGTCCGATTAGACTTCATGCTGATTTACTATAATGACATCTCTCTGGTATAGCACTGAAAGACACATAGGTTCCTATTCTTGGCAGTGCCTTATTTTAAATTGTTCAATCGACACGTAAGCGTGTAGAACTGCTTCAAACATGTTCTTAAAAATGTATATATTTTTTATATATATTGGGTGAAAGTGTGAATCGATTCATACTATTATTGTAGCATTCTATAGTATTATTTACCTTGTGGTCTGTCTGTCTGTCTCTCTCTCTCTCTCTCTCTCTCTCTCTCTCTCTCTCTCTCTCTCTCTCTCTCTCTCTCTCTCTCTCTCTCTCTCTCTCTCTCTCTCTCATTGTGTGCATATCTTCTGTGTGACCATGTGTCTGCAAGTGTTGTCAGCCAATCATTCCAGCACTTCACCAAGCCATTATCTCCCACCCACTGTCCCTCTCTGTCATAGCAGGTGTGAGGGGATTGATCATGCTTCCCCTTCCTGATGTATTTAAGCACTTGGGGAGCAATTGACAAAAATAGCAGATCTGCAAGCCGACAATGTGGCACTTTGTGAGCTAGTACATAGGATATTGTTGGCCAACAAGTCCCACTATTTATTCAGCATTTGAGCCACGGACCGCATTATCCTCTCGGGGGTATTTTGTTATTTTTGGTTGATTTTGTCCACAATGTAGTGATAACTTTCAATGAGTTAAGTACAATTTCTCGTAGTGTAAGGGTCCACTTCATCATTTATCTGGGGAATACCTGGAACGCTCCTTAGGACCAATGGTGGTCCCTGGACCATTGTTTGAAAACCACTGTTCTAGAGGGTTTTAAGTGGTTAAGATTGGATTCAAATAGGAAGACTTCACATCCTACAACATTATAATGTCATGCCTCAAAATAGATATGCCGTGTTGGGAAAGTGGTTATAATGGAACCTCTTAGGCCAGAAAAAAAACAGACAATCCTAATGAATTCATTGTTATCTATATGCTAACTGTAGTTTCCCAAGAGAAGAAAAGGGAAAGAGGTGCATGCAATGCATTTTATATGGCCTCATATTGCTCTCTAAAAAACCCTGTATGGTTACGAGACGACCGCCAATAAGTGCTTTGTGTATGTGAACTGGAGAAGGCTCTCCATTCAATGAAGTCTCTCAGGAGCATCGGAGAAGCCAGCTGTGTAATTGCACCTCATTTCCTTTCTTCAGGGAATCGGGGGTTTTATCCATAAATCAGCATCCCTTTCTCCTGAGGCTTCTTCTCTTGGTGCAATGGAAAATAAAATAGAATACTAGGACAATAACCTGCAGGTTCATAACTTAGACTCATGCACAAAGACATGCTGCATGACAGTGCAAGGATGTTTGTTTCACTATGAGAAGCAGGGGCGGATGTAACATTTCCCAATTGGGGCGGCAGGAGAAAATGGTATGGGGGCGCGAAGCGTCACGGGCGCCCCCCATGCCTAGACCCCCCCCCCCATGCCCATGCCTAGATCCGCCCCTGATGAGAAGCGGGGTTAACAGACCCTCATGACTTTGGCCTGCACAAATACAGCCTATTGGTCTAAGAGAGTATGTTGTGCCCTGTGCTGTCACATATTCCTGACAGCAGAATTACACACGAGAGAGAGAGAGAGAGAGAGAGCTGCAGGGCACAGCATCTCTCGTGGAGGCGAATTTGAGTAACATCCAGGTAGCTTGGAAGCAAAACAGTGATTTTGTGAGCAGCACCTGGCTATGTGCCATGTTTATGTGTAAAACACACACCGCAGGGCATGTGGCCTCATTTGCTCCTTTTAAATCCAAAGAAAGAGGCAGAGTTTCATTACTCAATCATACGTGGCACATTGCATGGGATTTCCCTAATTTAGGACCTTAGAGTGGGGCCCATTGGATCGCTACCTAGTAGCTGGAATGATGCAAGTTGGAAATGATTGCCCCAGTCTGTTACTTTTACTGTGTGTGTGTACTGACTGCGTGTAGAGGGAAAGTATAGATGTCTTGCATGTGGCATACAAGGAATTAAGTACTTGAGTACCCAGTTACTTTCACCACTGCCAAATCGAGTGGACCAGCACCATATACTGTAGATCCTACTACAAATGCTGTAGCAGCTATTTCCCAAAATGCCATGTGGTATAAAATGTTTAAGAATTATTCACAACAGGAATGAGTAAAAAATATATACCTACTGACTGTACATACAGTACTGTACATCTGCTTGTTGTGTTGGTGTATCTGTTTATTTTGTTGGGCCAATTAATATGGAATATGCTGGATGACTGTGCTGAGCACAGTCACTGGAGTGTATCTACCCTGGGATGTTGCATCACTATAGTTTCTTTTTTTATATAACTGAAACTGAATGTCTGAAATATTCAAGAACCCTGAGGTTCACCTGTCACGTCTGCCTCCTCCCTAAAGCTCCCACTGGCTCACTGTTGCAAAAGCACTGAACCTGAGATGGAGTGTGAGAGATTGTTTCTTTCCCCGAGGCTTTACAATCCACCAACGTGCGCTGACCAAGTAGGTGCCAGGCTGTCAGGATTGAGCTACAAAAAAGTCCCTTCTGGCTTAGAACAACAAGAAGAAAAACACCCCAAAACTACTGCCCAAGTCCACTGCTAAACTACACAGGCTTCATCACAGCTACAGCACAGTGGCACCTTGCCAGATCCTCACAGGTACTACAGACAACCTCGCAGAAACATTAAACACAGCAATCTCCAACCCGGCTCTCTTACTCTGAGAATACAGCTTACGTTACAGTATGTTACCGCACTTCTCCCGCTCCCTCCATGGGCTCCAGAGCGCACAGTGGTGTCGCTGCGAATCCAAAACAACTCTGATGCTAGCATTCAGAGCAAACAAAAACCTCCTGGGCGCAAGGATCATTCGATGCAGGGAGGGAAGCTGGAACTACCCTCGCTAAAAACAACTGAACAACACTCCACACTCCCCAAACTCTTCTCCCTTTTTGTCCCAAAACTATGGAATGTACTTCCCATCCCAACCAGAACTGCCTGACTCACTCCTCAATCCAATTACAATCTAATCCAGTAGAGATCAAATATATGAAATATCAGTCTTGCCTGGTGATTTCATGAGTCACTACGGGGACTGACAGATGGCTGGATGGAGCGAAGGACAGCGAGACAGAACCATTTCTACTGTATATTTTCACAATATCCTCGTGGCTAAACTAAACAAGGCATGCATTATAGATGTGCAGTACCTCCTAACTTCCTCTCTAAACCCAATGCACGTTGGTGCCCTATAGCTGTCCCATGCTGATAATGATATTACTAAATTATTGATGATCAGCACTCACTTGTACTGTATGGCTCCTAGGAGAGGAGTCTCTTCCGTTTAGTAGGATTTAAGGCCAGAATCTGGTAACATTTCCACTGCTAGTACTTTCTGGGGTGACAAGTTCTGCTGTCAATGAACATGCTCCAAAGCCTGGAGCACTTCTTAGCAAACCCTAACTGCTGTGGCATTGTGCCAGCCATCCATCTGTGTATTTAAACCATCCCACGGTGTGCTAATCAGATATGTTGGTGGATCAGTCGCTTTAGTTTGAACCATTTACCAAATAGTACTTGCAATGTCAATGATTTACGCAACATTTAGCCGCTCAATGCTCCCTTTTATGTAATTCTGTTTGTTCAATAAGGCAGTAATATCCTAAATAGTTTCTGGAGAAAAAAGCTATGCATTTCCAGTTCCCACTATGGTACAATCTGGACTGGAAGTTCTTTCTGTGCCTGGCTAAGACGGACAGCTTGTGCTTAAAAATCTGCCAACCTTAATACTATAGGTGGAGAAAACTCTGTATACCTTCTCCTCTCTCACCTACGGCAACTCCCTGAGTGCTAATAGTGTTCTAATGGCTAGTGTAGGAGGCTGTCATGGGACAGTACACCCTCACCAAGGGTGTAAAAAATGTATATGTCCAGCCTGTAGGTGCTTGTTAAAACAAACTTTCCATGGTTTCCCATGGTTTTCGCTGCTCACATTCTGAGCCAGTTCCATTACACATAGCTCAGCACATGCTGAACAGGCCAATCTGGAAACCCATCAATAAAGATACACAATCTGTGGGCGCTCAGATTACAGTATATTCCGTATTCTAAAATATTAATTCAACTGCTGCCTTAAATTTTCTCACTTTTTGAAGTGTGTGGAAAAATTCATAAGATACACACTGCTGGTACAGATGTAGAATACATCTGCATGCAATTATTAAGAGAAACTACAGGTATGTGAATGTAAATGCTTTACAGCATAATTTTATCACAGAAGCTAAATCGACTGGCATCTAGAAGAGGAAAAAAAAGATCAAACCAATAAATCCTTATAATTGCCACTATGCATCATTGAAGATATTGAGACTGCAGCCATCTTGCCAGCAAGTTGCCAACTAGGTGCAACTTGTAACCCATTGACGGCCCATTCACCCCCCCCCCCCCAAAAAAAAAAAATGACCCCCCAAAAGATTGTATTAAACTCAACAGTAGCTGTGCAAAAAGCATGAATTATACTATTTCTGCAAATGTTTGTTTTCATTAAAAAATCCAATGTCAACTTGTTATGAACTACTTCCTTTGGGAGCCACTGCTTTATTCCACCAAACAATCACATTTTAGTTTCGTTGTAATGGCAAGAAAACCATTACAAACCAAAAATAAAATAGATCACATATACCCACTTTGTCTTCTAATTCCCATCTAATTCTAATTCCTATCGGGATCGTCACTACAGCGGATCATTGCTTTCCATCCATGAACCTCTTTCATGGCAGGCTGGCAGGTTCATTTTCAGCATCCTTCCCTCAATGTCTTTTCCTTCCCTCACTGTCATCCCTCCTTTTCACCATATCAACCTTGCCTCTACCTCATCCCCAAATATTCTAACCTGGACTTAACGTCAGAGGGTCAGTGCTACATTATTAACACCAGAAAGAAAAATGCCATCTTGATTCACACATTCCAAATTTTGTCAAACCATTTGATGTCTGTTTAAAGCCACAGTATAGTTAACTCCAGCTGCCACATTTTGAAAGTAATGTTCAGCAACTACAGACTAAAGACAATTCACATTTTCATGGAGAAAATGAGAATCGTGATCTCCATTCTTGTAGAGGAAAATCTGAGCAAAGATGGTGCAGCAGCCCTACCTTCCAACCCCTCTCTGATCACGCCCTTCCCTGTCACTCCTAATGAGAATCGCAGCATCATTAATTCTGCCCTTTGTGTCTTTTTTTATCAGCGCTGATGGCCTTGTCTGCCCATCAAATGTTAAACTGCAACATTACCGCAGGGGAAAAAAGAAATATGATCTATCTATGAATTTAATTGTTAGTACGGCCAGTCCTATAGCTGGCAGCCATCGCGGAACATTGGCCATGCCCAGTTTCATGAAAAGTAATGGGTGAGTCCGTCTCACTGCCTTGAACATGGAATATAGCCTGGAGTGATGGTCCCAGAGCAGCCTCATGTGCACGGGGGTCACGCCTCTTCCTCCCAGCTACCATAGCCTACATACTAATCCACACATACCTCCATTTCAGCCAGCAGTGACGATGATACCGCGGACTGCCAGAGAGTGCAAGCGAGAGAGCGATAGAGAGAAAATGAGAGAAAGAATGAGAATGTGACACAGTAATCAGTATGCAAAATAGCACAGAGACTGGCACAGAGCTTTTTTTTTCTGCGCACAGCAGTTCTACGTACAGAATGTACGTCCCATGTGCTCGCATGTCACTTAAAATCATATGCAGTACACGGGGGGGACGCCGCAGCGACCTTCCCGATCTGATTTCTGGACTGGTTATTAATATGTATCTTCCAGGGTTTCCTCATGGTGAAAATTAACTTTAGCTGTCTGAATCACTGGTGGCAACATATGACACTCAGTGGTACGCGTGTCCTGTTAAAATACATGTCTCCTTGTGTTCCACGGTTCAGAGCTTGACTTTTAGCTTTTTACTCTTTCTTGTGCAAATGCATTTTAAATTATTTTAAATCATTCAATGTTTTGGTGAATACATGTTGTAATATTAGATTAATATTACGAGTTAATAGCCCTATAATGTCTGTGATCTTACATACATGTATTCCAAAGTCACAGCTACAGTCTGCGTGGAGAGGACCTATTCAAAAATTAAGGCTGTGTATTTGAAAATGGAATACATGCAGTGTTTGTAAGATCACAGACTTTCTGGTTCTATTTCCAATATTTGAAAAGTGATTATATTGGCACCACAAAAAGGTGAAACCAAGCGTAACTTGTTCAATGGACAAGTGAAATTGTAATGTACTTTGGATTTTTTATTTTATTATTTTTATATTCCAATGCATGCAGGCATAAAAACACATGCCGGCACACATTTGTGCGTGCAGACACAAACCATGAAGCACTGATACATTGATCAAAGTTAGACCATTAGAATCTCGTCAAGGAGGAGAGACCCAGACGTCATTATGTCTGTTCGTTCGCATTTTGCCGATTGCAAGATCATTTCATTGCGGTGCTCATCTGGTATCTAGGATACAGAGATTTAATGGAAACCTAAAGATAATGGATAACTTATGCCTGCCTTAGTCTCACAGAAGAGTTTGTTTCATCCTCTACATAAAATAAAATATGTCTGAAAGAGAGCAGCATATCTCCTTCTTTTCCCTCGACCTTAACTCGCCATGGTGACGGCTCTCGCTTAATGACTGCCTCGGCAAAAAAAAAAAAAAATAAAAAAAGACCCGTTGATGCTAATGTCATCATTTATCTGCAGGCTGAAAAGGGCAAAGCACATGAAGACAATAACCTGGCTGTCATTGAGATCCCTGACACGCTCGCGCCGCTGCAGAGAAGCCCAAAGCGCCATAAAAAAGCTCACACAAAGGAGTTGTGGTGCAGAGCTCCCGTCCTCGACACCTTATTATGACTGAAGCACCTATTAAGGGGGACAAAGACCCTAATGCGTGTGTGTGTGACTTGTCAGAGCTGAGCGGTCAGGGGCACAGAAAAGACAGAGGCCTGCATGGCAAGATATTGCATGGAAGTAAAGAGGCTTCAATGTATAGGGTTTGGTTTTCTCTGAGAGTGTACAAAGGTCCTATTTGGTTCCTGGGCAACACTCCTGTAATGGTCTCCTTGGCTCCTGTAAGGGTCCATTTGGTACCCTTTGTGCTCTCTTAAGTTACAGCCCCGTGTTGGTCCAAATAACTCTTGTACATTCTCTGATTGTGTTTGCTTATTGCAAATTCATTCTACACTCTTGAGAGTTAAAGATCTGGATACCAACTCACCTTTATTTAGTTGGGGACCACCTTGTACCCCTTCAAGGACCACGGGTTGAAAAACACTGCACATAATAGGAATCACTGAGAAATCGTTCAAATCCCAAAAGGTTCTGAACCCTGGCTTGGAGCATGGGAGAGAGATGAGAGAAAGTGACAGGGCCTGGGAGATGGGCAGCAGTCACTTTGTGTGGGCAATATGAGTGCATGCTGTGCACGCACACATCATGTTTTTTCATGACCATCAAGAACCCCAAAGAATTGATACAAAAGGACTGAATTTATATTGCTACTTTCATTTGCAGAAAGAAATCCATCACCGGACTATTTATGGGGGCGAGCGAGTCATCAGTACATGGACCTAATGCCAAGAGGGGCCGTGCACCTGCACAATGCAGGGTCCTCTACAGTACAGTGCTGGTATGTATCTGAACCGTGTGTCTGATCGTGCACATTGTTTGTTTGCCCTCTCTCTCATTGCCTTTCACCCTTCCCACTTAATGTGAGGACGCCACACGCCACGACACCAAACCTATTTTCATCTGGGGGTCCTCCGTGTATGTATGCCAAATGCTGAGTGTGTGTGACGATTGTGATTACAAACGCGATTAGGGCCACTGCAAAACGGGCATTTGCGTATTGAAAAGCCAACAAGGCATCTCTATTACTGAGCCAGTGTAAACACAAATTATCACATTACCGACGCCAAGCTGTGCTTTATCAGTTCAGCCGCCGATGTAATTTCACAACTAAGTGCTCTTTCATCTCCAAACAACACACTGTGCCCGGCTGGACTGCTGATACCCATCACAGTTTGTTTTCTTCAAAATGGGTCTTCATTGTCTCAAACTCGTACAGTCGTAGAGGGAGAGAGAAACCATCAATTTCACTCACCCACATTTCCTCCAAATGTCACCCCATCTCATCTCCAAGCCGGCAATCATGCTTTGTGATCGATCCTGCCACCAGTACATTTTAACCAAGTATAGACAGTGGGCGTGCGCAGTCTGTCAGAGCAGATAAGATCACACAATGATGCGTTTTCACTCCATTGTCTCTAGTGCTTGATCATTTCTAAATGTCTTACTTGAGTTCTAATTCACTATACAACTGTAAAGGCCTTTCAGATTGGCTATGACTGACACCTAGTAATTCATATACCTGTAGTTGTATTTTCATAGAGTGGTCCTGTGACATTGGTTGTGGCTAATACAGAAGCTAATGACTATGAAGAAACAGAAGCATTGCTGGCGAGGCCTTAGCAAAAGCCGTAGCTTCATTATATTTTTCCCAAATGTTACAATAGCTTCCCTATCCTGCTTGTAGATAGTGCTTTTGCCTCTCCTCCATGCCCACACAAGGTGGGGTTGGTGAAAGGACCTTTTGATGCATGCAATAGTCTTGATCTCTACTCTATACTGCCTCCCCCTGGCCAGGAACTGTTTGAAAATTCCATCCACGTCCAACCAGGGACAACCCCCTGTCCGCTGAATAGAAGCGGCTTGGACGCCTCATGCAGGAAGCACAAGATCAATCCATTACTCTGTCATGTTGGCAGGGGGGGTATAGGTCCCAGGATTATATTGACACTGGGCGAAATATTGGGTTACAAAGTAAAAGGTAAACGGACAATGACATTGGTGAATTAAGCAGGCTACAGGGTTTAGTTTAGACATAGACCTACAACTGGTCCGACTGTCACTAAACCAACAGCCTAACCTAACCCTAACCGCAAGCACGTTTGAAGGATTTTTCACCACATGTCCAACCCTCGTTTACGCATATCCGTCTGTTGGCGTCTATTCTGTGTGCATGTCAATCGAACCTGGCAACCTCTACCCATTCGGCTATGGCAACTCATAAATAGAATTTATGAGGGTTTGTGGTTAATCTTCCATCGAACAAGGACATTTTGTATTCACTATGCGTACTGTATTCTGAGACTGCCGAGCAGCATGCTTAATTTTTCCACCCCCACTGAAAAAAGACCACAATAAACACACATTACTTCTTCCACATATTGATTAGTAAAGCAATATAATACCCCAGTTGCAGCAGAGGATATTGGGAAATCAAATTAAAAAAGCAGACTTGATTGAAGCATAAGTTTATCTTGTTTTGTCTGTTTTCTTATTTTACCCAAAGAGCTGAAATTAAGTATAGAATGACAAAGTAGAACTATTAGCTAAATGTTTCATTACATTGTGGGAGAGAGAACTCCTACAGCATATGGGATGGACTGAAAGTGATTAAAAACAAGAAAAGTGAGATTATATAATAAAGTAACCCACAGTCTAGGATGATTACCGTAATTGCCGGGTTATAAAGCGCACCTGAATATAGGCCGCATCGGCCAAATTTAGCGAAAAAATCAATTGTGTACATATACTAGACGCCCTGGCCTATTAGCCGCGGGTGTTTTAATGCTTAATTACCATATGTAAGGGTTCTTGCACAGATGAGATTGTCGGCAACGAAATGCTGTTTGAGAAGCATCCTTTTTATTATTTAAACGACTACAGAACTGCACGTGCTGTATGTAATTAACGCTAGAGCCATAGACCAGAGACGGATCTAGGCATAGACATGGGGGGGCAATGCCCTCTAAACGCCCTGACTGCCCCACCAAACATGACGGAATGCAAACAATGAAAACTTCAGATATTTCAAATCAAAGTGCTTATAGCGGGGGTTAAAACATTGACTAACTGCAATTGTGGCACCACTAAACCAACTGCCATTTTCAGCTGCCCCCCCGATTGAGAAATATTACACCCAGGCCTGGCCTTAGAGTGTAGCCAGAGATACGCACACTCCGATCACTTCATGAAACCAAATGAGCGCTTGCGGGTCCATTTGGTTCGTGAAGTGAACGGAGTTTCACTTTTACACTCTCAAAAAGGCAGCCTACCGTACATCTGGTTAACCAACTGTCCATCATTTAGCTGGAGACCACCAGGAATCCTCTCAATGTTTAAGACGCTCGACGAGGCAACATCACTGTGACTTTTTTTCTCCAGTCTTTTTTTTCGCCGCCTTCACGGACCCCTCCGTGGCGGCTGGCGCTGCTGCTGCTGCAGCAGTCCGCCTCCACGAACCCCTCCGTGGCGGCTGGCGCTGCTGCTGCAGCAGTCCGCCTCCACGGACCCCTCGGTGGCGGCTGGCGCTGCTGCTGCCAGCCTTTCGAAACCCGTGATCGTGGATGTTTTCCCTCACGCAGCTGGGCCTCTGCCGTCTAACCATTGATTCATTGATCCCAAAGCTACGTGCAGCAGATTGATTTCCTTCTTTTTCAGCCAGCTCGACTGCCTTTAGCTGCGTTATATGCACTTCTTTGTTGTTTTTCCATGATGCATTTAGTAGTGTCTGTCTTAGCGAACTGCCTGTGCCCTGTCCCCCTACATTTCCTGCTCGGGCCGGCTTAAAGTTGGGGTGCATACCGTGCATTTAGACTTGGAACGCCCTATAGTGTTTGTTAGCCGTAAACATCCATACATTGGCCGCACCGCTGAATAAGCCGCTGGGTCCAAAGCACGGGAAAAAAGTCGCGGCTTATAATCCGGAAAGTACGGTAGTAGGCCTTTTGGCGGGTTTGTTTTTAAGTTATCCTTACTCCCACCCAAATAGTAGGTACAGTAGATACACTTTATCCTGCCTATGAGCAAGTTTGTTTATACTGTATGGTATTTATAACGGCTACTTTCTATTTATTGACATTGTTGTTCTGGTGGGATGATTGTACCTCCTTAATTCTGTATTTTATTTTAGGCAAATGTCCTATTTCCACTTCCAACGGATAGATGGTGTTTAATAGAATTTCAAAGATGCTACGATAATCGGTCACCGTCATGCAATTTACCCTTCTGTGATCTGCAAATCACACTATCTGGAGAAACTGATCTTTTATACCATTTAAGTGCTAGAAATGTCAATCAGATATAAGTATTATATCATTTGCATCTTTGTGACAGGACTAAAGATTCTCTCCTTCCCGCACACACAAGAGCAGTTACTGTATATAATTTTGGAAATATTCAAATTTGCCCCTTACTCACAGGATTGATATTGGTAAAAACTGTTTGTAGTGTTTAACTCCCATTATGTTCACAATTAAGATGCTTTAACACAATTAACACATTACATTGGTCACAGACAGGTTTGCTCAAGAGGGGTGTGAGCTCAACAGAATTCAGATCTGGTCAGTGCACTTGCACAAAATGAAGTGAACACACGCATACAAAAAAGAAAATAATATCACACGTTGAAAATTGAAAATGATGCATTAGTCTGTTTTAATGGACCTTTTCAGATCCAAAATGTTTTTTTTTTGCAAACTTTACATCCTTGTAGGTTGCCACCAGTGCCTATGCATTTGAAGGAAGAAGTTGTGAAATTCCGCTTTTGTTCCTGTCAACACGAAGGCAAACAAAACAAAGAAGGGACTTCTGGTAATTGGAACGTACGTTTTCCAAGCAGCCTTTTTAGTTCTAACACAAACTCAAGATGACAAGCACAATGTTTACACCCCGGCCGGCTCTTTCCACTTCATCAGATGTAATTATAATGTGAGACTCTTTTGTTCCACTTCAACTCTCCTTTTTCCATCAATGCCACGGCTATCGACACATCTTTACCTTTTTGAACTCCGGGCTATTATTGCTCCCAACGATTGAATCGAGAGTCTTTTCATTATCTTATCTTCCACTCTCTTGAGGACGAGCGCGATTTTAATGCACTGTGACTGGAGTAGGTCAGGTAAAGAACCACAGTCAGCAGCACTACAGGCTAATTAGCCCCAAGGAAAAGCTGGTTGATTTGCACAATGCATCAGATCCTCGCCACCACGACAAAGGCCAAAATTGTTCTTGGTGTGAGGGGAAGATGAGAGGAGACGCCATCAAGAGCGAGCCGCCAGCCGCTGATGAAAGAGATGACTTTCAGAAGAACACAGATACCAGCTCCCTTGTGAGGCCCGATGTCCCTTTGTCTCAATTCATTCCATTGTAGCGTGCCGCTCAATTAACACGATCTGACTTCCTCTTGACTGCATTCGCGGACAAAGAATTATGTTACCTACATGAGCTATAAGGCTCCTTTGTTTAGCTTAGGCTCATTAAATACCTAAGCACTAAAAGTAGCATGCACAGCTATTGCCTCGGCTGATGACAGATTTCATACTGAAGCTTTATTATGCAGACTAGGGGACAGCTCGTCATCCATTAAGCGCTGCATAGTGTTTCCAGACAAAAGGTGGATGTGAATGACACCCCAAAAAACCCCTAAAAAGTGGGAGAAGTCGATTCTTTTGACTGACAACGATTCTTTTGACTGACAACGTTTGGCAGTATGTGTGTGCCACCTGTAATGAAATTGGACAGCCACTGTCATTGTATTCGTGCCACGTCTGGCGGCTTTTTGCACAGCACGCGGCGAGCCGAAGCAAAACGGGGCCCCGTGGAGATAATACGGTCATGTCGAGCCAGGCTGGGTCGCCAGGCTGGGTCGGTCGAGGCTGGACGACGGACAGGTGTCCGCCCGTCAACTCATCAGGAATAATGGAGAGCGGCAGGCGACGTTGAAGGAGCCTTGCGGGGCGCGCGCGCAGCGTGAAAGACGGAAATAAATGAGCGGTTATACACTATATCGAGGCAAATAAACCTGAATGAAATAAAATAATAAGTATGACGATGAGTGAGGTGGCTGATAGACGGTAAGATAGGGAAACCGCAGAGAGAGAGAGGAGGTACTGTCAAGCAATTTAGGTAGCATGCCAGAAAGTTTTGCTATGTGCGTGTGTGTGCATGTTCGTGTTGGGGAGGGGGGCTAGCCCAGTCCGTGGTGTTAATGATGCTAGCGTGTCTGATTAGATGTGCTACACGCTCTGCCCTGGCAGGTGGGGGGACGGGTCCCCGTGGCGCCCTGGAGTGGCTTTGAACCGCCAAGCTAATATCAGCCTCGCTCCTGCTGCTCGCTGATAACACACTTCAGGCAATGACAGAGCCACACAGGAGCAAACCCTGAATATGGCAGCAGAATATCTTCACATTATGGAAGGGAGGGTGGAGGGGGCAAAAAAGAAGAAAGAAACAAAGAGAGAATAAAGGACGTGAAAAAAAGAGTGAAGGGGGGGGTATAAGCATGACCTTGTTCCAGTGTAGTCCTGCAGGAAATGAAAAGTGAGACAGTTTTGTTAAACCAGACAGTTTAATCAAAGTCAGAATGTCTGTGTGTTTTTTTTATATCCACTGAGGATGGTGGGATGATGACACTTTACAGATGACAGATAAGTATAGCAGGAGGCCACGGAAAGGCCGACAGGCAGTCGAAGCATCGATTAGAGGTTGTTGCAGTAACCGAAAGGCTCGGCGAAATCCGAACCAGTAACAAAGAAGATGAAACCAAAGGAAAAAAAAAGAAACATGGAAGGATGTGGTGCGGAGATTTATTATAGGCGCTGCGTGAAGCCATGAACCTCTCGCTGGAACACAATCATTTGTTCTGCACTGATTAGAACAACATTAAAGCAATGCCAGAGAATTATGTCAGTGTTTCATATCATGGAAATGGGGTGCTATCTTTCCCTTGGCGCGGCTCCACGGCACACACTGTTTGCACTGCGGCAGCTCATTGTTTGACGTGTTGGCTTAAAAAACAGGCTGCTCTGTAGTTCTTTGAACTCTTCATCGTTAAACAGTTAAGTCTCAAAAGGCCCACATATAAAAGTCTGTCTGCTGTTAAACTACAGATGTGCCGTTTGAGAACGTCAGATGTCCCGCCATTGGCAATTCAGATTGTCAGCGAGAAAGGGGGACTTTTGCCAAGGTGTTATGTGTTCATCCAGTTCAGATTCCCTGAATAGCTGGACACTTCTAGTCAGTAGCAAAGTAGTAGAATTACCAATAATCAAAGAATAAAATGAATAGGGAAAAAAAAGAAGAAACAAACCAGAAAACCTTCAGGAAAAGGTCAGGAAAGTGTGAAGAGTATCTGTACATGTAGTCATCGAACCATAGCAGTGCAACTGGGGAGCAGTTTTAACTTTTCCCAATTTGGTCATAAATGGCCTGCGTGTGCCTCTGTGATCTGTTGTAATGAAAATTACATTGCCCTAAGGATAACTCTAGCAATTAACCTTTTGTAAACATTTCCCATGCCGTACATTGTTTCCAATGTACAGTAAGGGCGTTGGTTCTCATCACTAGACATTGTTGTATAATTTTGTGCTGAGCACCAAGAAAACATCTGTGCTCCTTCCTAAACTTCCTTGCCGACGCTGCCTAGATTGGCTATTTAAACTATCCAAATATTATCTCAAAATAGTAAAAAATAAAAATAAAATAATAAATAAGGGCAGTTTAGGGATAACGTGTTTAGCAGTGACTAAAATTGAATCTCTTATTATTAAGGACTTTAAACGAGGAATGAAGAAATCAATACATAACATGATGTGGGACTCATTTGTGGACCTCAGACTTCATGTGATGTCCATCCTCTGAGTCAGTGAAATAAGATGACAAACATTTTTCCTACCTCATCTAACTAATACATTTGGTAATGCAGATGTTTAACAATAGTTGAACTCTTGATAGCATAACATGTTTGGGTTCCATTTGGTTACCAGTTAATAGTGATGGGTCCATTTGCTTAGCAACTGCATCATCTAGCTGCGGAACACCAGGAACCACCTCATGGACCATTGGTGGTCCTGTATGTCTGACTCTACGTCTGGGCAAGGGTTCAGTGCACTCAGAGCTCTATGGACTAACGTTATAAAAAAATATTATATAATAAATTAATAAAAACATGTAGGCATTTAAATGTGTACAAAATAAAGAAAAAATCATATGATAGATAATAGTACATTTGCAAACTGAGAATGACAGTTGGAGGATGCATGCAGATGTGACAGAGCGGCTCACAGCCACAGCCTGTTGACTTCAAAAGTGTAATATCTCCAACAAGCCATAGGCAATTGCCTTTGGCTTAGTGGTTATGATGTTGGCTTTCCATGTGGGAGACCCGAGCTAGATCCCTGGGTGTTAAGGCAGCTCCAGACAGCACAGACGGTCGGCTGTCAGCCAGTGTGAAAGCGTCAGTAGCTTGTTGGCAGGAGGCTCCCGTTGCTTTCCGTCCATGACGCCTTCCCGACACGTCGGAAACCTGTTGATGAAGAACAGACATGTTCAGTCAGTTTCTGACTTGGGGAGCTGACGTTATCCATGTTGCATTGCTGCAGGGGTAGATTACTCTACTGTAGAGTGGACCAGTTTGCCTGTCATGTTTCGGTGCTGATTACTAGCGTAGTATATTCTCAATCTCAACTCTGACAACTGGCAAAACTGCATTGATTATAAATGCTAGTCTCTTGCAATCTGACAAGGTGCCAGTATGATTGTGTTGTAATATATTTGCGCAAAACACATCATGTACCTGCTCACTTAGGTTGTCCTGGTTAACATGTCTCTTAAGTCCAGTTTACGTTTGAGTCGGATCCTTTCAGTTTAAGGTGTGAATTATCCACATCACAGACTGCTGCATGTTTAACTCCCTGATACTCATTATGGTGCTGCATGTTGCGGATAGCTATAGGGTACACAAACAATAGCTCAGTTTATACTGCACATTTTTTTTAAAAGAGATGCATACAAGAAGACACGTGTTTTCCTCAGCAAATTAATGACTTGACCTTAAACTGTACACTCCTGCCTCCTTGAGAAAGCTGATTAAAAAGTTCCTTTGTACAAGGAAAACACTCAAGCCAATGTTAGCAGAGATTAGTCCTCAAACGCTCCATCTTAATCAAAAAGCTATAGATTTGATCTACCACTTTTAATCTTCAGATTCCAATTCATGTCAGGAACTTTCCGTTAAATTCTCCTCCTTCATGTGTTCCGTGTTAACAAACGGCTGATCAAAAGCGAGGGCAAACAGATTGAAAGAGACCAATTAGTTAAAGGACACCGCTTGCTACGTTTGCCCTCCAGCCACCAATTACACCATACAGTGCCAGTTACGCCTCCATTACCTCCCACGCACATCCACCCCAAACTCTGTGCCATCCCAATCGCGTCTCGTTACAACACAGTGGCCAAGTACCTTCAAGGCACGGCCTTCCAGACTAAATCTGAATTTTCCTGGACTCGGAGCCTTATTAAAGCCATTGTTTCTGAATTAGCTGACACTAGGGCTAGTATCGCCAGTCACACAAGATGGAGTCCAGGAGACATGTGAGCAATCAAGCAAGTGAACAGATGGTGTTTGTATGCTAATGAATGTGTGCTAATTAAGTAAATGACTTAAATCTGCCGTGCCTCTCGTTTAGCAGTGGATGTCCAGGGTAACCCTTATAGTGAAATCCCCACGCTCACACACATCTTCTTCCCGGGGGCGGCCGTGGCTCAGGAGGTAGAGCAGGTCGTCCAGTGATCCGTAGTTCAGCAGTTTGATTCCCGGCTCCTCCTCGGAAGAGTCCTTGAGCAAGACGCTGAACCTCACCTTGCCTCCAGCTGTGTGAACCAGAGAAAAGTGCTATAAAAGAAATCAATCCATTATCTTCCCTTACAAGTCATGTACAAAGCAAAGTCCGTTCTTTGAAAGAATAAAATACTTGACTGCAATCGGCTACGGTTATGTATACTTAAATATTAACCTACAGTGTAGCTCTAACAATAGAACGGTTGGGGCTGAAGGTATTTAACTTCAAGTCACTAAACAATTTTGCAAAAAAGTTTACTCACTCAGCATTAAGCTTGATTATGATGTGAGTTCGCCTGACATGTGCAGCTTGGAGATACACCCCATTTTGTTTTCTGTTTTTGTTGCTAACGTAGACATTTCATTTGGCACGTCATTTACAAATGTATACGCCTTGCAGGTAAACCACTCATTAATTTGTGCAACAAAGACACAGGAAAACAGACATGCACAAGTGCACTCACAGGCACACACACACACACGCACACACACACACACACACACACACACACACACACACACACACACACACACACACACACACACACACACACACACACACACACACACACACACACACACACACACTAGTGCATTAGTGAAGTCTGCATTTCCTGTCACAAACTTCCAAAATCAGCAGCC
Organism: Benthosema pterotum; assembly: GCA_039105355.1. NCBI lineage: Eukaryota > Metazoa > Chordata > Actinopteri > Myctophiformes > Myctophidae > Benthosema > Benthosema pterotum. The sequence goes on from CM076977.1 coordinate 24,066,716, forward strand.
ACTCACTCAACACTCCCACGTCTTGTGCAGTTACCATGATGCTGCTAATTGGAATGTTGACAGCGAAAGGTGCTCAGCAGAATTTCCAGCTCCATAATAGTGCAGCATAATCAACTATAGCCCTTTCCAAACCCCTCTGTCAGTCTTGTCTGTGCAATGTGTGTGTGTGTGTGCATGGAACTGTGTAGTTCCATGCACACACACACATTGCACGGCCTCCTGCATGCACACTTTCCACTTTGAAACACCCAGTGCTGCGGCTGCAGCTGACTGGGAATAGGAAATGAGGATAGAGTACGGAATTATGGAGACATCAAATTCACTCAAAGTGCTCCCATCAGTCACCATCCTGCAGGGACGGGCACACACACACTGACAGCAGCTAAAGAGAGCGGCAGAGAGGCGGATCTAGGCATGGGCATGGGGGGGGCGATGCCCCCCTAAATACCCAGTCTGCCTCCCCAAACTAGAGCCCGACCAATGCCATATTTTTGGGGGCGATGCCGATACTGATTTTTGGGAAAAAAAACTACACCGATGTTACCAATGTTTTGGACCGATGTTTTAAAAAATGAATGTTAGAATAATAATAATATAAATTTATAAATTTATTTAAATTTATTTTCTCTTTCAAGTAAACAATAGAATATGACATTGACTTCATTTACTTGTGAAGTAAATGTCTTTCTTTTTCTGTTCCAGGCATATATCGGCTGATATATTGGCCGATGTTGCCGATATATCGGTACAAATATCACCGATGCCGATATATCGGTATCGATATCGGCCGATATCGGCCGACCCCAAACACGATGCCATCCAAAACAACCCAAGATATTTCAGTTAAAGTGCTTATATTTAAAATGATTTGAAACTACTACTACTACTACTAACTACAATTTTGGCACCACTAAACCAACAGCAAAAAAACAGAAAACTCTCTGAGTCAGACCTTTAGCTTTATGCATGCTGCGTGTCTGTTGCAACTTCAACAACAAGTGATGTTGTTATTGATGCTTTACTTGACTAATAAAAGTCCTGTAACCGAAAATGGTGTGGGTGCGGCTTCATCGCCCGTGTCACTTCGCGCCACGGGTGATACCATTTTCTCTTGCCCCTCCAACATGTTCTCTTGTCCCTCCCCCCAAATGGGACATGTTACATCCGCCCCTGGCGGCAAAGAGAGGGAGCGATCAGGGAGAGAGAGAGCGAAGCGAGAGGGAGAGAGTGATGAGCGAGAGAGAGAGGGAAGGGAAGAGAGCGGTGAGTGAGATGGAGTGTCATTGCGCCACTCAATCCAAAAAAATCCAATAATGAGGTGCCTCCCCCGGGCGTGGAAGAGAGGGGGTCATGTCACTATCAGCGCAAACATTTATTTATATAAAAGCCCCTCATGTCAACTGCTTATAGGTCGTGTGGCAAGACGTTTAAACTTGGCAGGCAAGTACTGTGTGCGCGTGTGTGTCTGCGTGTGGGTGTGTATGAGCTTTGCATATAAAGTATTTGAATACATTACGTGGGTAATGAAATGAATACATAATACCCAATAAACAATATGCAGACCAGTGAACAGTAATATTCACTGGTCTGCATATTGTTGTGTGTTATGTTCAGTGTCACTACTGGAGTACTACAATGACCATAATGCTTTGCAGCGCTCACCCCTCCTGTGACAGCATGTGGTCCAGGAAGGAAGGAAGATTTGTATCTGTAGCCACATTTCCATAAAACCTTTGCGAAAATAGGAAGAGTATGTTAGTTAAGTCGAAAAAAGAAGAGCGAATTGTCCGCTGTTTCCATTAACTGAGGAAATGCGACTAGTGGGAGTCTAGGGAAAACAAAATAGGTTCATGAAACAAGCAATAGGTGGTACAGTTTTGCCAGTAACGTGATACGTATGGTTATTATTTTACATATATTTTTATTTTTGAAATTAATTTAGGCTTTACACACGGACTGCCTGCTTTATTCCTATTGACCTATAGGTCCGTTGTGCTGTGCAGAGGCTGTTCTGGCTCTGCTAGTAGCAAAAACAATAATTAATATAGCCTACAATCCTAATACATAATCTACACAACTCACTGTTTTCCTGAACCGGAGCGCTTGTGAGACTCGGTAGCCTACTGATTTGGTGTGTCTACTTTGTGATATTGTAGACTACATCATGTTATCTGCAGCGTGACATGTGCGAGGGAAAAGTTTTGAACATTATTAACGGAATAATATCTATAAGGGCAGAGCCCGGTCATGTAAAACAGCTGTTTATGTCTGTTATCACTTGCGTGTCTTAGCTATCATGCATGATGATACAGATAGCCTACTGTAAATATAGGAATATATTTTCATGAACAAACGCGATGGGTGTCTGAACGTTTTGGCCATGTACGTGAGTCCCCTTGGCTTGGATGTCTCTGTGCGCACGGCCCTCGTCCGTTTTGAGCGGTTTTGTAGAAATATACCCGGTAACTTATATTAACAAATAACAATGCTCTCAACGGCAGACCAGAACTCTTCAAATGCGCTATAATGCGTGCCAGTGCTTTTCAATACAAAGTATTTTCGCAAGCTGTTTCCATACCTCATTTGCGCATTAGACTCTTTCGATACGCTCCAAAATACGGCACATTTCAGCGAGAAAATATTTTTGCGCAAAATGGAAACTTATTCGCATTTTGAAGTGTTTCCATTCAACATTCTCTTCGCAAGAGCCGTTTTTGCGCAAAAAGAGGGCTTATGGAAACGTGCCTCTGTGACATAGCAAGCAGTTTGAAATACTAAATTATCAAAAAATAAATAAATAAATTACCCACATAATAATAACCCCAGTCTTCCTGGAAGACACTAATTTTCTGACCACGACCATTGTTAAACCGGTGACCAAAACAGTCGCAACCATTATGAACCACTTGTGGCCATTATAATTCACTTGTGACTGTTACTAATCGCCAGCGGTCGTGACCATTGGCCCAACAGCTACTAAACCTAAACATGACCTCGGTAAAACCTATGCCTAAACCTAACCTTAACCCCTGACCGTTGGGTCTGATCTGGTTGCCAAAGGGCAGAAGTGGCCCTTTAAGTCAATCCCTCTCAAACAGACAGCTGTGGAGCTCATGCAGACATGGTCTGGCTCTGATTAAACAGTATTGATCTGTCGGCTGCTGACTATGCATTTGTAGCTCAGTGATCAATTTAAAATAAGTTTCTAAACTAAGCGTGAGTTGACAGAACCAATGTGTGGACACCCAGGTAGCCCATTCAATGGTCAGCACTAGTGAAGGCATGTGACATTTTGGACTAGTTTGGAGTAGTTTTGTGTCTTTGAGGGATTTGGGATTATTCGACAAGCTAGTGTGTAGAATTTCTAAATTAAATGAGTCCATTTGGCTTCAACATCAAGTCTTCTACTCTCCATCATTTAGCCACGGACCACCTGGAATGCCCTCAAGGACCACTGGGTTCAGTTTTGGAGCCTTCCTCCAATCATGGAGCGTGTGTGCGACTGTGCATGTGTGAGATTGATTATAAAGGTCCGTTCAGATAACCAGTAATTAGCACACCTAACTGTTTATTTTCAGTGAGACCTGCGTTTACTCGCACAGAAGTTGAGGGCTGACAACGCAGGTGTCTGTTGCACACGACTGCAACTGACTAGACCTGGAGTCTGTTGAGCTTTTTATTTAGCATTTGAGCCACAGACCGCATGTTGAGTTTAGTCTCTCACACCCAAAACTAAGGACGTTTTGGGTTTGTCAAAATAACAAATGCGTTATTGGCCTTATGCGTTTTCTAAATGTGGATTCTTGAAAATTAACTAATTAAATTGTTTAAATATGATTTAAATCTTGAGTGTAAAATGAAACCCTTGAGAGTGTAAAATGAAACCCCAAATGCACACTTAGGGGTCCATTTGGTTTCATTTTTTACATTTGGTTCCATTTTACGATCTCAAAGGGTTACTAACTGTTCATCATCTAGCTGGAATTCTGTAAGGGACCACTGGTGGTCCCCGGACCACTGGTTGAAAACCTCTGCTTTAAAGGTGTAGTCAATGATGCCACCAGCTGCATACTGAACCAGGATACTCCAGATTATAACCAACATAAGACTGATTTATACGGTAGTAAAGCAAAAATGAGAAAAAAAAAACATATGAATCATCATGAATGTTATGGAAGCTTGAGGTGGAATGTCTATATAATGAAATATGTGTATACATTATAGATTGCTATAAGTGCTATTCAAATTGCATAATTTGAGCTATGCATACGCTCGTGGGAGGTCAAGGCTTGAGCAAATATGATCACGATGAAATGCTATGGGCTGAGATGGAGTCTGAAGAGTTTTCAGACTGCCGCAGAATATTGGATGTGCCATAGGAAGTGCATTGTACATCCAGCATCCCTACTTTGGCTGATCTGAGGGCGTGGGAGGGTTGTAGGGTGCGAACAGACTTGCAAGATTATAAGATACCATTATTTCGACCTACCATTGGTCCCAAAATGACTAACCCTATCTGTAGCCCTCACCATCAACATGACGGCAGTGTGGTCCCAGGGATTAAAACAAAGCGACCAAGCGGCAGCTCTGATGGTGGATTGCCAGTGCATGTATGGACTACTGGCACTTCACATCTATGGGATCCATGGGCAGTCCTCTTGCAAGGTATGGGAGTGGCATGTCTTTGGTTGCTTTGAATGCTAGCATTCTAGCAGTTTTGTACTCGACCAGGAGCCAGTGGAGGGAACCAGGCACCAGGGGAGTGAAATGTGAGATTGTTGGCTGGTATTTTGGATCAATTGGAGAGGCTTAAGTATGCATGCCGGTAAGGCCAGTAAGGAGGGAGTCCTATCATCAGCTTGGTATTGTAGTCTGTGTGTCTGTGATAATACATTCAAAAAATAACAATGTGATGAATTGGAAACCATATCCAGGGAGTGCCTTCCTTGTCCTGCTGGCGGCGTGCACACATACCGGTAGTTTGGCCATGATTGGTCCAGTGGTTTCACTGATTTGACACATGCACGTACGAACACACAAATGCACGCACGCGCACGCGCGCACACACACACACACACACACACACACACACACACACACACACACACACACACACACACACACACACAGGAGTGAAAATAATCTCTCGCCTTTGGCTGGCGGAGATAATCATCTGAAAAACATGAGCAATTACAGGCAGACTGAGAAGGACGAGTTTAACATTTCTCCATTATGTACACCCACAAAATCCTCTACATATTTCATTGGCATCCATCCTGGTTATATATATATATCATCCAGTACACTCACATCCCTCTCACAATGGTGTCATATCAAATATCCATCCATGCGCTCCTTTCCTCCCCCCGTGGACAATCATAAATTATCCAAACTTGTATGTGTGCGCGCGTGATGAAAATGTATGAAGTACTGTCTGTATGTGACAAAAACATCTCGTTCCCACTTTACGATGCACAATGCTGCATGCATGCAGAATGAGACTATAGTCTGAGAGAGCGAGAGAGTAAGAGACATACATATTCATGTACATAGGCCATATACATATGCCCTCTCTCCCGTTTCTCCTCTGTAACTCGTCCCTCCCTCGGATCTACATGGAGATCCTTTATGACATAGAAGTTCAAGGTCAAGGTGAGCTCTATTGTCCACAAGGGAATTTTGTGGTCTTAACACCCCTACTGCAGCCACACACAGGGCGTGGGCACGGTCATCATCGCCAAGCCCCTGGGCGCTATAACATGACGCTGGAGGTGACGGACGGCACCTACAGATTACAGTCCATCGATCAATCCAGTCGTTTTCAACCTTTTTGACACCAGGGCCCACCATTTATCCAGAATTTGAGCCAGGGGCCGCCATTTCAGGACATTTTAGCCCCACAGACCCCAAAAACTAAAGATTTTTTTTTTTGCTGTTGTCCACAATTCCAGGCTGGATTTGGGGAAACAAAACAGTCAAGCATACAGATCAAAATTACCATTAATCTTATACATTCTCTAGTTGTGTAGACGCAAGGGTCTATTTGGTTTCATGTTTACAAAGACTTACATCTGGTTCACCAACTTTCCATCATTTAGTCTGGGGACCACCTGGATCCCTCTCAAGGACCACTGGTGGTCCCCGGACCGCTGGTTGAGAACCCCTGGATCAATCCATCGTCGGCCACTTATCCGTGGTTGGGTCGCGGAGGGTCAACTGCTCGACCAGAGTGTTCCAGACTTCCTCAGCGTTAGCGAGTTTCTCCTGGAGGATCCCAGGATGTTTCAAAGCCAGTCAGTCGATGTACACTGTAATTCCTCTTGGTCTGCGCCTTGGTCTGGCCAAGCGGCCTGAACTCATTTCGGCCGCTTGTATTCGAGAGGTACAAACTAAGTAGAGTACAAGCAGAGAACACAGGGAAGAACGTCTGGCAGGGCTGGAACAGGAAGGGATGCATGTGGCTTCAGGCATATTCAGACTAAAGGCATTAGCGAGTTGAATGAAGGATCACAGCGGCCGCTATTGTGTATCACTGTAAATGCTTTATGTTTAAGCGCCATGTCAGTGCCTGATAAAAGCGCAATTACGACGATGTTTATGCTTGCACATGCATAACTACACACACACACACGTGCATGCACAATATACGTGCATACACACACTGATGGAGTGAGAACATTACTGAATAACTAAATCTATACAGACTACCGCAGACTTCACACACCCATTTGTGTGATTTATTTATGTTTGCAACAGTCACAGTTAATCACGTTGGAGTAAACACTGTAGCTGCAGATAATTACAGGACTTGTCACTTACGTACACAGTTCCTAGGCAATCTGATGCGTGTGGTACAAACAATGCAAATGAGCAGCCAATAAAGAAAAGCCACAAGGAATCACACAGATTAAAAGGGTGACATACACCGGTAACTACACTACTTTAACAAGTTCTGTAAAGCAGAGCATGAGTACGCCATGCGCTCATATGCACGCATGCACGCACATGCACACACTGTACCGTGTGTGTTCAGTACAGTAACATTGTGTGAAATCAACAATAAAACAGCAATGTAATCACACAAGCAAAAAAGAATAAAATCATGACATTACTCTACAGCATGCTCAAACATAGTCGTTTTTTGGAAATACTTTTTACAGTATTTTTTCATCAATTATAATTTACAATTTATATTTTGTAAATAAGCTCTTGATTTACATTAAGCAGAAACATTGCAATACATAAATACAGATTATTAGTTGGATTTACAAATTACAATTTGCAATTCAAGCAAAATTTGCAATTTACAATTTAATCTAAGTCTAATTATCATTTGGTCAAGTATGGAACGTAGAAGCACAATACGGCATCTACATTGTGCACCTACTTGTGTTTCATCCTACAAGTATCTTGTACTGCCCATAAGTATTTGTAAAACATAAGAAGGATGCAATTAACTATAGACTTCTCGCTTCGAGTAGTAGTATTTGCACGTGTAGTGACCCTCATTGCTATTGGCCATCAGGCTGTTTTAAGACTGCAGCGTGTATATATAAGCAGCCTGCAAGACTAGTTCAGTCACATCCACTCCAGAGGTCCACGCGTATGCAGCTCTGTGTGGGAGACGTACCATATGTGACACGTTGAGCAGCTGATCAAATCCACTTAAGCTCAACCGGTTCTTTGTAGTTCCTCTTGCCATCAGTGCTGCATGCCGCGTATGGATGCACTTTGTTTGCTCCCACCTCTACCCCCAGAAGAACCACAACCACCACCGCCTATTTAGTCATAGTTTTTGTCATAACTTTGTTTTTATATAGCTCTAGGGTTTGTTTTGTTTTCTTCAGCAAAAAACACCTGTAGCCCCCTGACATCTCCAACTACATGTTTTATGTAGTTTAATGAAATGTAGTTTTCATCCAGGCACACCGTGTTCACTTAGATTATGTCAGTCAAATAATGTTTATTCATTTCATGACATTAAAAGAATGTATTTTTGATTGTGTGTGTGTGTGTGTGTGTGTGCGTGCGTGTGTGCGTGTGCGTGCGTGCGTGCGTGCGCGCGCACAAGAGAGATGGGAGGGAGGAGCGTGTGAAATTGCAGTGACACAAATACAATGAAAAATAGTCAACATGTTTTTTTTTAGAGTAACTGTTGTAACTAACATATTCAAGCAAAAATAAAAAATAGAATGCACATTTGGTCAAGTATAAGCAAGTATGTACTGTAAAAATGTTAGCTCAGCAACAAGATGCTACATGGGAGTTAAAGTAGAGAGGCAGGATGAATCTTATTGGTTAATTTTGCATTCCCTAATTGACATCATCAATGAAGCTTGCTAATTTGATTAGCTAATTATCTCCCAGAGGGGCGTGTCAACAGAGCTTTAAAGGGACATTCAATAATGGGTAAATGTGACTTGCAGCATTTCTTTTTGCTTGTCCTTCAACTTCAGTATAATGTTAAGCTAATGGGCGTTGGCATACTTGAATCACTTTGGCATTTTCACAATACCTGGAGCCATTGTTTTTATTAATAAACTGCAGTTTTCTGTCACAGTGTCGCTGCTCAACATTTAAGATCCATAACCGAGATTTGGTGTCAATCATGGTCAGGACTAATTAATGTTTGGGATATTTAAGGTAGATTATGTGAGGTTATTGGAAGCCTCCCACTTTCCTCTTCTCCCTGCCTTCACTCTGTATGATGCACTGATCCACCGATTCTACATGCATGCTGTTAAAGGGGACGTCCACCCATTTTCAACATTTTTTTTCTGAGCGTACAAATGGAACCAAATGAACCCGTCAGGGTTCATTTGGTTCCAAGAAGCCTCTAAAGAAACCATTAACATGATAAATACATCTTGATGATGTCATCGAAATGTTTCACCATGTTAGTGGTTTTCTTCAGACCACCATTTCTTGGGAAACACAGAATGGGGGAACTTTTTTATCATGTCCACCCTGCACCTCTAGAGTATACTAATGACATATTAGAATGTTGAAAATGGGTGGAGTTCCCCTTTACTTGACAAACGGGGTGCCACCCTCTACACTGGCTACATGGTTTCAGCTGACATGAGAGCATCGGGTGCTGTGATTATTGTTTATGGAAGCAGTAGAGTATGGCCGTATCAAATGATACGTTTTGTGTGCAACTGTCTGGATCATCAAACTTGTGTATTGGTAGAATAGCTCTTCTGTTTTGTGTGTGCGTGTGCGTGCGCGTGTGTGTGTGCCTCAGACCATGGAGAATACGATTTAAGTGGTTCAAGTGGCAAGAGACGACATTTAGAAGTACTTTAATTGTTGCAGTTGACTTTTACAGCACCTCTTTTGCATAACATCCCTACATTTACAGTACATCTTTATATTTTTTAACTTTGTATCCCACAATTTATCAAACCATTTTTTTTCTCAACCAGTATATATTGTCTAATCCAATCCTGGCCACTACACTCCCACTTTGCCAACCTGAGGAGAGCAACAGACTGACCTCATGCTTCTTTCTATGCTTCAGGAGTCCAAGGCGCTTGGATCTTCCTTCCATGTTCTATGTTTTAACTTGACATTGAACATGGAAGGAAGATCCAATCGGTTCCTTTCTCCTCCATCAGGCGTCCCGAACTGCCATTAAGAGGCAGTATAGAGAGCAGGATTACTGCATGCTTCTTGTAAGGGTATACCTATCCCATGAGGGACACGGGGATAATGTTCAAATTCCAGAGAAAATCTGTTGCATAACACAATGCTATTTTTGCATCATGTCTGAATCATGACCAATCATGTGGCAACAAAGCAGTGATGTGATGGCTGCCTTCCAGTAATATGCTGTCGGTATTTTTTGGTACAAGGGTCCTAACCAATGAATTCACATGAATCCCATTAATCAACACACCCAGGATTTGAACCTGGGTCTTCCTTGTAAAAGTCCAATATCTTAACCACTACCACTAGATCTAAGGATATTGATGTGGACTGGGGAGATATTAGACTTTTGAGGCCATCGGGCTGAGGCTCTGAGCCACTACTACATTTAGATTGTGATAATAGTTTTACGGTATCCTGACACACATATTCTGAATGATGGTTATTCCACATCATAATAATAATGTCATTATCATAACACTTTTTAAAGCTCCATAGATGTATTTTTCTTCAGAATCTATATAAACGTGCAATTTACCCCCAAAAATATATTACATTATATATCTGCTGTTGGGAAGAAACCACCTCCTAACTGGAAAGTGTTTATTTTTCAGGACTTAAAAAACAAAGAAATACTGTCATAAAATTGTGACTTTGTACAATATTGAGAATTAATTGCGTGAGAGAGGGAGAGCTAGTCGAATTAAATAGTTTTGTCAGAAGAACTTTTTAATACTTTTCATTTAGCCCATTTCTCCAGGAACACAGGCGCACAGGCGAGTGTACAATAGTATTGATTTATGGAAGAAAAGAGAAACAAATTACAGTAAGTTCAGATGAGATGAGAGGTTTATCTGTATTGCAGACAATGTGCAGCAACGCAAAGGTCTGTCAGTAAGTTCAAAACGTCTATAAAGGATGCAGGCAATTCGTGGGCACAATGTAGGTAAACTCAGATTCCCATCATGCACGTCTAACACAATATGCTGAAATGTCATGTGATCCGTCGTAGTCAGAAGAAGAAACACACGACAAGTTACTGTTTTTGAGCCGTTTTAAAGGGACATTTTCTCGGAATCTAGACGTCATCAGTGGTGATTGAATAGAATGAGGGCATTCTGGGATCATTCTGATGTTATACTGTGGTGAGGTGAAAATATTGTTGACCTGCCAGAAGAGAAGTATATGCAACAATTAGATTATAATTAAAAGATAATGAGTGTGACCACGGGACTTGTGTGACATTAGGCACTTTAAGCTGCCGCATTTTCAGAACGTCTCCCCGTACGGGAAGTACGGCTGCTATGACGCAATCGCCATAGCTGTCAAAATCGTTAAGCCAACAGCCATCCACAACAGCGACAGGTTGCCATGGTGACGCATCTATGCAGCGTGTGTGTCAAACAAGCGTTGTGGACACTACATTAAAGTGTAGGTTCTGCCGCAGTAGGAACAGCTGCTACGGCAGGTTTATCTTTCAAGCACGGATCGAGTTCCTGCCATAGTGGAGACGTCGCCATTGTCTGCTAAAAGTCCCTATTCTCTTATGCTACAGATAACCTGTAAATAATCTGGAGCTAGGTTCCACTTCTGTTTACAAACATCACTGACTGGATCACCTCTAAAATAGAAACTAGAGCAGATAACCGTGTGTCAATGTCAGTTTTTGCATGCAGGTTTACCGTGGTACATACTTGGTGCTTATGGTCGCATAATGACATTGGGATTAACCTCTGCGAGGCATACGTTAAGGTCAGAGGAAGCACGTCTATATAAGGTCATGTCTGGACCAGACATGAGGCTATCATGTGAAGGGTAATGGATCAAACTGCATCGGGTGGAGGATTAGGTTGCACAGGACAACTATAGGCCATCCTGCATATTCATGTCCATATTGACCTGCCGGGTCTCTAGTGTGAGCGATTGATTTAATTTGAGGCTTTCATGATCTTGTGTGCTGTGGGTTCTCTGTTTTTCTTACTGGCATTGTACCGCAAGCATGCCTGCAGTGTGGTTGGGATGTTGATGTTGAGTTTTCAATTCTCTCTCTTTTTTTCCCATGACAATCATTTTTCTTTCTTTATAGCAAGTACAATGACACTTTCATGACATTTGCACGAATATATGTGATGAGGAGGCACATTATATTTTTGACTGACTATGAATGAGGGAACACCACCCAGTCTCAGAATCAACCTGAGGACAACTTCCTATAGACTACATACTGTACAGTATGTATACATCTCACTGTTCCTCAACCAATTGTCCACTGACTACAAATCTTTTTAATAATAATGACTAAACCAGACCATCCAGTGCAATTCTCCCACTCAAGATTCAAAATCTTTTTTGCTGTTGAATTATTGACCTCCAACTTGTTAGAAATGACTACATGGATGGTCATCATAGGTCAGAGGTCTTTCAGTTCAGGGTTTCTCAACTAGCGGAAAGACACTCAACGAATCCTATCACAAGCTTCATAGTCCTGGACCACATTGCGCAATAGCTCCACAGAACACCAGTGGACCACAAACCACCTGTTGAAAACCCTTGCCATAGAGCACCACCAGTAATAATAATAGTAAGTCATTCTTCCTTACCATGTACAGTATGCGTTATGCATGTCCATGTTCATATGTCCAGTATATACTGTAATAGTCCAGTCACATTAGAAGAAATTGGGAAGAATTCTAGCAGAAAAAAAAACTTGTTGTGGCCTGCGTGTGTGTGTGTGTGTGTGTGTGTGTGTGTGTGTGTGTGTGTGTGTGTGTGTGTGTGTGTGTGTGTGTGTGTGTGTGTGTGTGTGTGTGTGTGTGTGTGTGTGTGTGTGTGTGTGTGTGTGTGTGTGTGTGTGTGTGTGTGTGTGTGTGTGTGTGTGTGTGTATTGTCGTGTCACAGCCCTGTCTTATTCTTTATTCCTCATTCAACACACTCTCATTTCTGCCCGGTCATTCAAACCCCCAGTGGGACATGGGGTGAAAAACGCTGTTATTTTTGCCTGACTTAGCCGGGTGACAGTCCGGAATAATAGTGACAGACACATTTTGCACATCCACGTTCGTGCACAGAGTATGCACACACAAGCGATATGCACGAAGTGCGCCCAATCTTTGCCCTCTCAGTCACACACACAGGACGGCTCAGCGTGTGTGTGTGTGTGTGTGTGTGTGTGTGTGTGTGTGTGTGTGTGTGTGTGTGTGTGTGTGTGTGTGTGTGTGTGTGTGTGTGTGTGTGTGTGTGTGTGTGTGTGTGTGTGTGTGTGTGTGTGTGTGTGTGTGTGTGTGTGTGTGTGTGTGTGTGTGTGTGTGTGGCACTGCATGCAAAGTGGTTTGTTCGCCGTTGAAGTGTCTATCCCGTCGATTCTAAATCCTTCAGAATCACCTTGTTGAGTTGATTTGCTGGCAGAGTTGTAGGGATTAGGGGCCAGATGGGGCCATATGCACTCTTTCATCTTGCCCTGACATCTCTGTCCAGACACCTCCCAAACATGCTGCGTCCTGGGAGAAGTCTTATACGTCTATCTTATGATCTGCTGTACACATACAAGCACGGGCGGAAAAATAAAGTGCAAAAGTATTGGTATTAGAATGTACCAAAGTAGAATGTACTCACTATTCTGGGTTGCACTATTTCAAGTTCTGAAAATTATATACAAATTTTGAAAATAGCAAACCTAGCTATTTTAAATATTCCAAAATGTATACTAGTATATTGATCTAGTACTGTATATTGAGTGTTTAATGTTTTGTGATATTAATCAGATCAGCTATTTTTTTTATGTTTTATGTGTTTTCTTTTAAAAAAAGACTTTTTTTTACCTTACAATGATGTAGTTATTTCGTAAAACATATTGTGATTTGTGATATTTTATTTGGTTCATAATATCTCTCGTCCTCAGTTTATGGCTCAGCTCCGAGCTGTGTTGCTGCCTTATCTGTTTTCATTCCACTGAGTACTTTTTAGATTAGATCATGTGATTCTTTTTCTTAGGTTTTAAGTTATTACTCTTCAAAGCAGTACCGTCTGCTTCTGTCTCCAGCACCAAATGTCCTCATATGTTCCACCGTATGCCAAAACATAATAATTCCACACCGTTTTATGTTTGGCATCTGTATGCCAGATTTTAGATAGGACAGACGGAGGCAGGATCCAAGGGCAGCGGAGAGACAGGTAGAGACCTTGGTTTAGACATAATATTGGTAGGCGTTGAAATCGAACCCCATGGAGCACAGTCTGCTTAATAGGCACTCACCCACGTAGTTTACAACACTCTTTCCCATCTTGTGTCAGGCCCCATTTGCGGGGTTAAGGACACTTTTTTATCATATATAACATTTCATATTCCTCGAATATCTTTTCTGTATACATAGATCCATGACTCCACGTGCTGACTAGTCTGGATTCCAGCCTTCCTTGCTACATTGAAGTTCAACTTCGCATCTCTGTCTGGCAAGGAGCTTATCTCCACTATTGGGCGTGGCTTAGGAAGATTGAAATCCTGCCGAGGCTTCTAATTGGTCTCTGGTTTGTTTGGGATAAAAACATCAGTTTAGGTCAGTTAGTTGGAACAACATCCAATCAGAAACAATGTCAGTGAAACAAACTGGTGATGGCAGGGAGTGACAGGGAGAGTCAAGCAGCACTGGCCAGACTCAGTTGCCAGTGACATTCAGAAGTTGAATGCTAGAACGGAAACAGATGCTGGATGGTTACTTGCTGACTGGCTCTAAGTATTGGGCTTCTTTAAAAGGGTTTCTTGTGACCCCGAACTTTCCTTATGCCTTAAGTAGCATGTGACACGTCAAACTAGGGGATTTTCATGATTCTGAATCCATTCCAATCATTAGTTTTGCACAAAAAATACTCCTTGAGCTAAAAATGGCCATAGCTGTCATCACAAAATTTGGAGTGATTTTTGTGCAAAACTTTCCTTGTGCTTTCCTCACAAGCGTAAGGAAAGTTTGACTTTTTCTATTTGTTTTTTCTGTCAAAGGATTTTAACCATAGGTCACAAGTTGAATGTAACAGTATGTATATAGACATATATTTATTTTAGGCTCATAAAAAGAATGTGCCCTCTGTCCTCTTATTCCTTTCACACAGTTTCAATCTTCCTCCAGCTGATGACTTGGCCTTTCTCGTTTGAAAATCGAAAATGTAAAAAAAGGAAAAAAAAAGAAGAAGAAAAAAAAAAAAAAACGAACAAGAAAAAACATCCAGAGGAAAGTAAAATTGACTTGTCACCTCACCAGATAAAATTTGTTGCTGGGCCTCATATTTCTACCAAATGTCTGATAGTCTGTATGGTCAGCCAGAGTTATTGGGTTACAAGCGTTTACATCACTCTTCTTCTCATGGTTCACTCTGATTCCACTAACTCCTAAACTTCATGCTCTTTCTCTCTCTCTCTCTCTCTCTCTCTCTCTCTCTCTCTCTCTCTCTCTCTCTCTCTCTCTCTCTCTCTCTCTCTCTTACCTTACATTGCCTTTCCTATTCCGCTCCCTCCTTTGAAGCAAGCCTTCCCGTCTCCCTTATCCTTTATCTTGCCCTTTCCATTCCTCTCTCGACCTCTTTTCCTGTGTTCCACGACTCCATCTGTTCCCCTCCTGCAATCATCCCTCATTCCCTGCTCTCTGCCCTCCTCTTATCTCTGCAGCTTCTTTGGGAAAGCAGAGAGGTATCCTGAATACATACAGTAGAGCCTTATTGAGTACTTGTCAACTCCAAGGGGGTTGTTGATGGGGGAAAAAATCACACCTGTGTGAATTGAGTGGTGCAACTATAAATTTATTGTTAGTTACTATACTGTATGGAGGCTTGGGTACCGTGAGCGATACCGATACTACTGGTATCGTTTGGGACATAGCGATACCTAGTGGGATCGATTCACTTCAAAATGAATGGTGCCTTGTTTCGGTACTTTTTACTGTCATTCTGTGCCGATGCACCAAAGAGCGAGCAGAAGGACTGACGCTGACAAGATAACATGGCTGTCCTGGTTGACTAATTACAAAGACCGACTAAACTAGACGAACATTTAGTGCTTTGCAAAAAGTTCCACATGGAAATGTTCTGCTGATCAGAAAAGCTGCCGCTATAAGCGCATCTTCCCCTCCGTGTGTATGTGTGTGCGCGCGCCTACCTCCGTTCGCCGCACGCAGAGAGAGAGAAAGAGAGAGAGAGAGAGAGGGAGAGGGAGAGAGGGAGAGGGAGGGAGGGAGGGAGAGAGAGAGAGAGAGAGAGGGGGTGGAGAGAGAGAGAGAGAGGGAGGGGGGGGAGGGGGGAGAGACGGACACACACACACACACACACACACACACACACACACACACTAGCTCTGTCCACTTTGCCTCTTACCTGATGTCGTAATGTCCAGTCCTCTCTTGTCCAATTGTGGCTTTTAAAAGTAATTTCCTCAAAAAAAGTGACAAAGCCTAAGCATATTCTCCATGGATGTAGGTAGGAAGTCCAATTAAATCCTCATGCAACGATTAAATGCCATCATTGTGAACTAAACTTTTTTTCTTCATTTTTCCCTGTGCGCAAACAAACAGTCTAACCCTGGCCCCTCCCCCGTCTTCCCTGCTGCGTGCCATAGCATAGGGTAACTAATTTTTCCTTGTAAAAACAATTTACCAACCATCAGTAGTATCTAACACTGCTAATAAGTGATTAAAAGGCTAGAAATCTAAAAAGTTAGATATTTATTATCCATAATTTGAATGTTCAAACTGATATATTCTGTATTTTAAGATAAAAGCAGTCACCATAAAGTGTGCGTGTGCGTGTGCGTGTGCGCGTGCACGTGCGCGTGCACGTGCGCGTGCGCGTGCGCACCGTCTCTGGTCCACCCTCTGTGCACTGCAAGTAAACTCCTCTGCTCCTCTTCTGACTGGAGATGAAGCTCACATTATTATTGATTTTCCACACGTGCCCCAGTGTGTAGAGACTGTGTGCAGATAGTGTGTTTGCGTGGACACACAATCGGTGCATTTTAGCCGGCAAATACCAACCAAGGTCCTGACTCCTCGGGGGCTGGCTGGCTGGTGTATCCCCATATGAGCCGGCCCAGTTATTCAGCAGTTATTCTAGCCCGTTTCAGGGTGTCTCGACACTGGATCTCCCGTAATGAGGATTTAAATGGGCCTGATCTTTAAATGCGGGGAGATAATTGCAGGCATGGGCTGAGGCGCTGCCTTTTTATTTCCTCATCAGCTCATTTATTGCTTCGTTCTTTACAGCTCCCCCTCCTTCTCAGTACCTTCTTCTTGTCATCTGTATGCAATGTATCTTATTCAGCCTAGGGAATTGATTATTCTCTAAGGTCTGCGTTGACTGGTATGTGGGCCTGTGCATCCATCCATCGGTTTGTCTGCCCACCACTCGTTTGTTTCCAGAGTTAGCCTAGATCTGAAAAACTACAGTCTGGCTTTCCATAGAAGTCCCTGTGTAACTAATCAAACCCTAATTATTTAGGCGCCCCATGGCCTTTGATGCCATGATTAAACTAAAATGTCCCTTGGCACAGACGATATCTCAAACTATTCTGCGTGCACTTCCAGGAAACATCCTGAGTGCACCCGTCCCCCAAATTAACCCTATAGCTTCCATATTCTGGGAAATTGGTGCGACTATGCAGGGAACTTCTCCATGGATTAGACTATAAGTAAATTACAATGTCAAGTCACCGTTGTGATCATATATTAGTTATTTGGAGGCGTAACCCCTAAAAATCGTGTTTTTGCAACAAACAGGTAATTGTTTTTTGCAATTGTCGCACCCCATATGGATCTAAATGGAATACTGTTGGCTCTGTATCGATGAAACCACCCTCAAATTGCGATTCAAATTTGGGGTTAGTGCTGTCCAGGTCCTGGGTTCGATTCCCGCTAGGGACACCACTGTGGGTGCTGGCGGCGTGTATCCTCCTCCTCCACGTCATCAGTACCCATACCCGAGGCGGGGTTGACGAAAGGGCCTTTTTGTGTGGAGTTTGCATGTTCTCCCCGTGTCCCCTAGGGTAGATACCCTCACAAAAACCTGCAGTAATCCTGGGCTCTAAACTGCCTCCCCCTGGCCGGCCGGGGCACAATGGAGGGGACTGGAACTGGTTGGAATAACGTCTTCCTTCCACGCGCTATGTTCAACCAGGGAAACTTCCCTGTCTGGTGAAAAGAAAGCAGCTTAGACTCCTCATGCATTGAAGGAAGCATGAGGCCAGTCCACTGCCTCCCCAGGTTGGCGGAGGGTGTGTAGAGCCCAGGATGACATTAGGAATTGACACTGGGTTGAAAAAAATGGGTTACAAAATTGTGGGATAAAAAAAAATATATATATGTTTTGCATGCTTTTTATATTCTTTCCACTTCCTCTGCCATTTGCTGCCAGTGGTGGTTGACTTTCAGGCCTGAAGCGATGAGTCTGTGGTGATGAGGGAGTGATTCATGTGATGAAGTGAAGCATGCACTCTCACACCCAGGAGCCACACTATGTCACTGGCTGTCTGAGAGAGGCCCGTTCCCTCAGCCAGAATGCTATGGCTTGACTTGTTCCATTGAATCCTTAATGAATTCTATTGTTTGTGTCCTTGGGGCAAGTCACTGTTATTGGCTTGGCTTCAGGAGCTAGTGTCGTTGAGGTGAAGGAGAAGACAGGCATGAGGATAACTTCTTTTTTTAAATATACAATTTGCTAAAGGATGAAATATGCTCAATAGAAAAGACGTACTGAGCCTCATGTTGAAGACTGCTACCCGATTCGACCGTTATCAGTCGATAAGATCGCAGTTATTAGTTTCCGCCAGCAGGACAATTTCGTCTCAGTATCGTCATCTTGCAGTCAGTCTGTCTGATATCATGGATTCTTTCAGTTGATAATGCATCTGCTTGCGGTGAGGTTTAGAGTTAGGGTTAGAGAAGGGTTTAGGTATGTTTGTAGCAAAACCCTAGCCCCCTCCAACCGTAACCCTAAGCCTAAATCCCCGACGCTCAACCTAACTTCACAGACCTGACGGTCTGTGAGGTGGTTGAGCGTCGGGGATTTAGGCTTAGGGTTACGGCTAGGGTTTTGCGTCTCAGATTCGACCGTTAACAGTGGATAAGATCGCAGTTGTCAACTTATGCATTATCAACGTAAAGAATCCAGGATATCTACAGACTGCAAGATGGGTCGGCAGAGCATGACGATACTGAGACGAAATTGTCCTGCTGACGGAAACTAATAACTGCGATCTTATTGACTGATAACGGTCGAATCCGCTGAGACTGCTTGGATCTGCAGGGGTCGCGCCACGGTCTCATGGGCAAGCATGGGAAAAAAAAACTGACCACAGTTCACACAGTGGGCGAGTGCTTCCTACAATTACAATTTACATGTTAGGCATTTAGCAGTCGCTCTTCATCCAGAGTTACTGTACTATGTAGAAAGTTTTCTTCCATTGGGTCAAATAACACTGAGGATTTCACTTCAAACACAGCATATCCTGTAATGTCACAATGACCTGTGACAAACACCGGATTACTGCAATTACTGTGTGAACAGTAAATCAACTATGACTTTGTACCATGTTGTGTAATGACACTTTTCATATTTAATGACTGTATCGCAGGAACTCATTTGAAACACCAAATGGAAAATACCCCCGAGACAAAATTAGAAAGAAGAAGGGAGGGGAAATAAAAGAGAAATGGAGCAGCCTGGGGAAAGTAAGATGAAAGGGCAATGGAATTAGTGTACTGTATATGGTGGAACCAACGGCCACAACCACATCAAACCATCAAACAGGGTCAACCAGAGAATCTAGCTGTTCCTTCTGGTCCCTCCATTTCTATAAGATAGGCCCTCCAGAAAAACTTCATTACCCGATCACAGAATCCAGTGCATAATCAACCAAAAGGCACATATGACACGGGTATCAATAGTCAGCTGTAGGTCTGGTTGACTAGATTTAGAAGACATTTTGATGATACTGAAATGATTGATTTATGGCATTTATATGAATATGAATACATTTTACCTGCATCTCAATGGGTGACAAGGACAGTTTGGCAGTGGTGAGGGTGGCGCTTAGTCAGCTATTATGATGTCTGTTTTGCAATGGCTCCATTCATGGACCCCTATTTGAGTATATATTTGACTTTTTTTAGGATATAAAACACTGTTGTACCGTTATATAGGGACATTGTCATTGCACCTGTTTTATCCGTCCATCTGTGTCCCTTTTGTGCCCATACACAGAGATCTCTGTATCTGCCTGTATCCCTATTGACCTGATATACTGTATACTGTACAGTAGCTACACTGATACAGTATGGTGCTCTATCTGTCTGTCGGGTTTATGCCCCGTGTTCCTGATTGTCTGCATTTTTTTTTTTCAAAGTGGAGCACTCCTGCAGTCTTTGCAAACCTACGCAAATGCATGCACGCGCACACAGACTAGTAGGTGTGTGTGTGGTAGCACCTAGACACTCGGGACACATTCTCATGTTTTGTAGAGTAACAAACATGTTTTCTCAGACATGCACGCACGCACACACACACACACGCACACGCACGCACGCACGCACACACACACACACACACACATACACGCACGCACACACACACACACACACACGCACAAAGCCATCCACATGAAGTGGTGATGCTATACAATGGAATATGACCTTTGAGGTGACATTTATTTCTTTAAGCTGCTACCAACATCGGGGAGGTTTAGTAACAACACGCTGACATTTTGATAGTCGTGAAGGCAGTGAGAACAAGCAGACGTTCCCTCTCCATTGCTCCCCTTCTCCTGCACGGCTCAAAACACAGCAGCCTTTGTGGGCACTTTGGGATACATGTGAAGTGTACATGAGCAGTGAAGTGCAGTGAGGGAACATCACAAAACAGAGCAGCAGCCCCATTGCCTGTCTGTGTCATTGAATAAAATACAGTTATATGTCTTTCCTCGCTACCTTAAAGCAGTGTCTGGATATTATGTTCATTCTAGTGATCAACTGCTTCTCATTCTTGTCATGTGCATGTTCAGACAGACCAGACGCTGAAAACAATGCAGTTAATTAAAGCAGACGTTCTCTGGGTCCCCAGCCAAATACGTTAAGCCAACAACTATGATTTGGGATGGATGGGTGGTGTAGCTTCCACGTGGCAACGGCTAGGCGGGGGAATCAGATTCACAAGCTTGGATTTACAGAGAAGCATAATTTGATGAACTTTAGTGACCAACAGACCATTAATGTTCAATCTGTCTTTCTCGTCTACCGAGCATTGCGAAAATGCAGTTATAATATTGTTCAGCACCAAGGTGTGCACTAACTTCTGCACACACACCCACATGCAGTCTAATGTGTGTGCGTGTACTCCTGCACACATGCACACTTTCTCTTGCTTCACTCCACATCTGACTGAAGTAGAGAGAGTCAACCAGATTTTAGCCCGCAGCACAATACAAGTCAATGCTCACACAATATCTTAGATATTTGCTAATCTCTTCTCGTTGTCCCTAAACACATTTTTTTACTCTTCTCTATCTCTCTCTTTAGTCTAACCCCAAAACGGTTTTGTAATTCTTACCATACTGTAGCTCCCTCAATAATACGCCAAACCGTTCTCACCCAAACACGCTGAAATATTCCATACATACACTACTTGGGGCCTGTAAGGTGTAGCTCAGGAGGAAGAACAGGTTGCACCGATGTCATCTAGGGGTTGGTGGTTCGATTCCTGGCTCCTACTGTTGAAGTTTCCTTGGGCAAGACACTGAAACCACATTGCCCTCCAATGAGTGAATTGTGGTGTGTAAATGTGGGGTGCTGGCATTTGTCGCTTCACCTCCCAATGTATGAACAAATGAATAATTGTAAAGTGCTTTCAGCACTTGGAAAATCGCTATAAATCCTGTCAGTCTACTGTCTGTCCCTCATTCTCTACATATGACACTGAAATCCTATCAATTGACCACGACAGAGATGTGTCGTCTCAAGCGAACTTCAGCAATGAGAAATAGAATAGAGCGGGCTAAAGCGAACGTGTTTCTCTGGCAAACAGTGAACAAGCAAAGAAACACTGGGATGAACACAGGCGAACTTAACCGAAAATCAACACAGGCACAGGCTGGGGGAACTAACAGGACTAGGTGGAGACACTAGGCCACTATTTATTCAGCATTTGAGCCACGGACCACCATTTGGGGACATTTTAGCCCCACAGACGCCGAAACTAAAGATCTCTTTTGCTTTTGTCCAGAATTCCAGGCAGTATTTGGGAAAACAAAACAGTCAAACATACAGATCAAATGACCATTATCTTCTACAGTACATCCTCAGGTTGTGTAGACTTGGGCTAATTCAGATGATGAATATTTTAACTCTTAAGAGTGTAAAAATGAAACCAAATGGACCCGCAACGGTTTAATTTTTACGCTAGGAAACCAAGAACACAATATGTTAGAACAGAGGAGCATGTTAGTAGAAAACAAAAAACACAACATAAATCGCAACAGGGGATAGTCTTTGTGTGTTTCTGTCCACTCCTGGTCTGTACAAAATACAGACACAGTACAGACTAACCGTCTCATTAGCTTTTATCAGTGTTGGAAAGTGAGAAAGTACCTTTCGTAAGTACTGTTTTGAGGTATTTTTAATTTGCTTGATTTCCTACTCCACTACATCTCAGATCTAAATATTGTACTTTTACACCACTGCATTTATTCAATAGCTTTACTTAGCTACTTTGTACATTTTGATGGTTAACATACATTAACCACTTCAGCACTTCAAGCTCACAGTGTGTTGTGTTCCACCACAGCTTGTAGGTCCGCTAAAGATGTTTATACATTTCATGGAATATATTTTGTTGGACAACCACATACCTGCAAGGCACAGCACTCCCTCGGGTCCTCTCTGTACTCTACACCTTATTGAGTACTGTTGACACTCATGTCTAGCCCTTTTCACCATATTGCCAAGGATGAAACTGGAATGTGGACAGAATGAACAAAATGGTTCCAGAAGTTTGTAGCATGGCAGTCCTGACAGCTCCAAACAAAGCTGTTAAACTGTTAAATGTTGACAATACATCGATTAAATAAATACAAAAAAATGTAAAAAAATAAAAAAATAAAAAGTGTTGTCACAAGGGGAGTTGGCATTGTCCGAGGTTTTCTATAAATACTTTGTGAAACATCTGTGGGACAAATTAATGGAATTCTTTTTCGGGCTACTCATTAGGAGTGGGACTGTCTAAAATCCTTTAGAGACTTTGGGTGATTGGTGGATAACTGACTAAGCTCCCATGTGGCAGTTGCATGGGTCAAAACAACCATTACCATTTCAAAAAATAACTATATTTTGTTTGGAAATCACTTTTAAAACACGTTTGTAGGGGAAGTCATGCAAGGGACCAACCAGCACAACAGGTACTATTGTCAGTTCAGTGTCTTTCCCAAGGACACTCCATTATGTAGACGGGAGGAGCCGGGATTCGAACCGCCGACACAAGGTTCATCAGACGACCCTCTCTACCTTCTAATCCAACGCCGCTTGTTATTTCTGTGCACCTCGCTCGCAGCAGACTCAGGAATGTACGACCCATCAGTGGCACAATAGACCACCATGACAGGTCGGCAGCATTAAGTGGCTCACCCTAGGCGTTAGCGGTCATATAAAAGAGCATGAAAAAACATGGCCTTTGTCTTTTATATTGGACTATAAGGCAGTCCTCCAACCATTTTACTAGTGCAGTGAAACATGTGGCTCATAATCTGTTAAACAGCTTGTTAAAGCCTGATAGTCAGCCCTGAGAGGAGGCACGCCCTGCCATCGTCCCGTTCATTGCTTGCGTCTAAAAAGGTAGCGTATCAATCAATCGGAGCATTGATAATAGGGCTGTTTTTCATGACTCCAACATATTGTAGAGAGAAAGGGAAGTGCACCAAGACAAACAGAATTTCACTGGGGCCCAGTGGGCAATTGCATGATCAAAGAATATTTTGGGGTGATTATAACCTTGGGGAGATAAAAGAAATAATAATCTTGAATCATTTGAATCTAATGTGTCTTGACACCTATAGGAGCAACATTAATTACTGACCTACTTTAACTGTAAGCATGTTAAAACAGCACTATACTGTATATTTGCATAAAATAGTTAGCTTAGGTTGACACTGTTCACTAGCCTGGCTCAGCCCTGAATCAGCACCTTAAAAATACTAGCTTATTTTTTCCCTGTGATTCAAGGACTGGCTTCCCTGCCTTTGGGGGCGTTTGCGCCGGTTGAAAATCCAATCCCAGCACCTGATTGGTCAACAGCCCTGTCACTCAATTCGTTCCTAACGTCGTCTGCTTTCCCAATATTCTTAGGGATTCATATGAACCAATCACAGTTAAGACTGCTGCTTTGATAACGCCCACCCTAGAAACTGCTGTGGTGGAGAGGGACTTCAGTCTGAATAATGAAGTGAAACGAAATGATAATTCAGACTGAGGTCAGGCTAACTGTTCACCACATCAACAGCCAGCAAAACTGCATCTAAAAGCCTTTCAGAATTGAATCGCAATATAATTATTACGACTCTTCTTCAACAAAGTTGGCGAAACATTCTTTGTCTTTTACTCATACACACAGTTGTAAGATACAAAACACTGCAGTCCTTAAACCAGAACCTAACCTCAGTCTTAACCGGCCATGTGATTAAACATAAAGCCAGGTTGTTGTATAGGACAGTTTCATGATGTTTTAGGTTCGGCAGCAGTATTTTGCACCTCCACGTTTCCTAGTCATGGGTTGGTAACATATGAAGCAGGTGGATAATAAATACACACTGGATCCATTTGCAACACAGGTTCGTTTTTCAGTTTTTCTGCAATGTAACGCTTTTGGACATATACGTTTTCTGTCCGACAGCAAAGATATCCTTCCTGTGTGTGAAATGTAGTATCTGTCACTGTTTGCAGAATAATGATCAGACCTGGCTCAGCATCGAAGGAATGCAGGGTAAGCAAACACGCACACGTGCACAGCACACACGCACGCGCATGCACACACGCACACACACGTACACACGGTTTCATTTAGTGTCTGTTTAACTCTTTCACAAGGACAAACTTTAATCATTTATATTCATCATGTCCATGGCCTAGTTACAGTGTGGTCCACGGGTTGCAATATATTCAACTAATATGTGGGTGCGCACGCACGCACGCACGCACGCACACACACACGCACGCACGCACGCACGCACGCACGCACGCACAGACACACACACTCTCTCTCCCCCTTTCTCTCTTAGATGTGCCATTGATTTTAGAATTAGAATTGTTTCCAGGTTTTCTCACCCTTACTGTAGCAATCACAGCAGTCAGATAAATGGAGAGATGACTGGTAATGGTAATGCACTCAGTTACAACTGAAAATGGTTTGTCAGTTTGTCAGAACAAAGACACCCAAGACAGATGGACCCTGTAAATATCAGTAGGTGGGTGTGATAGATGGATCCAACAATGTGTAAACCATACCTGGGCATTATGCAGCCCGGGGGCTAAATGCGGCCCTTTGGCTGACTCTGACCGGCCCCTTGAGAGAGTTCCAAGTTAAATATGGAAAGTTGGTTTACCAGATGTAACTCTTTGAGATTGTATAAATGAAAATTAAATTTTAAAATTAAAATATTCAATCAGAGAATTTAAGAGAATGGTCATTTTTGTTATTCTGTTTCCCAAATCCAGCCTGGAATTATGGACAAAAACAAAAGAAATCTTGAAGAAAGTTTTGGGATCTGTGGGGCTAAAATGTCATCAAATGGTTGTCCGTGGCTCAAATACTGAATAAATAGTGGGCCCTGGTGTCAAAATGGTTGGTCTTACTCTTACTTTTATCTTGAAATTAAATTAATATTACGCAGACTTTAGTTCAGCCTTTAGTCTTGGCCCACCACAATATTTTATTTATGTATCTCATTTGGCCCCTTGGGAAAAATAATTGCCCACCCTAAACCTTACTATTGTGTATTATTATTTAGAACGAGTACAGTTTGCACTCTGATCTGTTGCTGTACAGGAGAGAGAGAGAGGGACAGATGCATGAGGGCGTCTCTTCACCCAGCTGCTGACCGGTGTTTAAAAGTACCCAGTGGGTAATGCCGTCGCCTCACCGCCAGAAGGTCCTGGGTTCGATTCCATCGGGGGACGCTGTGGCCCGCTGCGGGTGAGTTCTCTCCTTCGTGTGTTCAGCTCCGTCCATGCCCCCCCCCCCTCTCGGGGGGGCCGTGTCGAAAGGCCTTTCTGTGTACAGTTTGCATGTTCTCTCCCCATGTCCCCTAGGACAGGTACAAATACGCCAGCAATCCTGGTCCTCTATAGTGCTGAATTCCCTCTGGTCAACAGGCCTGATGGAGGGGAAATGCACTGGCTGGAATAACACAGTGATTTTCAACCAGTGGTCCGGGGACCACCAGTGGTTCCTAAGAGGATTCCAGGTGGTCCCCTGCTAAATGATGGACAGTTGGTCCCTTGGACCCTTAACCCGTAAGGGTCCATTTGGTTTCATTTTATGCTCAAGAGTTAAGTTATATTTAAACATCTGAATTACATAATTTTTAAGAATCTACACAATTAATTCATGTAGAAGAATTGTTGTTGTGGACAATTCAGAGAGTGGCCTGCTCACTCCTCATGCAGGACGCGTGACTTTCAGTTTGACCAGGGCTCTCCTCAGGTTGGCAGAGGGAGACTATAGCGCCCAGGATTATATTTAGCTTCGGCAATTAGGCACCTGCTGAAAAATGGGTTACAAAATTGTGGTATTTAAAAAAATAGCTTCCCCATTCCACTTCTCTACCTCTACCTCCTCATGCAAAAGTAAAACGTCTTCCTCTCATTATCCATTTCTGTGAACACTCTCGCCTGTTTCCACCGCGTCCCGCTTGCCATTTTATGTTGGCGGCATGAAAAGGTCCTTTGTAGTCTTGCTTCGGTTTCGGTCGCATTGTGAGTCACTTGAGTGTTAAACTCGTTCAAAGTTTTGTTTTGTGTATTGTACTGCCGTATCGCAGCCTTGGGTGAGTCATGCAATGCTTAATAGAAGCGGCTTCAAGCGCTCTATTTCAGGAACTCGTTTCACTTTTCCATAAATGTTCCATGATTCACCGTGATTGATAGGGCAGGGAGAGTGTCGGGGGAAGAGAGGAGGTCCCTGTATATTGTGTCTTGTCATACAAAAGGACGAGAAACATATGAGAAGCAGTTAAAGCACGTGCTGTACACAGCAAAATCTCAGTGTTGCTGTGACTATTTATTATATCCCTCTCTTGAGAGCTTACAGATGTACGCACTCAGAATTAAATGGACACTCAGGATTTTACAATATATACGACTACAATACTACAGTATGCATCATACAATACTACAGGGTCCTGTAGTCTGTAATAATAACACAACAAACTAATTATATAGCACCGTTCATTTACATGAATGCAGCACAATAAAGAAAAAAGAACATAATTAAAACTATAGCAGAAAATTTTCCTACTGTAGTGCATCACACCTTTGCGACGTGAGGGACGCTCTTATCACTGTATGTGCGGCACCATACAACATCGCATAACATTCGCTGTCAATCAAACCATCACATTTCGTGGCACAAACACACAAAGCTGTATATAGGTGGCGCTAGTGTCCCTCAAAAGTTCCATACTCGATGCAGTATTTGGTGAGTTCACAATACTGATGTGTCTGGTGATGTTGTAATTCTTTGTGGGTTAGAGTGGTGGTAAAAATGTGGAGGTATGTAGATAAAAAAAGATAATACACATATATTCGTGTATGTATGTATGTACTGCATGCATTTGTATATCAGTTTGTATCTGTGTATTGCATTTCTTGTAAAAGGAGATGCCGCATCTCATGATTTTGCATCCCCTCAATAGAAATCAAATCAATGTCTTCCACTCTATTTCTTCTACCAATGTACCTTAGTGTACTTTCAACCTATCAACAAAGGAAATGACTTCGCTCCTCTTAAATGGAGGTGGAGGTCAGTCTGTCTGGTGGAGGGCGGGTTAAAAGGCAATGCGTTCCACAGATTGGGGGACCACCAAAGCATGCGGATTGACCTGGAAGGCCCTCCCCGGCCGTAAATTATACACCGCGCCGTGTTTATGCGACGCGCAGCACGGAACAATAATAAATGGAGTGATACAGGCGAGTGGTGATGGTGGTGAGGATGAAAGAACAGGAGGGGGGGACCTCCCCCGTTTCAGACTGCAATGGGATTTGGTTTCTCTCTCCCACAACAGCCACCATCCCTCCCTCCCTCCCTCTTCTCCCCCCCTGCTCTCCCTGGCTGATACCCTCGCTCTTCTGCCCCTCACTCTCTTTCGACCTTTTCCAGGCGGCCGACTTTGTCTTCCCGATGAGATCATAGACTCTCAAGGGCACTCTGGGCAGGAGGGAAGGGGAGAGAGAGAGACAGACACAGAGAGAGAGAGATGGCAAAGAAAGTGAAGTGAGTGGGAAGGAGAGTGGATGGAGGCAGTCTGCCAGGGTGAGGTGAAGAGAGTGAGAGTAAAGTGTAAAAAAAGAAGAAAAAACAACAAAAACACAACAGATAGGTGAGGTAGTAATAGAGAGAGTCTGTTGGTGTGACAGAGGCTCCGTTATTTGCTTTTTTTCCCACTTGGCTGGCGTTTTGAGTGTTGGTTCTAATGAAAGAAGTGAAAAGGCTGTTTGAGATAGCAGCGGTCGAGGATGAAAAAGTACTGCACATCTGGCTTCTCAGATTCAAGCATGCTGCAAGGCACTGGTTGGGCTTTTTGTGAGCTTTTTCAAGAAGGAAAGGAGTCTGTCGGATGAGGAAATGGTGGGTAGTCCAGGGGCCTGCAACAATGATATTTTCACTTTTAATTGGTACTACCACCTCTGGTATTTTAGTAGTTAGCATGGGTCTAGTTAGTCATATTTTGGCATAACTATTCCAATGCCGTAGCTTAATGCCAATTATCACTCTCTAAGTCAGGGGTTCTCAATGTATTTGGCTGGGGCCCCCCGAAAATGCTTTGGTCATGTACCCCAAAATTATTCCGGGAACCCACCCGACGCAAAGAAACCATTATGAGTGTGAATCACTTCTATGACTTCTAAACAGTAGGTTTTAGAAATAAATGGTCTTCACCAGTAAAATCTATTTTTGCAGAGTACATTTAGTCATTGTGTTATTTAATTAAATAATTTGCATATTTCACATCACATTTGTTTTCATTTTCATATATACAAATACAATATTCAAAGTAGCTACTAACTAATGTTTTTAAATAAACTTGCTCACATAAGTTTGGAAACCTAACTTTGGGAATTATTTAATCCACATTAGTAATACCAATTGGTGTCTTATGGTTTTAATTGATGATTGTTCATGTTTACAATAAACAAGTAGGTTGCAAAAATAGCAAAAGGCTTGCACTCAACCCTTCCTTTGAGGGTGTTAGGGTTGAAATTGTACCAGGCCTACCACCAAAGGATGCTGCCGCTCTGTATGCTGGAATACCAGCTTCCACTTGCTCTATTGCATGGCTCTTATCCTGAAGGGACAATTGCGGCATCTTTATTTCCATCAGTGTCCCTACTGCTTGGACCATGAACAAAGTCAAGAAAGTGACAGGAGCCATGCTTATGTGCCTGGCACACACCTGTGAGTGAGTGGCACACACCTGCCAGCCCTTGAAGTTCAAAATAAGAGTGAATGCCAACAGAACAACACTTCAATTTGGCACATTTTTGAGGGTGCAACCCACTCATTTAGCAGCGATACTCTTTTCCAGAAAGCTGCCTAAATTCGTATTAATGTAATTCATAATTCCTCAATTTGGGCAATTGTTTGGGGGATGCAATCCTTATGTTCAGGAGTGTCATTCATTCCAAGAATGTCCGATTCCCACAATCCATACGTTGTTGTAAAGGTGACTAATCAATTATTAAAATGTTATAAGATACAATACCAATTGGTATTATTAAGGAGGACTTAGTCTCCTTGAGGTCTGGGTTTTCGAAAAAATGGGCCCCAGTAGCACTCAGCACCAAGGACTGGGGTAAGCCCTCTGTCAACTGTAAAATTAAATTATAATACATACGCCTACATAGATACGGGCAATGGCACTTGAGTTGAACAAAATTTGGCGGAGCCTGGTGGTGGCTGTTAGTGTGCACACCCACATACCATTAGGTTACTATAAATTAGACAGGGTTGCGATATTCAGCGAGCAGAAAATCATCACGTGGTTCATGGACCTGTGCATGCCCATAGACATTGAGTCTATGTGCATGCACATAACTTCCGGTTGTCACTATTCGTCCACTTCTGGTTGTCACTATTCATAGACGTCTATGTAGAGTAGCCACCATTGGACTGTGTTGGACTGTGGACTGAGTTTGCATAACTGTGTCTATTTCTAAGGCTGTGTGCCCACCTCCCACACAGCTCTGGTGTAGTGTAGGGCTGTAGACTAATCGTGAAGGCAGTGAAAAGTGTCTGTGGTGAGTGTGCAGTGGGCTCTCCCGAGTCGTGACAGCCAGCCAGGTACGTTCGATCACAAAGAAATCACAACTCGTCGTGTACAGTGCCCTGCTGTTTATAAACCAACCTGCATCTTGGGCTTACTGCTCTGCTGCTGCTCTGCCGCGGCAGTAGTGTCACAGCCGCGCACAGGGACTCCGGGACTGCAGCAGGCAGTTTATGTGTTCTTTTTTGTTCCCTCGGCGAACGTACACCAAGGGTGGGGGGTATGGGTGGTGGATGGGGGGAACCAAAGATGAACTCGTGCCCGCGGGGATCTAAGTGCCCACTGGTTCGGTCATATATAGTTTTACTGAGTTTAACATTAGGTTATCTTAACTTACCGCATAGGCTGTCAATCACAGCTACTGGCCAGTCACAGCGCAACGTCTACGTCACCATGTGTACTCAACCCGTGGGCAAATACATGCTCGTATCCTGCTCTATATGGGACTCATGGCTCGGCAAGGCTCACCATGATGCCAGGTCTGACTATGCTTCCATAAATGTAGGGCGTTGGAGAGAGAGGGAGAGAGACGGTTAAGGCAAATAGAGAGAGGATTCCCTCTTCAGCATATTGAGTGTCCATCCGACTGTGAAATTACCCGATAGAAATCAGGTGGCCCTGACATCCGTCGTATGTTTTAATATTAGTCCCGCCTTCATTTTGAACCCGCCATGCAGTCTCATGTGCAACGCACAATGCGCAAGCGTGCACAAGCGTGCACGCAAACTCACACAGACTGCCCTTGGCCCTGACCACATCGAACTTCTACAGTCATGCACAAAGAGGCGAGGAGAACGCAACTTTGTATTCTTGCCTCGTTCCCTCACACCCGGGCTGCAATAACCTTTGTTTTCCAATTTGTCAGTTGTGATATAAAAAAGGCCCGTCTCAATCTAATAAAAACTGCGTGACGGAATGCTGATTGCGGATCGCATTTTGCCTTCCAGGGTGAAAAATAACCCCCTATTAAATATTAATCGTCCGTCTACTTGGACTTCAGCCTTCAGTGCTCCGACGTCGGGGAACGTATACAGCAATTTATGAGACATCCAGAGGAGAAACCCTTTTATTGTTTCTGTGCTGATGCTGTTACAAGGTCAAGGAGGAAAACAATGCCTCACATGCACAAATGGGACAGTAATACTACTGTATGTGCTGGACAAAGACTGTATGGTTGTCTCCACCTAATCTATGTTGTGTTTGGGAATAAAGACATATATTCTGTATACCTGTATAACAGGACAAGAAGTCGCATATGAATAGATCAAATTTTCATCTACTTTTCGAGGTCAGCTGGAGAAACGGCACAGTACCAGGACTATAATGCTTGGAGCAACGTTTTTAACATTTCTGGGAGGGTCCCTGGAACAACATATAGGAGTACATAGGGGTTCAGTTTCCAATTACAAAATATTTTTGAGCTCTTTGACACGAAATAGTTTGAGAACCACAGATGTAGACTCATGTTTTTTTATACGGTAAAACTGCCATGATTTATTTGTAGAATCTACCTAGACCTTATATCTAAAGCAAAACTATCATGGCTTTGCTGAATTAATGGCCAAATAAAATTACCTTTGATTCATTGCCGGTGTTTTTACGTGGTAAATAACTTTTAGGAATGTGTCCTGACTGATCCTTACATTTTATGTAATCTGAGGAAGCATTGAGTACTAAAAATATGTTTTCACCATTAATCTTACAGGTTGTAGCTGCAGCACAAAGCGTGACGTCAGTGTTAAAGTGCTCTGTACTTCAGTGTCGCATTGAACACTAATAAAACTGAAATACCATATCACCGCAATGTGATCCGTCCTGCACATGAGATAAGTTATACTATATTGATCGCCAAAGGGTATATTCATACTCAAGCGCGCGTCATGCGCACAAACACGAACACTCATGAACATCTGACAGAGTTCATTCCAAGCCTCCTGCATCTGTATTGGGTCTTCTCATCTGCTTTGAATACAAGTATTTCATTGTATTGCAGCATAATGCGCTGTAATGTAGGTATCCAAGCACAGCACACCTGGCCTCCCATGACACATCCATACATCATGTTGCTTTATTGTGGTTCACTCACCATATCGTACAACACAGAATACAAATTTTCCCCCCAGAAGTCTTTACAGATTTATTTTTCACTCCTTCCGCAGGCTGTGTATCACTTAAAGCTGGCCAGCTTACACTGCAGAGAAAAAAAACTAGTGGACAAAGTATTCACATTCTTTAGGCTAGAACTAATACGCAAGTAACAGACCAGAATTCAAAGTGTGCTCGAGTAAAAGAACAAAGTGTTGCTATCAAAAGCATCCTAAAGTAGACTCACTGTGCAGCGTTAGTCCAGTTTCAAATGTATAAAAATCTCTTGAATATAGAAAGCTCTGCCTCACAACGTGATGTGTTGTGAGCATTGTAGATCGTCTGTTTGCAAATGGCCGAAATGTAGAGCTGAAGTCTTTAATGCATGTTTTGTAATGATCGTCAAAGTAACTTGTGACTAATGTTTTCAAATAAATGTATTGGGGGTAAAAGTACAATAATCGCTTTCCCAGATAGCAAAAGTATTGTGATCTGGGAATACTCAAGTTAACACACTGCTCAAAGACATGGTTGTGGTTAAAGCCCCGGCTCTAGAAGCATGTATACTGCTGGGGTATGGGATCCAGTCCTACTAGAATCTTCCCTTATGCAGTCTTAGCTTTCCCACGGTTGTCACTCAACACCCTCCAAAAAACATCAAACTGGGATTCTGACTGCCCATTGTAGTCTACAAGGAAAACAGAAA
Source organism: Benthosema pterotum (assembly GCA_039105355.1). Taxonomy (NCBI): domain Eukaryota; kingdom Metazoa; phylum Chordata; class Actinopteri; order Myctophiformes; family Myctophidae; genus Benthosema; species Benthosema pterotum. The sequence goes on from CM076977.1 coordinate 24,099,712, forward strand.
ACGTATCCATATCCTTATATGCAGTACAGATGCAAATTGGGATGAGTTTGCAGATGTTTTGTTCGAGGCACATCTGTATTCATTGCAAAACCATCTACAAATAAAAATATATAGCAGCTATTGTCACCATAAAAAGAAAGAAGAAAGATAAAACACATTTCAACACTAGGATGGAATGTCCACAATGGTAACCCATTGTGGACATTGAATAACAAAAAGAAATTAATCTGTCATGATAGATTAAATTGAAAGTAGCCTTACCATCCGGGCCGGACTAGTGGTTCAGAAACCTCTGCTGGTAATCCAGCCTGACAGTTTCGCAGGTTTGAACCCCTGTTCTGATAACCATTGCTGCGTGTCTTCCCACCATCGCTCTTCCACTTTCCTGTTAACCTCCTGTATCCATAAAGCCAAAAAAGCAACAAAAAACAACAATGAATGGCCAGCTTTGAGCTATATGTATAACCACAAACAGTTATTTGTATTTGAGCAAACATTGCATAATACAAAGACGATGATGATAAGAGTGTACCGCACAGGTGTCATTGTTTGCGGATTTCTTTTTTTTCTGTCATTTTACAGAAATGCACAAAACTATTTTCTTTTCCGTGCATACCTCCCATTATCCACAGTCTTCTGCTGGGTATACACAATTTGCAGTGCAATAGGCATGTTTTCCACCAAACACTGAAGTGGAACTTCCTCAGTGCTGCTGGTCTTCATTAGGAACCCTGACCATGTCATGTAAACAGAACAATCATACATCAACAGCCTCTGCATCCACGGCAAAACAATCTATGAACGGCCCGTATCAGCAGGACTGATCTAAACCAGCCTCCCGATGACCGATGGTAAATAATAGAGTCCAAGCAACAGCTATATGAACAATTGCGCCTTTGTCTCATTTTGTACTGTTACCGTATGTATGATCAAGGTTTGCCCGCTGCTCTTCTGTCTCTGTCATCTCTCTGTAGCTCTTGCCATCTTTCTCCCCCCTTTTCTTTCATTGGAACTTCATTAGAAGTAAGTAGAGCAAGAACTCCCAAACTTTTTATGTCGGGCGGCTGTGGTTTAGGAGGTAGACCAGGTCGTCTAATGATTCGTGGGTCGGTGGTTCGATTGCCGGATGCTCTCTGCATGTCACTGTTCTTGGTCTAAGACACTGAACACTACCTACATTGCCCCCAATGAGCTGGTTGGTGTAAGCTTGCAACCGTTGGTGTGTAAATGTGAGAAGTGAGGACGCTGGTGTTGTCCGTTTACTACTTCATGTATGAATGAATGCACCATTGTTAAGCACTTGGGGAAAATGCAACTAATTAATTTTAAGTCTCTTGCACCTGTAAGCTGCTGTGCATTCGGGCTGCTGAAGTAGAGAGAGGGACAGAGACGTAGGCAGTGAGTAGGAGGGAAAAGGTGTAAAATGCCACCATCAGAGCTGCCATCTCATGTATCTATCCTATGTCTATATTGAATTTAATGATTAATGAATGTGTTTGGTTGTTTATTATACTATGACATACTATAAAAGTGCATTCAGACCAGAGTATGGTTAAAGAGGTGCGATTACGTACAAGTACACTACATAAAAGTCAATGCATGGATGAGAATTTGCACAACCTGGCATAGCGTTAACATGGCAAACTGAGTCACATTGGGGAAATGAATGAATGAATGTGTACATTTGGTTACAATCCTAATGTAACGTTACAGTGTTTACAGCCCATCTGCATGTGAAAGCGAAGGGATTTTTTTTCTCAGCAACATTGACATTCAAGACCAAAATGAAGAGATGCAAGTCACTGGAAACAGAAACAATTTTATATATACAGTGTACATAGTGATTCAATACATTATCACGATACATGGTTGACGATATGATACATGGATGGTATTGGTTAATTATGGCGATACAATCCAATACGATTCAATGATTTGAAATCAATATAGTAACTATTTATAGTACATTGACTTTGTCTTAAACTAAGTTATTAAACCACTGTTTTTCTTTTTTTTTCTTTTAAAATAGGCAACATTTTATTTAGGCTAATAATAATGGAATCGATTCTCTGCAAAGAAAACAATTCAATACCGATTATTTGCCTCGCAAAGCGATACGATACATTGTCAATGTTGCTGTTTTCATTTCGCTATACTTTGATTCTTGAAATTAAAAAATGATTTTTCGATTCAGTTACTACATCGTTACACCTCTAATATAGACACCGTATATTCAGATCTGAACGCAGCTCTAGTAGAGACACCAGACTGATTCTGTCACTCACTGTGATGATGCAACTATGGAAGAACTATAGCAGACTTGGTAACCCTGGCCTCCATCCATCTCCTATTGCATATACCTGATGCTGCAGGGATCCAATCTGTCCATGTGTGGCCCAGCTATAGCCCTCCCAGTGTACCCGTTCCCCTAACTACACTTTATTATACTACAAACCCCACCCCAGAGACTTAAAATGCCATTCTTGTGTTGCTCAGACAGATGCAACATTTGTCTCTAAGGAAAACACTGTGTGTGTGTGTGTGTGTGTGTGTGTGTGTGTGTGTGTGTGTGTGTGTGTGTGTGTGTGTGTGTGTGTGTGTGTGTGTGTGTGTGTAATTGTGCGTGGCTGTTTCATTTGACTGAGCATTTGGGGTGCCAGTGAGGAAGTATATTTCACTGTCCAAAAAACATTTGGTCATTATTTTTCATCATCTACTTAGGCGTATAGGGAACACACCAGACAGTATTATGTTGCTCGATTTGGTATATAAATATAAATATTAGCTGCCTTGCTGTAGCCCCATTCTTATACAAATTAGGGGTGCACAATTATGAAATTGGTATCTGCTAATACCAATTCTGTGCGATTTCTATACAGAGAATCCCAATGGAGACAAGCCTAGGCCCTGGGAGACTTGGACCCAAGCCGGTTAATAAAGCGTTCAATCAATCAATCAATCGATTAATAACGGTTACACTTGTCCAAGTGTCTGTTTTGACAACAGAATAATGACTACTGGATGAGATGAGATGAGTACACATCACACAAATTAAATGTAGGAAAAAAAAGTGTATTTTTACTTTGACTTTTGTCAAGGACACTTAAGGGGGAAATGTAATGTTTCCTTTTATTTCTTCAATTTATCTTAAACACGATGGCATATTTTAAGAAATATTTTTACAATACACTTTTCAACAACAACAAACATCCATAGTATGTTTAAATTAATTTTAAATTGAAACGTGTGCGTGTCTGTCCGTGTGCGCGTGTCCGTGCGTGTGTGTGTGTGTCCGTGCATGTGTGAGGGTATGTGGGGGCATGTGTGATGGTGGAGGATTTACACCCACCTTCATTGGTGATTAATGAATGGCCATTATGAAAATTTGGAATCATTTGAAAGTAACATCATTCATGTGAAAACCATAATGGCATCCATATGATATAACCTGATAAGGCATGGCATGATTAAATAACCGAGGACAATGGAGTCATTCCTCCTCCTCACTGCTGTCAGGTATCAGTTTTCAAGACAATTATAGCCTTACATAAGCACATGAACAGTACACACACACACACACACACACACGTTCACACACACGCACAAACACATGCATTTGCGCACCGACGCGCACAGAAATGCGGTATACGCAGGCACCTTTCCTCAGCAAACGTTTCAGTTCTTTCCCATCAGGGACAGACCACAATGAAATATCCCCATCCATCACACAGGGCTTGACTTAATAACCCACTGCTGCGGATTTGTGCCTTTCTGTCACGGCCTCTTGTTCCATGTCGTCGCCGGTTTACCTTCATTGCGGTGAAGTGAGTGTTTGCTTCAGCCCTTTTCCAGGCCCAACCCGTCCCACAGCAAGTGATGGAGAGGGCACTGCGTCTCAACCACTGAGGGGTGTTGACCATTTCCCCCCGAAGGGCCGTTTAATGTAAGCATCTATCATCCTCGTCCCCCCACTCTCTCTCTCTCTCTCTCTCTCTCTCTCTCTCTGTTTACCAATCAGATGGAACGGTATAGCATCACAGACTCCAGACGGCGTGGCCAGTGGTGGTGGTGGTGGGTCCAACCCAGGATTGCATATGTCCCTGTGGTCACTGCACAAGCATTGCTACCTCGATTCCCCATCAAATTGATTGATCCCCTCTATATGCTGAACTAACATCTAGCACTGAACCTGCACTCTTTGAATCATTTCTTTTCGGAGAGGGAAAATACCCATCTCTCTTCCCCCAGCCACAGGAAAACAACGAAGGGACACTGGACATTTCATTGCACTGAGGTCTGATGTCAACACACTGGCCGCGATCGCGTGTGCGTCCTTTTCTGCCCACTGCCACGGCTCAAGCCAGTGAAATCATAATAAGCCGTCATGCTTATTTCTGGTGCCTTGACTAACCTGTCCTCTGACGATCTGAGCAAAAAGTTCCAGGTCAAAAGTCAGGAAGTGACGTCCAGGCAGAATCTCAGGAGAGGCGTTTGGATTGAATGGGTGTGAATGGGACGATGCACTGGGACTAATAGTTGGATTAAATAATGAAATCTACATTTCGTTGTTATCTGCGCCTTCGTCGTTACTGGCGGACAGACCCGTGCACGACAAGCGCGATATTGGCGGACGGTGGGTTAATATCGGCAGAGGCAGCTGTCCTCAGGGTACTTTTGTATTTGTATTATAATCCCCCATAGATCGGTTTCACTCGTAGGGATATGAAGAATCAACTGACTGAGAGAAAATGCGACTGCGCTGAACTAGTTGACAGACTCTGTCAAAATATGAGTGACTTACTGTCATAAATGATACAGAGACACCTCTCTGACAATATCACATTGACAGTTTCTTTATTTTTGGACTACAGTTCTTACATGAGACAAGACCCATGGGCAAAAACTTCATGCCAAGACTTTGGCACTCTCTTGGAAGTTAACTTCTGTTGGACACAAAACATTGGTTGGTTGCTTTGCCTCTGCGGTGAAGTCTCAGACATTAAATTAACTTTGATGTGCTTTAGGGCCAATCGTTGGAGGGAAATCAGGAAAACAATACCAAGAGATAAACCCGGAAATCATTGTTTCACTCTCAAAGCCCTTCTTTCCTTTTTGTGCCTTTATTGATAGTCACAGTGAAGACAGACAAGAGAGAGGGAGAGAGACGCGCAGCAAAGGCTGCCATGAACGGGACTGAACACACAACTCAAAGCATTCATGATTTTTATGAAGACAAACATCATCATTCTATATGCCTATTTTTTCATCCTAGCATCCACATTAATATCAACCAGGGCTAAAAGTATGACATTAGATTTGTCGAGGTTAAATAGTTGTGACTACACTGGCTCTTCCGTAGTGTGTCATTCCATTAAGTCACAATGCTTGACCCCTTACTAATTGTTTCTCTCCCCCCCGCCCTGTAGCATCCTTTCAGAAATCTATCCACAGTGGAAACTCAATTAGAGTTCTCTCTGAAAGGGCATGGACGTGAGCCTCCAATAGAATGACATGTCAGGGAGACGAGGGCGATACCAAATATTATACGGCATATTTTATTCAGAACCTGGATGCGATAATGTATAGAGTATGTGTGGGGAAGGTTACCTGTGCAGAATACACAATAAGCAGAATATACAGTGAGTGTACACACTGTCACATGCAGGGGAGATTGAGTTTGACACGTTGCTTAAATGGATTTTTCGATCATTCTGCATGTCAAACCTCTTCTATAGTTTAGACAGTCTTGGAGTATTCATGGATTTGGTACATTTCATTTCATATCACCACAAGAGTCAAACACACAGACACAACGTTTTGAAAATTTGGATCCAATGCAAGAGTCCCTTCATATAGAAACACCATGGAGTAAAAGTACAATATTTATATTCAGAAGTATAGGTAATAATCAAAGCATGGTTCCCGAGCGGAGTGTCTGCCCCACTCCCTGCTATTCATTTTAGTGGAAGTTGCTCAGTGGCGTTCTTAAGCAACCGGAAGAAAGGTATACAGTACCTACGCATTTGACAACCAGATTTTGATGATCAGTTGCGGAAGTGCAACCGAGCAATTGTTGTTAAACCCCACCTACACAGGGTTTCCTCGTCATAACTTTCTGCCTGCAGTTCACACCCTTGATCTGTGACCCTGCTGTCCATGTCTGCCTTTCCTGGGCTGATGTCATCAGAGTCGTGGGAGATGTGGTTTTCCTGATTACTTTTCACTACGGGATGAAATTGCTGCCCTGTGTGTTGTCAGGGCAGGTGGGCAAAACAGACAAGCAAACAAGAACGAATTCATAGGACCGGGATAGGGAATGAAATGGCTGGCATTCAAGATGTTGTTTACTGACATTGTGTGACTCCTACTGCTTGCTAACATAGAATTGGCCCGCTGAAAATGGAAGAAGCATCAGACTCCGCTGTGTGTGAGACGGACGTTCTGAACTGCAGTGCATCGCCGTGGATATTACAATGAACGCCAACACAATGCTGTAGTGCCTGCTGTCACCCTTCCATCGCTCGCAGAACATTTGACCCTGACAAATACCGTATCGGGCAATCAGGAACGTCTTTATTTCTGGAAAATTGTCTGCCCGTCCGTCTGCAACGCAGCCCACCATTGACGAAGTGCCAAAACACAAACAGTTACAGAAATTGTATTTGCCCATTCTCCTCAAAAACGTCTGGAGGGCAAAGCAAACACAACACGCCAGAGGAGCCTAGCTGTGCTGCAGTCTGACGTGAGGCCGGGGCCAGGCTTATCTGGATGCAGGCCTCGCGCTCTGCACCGTGGCGGGGTGCTCAGTGATTGATTACTATTCCTGTATAACCCCGGCTACCATCAGCGCAGAGAGAGAGAGAGGAGGGGATTGCCTGTTCCCCTGTGGTCAGGGGGGAGCTAATGCTCCAGATATAGAAAATGATAATGCTGTAAGATTGATTGAATAAGAAATAAGAGAGAGAGAAAGCTTTGCAGAAGGACTGCAGAAGTGTGTGTGAGAGAGAGGAGAGAGGATCAAGTGAACCAAAGTGGGGGGATGGGATGAGGTCGTTTGGTGTGCTGAGAGAGGGTGATAGGATTTCTCAATGTCACAGGAGGGGGCAAACTCTGCCCCGCAGTCCAGACATCAAGGCTGACCGGGAGTCACTCTTAATTATGCAGCGCTGGACCCACGACTGGTGGACCAAAAAGCAGGACTTTCAAACAGACAATGAATAGGTGCACACATAATTTCCTGGATGCTTTTTTGTCTTTCATTACGGAAGACGATTTGGATTCACAAAGGAATCTCCAAAACTGGAGAGAAATATCTGATTCAACCACAAAAACTCACTACATAATGACATCTGGATCAAGCGGGTGTGCATATAGTGCTGACATAATTTTATTGATTATCTTTCGTTTCTACCGGCCCTCAGAGACAGTTGAAGTGGTCTTTGTATTCACTGCCATGTTTCTGTTGCGGGTTTACGCAACATCCACTGCAGCTCCACTCTCGTGGGCTTTCTGTTTGAGATTCTGTCACTGTTCTGTCCTCTTACACCATACAAATAGAGCTATAACAATGTCACCAGAGGTGGAAAGTAACTAAGTACATTTACTTACAGTAGGTACTGTACTTACTGCCCAAAATATGCCATGTTTTCCTGTACAGGTTTCAACATTTAAAAAAGAAACAGAATCTGGAAAAAAAGATTTGTTGTATCCCTAATAGAACCTAAAAGTATAACTGTGTATTATTGTGCAGAAGTTAGCTTCCAATTTACCTTGTTTTACAACTGTTCAGCAATAGAAATAGCCCTCTTGAGACACAGACTGAGCTGAAGAAAGTTGTGCTATTTCATCATGGTCATTAGCGAGGAGAACCAACACCGATACCGTAGGTGGGAAAGTGCTGAAGTGGTCCTTTAAGTACACTTTGAATTCTGGACTTTCATAGTGTAGCAGCATTATTTTTTGCACAATTTGCAGTATTGATACTTTTACTTAGTGTAGGCTAAGTAATAACATGGGAGTAATTTTTCCACTCCTAATTGTCACCTCAAGTTCCACTGGATCTAACAGGGCCAGAATGGTTTTGAGGTTGTGCTCATTCAGAATGGAGAGCACGCACATTTTGATTCTCACCAGGGATTTCTCTGTAACAGTTCTGTCCCCCCTGCATGGCTTACTGAGCTTTTTGCATCCTTTTGTAGCAAAATGTCTGCACTACTAGCTTCTAGCAACCCCAACAGTTTCCACTTGAGTTCTAAATGTACTGCTGCTCAGTGATGAATGACTCCCAACAGGACTGCAGAGTCAACATCGCTGCATTGGCTCCTCCTAGTAACCCGCTGTCACCCACAACTATAGGAAATAATCTACCAAATGAAGATGAAAACCAATACACTCGGTTGCTTTTGATGTCATGATTCTGCTTTGCTAGTACAAAGATACATAGAAAAGGGGGGGGGGAGGGGTATGTGAAGTCCATGCAGACAGTTAAAATCTTCGTCCTCACATAACCTCCCAAACTGCATAATGATTGAAATCAGTGTTGCCAACTGCCAAAATCCAAAATGCACTAGAATGCGCTAGATGCTTGCCTGGAAGGGTAGTGACCATTAAATGACCATTAATCTTCTGCATTCTCTAGTTGTGTAGAGTTGGGCTAATTCACATGATGAATATTTTAACTCTTGAGAGCGTAAAAATGAAGCCAAATGGACCCGCAAGGGTCCATTTGGTTTCATTTTTTACACTCTCAAAGAGTTACATCTGGTTAACCAACTATCCATCATTTAGCCTGAGGACCACTGGTTGAAAACCACTGTCATAGGAGGAAAAATGGTGAAAAATGAGGGTTTTTATCTCTGGCGCCTGTCAATCAATTTCACCCCAACCCACCAGCCAACAAGCACTAGATTTTCACTAGGAGTTTTTCCACTAATTTTGGGGGGGTCTGAAAAAAAGCGCTAAATATAGTGACAAATGCACCAAGTTGGCAACACTGATTGAAATGCCGCTCTGGAGAGTGACTCTGGCTATGTCTGTTGGCTCATTTCGTTTCAGAAACAGAATTATTTCAAGGGACTAAGCATATAATGATGGCAGTCTGTAATCACAACACTCTTAAGGGCTGCAATTTGTCAGCAATTTTCACCAACTTGAATCGCTAATGGCTCATTTAAAAATCAATAGAACTTGTAACACACAGTACAATAATCAGTATTATTTGAAATAAATTAACAAATCACACCTGTGTGCAGTGTTGGGAAGTAACTAATTAAATATTACATATTACTATAATGTTATTACCTTTTCCAGCATGTACCCTAACGACATTTCTCTGCCAAAATGGGTAATATGTAAAATGCCACTCTGCCAAAACATGCCTACAAACATATTGTGTACAACACAATCTCTTTGTGGGAGGGAGGAGGGACTTGGGGAAAGTAATATGTTGTAGTAATATGTAATAATACTCTTTGATTCAAGTAAAAAGTAATGTAATATAAGTAATGTAAAGTAAAGGGTCATAATTAAAGTAACAATATTACTCTCCTAAGTAATATTGCCCAAGCGGTGCATTGCTGCATTGAACACAGCTGGCTGGCTGCAGTAGTTAACCTATAGTTGCTGTGCTCAGTGCGAATTACCCTTTTTAGCAGGAGGGGCAAAACCAATACTCCGCCACGACGGCCGTCGCATGTTTTGCATAACAGCCGCAAACGTTTTGCATAAGGTTAGGTTAAGCATAGGTTTTACTGAGGTTAGGGTTAGGTTTAGTGGGGAAAACGGCCGACTGTTATAAAACCGCCACGATGGCCGTCACAGTCGAGGATTGCTTTCGCTGACTCTCCTTTTTAGCTTATAATGTTAGGACAGTGGTTTTCAACCTTTTTGACAGCAGGGCCCACCATTTATGCAGCATTTGAGCCACGGACCACCAATTGCTTTAGTCCACAATTCCAGGCTGGATTTGGGAAACAAAACAGTCAAACATACAGATCAAAATGACCATTAATCTTCTACATTCTCTAATTGTGTAGACTTGGACTAATTCTCATGATGAATATTTTAACTCTTGAGAGCGTGAAAATGAAACCAAACGGACCCGCCAGGGTCCATTTGGTTTCATTTTCATGTTCTCAAGAGTTACATCTGGTTAACCAACTTAGCTGGGGACCAGATGGAACCCTCTCAGGGACCACTGGTGGTCCCCGGACCACCTGGTGAAAACCACTGTGTTAGTACATTGGACCAAACTTATGCACCCCACTGACCCACTGGTAGATCACAATCTAGCTTTTGGACAGCCCTGATAGCCCACCAGTTGTCAATGGGGGACATCATGCTGTAACACGGGTCAATCCTTGGAAGAGCAGACAGGCAGGGAAAGGTTGAACAACAATACGGTGGTATGACAAAAGCCTTTCATTACCCCAGAGCCTGATGAGCTCCTTCACATACACAAATAGCCTGCTGGTCTCTCACGGCTTCCCTTTTCTCCCTCATGTAAATCTTTCCACGTTTTCCTCATCTCCAGCCATGCATGGGGGCCTTTTCACTCAACCTGGCAAGTGCTTCAATTAGTCTACTGAAACTACTCTCTCTCTCTCTCTCTCTCTCTCTCTCTCTCTCTCTCTCTCTCTCTCTCTCTCTCTCTCTCTCTCCTTCTCTATCTCTCCCTCCTTCCCTACCCAGCTCCTACGGGCATTATTCGGTCACACACTCTCGTGCCATCTGGTGCTTATTCCCTGAGCCAGATGCTCCAGACATCAACAGTTCCTCTAGTGGAAGACAGAAGATGGGTCTGGTGGCTGCTGGTTGCCCACTGCTGCCCGCACCCCTGTGGTATATGTTTAGAGTCATATCCTGCCACGAACTGGCTCTGTTTGCAACCAGCTCACCCTCCGCTAGCTGTCATAGCTCTGAGGAGAGAGCATCTGTGTCAGGATATCCCTGCCTCTACGCCGTAACTGCCCTCTAAAAGTAGTGGCGAAAACCCTTTTCGCAGTCGAATATTCAAAAAGCCAAAGAATTTCTATAGAGTTGTGGATGATTTTGGGGGTTGCAGTGCCAAATGTTGTTAACATTGTTGTAAACTTAACATGATTGTGAATCATGTTTTGGGGTGACCGTTACCTTGTTACCCTGTAACAAAAAGGTTCTTCAACGTGGCTACTGAGGGACCATTTGTTGAACACTACCGTGCTTCTGGACCCTGTGGTGCCACTTGCCTTGCCTGACAGTAGCAGCTGAAACTTCTATTGGCATGGTTCTTAAAGTAAGGTCAGTTCTGCAGGGAGATTAAATAATGTGGCATCTAAATCAGTTTGAACACCACATGGGATAGGGTATTGATTTACAGACACAACGGCTGTGGTATCCTAGATGGCAAGAAGCTCGCATCCATCTCATGCAGTCAGACTTGGCCGTCTGCATGACTACAGCACATTTTCTGTTGAGTATCAGTTATCAAGCTCCGCCCCTAGTAGTTAGATATGGCACAGATTAATTTGTTATTTCAACTGGTGAAGACGTCCTTGAAATGACATAAAGGTCATCCCCATGTATGGGCTGTGACCTGGACTATAGTCCTGAACGTCACCGGAGGGGTCTGAGGATCCATTGATCCATCCAGACCTCAGGATGGATGAATGGATTCCAGTCAGGGTGCCTTGAAGTAGGGATGCCGAATCCGATATGGAGATCGGATATCAGCACGATATCAGCCAAAAAACGTGATTGAGATCGGATTGACTATGGCGAAAAATGCCCATTAATTCTGCTAGTCTTATGTAGATTAGCCGCCATTGGGCTGACCCCATGAAGTGAACAGAGTTTGTGCAACAGCTCTACCTCTGGGCAGAGCTAGAGTGTGAGGCTGTGAGCTCTTCTTTTTTGTTACTGTAGTTACCAGCGTGAGCAACCAACAAGCAAGCAGTCATGTCGGAGGTTTGAACAGTTGGACAGTATTGCAACTTGCAGTTTTGCTGTGTGTGTGTGTGTGTGTGTGTGTGTGTGTGTGTGTGTGTGTGTGTGTGTGTGTGTGTGTGTGTGTGTGTGTGTGTGTGTGTGTGTGTGTGTGTGTGTGTGTGTGTGTGTGTGGTCCACTCAGTTCTTAGTTCAGTGAACAGACACTATAACAGAAAAAAAGAATATTGTTAAAGGGGAATTCTACCCATTTTCAAAATTTTCCTGAGACGATACAGTGTGAACCAAATGGACCCTAGCCGGTCCATTTGGTTCCATTTGTACCCTCTCAGGAAAAAGGGGTCTGAAAGAAAAAGATATGCCAGATACGACAGCATACGACAGCATACAGACTATGTGCTAGATCGGTATCGAATCGTACCGAAATCGATTGGGAAAAAGTGTGATCGAGGCCTCCCTACCTTGAAGTAGGAACTCCTTCAGCCGCATGAGTTGAAAGTAAAGGTGCATTTGCTACATCATGTAGTCATGATCTTTACGTCACAAGTAATAATTGGCACTCACTCATGATTCTGTGAGTTACACAGAACAATGTGTTTCTTCCTCCCGTGAATCATATGTTTTCATTCTCCACTGTTCAGCCACTTTTGTTTCCTCTCTTGCACATCCTGAGCCGCCTGCTCGTACTGACACAAATGCCGCCACTGGAGTCTCCTCTCTCCCTTTGAAGGCCTCAGTCAGACTTAAAGATCAAGAGGTCCACACGGCTTAACATTTCCCTCAGAAATACAAAAAAGCCAGGCTGAAACTTCAGAGGAAAACTCCAAGATGAAGGGCTAAGGTCCCCTCTCCCCCCCCACACACACACACACTGTCACTCTCTCACACTCGTTTTCCCTGCTCCATCACTGTCACTCACATTAAACTGCTGCAGATACACTTGATCATGCATTTCTTAAAACCTGTATATTGAAAAGACCAATTTAAATGTTACATGGGGGAAAAAAAAACAACCGTCGACTCTCCCAGGAGCAGCTGAAAGCCCGTCCAGCAGAGCATGCAAATTGAAACATCACCGGCATCATTTGCCACTTATTCACTAGCCGAGTTTAGCCTGATTAAGCACCGGCACAACATCCATGCCTGTCAAGGACCTTCCCTGTAAATTAATTAACTTATCCCCCGTCCACTTTGTTCCTGTGGTGTTCACTTTCCACACTTCCACCCCTGCCTTTCACACTTCCACCCCTGCCTTTTTCTCCTCCATCTTTTTTTGTTCTTTGTTGTTCTTTCTTTCATTTCACCAGATCTTAATCTCAGTCAGGGCACTGATGTTTCTACCACACGTCCTTTTCATGTGTTTTTCATTTCATCACTGTTGGGCATAGAATGTCTTTGTCTCTGTTGTTATACAAAAGGCTTTCGTTTGTTGGTGTTACGAGGGTTTTCATTCACGTTCATGTCATATGGGTATTTTATAGGTTGCCATAGTTACCCACTGAATATGTTTATGAAACTAACCTAAGTCTGATGTCATCAGCTGACATCGTCCTCACAACTGTAGAAAGCAAAGGGTGCACGCACATCCACAGATTTCAACGGGTGCTGGATCCAACGTAGTAACATGAAGTAGAGAGAGGAGATCCGCACACCGTTTTAAAAGCTCCAAACATTTTATTCACAACAGAGCGGTAAAAAAAATACGTTTCGGCCTGAAGTGGCCTTCGTCAGGTATACTATCGTCCTCACAACTCACATGACATATTGTCACATTATACAAGGATCTATACACCTCGGTTAAAGGGGAATTCCTCTCAGGAAAAATGTGTCTGAAAGAACAAGCATTAACATGGTGAAATACATCTTGATAATGTCATCAGATGTATTTCACCGTCTTTCCATTATTAGGAAATACAGAATTGGGGGAACTTTTTTTTTATCATGTCCACACACCATCTATAAGGTATATTAATGAGGAGTTCCCCTTTAACTTCTTACACTGAACAACACTGTGACAAGTTCTATTCTTGGACAACCATTCCCTTTGGAAATTCCCTTTGTTTTAATGTTTACTCATAAATGAATGCCAGTAGTTTTGCGATTTCATGTGGCTGGTTTATGGTTTCCTTGATTAATCAGGAGGACCTGAAGTGACATCAACTTGCTTCCAATCTAATGGAAAACAATCTGCCGTAATGTCTCTGTTGTGAACTGGTAATGTGTGCTGTGGGAAAGTGTGAAATGACTGCTTGAAAAGTTGTCACCAGTGTTGCCAAAATCCAAAATGCACTAGTGCCACTTCCAAAGTGCACTAGAATGTGCTAGAGCAGTGTTTTTCAACCATTTTCATACCAGGGCCCACTATTTATTCAGCATTTTAGCCACGGAAGACCAGCATTTGATGTTGAGTTTAGTCTCTCGGACTAATTTAGGAAAAATAACTGGCAAAATGTTGGTCAAAATAGCAATTCTTTTACATTTTCTAAATGTGTAGATTCTTTCTTTAGGCAATTCAGATGTTTAAATATAATTGAACTCTTGAGAGCGTAAAATGAAACCAAATGGACCTGTAATGGTCCATTTGGTTTCATTTTACAATCTCAAGAGTTACAGATGTATAAGGGTCTATTTGGTTACCAGTGGTCCTTTCTAGGAAGGAAGGTCGACTCTATCATAGATGATATGGTGAAAAACGAGGGTTTTAACTCTTGCGCCTGTCAACCAATTTCGCCCCAACTCACCAGCAAAAAAGCAGTAGATATTTCCGCCAGTAGTTTTTCACTAATTTTGGCGCTAGGGGGGCTTGGAAAAAAGCTAAATATACTGTATGTACAAATGCGCCAAGTTGGCAACACTGGTTGTCACACAGGCACAGAGCAGCAAAGTTCCAGAGGCATGTTCAGTTCACACATGTACAGTATGTGTATTTTTTATTTTATTTTTTTAATTCCCAAAAAAGCAACCTTTTCCACCCGGCAGTGACTGTTTCTCGTTTAATCTCCTCTTCCACCACCACCTCCTCTTCCTCCTCCTCCTCCCTCTCTCAGAAGTGCAAACTTGAGCTCATAGTGGTTATAAAAATTTGATGACAGAAAGTCTGGCCTATTGATTTTGTTAACTTGCACATCTGTGGAAGTAGTCAGAAAATTGATATGGATATGGTGCTGCTATACCGACCGGGTGACTCAGGAACACAGAAGAGTCTGTCTGCAGGCTTCTGAAAGGAAACACCAGAGCGTACAGGGGAGATCTTTTTGTCTTAATGAAAGAAAAGTTTTGTGGGGGTCTCGGCGTTGGCAGATGAGGTCACTGCTGGCCTGTTCTTGCTCATGTGAAGTTGTCGACACTCTTGTGAAGTTCTGATGCATGGTGGGGGGAAAGACGCTGTAGTGTCTGGGTGCTTGTGTGTATGTGTGTTTGACAGCCGGCAGTGGTTGACTAATCCCAAAACATACAACTATCCACGCATGTGGGTGCTCATTCTGCACGCGCACACGCACGCACACGCACGCACGCACACGCATGCACACACCTTAATAAGATTATCAGAGATGTGACCAGAATGGAAATGATCAAATTGCCTGAGGCAGGCAGGGCTGCACTGAATGCATGTTTGTGGGTTAAGGAGGTGGAGGGAGGTATTAGGGAAGCCCATCGGTACGGTACAGAGTGCACCCCAGGTCATGATTAAACCTCACACTTTTGTTGTAGCAGGTTCTCAACGGGTGGCACTGTATGAGAGTACTCAAAATACTTTACATCTTATGTTAAGAGAATAGTGCATCCATAAAGTAACATTGTGTCATCATCTACTCGCCCCAAAAGTGTGTGTGTGTGTGTGTGGGGGGGGGTTATGTGTGAAATGTGGTTTTAGACATCTTAAATTTTAGCATTAAGCCCGAGACAACATGTAGTCCAGGGAGTAGTGCCCAATGACGTCAGAGACACTGCTACAATCTACAGACACATAAAGACCACCAGGAAAGTGTTCTAAATATTCTAAATTTCTTTTTTCCTTTTTATGTTGCAAAAAGTCCCTTTAATTGCACACTTGAAACCCACCACTTGTCTATACTACTATACTACTGTCATCTCCACAAACAGCAGTGATCCTTTACAACAAAGCTCCATAGACACACCAGTAGCAGCAGGATGTTTAAAGCAGGATAACACTAAAACTATGTGCAATGTCCTTGGTGGTCGATCACGTGTCCTATTTTCAGGTGTGTATTGTGACCTGCTCTTGCACGGCTGCCAACCTCCAACTGTTTGTGGTGACAGCCAAAGAGTTCCTGCTAATGCTAATGTTGTCTGATCAGGTAAACAACAACGTCCGAAGCGCTGACCCGGAAACAACTGATGGTTCATATGATGAGGGTCAGTGTCTGGCAGACTGCTGTAGTACGTTCAGGCGCCACTAGGGGCAGACACCACTAGGAGCAGCAGAGGAGTTAATTTGGTGGCTCATTTAATTGAATTCAGATTTTACATATAGCGGATGGATAAAGTGTTGATCTTGTAATATTTCTGGTCATTTGAATAAAGAGAAGCTTATTTACAATCTTAATCCCATTATTCATGTAAAGGATTTTCTTCCAGAGACCTCTCAGGGTCCCGCTAAAGGCCTACACATTTTTTCTTTGGTGATAAGGTGACCACCTTGTGGTGGTTAATGAAAACAGAGTTTGATTGGGTCAGGGTGAGCGGACATCGTGTTGTAGTTTTCACTGGATGGTCCCCCTGGATGGACCCTAGCACCTATAAAACTGCATGTGTGAATAGGCCCATAAACCACCTCAAACTAAAAGGTGTGATTAAGACTTCTCTGTGTCTACAGCCTACCATGTCCTGCCGGATCCGAGCCTTTACATCTAGATTAAAACACCAATCTTCTCCCTATAACTATAGCCTTTGAGCCATTTGAGGCAATTTTCCATCTCGCCCACACGCATCGTTTTGATTTACTTTACCCTCTGCAGTTATACTGGTCTCAACTACCGTTGTTTTTCTTCTCTTGTGTCAATGTTTACTGTGTCCACTGTATCTCGGAATCGCTTGGAATCTGACCATCTTAGGTTTTCCTTTGTAAATGCGAAATGGCTGCTAGAGGGCGCTAGAGTTGCCCAGCCTATTAGGAGAGGCTAGGAGATTCCAAGACGAACTGATCAAAAACATCACTTATTGAAAACTACAGGCATTCGGATTATAATTTCCTTCCAGACGCAAAGCGGACAAAAAAACGCCCTGTGGAAATCTGCTTAGACTTGCATTTCTACCAGGTAGTAGGCGTTATACTTTGAGGCACAAATGTGCTTGTGCCCGTCCAGAGTGAATCGAGAGGAAAACAACTTACGCAACCCCTTTGCTCTATATCTACAGCTACTCTGCTTCCACCAAACCCCTGCATGCAGTCCCCATAGACCCTCCACGTCCTCACAGCCTGACCTCCACATCACCACATGCACACACGCCTCCAGCTCGCCTCCTCCCACCCCCAGGATGAGGCTGAGCCAGCTACAAACTAACCCCCACAGCACTACACCCCAAGAATAACCTCTGAAGTCAATATTGACTAGAGAGAACCTCATGCATTAGCAGTGTATTTTCACCTCATCATTGATGCAATGTGTATGTAAGTACACACCAACATCACATTAATCTTCCCTGATAGTAATGTTGAGCCATTATAAGAGCCGGCATGCCTGCAGGGCCCATACCACTCTTAGCATCTCTGTTATCCTGATCCCGCACACAAAATACTCTCACTGTAGTGTCCATATCATGATAGCTCTTAAGCCATGAATCAGACCCGAGATAAGCATGGATTTGAGGCCAAATCTGCTCCTTCATGTATAAGGTTGTTTTTTTCCAGGCCTAATGCTTATCTTTAGTAGTAAATGCTTCTGCTGTGACCGTGCGTGAGGTGTTGAGTTACCTTAAATTGCTGACCTGAAATATGAAGTGCCAGGCTATATGAATACAAATCTACTTGTTGGTTCATAATTTATGCCAAAACAATATTTGGAAAAGTCCCTGGAAAGACATCTTCGTTTAAAGTTAACAGTGCCAATAACGTATTGTACATAATAAAGCTACTCTATGAAGTCACAAATCTAACTTAACTTTTCCATTTACAGTTTCCCTCTCCTGTGTGTAGACTTTAACAACGTCATCATTTTATAGGAATGGTTTTGTTGGATTACAAGAATTCAACCCTAGTAACGTTGATATTAAAGACATCACTTAAACCTGTCCAACCAAGCCCAGGCAACCAATAATGGATTTCCCAATTAAAACGCTTGTAAAAGGACAGCATGCCTGCAGTCCTTTCATTTACTTTCATACAAATGACTTAGGACCTAACATAATACCTACATGATGATGTTTTCATCAATCACTGAGAATGTATTTATGACCTGTTTAAAATAAATGCATTTATTTTTAATAGCTAATTTCCACTGGTTATTTTACAACCCATTTAAAATAGAGGCATATATCTAAAATATCTGTTGTCACTATGACACATAAAATTTGTGAGTGCGTGTGTGTGCATGCATGAGTGTGTGGAACCAGTGGTCGAAAGCAACTAGGTACATTTACTTACAGTAAGAACTGTACTTATGTACAATTTTGGGGGTATTTGTACTCTACGTCAGTATTTCTAATTCACAGTACAATACACATTACATTTCAAAGGCAACTATTGCACTTTAATTTACATTTATTTGAAAACATTAGATACTTTGTAGATTTGGATTATTATTATAAAACATGGGCCTACATTAACCACTTCAGCTCTATATACATTCAGACCATTTGAAAATAGCCGATCTACAAGGTGGCAATACATAGTATTCGTGACGCATTGTGAGCTTTAATGTAGATGCTGATTTTATACATTTGGAGACTTTAAATTAGATACTTTTTTACTTTTTGGTACTTTTAGTATATATTGTTGTGATGCCTGTGCTGTTGTACTATTATTTCGTATTCCATGCTTTTTATAGAGTTTCTATATTGCAGTATTGATTATTTTTAATGAAATAGTAATATCCATTTTCCTAGAACTAGAGGTCTGAAATGTGATCAGTAACATTATGAAGTGCATCTCAGTGACATCACAAAGATGTACTTCATGCAGTGAGTATCTTATGTACTGTACACACAGCAACTCTGAGTTATATTAAAGGGGAATTCCACCCATTTTCAAAGAAAAATCATTAACATGGTGAAGCACATCTTGATGATGTCATCAGATGTATTTCACCATGTAAATGATGTTTTCAGACCTCCATTTTAGGAAATACAGAATTGGGGGAACTTTTTTTTATCATGTCCACACAACATCTCTAAGGTATATTAATGATATATTAAAATGTTGAAAATGAGTGGAGTTCCCCTTTAATGACTGTAAAATGGTGGAAATGAGTGGTATTCCCCTTTAATGAGTACTTTCCCCACCACTGTGTGGAGAACACACACACACACGTCTTGGCTCTGATGGTGATAGATTAGCTGGAAACGCTGAAGGGAGTTTATCAAACGGCGCTGAGACACGCCACGTACATTTGGACCGATCGAAACGCCTCTTTAAGACAGGCCAGAATGAAGATAAAGGGGCAGTACATCATTTTAGACAGACGTCGCCCACCGCCCACCCCACTCCTCCCGGAAACAGACATTAGTCGGCATTAAGACAAAGTGCCAATTTGCGCCATCTGACATTTCACAACATCTAACATATGATAACCAAAAAATCCAGTACAACATCAAAAGGAGAAAAAAAAATCTCTGTCTTTCGCTCTGTCCTTTATCGCTTTCTTTCTTTCTTGCACGGTTCTATTGTTCTTTCTCTCCCTTTCATGTCTTTTCTCTGTCTGACCTTCATGTGTGCATCAATGTATGAAGTGCTTAACATGAATGGCTATGCACTGGGGAGGACATTTTACACACAGCATTGACTCTGGAATTAATTGCTATTCTTTGATACCTTTCTGTCTGTGAACAGATCATAGAAAGGTATCAATGTTGGCACCTTGCTTCTGGCACTAAATGTATTCCAACCTGTGCTTTATGCGCTAAAGTCACAGGACCAAAGACCAAGAGCGAGTGCAAAAATCTCATGAATATAAGCAGAGAATCTCATGAATACAGACACAATACAGGCAGAGTAAAGGCATTCATAGCGAATATATCACATCTATAAGCTAATTGCAATGGGATGATGATGATTATGGGATTATTCTCGCATAAAAACACATAATAAAACAATTTCTCCTAATGACATACAAAATAGGGAAGCCCAGCCCAGACAATCTGAAGACAATACAGAGACTGTCTACTTCAGTATAATATACTGTAAATAGGTCCATTGGGCAGGACACTATCCTCTGTTTCTATACCATGAAGCAGCAGCTTGATGTACATCCGCTGGACATGATGTACAAGTACACTACCTGGACACAACGCTAGTACGTCACAGGCAGGGTCGGACTGGCTGTAAGGTGTACCAGGAGCTCTCCCGGTGGGTCGCGGCCATAGAGGGCTGCTATGTGGTGCTTAAAAAAATTGAGCCACGGACAACCATTTTGTGACATTTTAGCCCCACGGACCCCAAAACACAAAGATTTCTTCTGTTTTTATCCACAATTTCAGGATAGATTTCAGAAACATAACAGGCAAACCTCGATCTCTAGTTGTGTGGATTTGGGATGATTCAGATGAGTATTTTAACTCTTGAGAGTGTAAAAATGAAACCAAATGGAACCGCAAGGGTCCATTTGGTTTCATTTTTACGCTCTCAAAGAGTTACATCTGGTTACCAACTGTCCATCATTTACCTGGGCACCACTTGGAACCCTCTGAAGGGCCACTGGTTGAAAACCACTGCTTATATTATTTATGTTGTGGGGCAAAAGTGGCGGTGTTAGGGATTTTTGAGCTGACAGAGTTTGTGCTACCCGCACGCTGGTTGTGGTGGGCCGGCTTGGGCCAAATTCACGCAAAAAAAATACCGGGCCGAATTTATGTCCCAATCTTGATGCTGTGAGCCACTGTGTATTGGTATGACCTCCCTGTTTCCGGGCACTCTAACCACTAGGCCACTGAGCTGGTGTAATATGATCAAATATAGGAAGCTTATGAAGTACAAAGAGAAGGGAGTGGTGCACTGCACATCAGTTACTCCACATACTCAACAACACTCTAATGCACCATCTTCTCCCATGCCAGACAGTGCTCATAAAGAGATTAGTCTGTGGATGCTGTTGATAGCTCCCGTCTTGAGCACACGGCCGGTCCGGTCGATGATCATATCACGACGGCGATGATGATGATGATAATGGCAATGAAGGAATCCTGCAAACGATGGAGTGCTCAAGTAGCAGACTTCCTCCCGGCCTGGCCTGCCGGGGGAGGCTTTATTTTAAGGTTGTGAGGGTAATGCGTTCTTAATGCCGTGGCTCAGGTATCGTCTGCAGAGGAAAGCGCTCTCGGGTTGGGCCTGATGATACGGTTTGTCCTGGACTTCCTGTGGCTAGGGCAAGAGCATTGCAGCCTTGATCTAATCACGGTCAGCGGAGCATTTGAGGTTTTATAGACACGTGTTAATGCACAGAGAGTGGGATGTGTGGTGTACATCGTGAGAAGGTGAAGTGCACCATGTGTGCGTGTATGCTGTGTCTGTGCTGCAGCACGATCTGAGCGAGACACACACAACACACATCTTGATGCGTTTTTAACAGCAGGACACTGTTGGTGGTGGTTGCTTGAATTTCATTTGCTATCGCCAGTCAAGGTTTACTCGGCTCACTTTCCGCTCGCCTGCTACCACCAGCTTTGCCAGTACTTGATGGTTCCCATAGAGAAATAATATGCACTAGGGGTGCAAACGAATATTCCATATTCGAAAGAATATTCGAATGTTAAAATGCAAAGAATATTCAAATATCAATTTAAGGTTCGAATTCAAAATAAATAGTAATAATAATTCCCACAAGACACTGGCCCACATAAACTAAAACAAACTAAACTAAACTAAAACAAAACAAAATACAAATTCAAGAATAGGCTATTAAGATGATTATTAATCATTAGTTTGATCTCACAAGAATCAAGAGAGCATTTCTCAGCACCAACCGTGGACAATACACAATGGAGCAAATATAGGAACAAAGAGGATGTTTTACAGCATATTAGGCTGCAATATTTCATATTGATATTATATACATTCGATATTCAAATAATTCGATATTCGTTCGATTCCACGTGGTGTTTTAAAAGGAATATTCAAATGTATTTTTTGGCCAGTTCTTGCAGCATTAATATGCACTTCTGGAAACGTTTGTGTCTTGCACTGTCCGGCAACCTTCTGATCACGCTCCGCTCTGCTTTGCAAAGGATCTTGGGGAAAAATGTTGCCCCCTCTCGAGAACAGCCACTCTGAGCTGGAGGAAGTCTCTATTGGTGCACTATGCATAATTCCACTGGGAAGTCAAGTCAGACAAAGCAACTTGTTCTCACTCACAGAAGATGGAGGCCGAAGCAGATAAAGAACACTCAGTGCCGACACTACAAGCAAAGCAACATAATGGAGGCGTGTTAAGGTCAAAGCCACAACAGCCAGCGTATCGAGTCGTGAAACACACCACACGGTGACTCAGACGGAGCACTCAGCCCACCCAGACCATCCATCATATACAGAAATCAAACTTAAGTGCTACTAACATGCCTCTCGTTCAGAGGGGAATGTAAGGGAGCTGAAAACTCGCTGGGGGAAAATCGATAGGGGAGCTATTATGAATCAGTTTAAACCAATGGAATGTTAAATTGTTTCGTCATCCGCATGCTCTTTACGGCCCATCTGTCTCGCCCCGGCCACATCTACACCGCGACACACGAACACACCGAGAGCAGCGCGTCTGTGACCACGCGGTCACTTCACACCCCATTTCGATCAGTGTGCAAATCTATAAAGGAACCCTTCTTGAGTTCGATAGGACAGTTTGCCGGCCCTTTGTGACCCCTCACTGAATACCACATGAGCTTGTATACAGCGCGTGCCAGCTGGCATCGCTACAGACAGCGATCTGTGCTAATGAAATCTCAATCGATTACAGCATTGAGTCTATTAGTCCGAGGCAGTGCCCCTCCATCCGATGTGCACTACAGAGATTTGTTTACCTGAACTTGGGTTAAAGCTATTTAAACGCTTATATAAGTTACGGTACTATGAAATCCTATATTTCCCACCAGTCAGTCAGGGCCCATATAATATGGTCATGCCTTGTGACATCATGTGAACTCATCAGTATTAAGCCAATATCTGGAGATATCTGATGTCATCAATATTGGCCAGAAACGTCCCACCTCAAACCTTAGATGTCCGGATGCGTATTAATAGGGCTGTAACGATATTGTAACTGCAACAAAAGATGATTTTAAAAATAGTAAATCAAAATGAAAACAGCAACATTGATTATGTTTTGTGTAGTTTTGCAATGCATAAAATCAGCATTTTTTAAAATGAAAAAGTAAAAAGTGGTTTAATTACTTAGTTTACTTACTTAATTTGATGTAGTATTGCATTGATACTTTCGCTTTAAAAAAGTGGTTTAATTACTTTAAGACAATGCCAATGTATTTTAAATAGTTACTATATTGATTTCAAATTATTTGAATCATTTCAAATCCTATCAGATCGCATCGCCAGAATGACCCAACAATGCCCATGTGTTGTATCGTCAACCATGTATCGCGAATCACTATCGAATCATTGTTAAAGTGTATCTTTTTGTGAACTGTTGTATTTATTGAATAGATTTCTGCATTCTGTATTTGATATGGATTTGTACTGGCTGCTGTATAATTCAATGTAGCTTTGAAGTTGAAACTACTGAATGTTTCTGAATCTTGGCCAATTCCCACTTGAAAATGTGTTTTACTGGTTAAATAAAGGGTAAATAAGAAAATCTCCATCTGTGGAGCTGACCTGTTCTGACATTCCATATGTCTCCCTTTTGACTGATACTTAAACTATGTGGACCTGCTCCAAAGTTATTAGTACAACTACACCCAGCAGCCATGAGTTCTCACTAGGCTCGGCCCTTCCTGGGGTCTTAAACCCTGTACACTCAATACATTGCCCCCCTGCTGTCCTTAGATATCCATATATGGAGCTGACCTGTTTTGACATTCCGTATTAATGCGTTGGTCCGGCCACATCAAACCCTGCACTATGGCCAGTACAGAACTCATTCCATTGACAATCAGATAATGGCAAATGCAACCCATTTAAAATCTCATGAGCAACTCTTGTGTCACTGCTGCCATTTCCATCATATAGCCTACATACAGTATGTGGTGAATTGTGTGTGTGTGTGTGTGTGTGTGTGTGCGTGTGCGTGTGCGTGTGCGTGTGCGTGCGCGTGCATGTGCATGTGTGCATGCAGAAGAGGGGTATAAAAACGTCTTGGTGGATATGTAGCCCCTTAAACACCACGCTGGATGATGGTTTTAGTATGCATACCACATACTATAATGGCCTGCATTTGAATTCACTTCGTGACGAGAGCCGTGCGCTCAAATGCGCAAGCAGCAGCCCACGTTAACAAGGGAAGCCTGTCCAAATACTGTATACCACCCAGCATTTCCTCACTGAGTGTTTTATGAAAAACAACCGTTGTGACTTCTCCAACAGCTCAAATAAACTGCACTAATATTACGTTAGATTTTGTTGCCCATAAGGGAAGCTACAGTCAGGTATTGGTGAGCGGCTAATAAAACAATTGTTCCAAGTATATATATTATTTTATAGGCTTAGATGGAACACACGGTGCATTTTTATGGGTTTATGGGAATGATTCGAGCGGGGCTTGCAGAATCCTTCTACCTCAAACACCCCGCAGGCTCTACACATAATGTTTTAGAAATGATTAAGACGTTTACAGTACAGCACTAGGTGTTCCTTCCCCCTTTTCAACAGCCTTTATAATATTTGAGTAAGCAGAGCGAGTGCAAGTAAAGCGATCGGTTTGCGGCCGTCGATCGTCAACCGTCCCTCGAGGTACTCCAATTTGCTTGTTTTGATGATGATACAATGGTGACGTAATTAAGAGATCTTTATAAGTCATGAGTGTCATCTCCTGGTGGTGTCCTTGCTATCTGGTCACTCACTCTGCGAGAGTAGGCCATGGCCTACTTGTGTGCAATACGCAAGTTAGCACTCTGCTGAGTGCAGATCTATTTGGTCTCAAAGGCTGACGTGGTGACGTGTTTAGGAGTAATTGTGAAATATCTCCAGAAATAATTGCAGAATCACAACACTTTAAAACAGTGGTTTTCCAGGTGGTCCGGGGATGACCAGCTAAATTATGGGAAGTTGGTTCACCAGATGTAACTTTTTGAGAGTGTAAACATGAAACCAAATGGACCCTTGCGGGTCCATTTGGTTTCATGTTTACACTCTCAAGAGTTAAAATCATTCATCATCTGAATTAGCCCAAGTCTACACATCTAGAGAAAGTAAAAGATTAATAGACATTTTGATCTGTATGTTTGACTGTTTTGTTTTCCAAATCCAGCATGGAATTGTGGACAAAAGCAAAAATAAATCTTTATAGTTGCGGTCTGTGGAGGTGAAAATGTCATCAAATGGTGGTTCATGGATCAAATTCTGAATAAATAGTGGGCCCTGGTATCAAAAAAGTGGAAAACCACTCCTTTAAGATGGCATGACAACCACCACCACCCCCACCCACACTTTTCTTTCCCACTTGCTTTGCACTTAATGTTTCTACACATATAGCTGGTCTGTTCGTACCCGACAAGCTGCTGAGGTAAACACGCTGCCATTTGCGCGTCATCCATCATGTCTATTGTGACAAGGTGTGGCGGTGTGACAGAGCAGTGCACCTCTATGTTATGATGATACAGGGCAATGGTGAAAACGAACACACATACCTAACAGGCATGATGCACGTGAAGACCTAACAGTGTAAACAGAGCTGATGTGAAGTTGTGCTTGTTTAGAGGGAAAAAAGAGACCCTGTCAAACGTGCCAAGGGTATTTTTATGTTCGTCCGACCAGGCGCTGTCTGCTGGGTAAGACGGATTCCTCTGGCAAGGCTTTTGGCCTTGAACGGCGCTTTGTCAACATGGTAACAATCAATACGACAATGCCCTCCCAGATCTAGCACAGGATTCATCACCCGATGCTCCCTCGCAAGGACTTTGATCGCACAGTGCTTGCAGTATTAAAGGATTTGGATAAAGTTCATCTTCTTAACCGCATGAACAATTGGGATGTACGTTTTTAGCCCCCGGTCTGATACTGATCATTTGATTTTTCATGAACATAATCATATCACAATAGTTCAACATCAGAAATCACCAGTCAGATATAATGTTGATGCCGCCCATGTCTTTGTTTTTTGCTCACAATCCGATTCTGATCATACGAAAATTATACAATAATAAATATTGGGTCCCAGAAATGACATTAAATGTTGGACCGTAGCCTGATTCAGATCAAACCTAGGCATCCTTTTAATGAAAATAGTGGAAAGTCAAAGCTAGAGCCGGACATTTTTTCTTTCATAGGGGTAGAGGTCTGGGGGTAGAGGTCTGGGGGCTAATGGGTGTCAATTTGGGGGTCCTTGACATGACAAACTTTGGTGAAGCACTTCATACCCGTCTGTCATACTGGGCTGTCACTCTTACCTACAGAAGCTGCCATGGAGGCGTCATCTCATCAATACTTCACGCTGCATGCGCCGGTGACTCTCACTCTCTCTCCACTCTATTAAACCACTTCGATCCGGTTCTCCAGTCAGGATGATTTCTGCGCATCCTCATTGACTGCAGCCTTATTTCGACGTCTTCAAAACCGAGACGGAATTAAAATCGACAGATGGTGCATCAGAAGATAAGAAATCAAAACAAACATTGCAGTTCAAAGCTGGTTATGAAAAAGCGAGAAAAGAGTTCTGAAGTGCTGAGTCATGGTATTGATGCTCCACTGATATGGGCTTTTTAGATGAGAAACCATGTACAGTACGTGTAAATACACATACGTATATTATAGTACTATGTTTCTACTTTTGCGATGTTCCACATCACGTTTCATAGGGGAAAATGAAAAAAACTAAAGAAGAAACTAAAAAAGAAACTAAAGAAGAAAAAGCATAGAATGCTTTATGCACCAGATGTGTCCAAAATGTGCTGACATTTTGTGACAATGACTATCACCATTCTTAAAGAATAATGAGATTTTGGCATTGGATACTGTAGGATGTTCATGGCATGGTAACAGATCCCTCAATATCCGACAGCTTGTCAGCAAGTGAATTCATGAAGGAATGTATACAGTATAGAAAATATGGCAAAAAAAGAAAGAAAAGAAATGTATCAAATGTCCCACTCCAAACCCTGCGGCTGCAGGATTAATGCACTTTCACAATACAGTATCTTCAGTAGAGCGTGAAGAGTTGGAATGCCACATCTGCATCTTCACTTTACCCAAATACAGCTAACCCTTTCTCTACTGAACACATTTTGGTGTTTTAGCTGTTGAAAAATAGCAGATCTACAAGCTCATATCGCGCCACCGAGTGGCGCGATATGAGCTTGTAGATCTGCTATTTTTGAAAAATTGTGAAAATGTGGCGCAAATCTTTGAATACATTATTTTCGAAGCAAACATTTTTTAACTCAAATCTTTGTTTCTGGGGGATTCGGAGAACAACATGTTTTTAGATGAGGTTCTGCAGCTAAATAATAGATATTTCTGGGGGTCCTTCCTTTGAAATATGTTAAGCATCACTGACACAGAAAGAGATTTTTCCAGAAAAACTAGAATCTCGCGCCAGGGTCTAGAATTTAGTGTCATGGACTAGAATCTAGTGTTGGGAACTAGAATCTACTGTGGGGGACTAGAATCTAGCATTATGAACTAGAATCTAGCATCGGAAACTAGAATCTGCTCAGGATTACAATGGCTTAATACAGAGTTAGTGTAGAATAGGTTTGCTTTCCGTTCGACTTCATCATTTCTGATGCGGTGCATCGAACTGGGAAATAAGTGTTCTCCTCTAACCATCAAGGCCTCCGTTTGCTGTGTATGCAAGTGCTTTTTCTGAGGTGTTTGATACATACATCATTTGAAATGTCAACAGATGTAATAATCTATATTTAATCTGACATGGATTGTTTTGCTTTGCTCCTCTGCTTCACCATGCCCTTTGTTCTTTCAAGCCCCTTCTGCACCCTTTATCCCTTACTGTCTAACACACACACACACACACACACACACACACACACACACACACACACACACACACACACACACACACACACACACACACACACACACACACACACACACAGAAGCCCTCTCTCTATGCCTTACATTCTCTCTTTCTTCTCCGTGATGGTAGAATGTCTATTTACATTCCTTAGTCATTCCTCCCTCACTACCATCACTCTGGCAGGTTAGCCACCTGCGTGCACACACACACACGCGCGCGCAAACACACGTGCACACAGTTTCTAATTTGCACATCCAATTTTCTGACACATAGAAATGAATGCCCATACAGACACACATGCAGGATGTCTGCCACTGCCAACACACACACACACACACACACACACACACACACACACACACACACACACACACACACACACACACACACACACACACACACACACGTCATGGTGTTGAGCAGCAATAAGCATGCAGCCATCAGTCCTGGTACCCTTGGCGTACCCTTCATGTGCAGTGTGTGTGTCAACGAGGCTGGCACTGCACCAGAACGGCTGGGCGCCACGCATTAGAACATAACTGACTAACGAACCGGTGCGCGCGCACACACACACACACACACACACACACACACACACACACACACACACACACACACACACACACACACACACACACACACACACACACACACACACACACACACACGTGCACCCGCACACTCACACCCCTGAACACACACACCAGGGCCGGATTTAGCCATCCCTACTAGGGTGGGCTGGAAGTATGACAGGGTGGGCAACTCCAATGTTTTTCATATGAAGCAGTGGTTTTCAATCTTTTTGACACCAGGGTCCACTATTTATTTGGCATTTGAGCCACGGACCACCATTTGATGACATTTTAGCCCCACAGACCCCAAAACTGAAGATTTATTTTGCTTTTGTCCACAATTCCAGGCTGGATTTGGGAAACCACACAGTGAAACATACAGATCAAAATGAGCAATCTTCTACATTCTCTAGTTGGGTAGACTTGGGATAATTCACATGATTAATATTTTAACTCTTGAGAGTGTAAAAAAATGTACACTCATTTTTACACCATCAAAGAGTTACATCTGGTTAACCAACTTTGCTGTGGACAATCTCTCAACCACTGGTGGTCCCTGGACCACTGATACTGTATAACCTTTCATTGGGTGGGCACGGTACACGGTGCACCACCCCTGCCCCCCTCTAGATCCGTCCCTGCCCCCCCCCCCACCCACACACACAAACGGACGCCAACACGCTTGCATGTATGCAGGCACGGTTTTCTACAAGAGGTAGACGAAGAGGTCCTTCACTGCTTCAGTGAGGTTTCAATCAAGGCTGCACGCTTGGTAGTTTATTTCACTTACATATTTATGCATCAATCTGGGTAAAAGAAAAACAGCAACCTCTTTTATAGTCAGTCCGTCTCGAGGGAGCTCATGCATGGACACGTACGTGTGTGTGTGTGTGTGTGTGTGTGTGTGTGTGTGTGTGTGTGTGTGTGTGTGTGTGTGTGTGTGTGTGTGTGTGTGTGTGTGTGTGTGTGTGTGTGTGTGTGTGTGTGTGTGATAATATTATATTATAATATTATATATCACTTGAATCGAAGAGTATATATTACATATTACTTTATTACTTCCCCAAATTCCCCCCTCTCACCCATAATAGTACAACACGATCTGTTTAGCAACAACTTGTAGTATATGTCAGGGGTTTTCAACCTTTTTGACACCAGGGACCACCATTTATTCATCATTTGAGCCACGGACCACCATTCGATTACATTTTCATCCCAAAGACCTGAAACAAAAAGAATTCTTTTGGTTTTGTCCACAATTCCAGGCTGGATATTGCAAACATAACCGTGTAGACTTCTTGTTTAAGTGGTGCTAATTCAGATGATGACCCACAAGGGTCCATTTGGTTTCATTTTTACATTCTCAAGAGTTACAAGAGTTTCCATCAATTGGCCTGGGGACCACCTGGAACCCTCTCAGGGACCACTGGTGGTCCCCGGACCACCTGTTGAAACCCCCTGGTATATGTAATTTGTGGACATAATGTTGATGCTGCGGTGGGTTAGGATCTATAAACTGCTGCGCATCTTGGTTGCTATCTGTTGATGGCTTGTACATCTGTTCTATTTTTACTTGCAACAACAAGCTTTGGCGGAGTAACATATTACATATTACCCATTTTGGCAGAGTAAAATCGTTACACTACCATTGCTGAAAAAGGTAATAATATTACAGTATTGCCAACACTGATGGCCACGTACCTTCACTTATTGCTTACACTTTAATTTATTGCTAAAACAGTTAAATATCATTAATAATGACTCACATTGGCGAAGATATAGCTGATTTACACACTCACAACGCCCTGTGATTAAAGTGAGTAAAAATATTTCTGATCTACAAGCTCACATCATAATTTCACGTGACTATTGTACGATGAAGTAGCAGGGCATTCTATTGCGATGCACAATACATGGAACTAGGTAGATATGAGATTTCTGCCTCACCGAGAACAATGTTGTTATATAGGATTACAACCTTTTTTTATATGACGCACACAAGGACCCAATAACTGACACAATCAACGCCCAAAAGATGAGCACATGTACAGTATTGTGTGCACTTGACGGCATTATCATTGGATGGACATTAGGCTAGATGAGAGGAGTAAAAAGCTCATGGCTCTGCTCTCTCCATCTGCGATACGCATACGGTCCGCCGACTCTATACAGAGATCTTTTAACCCCACACGTGTGACCGCACGCGTGGGAGGGAGCGCGCGCACACACATACCATGAACGATGTGCCGCACGCAATTATATCAGCAGCCGTGTAGACACCCTCGTGCCATAAAAATATCCAGACACAATCAGAACAGGATGGATTTTTTCCCCTTCTCTCGTTTTTTTTTTTACAACTCCTCCCACCACCACCACCCTTTATCCCCCCTCCTCCTTCTTTCATCCATACACCCCACACTCCCACTCATCCCAACACTGCTGTCATGCATGCAGAGAAGATGATGAGAGAGAGAGAGAGACAGAGAAAGCAGGGGCGGATGTAACATTTCCCAATTGGGGGGCAGGAGAAAATGGCATGGGGACGGCTTCATCGAACGTGGCGCGAAGCGACACAGGCGATGAGGTCGCACCCATACCATTTTTGGTTACAGGATTTTATTAGGCAATTAATAACAGTTGTTGTTGACATTGCAACAGACACGCAGCATGCATAAAGCTAAAGGTCTGACTCAGAAAGTTTTCTGTTTTCAATGATGAAATGCTGTTGGTTTAGTGGTGCCACAACTGTAGTTAGGTATAGTAGCAGTAGTAGTGTTTCAAATCATTTTAAATATAGGCACTTTAATTTGAAATATCTTGGGTTGTTTTGTATGCCATCATGTTTGGTGGGGCAGACTGGGCATTTAGGGGCGCATTGCCGCCCCATGCCCATATCTAGATCCACCCCTGCACGGAGAGATGAGGTGGTGGATGGAGGACGGAGGAGAGCAGAGAGAAAGGGAGGAGATTGATGGATGGAAGGTGAAATGCATATAACAAGTGGAAAGATATAGGGAGGGGGAGTGGGTGGGGTTGGTGGTGTTGGTGGTGCGCTAGCGATGGACAGATTGATGAGAGAAGGGGGGAGGGTGGTGGTGGGAGGGGGGTAATGTAGATTGACGACCAGGCGATGACGATAGAGGAGTGGGCCAAGTCGGGAGCATGCACGGCGGCTCTGATTTTATATCACTTTTTTACTTTTAGTGCCTTTGTGCTTTATTGGATAGAACAGAGGGAATGGCAGGGCAGAGAGAGCTACAGCTACAGGAGGCATGGTGGGGGACTTTACGGCGCGGCGCGGGCATGACTTAAGCCCAACAGTGTTGCAAGTTAAACTCCGCAGTTAAGAGCAGATGTCCGTTTAAAGTCGAGCTGATTTGAAAAAGGTGTTTTTCCTACCCTTTAGAACCATATAACATGTCTTTTTGGTATGTTTAGATCAAACACAAACAGCATGCATGATTTCATTAACAGGTGGCAATCGTTTCACCAATAATCTACAGTAATGACATGTCAATACATTTGCCATTCAGGGCAGGCCTATGAATCATTGCGTTACTATATTGAATGTAAAGAGACATTAACGAGCTAAAAACATCAGAGGCAATACAACTTTCAAAACGTGCATTAATTTAACAATCCTAGGCTATAGTTCATTTTCAATGAGATCTGTGTTTCTTGTTCTGTACAAACAGAGAAGTCGTGGTGTGACAACACACGTTTTTACGTTGATTCAGGCAACAACATCTGCATTCGTCATCGCTGCCCGTTTCAAAGGATTTTTCTAACACACGGCGACGGTTCTTACACACGGTGACGGTTGTCGGGATCGGGAAATTAATTAGAATTAGAACGTATACCTCAGTGGTTTTCAACCCAGCAAAATGATGGAAAGTTGGTTAACCAGATGTAACTCCTGAGAGCATAAAAATGAAACCAAATGGACCCTTGCGGGTCCATTTGGTTTACACTCTCAAGAGTTAAAACATTCATCATCTGAATTACCACCACTTCATTAATGAGTCTACACAATTAATGGTTCAAGTCTACACAATTAATGGTTTAAGATTAATGGTCATTTTTGTTCTACTGTGGGCTATGTTTTGCCTGCTTTGTTTGGTTGCGAAATCCAGCCTGAAATTGTGGACAAAAACAAAATAAATCTTTAGTTTTGGGTCTGTGGGGGTGAAAATGTCGTCAAATGGTGGTCCGTGGCTCAAATGCTGAATAAATAGTGGGCCCTGTGATCAAAAAGGTTGAAAACCACTGATATGTCTGTATATCTGCCCATGTGAACATAGCAATACAGTTTTTACTTTGTGGGTGCTCGCCAAAAATGTTCATCTACAGGATGTCTAGGAAATAGGACAACACATTTGGAAATGCTTTTAGCATTTACTGTCTTACTTTCTATTTTTCTTATTCATTTTTGCTAGTATATCTCATAGTGACCCTGCACGCCTCTATACTTTTCAGACTGCCAGCCAGTATTTTAACAGCAGACAGAGGGATTGTCAGGAGGCGGAATATGATAGTCAACAACCCTGTTGGTGTTGTTGTTCTTATTACCTCCCAGAATTATACAGGGATCTACTTTAAGCTGCTGCTCGTTGATTTTAAAGGTCAAAGAATTATTGCTTGAAGTTTAGTGCAGAGAGAGAGAGAAGGTTGAGGTGGAAGGGGGTGTGCGTGCGTGCGTGCGTGCGTGCGTGCGTGCGTGTGTGTGTGCGTGTGTGTGCGTGCGCGCGCGTGCGCAATGCATGTGTGGGTGTGTGCACACAATGAGTATAATTTACTATCTAAAAGCTGTTCACTTTTATACGTCCCATGGTGTGAAGCCTTGTCTTTTACAGCTCTAATATGAGGACGTTTTGCAGCCATGGACAGTCTAGACTCTCACACACAGGTGGACGCAGAGGGAGGCACACACACACACACACACACACACACACACACACACACACACACACACACACACACACACACACACACACCCCAGGGAAGGAGAGCAGGAAGGGCAGAGGAGGTGATTTTATTTTATTTTTTTACAAGGTTAAAGTTATTGACACTCCTTCACCCCCCGGGTCTCTTCCTTTGTTTTCGCCATGTCTGTTTTAACGTCCTTCGCTCCCTTCATTCAACTTTGATGCAACTTTAACACCCACTGCCCAGCCCCCCCCCCCCCCCCCTCTCTCTGTGCTGTCCCTCTAATGTCTCCTCTCCTCTCCTCTCCTCTCCTCTCCTCTCCTCTCCTCTCCTCTCCTCTCCTCTCCTCTCCTCTCCTCTCCTCTCCTCTCCTCTCCTCTCCTCTCCTTTCGAGGGTAAGGCATTAAGAGCCTATAGTGTCGCCATGGCAATGATTGATAATCCTTGTTTTCGGTTGACGGAGTGGTAAAATGGAATCACTTGCACTTCTGCAAGGCACTTGCGTGTGTCTGTGTGTGTGTGTGTGTGTTTGTGTGTGCACGCACGCACGCGTGTGTATGAGCGTGTGCGCACCCGATGTGCATGCACGCGTGTCTATGTGTGCACTGTATGTCCACATGTGTGTGAATGTTCCTGCAAGAGATGCGTAAATATAGATTATCACGTCATTGCAGATTAATGCCGGGTGATTAAGCTACATATAACCTCAACATAGCCTCAACAAAGACAAAGAGAAAATTAACACTCTATCAACACTAACGTTGTTGCCATTGCCAACAGGGAACTGGCTGCCGAACTAATTAAAATGCTGCAGTCCTGCTGGGAGTAGGTAGAGAGTTGTCTTATAACGTGGAAGGTGTGCTAGCGTTCAATATGGCTTTACACCCCTGGTTCACAAACTTTTTTCATGTCACAGTTGCCCAAATTGACACTAATTAGCCCACAGACCCCCATTTGAAAAGATAGGGATGCCATCAGATTTTTTTTCACGTCTGTTATTGGTGAATACCTCACAATAGTAATTCAACACAAAATTCTCTCGTTGATCAGTGTATAACCCAGTGCTTTTAAACCTTTTCAGGGCCCACTATTTATTCAGCATTTGAGCCACGGACCACAATTTGAGGACATTTTCACGCCCACAGACTGCAAGACTAAAGATACCAGGCTGGATTTCAGAAACAAAGCAAGCAAACATACAAAAACATCAAAATGACCTTCTTCTACATTCTCTAGTTGTGTAGACTAGAGGGTTTGAGATGATGACTATTTTAACTCTTGAGAGTATAAAATGAAACCAAATGGACCCGCAAGGGTCCATTTGGTTTTCACGCTCTCAAAGAGTTACATCTGGTTAACCAACTTTCCATCATTTAACTGGGGACCACATGAAACCCTCTCAAGGACCACGGGTGGTCCCCGGACCACTGGTTGAAAACCACTGGTATAACCCAAAAGGAAGATATGCTTCTGTACCTTGTTGCGATCGTTCAGTCGCCACATATCCG
The DNA here is from genome assembly GCA_039105355.1 of Benthosema pterotum. Taxonomy (NCBI): domain Eukaryota; kingdom Metazoa; phylum Chordata; class Actinopteri; order Myctophiformes; family Myctophidae; genus Benthosema; species Benthosema pterotum. The sequence goes on from CM076977.1 coordinate 24,134,944, forward strand.
TATAGAGAAGATATGGCCAGTGAAAGAGCCCCAGCTTATTACCATATAGGCTATATGCTGGGAAAGACCTATGCTACAGATGCCTTTTTTGTGCGGACGTTGGCTAGGCTATATGTCCTTTCATCACTCATATCTGCCCCTCACCCGGGGCAGATATAAAGGCTGTACGAGAATCGCGAACGCGGCATCAATCACCAACACACGTATCAGGCTATATGGAGCTCAAACCCCCCGAAATAAAGACTTGACAGAAAGAGATCAAGCTCGGGACACAAAGGCAAAGGGGGTAGAGGAGGGCTATAAAAGTGGTTTCAACACTCCGACCCAGATGTGGAAGTCATATTCCAGCCACAAGCGCAATTTCTAACACGGAAACTTCCCTCTCTGCCATCTCTCTCCCTCTCTCTCCATCACTGCCTCCTCTCCCTCCTGCTGGGATAAATCTGGTGTCTGTCCCATATGTTATGTGAGCTACAATGGTGGGGGTGGTGGGGGGGGGGG